>CM077833.1:11807406-13007406 GCA_039720395.1 Liquidambar formosana | reverse complement strand
AATTGAATTCATCCCTCCTCCCAAGCAAATGTACAATATATATCTATATATGTGTGTGTGTGTGTGTGTGTGTGTGTGTGTGGTTATGTTCCCATTAGCACGTGTTGATATAAGTTATATCAGCACCATGCATTGGGAGTTGTATCCCTTGCATTGGTTCAATGTACCTCATATCCCACTAATGCACAAGATACAACTCTCAATGCGGGTGTTAACATAAGTTATATTAGCACGTGCTTAACTGATCATCATCATCCTATATATATATATATATATATATATATATATATATATATATATTTGATTAATTTTTAAAATATAATTGATTTTTTAACAATACTTATTAAAAAAATCAAGGGAAAATCGGCGATTAGTCCACTTTTTGGTAAAACATTAGCAATTAATCAAGTAAGAGTTTTTCTAACTCAATTAGTCAATGAGGCTGAAACTTATTTATCAATTAGTCATATGTTTTTTAAAATCCTTGGTTTACCTTTATTATTACTAAGGGCACTTCATTTTTTGTTATTAAGGGCACCCTATGTAACTAACTTAGTTTTTTAATGTTCCAATTTTTAAAAACTTATAACTTACTGTGAACCTAGGAAAATGGTACACTCAAATTCATATGAAAACACAAGAGAGTCGCCATCTCATTTTTAAGGAACGATGAAAACCCTAAAAAACACTTTTTATTTTCAAAAAACCACATGACTTCATTTTTAAAAGGAAAGGAAAAAGTCTTGAACCAAAAATTGGATTCGGGAGCTAAGTTACGATGTGGGAAGGTTTTGGAACAAGCGTATAGGCGCCAACATCACCCGACTTGCTTTCTTAATTTAATTGGGCTAAATTAATATCTTAATCACATGCAAATCAATAATAATCATCACAAGATAGCATATATGTCAATTAAGCATTTATTTACATCCACTATCAATCAAGGAGATAAACAAAAGAATAAAAAGAGAAGAAGAATAAATGAAAATCTAGAACACTTAGTATCCTAAAGCAGACTTGAGTATCAAATGAGCACCTACGTACCTTACATATAAACATGCAAGGATCAAAGTTCAAGTAATTTGAATGGAGAGCTATTCTCCTCATAAAGAACTACAATAGCTTCCAAGTTTCCACATCAATGAAAGAAGAAATTTTAATAAAAAGGAAATATTGAGAAAAATGAAAGTCTAAGAAAAATGAAAGATTTAGAAAAATGAAAGTTTAAGAAAAATGAAAGATTGAGAAAAATGAAAGATTAAGAAGAACGAAAGTTCGAGAAAAGAAAAACATTAGTAAAAGAAAATTTAAAGAAAAGGAAACTTGCAAACTACCATAATTCAATATGAGAAAAATAGCCCAAGGGGAAAGGAGGAAGATTCTAAATTAATTGACTTCTCTTAACCATCAATTAATCCAAAATCAAGCATGCATCACATCATAATCATACCAAAGTCAGCATATCATCACCAAAAATTATGAACAAATATAAAATTCTAACCCTAATCATACTTGAGGCTATTATCATGCAAAAGACACTAAAACCATGACCAAAGAAACTCAAAAAGCAACTAAAACAAATCTAGTCAGAATGCATAATGACCTAAGATTACTCTAAAAATCATATAAAAATAATAAACAAAACAAATAAGAAAATCCTAACATGCTCTTATATAAATAAGGACCATTATCATGTATGAAACAAGCCTAAAATATACAAGTCTACTATGCTATATGGAACTCATCATACAAAAGAAATATGCAAAAACCCTACTAAAGAAACCCTAATGTGCAACCTAATATGAAAACCCTAATATGATATAACCCTAAAACAGTAACAAAAACTCATGGAAAACATGTAAACAACTTAATAAAATCATGCATGAAAAGAGTCTACAACCATACTTCAAAATAGTGGCATTAGGAGAAGAAGAACATGTTTTATATGATGATAACTATCATACTATTAATCAAACCATTAAAACCCTATCATCATATTATCTAAATCATAACATGAAACATGTATTATCATCATAAACAACTCATATAATCATTATAAACATGGTAGAAAATCAAAACATGAGAGTTCATGTTGATAAGCATACTTTCAGCAACTCTTTCGTTTTATTTCTTCTCCTTTGTTGTGCTTCTTCTCCTTTACTCTTCCTTACTTCATTTTCCTTCTTCTTCACTCTCTAAATACTCTTGAAGCACTCCTTTAGGTCTTTTAAAACTCACAAGAGTCACAATGCACACAAATTTGTAGCTTTCACTCTCTCTAGGGTTTGGAGGCAAGTATATATCCCCAAATGCCAAAAGGAGGCTCCTATTTATAGGGAACTGACCTAACAACTCAATGGTTGAGATTAATCCTTCAAATAATGATCCAAGGGTTATTACGAACTCTCTTGGTACTCAAGTAACTCAAAACTACCTAAAAAGTAGAAAAAGTCGCCCTGGAAGTAAAAAATTGTTACAAATCGAAAAATGGTCAAAAAATAGGAAATAAACCCGCGTGACCATCCAAATCCAGACAATCAACTGTCTAGCCCTAGACAGTTGACCGTCCAGCCTTGGACGGTCACCCAAGAGGTCCTCTTATCTCCACTTTTCCATGTTTCAACACTTGGGGGGCATATCTTGGTCATTTTAACTCCGATTTGAGCAAAACAAAAGCCAAACCTATTGTGACTCAAAGGAGAATGAATCTAGAAGACTCTAAAAGTGAAAATCCTTAACCATTGTTAAGTGGTTGGTTTTAAGAAAAGGATCAACTGTCAAAGGTTCAAGGAAAGCAATTTTGACAAAGTAAGGGTTTTACCTTCCAATTGACCTAATTCTTGCTTCAAATCATTATAAGACTTCAAGAAACATATTCCAACATTAAATTAGGCTTAAAGAAATGTAAACGAAATTATTTGATTGAAAATCTAAGTGCAAACCATAAGTCAATTTTATGAGCACCAAAAAAATGTTAATTAGCCAACTTGGACCATTAGAGCCAAAACCAATCTCAAACCATTAAATCCTTAAATTGAACCTATAAATAGACTCTAAATGTTAAAATGAACATGATTGAACACTCCAGGATAAATTCCAAGGTCAAATCGAAATTATACAAAAAAAAAAAATGATGATAGTGCCTCCAAATCACAACATTTCTTATTAACCATCAAAACTTACTCGGATTGAAACCAAAATTCATAAACATACTCCCCAACGCTATAAAAACTCAATGCAAAAGAAAATACTTAAAAACAAGACAAAAACATGCATATGATAATAGCCTCTAACAAAAGGGTTAAAGGACAAAAAGTGTCAACTTGAGCTTACATGCTCAATTTTCATTCTAAACCCTGACCAAATGCTCATATAAACATCAAAATGATAACTCTCACAAGGGGAGTAAAAAATGGGTTGTGACACTTACAATATACACATCCGTTTTTTTTTTTTAAATTATATTTTTAGAACATATCTTCGAAAAAAGATCTATATTGATTAGGTAATTATTAAAAAATTAAAACTGTAAAATTTTACTACTTGACACAGTCTAACATAATACTTCGTAAAAATGTAGAATTTTACTACTTTACGAATTAGTACATTTTACAATGAAGTAGCAAAATTTTTCTACTTTACAAAGTAGTAAATTTTATAGTGAAGTACAAAATTTTATGGTTTTGTATGGTTCTCTTCGTGAAACTGGTTTGATAAAGATGCCATCCTAATTAAAGTCAACATAGCTACATTTAGATTGAACTTGTGAATACTTCTTTTCCAAACTTAGCTACATTTATATACTTAGGATATCTTTGCTTAATTTAAGGCTTTACTATAAGTTTTATGAAATTATAAATCTCATTACCAATAACAACTCAATTGGATTGTGTACATCTTTTTTGTTAAAAAGTTTTCTTAATTTACACTTTTATTGTGAGTTTTTCTGAATTATAGGTTGTTGATGTATAATATGAAAATCTTGGAAGAACAAGATTGCTCCCACAAATTATTCTTCTTCTCAAGCTTGTCATGGGTAAAATACATTCTCATATAACATATACAAAATTTTAAAAGCATAATTGTTGTTACTTTTTAAAAAATGCACTAACATTGCCCTATAAATATTAATAATCAACCATTATTAATGAGAAATGATACAATGAGAGAGCATCTAGTCAATAAGAACATTTTGCAATCAATTATTTTCGAATATGTATTCTTCCCAATGGTAGCAGATCAGCACTTCACCCTCCTTGTATCCTTGTATGCAGACCAATCTCAAAAGCTTGGATATTCTTTAACTCTGTAAGGTTTCATACAACAGCAACCAAAGACACACACCTTGATTATGCAGAAAAATTGGTAAAAAAGGAAAATAATTTATTTACATAACTAATATGAAAAATGAATTTTCAATTGATCATTGTATAAATGAATTTTGAGATATCTTTTTGAACAGAAAATCTATATTGAGACGCACTACATTGAAAATGTCTTATTGACTCCAGATAAGCCAGGGAAGCTCTACAGCATTGAAAACTATCTCCAACAAATACCAAGATCATAAGTAGATAGGGACCATACCAACTTAATTGTCTCTTCTTCTTCTTTTTTTTTTTTTTTTTTCTTTCAAGTTTGTAAGGGCTTCTTTAAGTCTGTTGAACTTAAATCTTTGTTTTTTGTGTGTGTGTTTGTGGCAACCTTGATTGTGGCATCATTGTATGCAACATAATGAAATAGATGGTAGAGAGCAGAACCACACCAACCAAAATGACAAAGCACCAATGCGATGCTTTCAAGGCAAAGTTGGTACACTTATTTCTAAACTATAGCAACTTCATCGCATAAAAAAGTAACAATAGAAGAACAAACCGCCTTTTTTTGAATGGCTTTTGTATTGTACAAGAAAAAACTCATAGAAGAACAACTACATTTTTGGATGAAAATATAGAAAACAGGGAGTGTGTGAGATTTGGGTTGTTCTATTCCATTTGTTTTGATGATGTCTCCAACCTTTTTAAAATGCAGATGATGCATTTGTACTTGGAATACTAAGTAAAATACAATGGAGCTAAACAATGAGAAAGAGTCTTCTTTAATAGCAGTATTTTGTTGGGGTGTGTGTGTGTATTCTGTATTTTAGTTTTAATTTAAGCTCCTCAGATGTCCAAAAAAGAAGATTAGTTTAACTTTAGTATGGTTAATTTTTGTGCATAATATTCTTTCTTTGACACTACTTGTGGACAAAGGAGAGTGATTCTGGTTTTGAAATAAATATTTGTAGAAATTTAGTATTGATAGAAGACATATGTGGTTTAGTTGGTACTTGAAAGTGGGGTGACTTTGTTGTAGTCACTTTTCGGATAAAAAACTCACAAAAAATCCATACCAAAAATGACTACATCATTGCCTAATGCTTATATGTTTTGGCCCAACCTTATTTTGGCCCAAAAAGGCCCAATAAGGTCATACATACAGGTAGGAGGAATGACAATTTACCCAAATTCTCTTGTCATAGCCAACAATGGTTGGATTTGTTCAAACTTAGGTAGATTTTTTCAAACTTAGTTAGAATATTTTTTTCCAAAACTTGCCTGGATTCAAACACTTGTGGTAGCATTTTTGCTTGCTTTAGCCCTTAAAATGTGTTTTCTAGCTGGAGTTTCATCACTAATTTCAAGAGAACCCATGATCTTTCTTGAGGTTGAGACGCACTAGCATTAGTGGTAATTCTAATTAGTACCCCATGCATTTTCAAAAAGCAGATGAACACACACACACACACAAACACAAACCCAGATGCAAAAAATTACTTAAATGAACCACAATTTACCCATCAGATTATCAGCCACCTATTCATAAATGGAAATAACTCAAGGTTTTTTTTTCTTTAAAAAATTTTTTTAAAATTAGTGGATATCCCATTAATCCCAATCCTATAAGACACTCCACAAATACCCAAAACCCATAAAAGATTGTACACAAGAATGATGAATCAAGCAACAGGGGAACCTTAATCCAAAGTGATACAAGAATGATGAATCTTCTGAATATTAATAGCAGTAGTGGTGGTGAAGCAAGTGAGACAAAGGCGAGAGAAAGCAAACACAATAATCACTACATTCCTCTAAGTCCAAGCATTATAAGATATACCTCAAAAATCAAATGCATTGAATAACATATACATTTTTCTAAAATCACCCAAAAAAACAAAAAAAAAAAAAGAAAAGAAATTCTAATAAAGAATTTTAAAAACATTGCAAACAAAATCAAAATATTGCAGGCCCAATCTCATCTGTCCACACCAACTACATCCTTGCTGCAATTCCCAGACTTTTTGCCTTTATAACTCAACTTATATATTCTAGATTCCTTCCTCTTTACAGGGGGGCGCACTTTGCTTCTAACTTTCAATGGAAATCGAATCTGCAACCTAAAGTAACTATCTTCGCAAGGAATTGTATCACCATCATCAACATTACACTCAAGAATTGACATCTTCTCATGTAGAATCTCTAAATTCTCCCTTATAAACTCATACTTTTCAATTGATTTAACAATTGCATTTGAAATTTGACAGAATATAGTATAAAGACTAGATTAACGCATCATCTTTTCATTAGTTACAAGGTCTTCATAACAATTTTTGACATAATTGTGATTGCATTTTATACATTTTCTCTATCGGTCTAGAATATATTCACCCGACAAATCTTTAATATTCCTTTAAACCAAAATGTTTAGAATATGCCTACATATAATACTCTTGAACTCAAACAAGTGACAAAGACATAAAACTTCGAACTCAACTTCATTAAACAAGACATTATATAACACCTTCCTGTGCTTTCCATCCTTTGCTTTAACTATATCACAAACTTGATAGGTTGATACATGCCATTTAGATCCAAGCAAACTCACATTACAATAAATCATATCCCTAATTTTAGCTTGAAATTTTCTAAACATATCATGTGTATATGGATTTTAAAATTGCTTCTCAAATTTAAAATCAATATTTGAGTTAAATGATAAAAAAATCAGCTATGTTTTCATTCTCTATTTTCTTCTTAAGAGTTTCATCATATTATTCCACAAATTGCTTAAGAGTAGTCTTTAAGTTCACATAACTTTCGGAAAACGAGTTCATGTTCTCACTGCTTTGAGTTATAGATATACCAGCCCAAAACATTTTCTTGACAAAAACTAGAACCCATCGCTTACGATCATCATACAACAACTTCAAGCAATCATTTTCACCAAGCTCAAAGTTGCAAAGCAACTGTGCCCATCCTTGCTCAAACTCATTTACTGTGATACTCTCATAAACAACAGATTTTAAGTATTTCTTGATCTTTTTATACTCCTTAAATGCTCCAAACTTAATAGGTATCTTCCTCATAATATGCCACAAACAAAACTGATATTGTGTGTTAGGAAAAACATCTGCAACTGCTACTTGTATAGTCTTGCACTAATAAGTTATAATGGCTTTTGGTGCATTAAATGACATATATTCCAACCAGCTTCTGCAAAAAAAAAAAAACAAAGCTACAATCAAAATTAACAGAATTGACTGATCTTTAAAGTAACTTAAAATTAACTTCAGATTGTATGAAACTAACCTGGAGAGCCAAATATATCCCCCAATGATCTCATATGATAATAAACCACATCCAAACAAAATAGATTGCCTGTGATGATTAACTCCAACGAAAGGAGCAAATGGCATACTATACTCATTAGTTAAATATGTTAAGTCAAAACAAACAACACCTGAAAATGACTTATATGCTACTCTAGATCGTGCATCAACCCAAAACAGATTTCTCAAGTAACCATCCTTGTCACGACCCAAAAAATATGCCATGACGTGACAATTATGAAATCTAAATTATATAGAATTCAAGGATAGTTTATAATTAAAATCACAATTTAAGGAAATATTTTTAATAAAATCCAGTATAGTCCTGTCTATAAATAGGACATACTCATACATCAATCCTCAAAAACTTATACATTTAAAATAAATATTGTACAGCTATCCATAGGAGTGAAATAAAATAAGCTAGCATATTAGTTCCAAAGAGTTCTACCGCCAATACAAATAGTACATAACACAATGAGTCTGTTTACATCAATACAGACCATAAATAATAACACATATCTATCATGCAATGTCTGTGCTAACCCCGATGCGATGCCTCTTCATATGAATCATCATTACCCTACTTAGAATCTGCGATAATGTTTTAAAAAAATAAACATGAGTATAAACTTAGTAGGTTACATCTTTCAAAGCTATATATCAAGGTTTTAAAATTATTTTTGAACATTTAAACGAAATGATATAGGAAGGGGGTTGCATTTCATAAATTTAAAGTAAATACGAGAGAATATGTAAATAATCCATAGCATCATCTGCCATATCTGGCAATCCATAACATCAGTCTTATAAACTGAATAATTCTCCTCAGGTTATGCAGGGCCCTTGTGCGCGGAAATAAGAGAAAACACTATGGATCCCTACATGGGTCCAGAAAGTAACCTTATCATGAGGAAACACTATGGATCCTACTTAGATCTAGAAAGTAACCTCATTTCGAAAACATTACGATCGTTGAAACCAGAAAGTACCCCTTATCATCACATCAATTTACATATAAATCTCTCAAAACCATTTCAACTTTAATGATAAAGATATAGGTTTTCAACACTCGTATAAAAGTGACCCCTAATGTTTAATTGCAAGGATTTAACCAATTAGGTTTTCAAATTCAACCCATTTTATCCAAAATCATATAAAGATTTTAAATACAACATACATATAACGAAATAGGGTGTAATACAAAACCCTAGGTTCTCAAATGTGTGCAATTTTAAGAAAATTGCACCCATATCCATGTAAAATATGTATTATATCATGTGAACATGTAATCCCCATGATAATATCTCAAAATCATGTATACAATGATCTACAACAATGAAAAATGCACCTACCTCTCAAATAGAAGCTAGAAATGCAAACCCACAGGTGCACACATGTAGATCAAAATAGAAATTGCAAGATTGGAGTTTTACGAGGTCTCAGGTTTCGTCCATAGCTTCCCCTTTCTTCCCAAGCTTCTCTCTCTCTCTCTCTCTCTTCCCTTCTCTTTCTCTCTTTCTCTTAGTTGAAATATAAGGAGAGTCTAGAAATTTCGAGAGTTGAGAGTTTATATAGAAGGAGGGGTAAAAGGGTCATTTCAGCACATAAAAAATCTCTTTTCAGGCCATTTTCGCAAGGTTTAGTCGACTATGTTGACTACATTAATGGTGTAGTTGACTAAACATATTAAAAACCCTTTCTAGAATGTATAGTCGACTACATGTGTGGTGTAGTTGACTACATCAATGGTGTAGTCGACTACATTATGCATGTAGTCAACTAAACTCCCAATATTTGGTAAAAATTGATATTTTATCCATTCTAATTGACAATAACTTCCAAAATACTCAAAATTAAATTATAATAACTCATTAAATTATTCTTTAACCACAATATAACTCCAACAACCTCATACTTCAAGTGTTAAACTCACCCAACAACATTTTACGTTGTCACAATCCTTGTCAAGATCAACCACAAAAAAAAATATTAGGATTTCTAATTTGCATCTACTTGAAATATGTACACGCAGCCTCTGCATCTCCAATCCTAAGCCTATAATCCCTTACTTTAGCAAAGTAATTCCTAATATCCTTCTCACCATATCTCACATGCTCATACCCTCCAGCTGCAACAACCAATGACACATAACTTTTCGATGGCTTAATCTTAGCCCTATCATTTATCTTTAACACTCTTTTAGTTATTGAATCTAATTTTCTATGGCAAGGAAAATAACGTAATGACTAAGGACTTAGGCTATGATTGTGAGGTATACACACTTTAGAGATAACAAACTCGCCCTCACTTCTCACAACAATATTTATACAGAAGCGCCATCATGAACATCATCCATATCCTAAAAATGAACAATAATAGAAAATACATGTCATGAATGGCTTAAAGAAATAGATCTAGCTACAAAATCATAACAAAACAAACTAAAAGAAGCTTGAAATTCATGCTAACCACAATAACCTCAGCACTAACAAACACTTTTAATAAAATTGACCAAACATTTATAACAAAAACCAAGCTCACAATCAAAATAAATGAAGAAATCTAAAACAATATCAATCCAAATACGAAAAAGAACTCTACATCAACCTCAATTAACAGTTCATTTAGGAAAATTCATAAACCTTATTTTGCTTAAAGTGTAATTTAACTCAATAGAACAATAGAACTTTTGTGAAATCAAAATGCCTAAACATGACTGAAAACATACCTAAACCACCACAAAAACCCCTGATCGAATTAAGAAAAACCTTCAAATTCTTACTCAAATCGAAGCAGACGAAGTAGCCATGAAGCACAAACCACCCACTGTCGAAATAAAACCCTATAAACTTGTGAAAATACATGATATACACAAAAATTGAAGCAAGTATTCACAAGGCTTTTAAAAATGGAATTAATTTATGAAAAAATAGGTGCGCGCAGCTTAGATTCCTAAAGAAATGAGCGCAATTTGGAATCCTGAAAAAATGAGCCTTACAAGCCTCTATATTCTATTGTCATGTATACACTTCCACCGTATGTGTATACATATACTAAACAAACAGTCGGCTAACGGTGGGCTTACAGTACTCGGCCCATAAATCTTTTCCCTATGATTAATGGTAAATTATACATTTTTTAAAAAAAATTTAGTTGTGTAATTAAAATTCAAATGCCATGAACTTTATGAGTGGGCAAATTCTACAGTACCCTGTACTTTTTTTAGGTACCATACCCAAAACGTATGAGAACCATTAGATAGTGATCAAACTGATCTCAGCTATTTATCATTTTAGAAGTAAATAAACTGGTAACCTGCTTGGTAACTGACTAACAAACTCCCATAAGGACGACTTAGCCCTAGACAGCTTCATTGACGTCGCTGACGAATTGGTCTCCACAGTTGATATGCTCAACGACGAAGAGCCACTTCATACTCGACTAATCAATTCAGTAAGAAATTCTTTCTCATATTTTATCTTTCATCTCCTTTACTCTCTTTGTTAGTTTGTTTTCAAAACCCTAGCCGAATCTTTGACTCTATGATTGTAATCTTTGCTGACATTGACAATCTCTCTTCTTTCTTGCATATTGCTTTGACAACCCTAATCCTAACCTTCATTCTACCCCATTTTTGCAAATTTTTAAGAAGCAAAACGTAGCTTCTAGTTTGATTCAACAAATTTTAAGGTTTTTCATTTCATTTAAATACTAAAGGCTAGTTAGAATTGAAGCTCCTTTATTTTTAATTTTTGAATTTGTGTTTCGTGGTGCTTCACTTTTTGAACATTACAGAACATTTGATTCAATGGAATTTTTCCCCTTACTTCAATTCATTATTGAATTTTGACCATTATGCATGCTAACTATTTGATGAAATAGGCTTGAGAAATGTAACCCCATTCGATTGGGACCCATCTATATAATCACTTTATTTACTATTATTCTCTAATCGAGTAGGATATCAACCCAATCAATTAGGACCTCTTGAGATAATTAGTTCCTTTTCTGTTATTCCAAATCGATTGGGGTGTAAACCCATTTGATTGGGACCCCTCCATATAATCACTTTTTCTAATGTTATTCTCTAATGTTATTCTTTACTTGTATGACCAAAGAAGTTAGTCTTTTAGGCGAGATTGATGGAAACTTTTCTATTCTTGATCATTAAGTAATCTTTAATGCTTGGTTTGGTTACCGAGAAAATGTAGGAAAGGGGAAAAACAATTGAATTTTGGGCTTTTTTGTTTGATTTACGAATTGTGAGAAGAAATACCAACTTAACTAAGTTAAATTGCTAAGTGATTAGAGAAAAAAAAGTGCTTAAGCTAAATTGCTAAGTGATTAGAAAAGAAAAAATGGAAAAAATGTTTCTTTTATTTTTCCTACATTTTCTTGGCAACCAGAAGTTAGTGCAAATTGGGGCTTTTCTAAAATTTAATGCCTCAAGGGTAGCTCTCACTCACCCCAGGGCACACTGCCTAAAAAATGGCTTTGAAAACACTAGTAGAGATTATTATGTTAATAGAATTGGAAGGATTGAAAGTAGATTGGATTACAAAACTATAGCCAATATTAATGTGCAATGAATACAAAACTATAGCCCATGAACATATTCTAATAACCTATTTTGGACAATTGCAAAATTTCACTGAAAAAGCTCTATATATTTTTTTTTTCTTTTATCCTTCTTTTTTCTATTTGTTTGTTGAGAAAATCTTATTTATGATGTGTTTGTTTAGTGAGAAATTAAAGAGAACAGAGTTGTAGATTCCTCTCTTCCTTCCTCTGTTTCTCTATTTGTCTATCCGTCTTTATTTGTCTGTGTTTGCTGATTGTGTGTCTTTGCTCGGTTAATAGAGGTTAGTGCTAGGTTGAAGTTTCATGACTGCATCTTTTTATTAGTTAAATAGACAAATATCCATTCATCTTTTTATTAGTTAAATAGATAAATATCCATTGAGCTTGACAACTATCTATTGAACTTAGCTAATTACTTAATTTTTTGTAAATATCCTGGATAGCTGGAATGAAGTTGATTTCGTTTCAGACCATGTGATTAATAGGAGTGTTGAACATCTACCCCCTCACTTGGTTTGATGGAGTCAGGTCAATCCATGTAGGAAGACAAACCCCAACTTTCAATAGATATAAATAGAGATTTTGAGATCATAAGGAGAGATATATCAGGTCATTGGGCTAAAGCAAAACTCTCTTTCTTCTTTAAAAATCTCCCACATCAAGATTTTAAAACCTTTAATTGTTGAACATTACATAGATGGAATTCTGTATATGAATCTGTTCATGTTAAAAAAATTGTTGAACGTTGAACATTTAAGTATGATGCATGCTACCTGTTCGATGAAATAGGTTTGAGAAAATGTTTTGATAGAATTTTTACTATAAATTAGTATATAAGAGTGTAAATTTTAAGAATAATAAATCTTTGTTTTATGTAGACTATTTTTTGGCAATCCTAACTTGAAAAAGTTATTTTTTAAGTGTTGCGCACTTAAACACATTTGGAATAACCCGTTTCATGCACATTGTACACAATTTTAGATCATCGTATTCAATATCTTTTGTCGATTCATAAGTGTTCATGATGTTTGTCAAAATTTTTGTGAAATAATTTTTCTACAAGCTAGCAATTGCAATTAAACTAGATGGCACAGACAAAGAGCGAGGCTGTTAGATTGCCATCATACCGGTTGGTTGTTAAGCATTGTCTATTTTATGTTGTAATATATTATATTGATAAGTTTATAACGTATGACATATGCCAGTTGTATTTAATAAGGTTCCTATAATATTTGTGTTGTAGGAAAAGGCCTTTGGGAGGTAACTTAGGTGAAGCACCCACCTCAAAAAGACAAGCAGCTGATCCAAAGAAACCAGCAACTTCATTTGTGTTATTTTGGTAAGATATTAATACTTATGGCCTAAACGCACCGAAGCAAGATGTTACATTCCTTTAGCTTATTGTAACCTACTATCATTTGTGTTTATTGTGTTTGTATAGTAAAAAGAATGCTAAGCACATAAAGGAGAGAGATTTTCATGACAGGTAAGCAAATAGTTCATTAGAAGTTAGTTTAATAATGCGAGATGTTTCAATTACACGTAGCTTTCATCTTAATATAACATAAATATAATGTTTTGGTGAGAAAGGAGATGGTGAGAAAATGGATCAACCTTCCCACAGTAGAGAAGGCAATATTTAAGGAGCAAGTAAAAAAAAATACGCTGATTATGCTGCAAATAGAGTTCAGATTGATTGCAAACCCCAAAAGGTAATATAAAATTCTTGGCCCATCTACTAAGTGTATATGTTGTGACCAACATTAATTGGTGATTATGTATAGTAGGAAATTTTGCATATTAGGTGTGCTCCTGACCAGGTCTTCAAGGTTATTGAAAATTTAAATGAAAATCAAAAGAAAGTTGTTGAAGAGTTTGGTTTCGAAGGCATATTGAATATAAAAGGCACCCATCTCCACAGGGAATTGTGTTAGTGGTTGGTACAAAACTTTAACCTATACAGCTGCACATTAGATGTTTATAGGAAGAGCTTCAAAGTTACACACAATGATGTAATGCGAATCATGGGGCTAAATAGGGGGCTGTGATATGCCCACAATAGGAAACCACAAAGATATTATTGAGTTAACTAAACAGTATTATTATACAAAAGAGGGAGATTTCGTTGATAATGTTGGAAAACCAATTGAAAGAGGATAAAACCGCAGGATATGGGTTTAAAATGCGGTTTGCTCTACATGTTTTGGGTACCTTATTGTGTCCCACCCAACAGTTGTGTGCAAAAAGATCTTTTTTACATGCTCTATGAGAAGTTAATTCATTAAGGAATATGAATTGGGCTAAGATGGTGTTTGATTATATGGTTGAAGGGGTGAAGCACTTCAAGGAGAAGGACTGAAAAGGGATTAATTGTTGTCTATTCTTTTTAATGGTAATATCATATGTTAGAACATTAGTAGATGACGTCTAACTTAGTTATTATTTTAAAATTAAAATGATATAATTCATTTTCTTCCAGATTTTCTATCTCAAGCACGTATCTGTTGGGAAACTTGTGGTGCCTGTTGGTAGAAGGCGAATACCACGTGTTGGAAATTGGGAAGATGAATAGATTTGTAGACTAATGAATCACATTAAGAAGTTAGGAGGATATGAAAATGGAAAGGTAGTGTACTTTTTCCCAATATGTGGAAATTATTATTCCTTTATCTTTTTTCGGTCTTAATTTGTATTTTGACTTTGTAATGTTTGTTTGTTAACGGTAGATTGAGATGATATATGATTATAGTGAGATGATGGCTCCAATCCATAATGCATCACGCCTAACGATATATAGAGGGGATGCTAAGGTATTATATGTTTCATGGTATTACATTATATTTATGTAAGCATGTTGCAGACACGTATGGTATGTTAAAAATTCCGTTTTACTTGTTTCTTAAGGGTGTTAATGATGAGAGATTCGCCCGTTTGGAAAAGGAAGTGAAGGACCTCCAAGGGATGGTGGCATCCTCTATGGAAACACTGAATAACCAAATGAAATCAATGAAGGAAAAACTTTTCATGAAGATAGATGAGGTGGTGATAGAGTTAAAAAGGATGCATAGTTTAGATGGTAAGGATGGGCATGGTGATTCTTAAGATGTATCGGAGGATAAAGTTGGGTCAAAACATATTGATGTATGATCTCCCGCCCAATTAATATCGTATAGGGAAATAATATGAACATCATGGTGTGAAAATAATGAGTTTATGTTCCCAATCGATTTGGGTTATGATCCCAATCAATTGGAGAAAACAGAAGCGGGAGACCCAATCGAATGAGTTTCTACCATTATGGGCGTCCCTAACAATATCATTAGCTGTTGTTCCCTATCGATTAGGAAATATCATATACAGTAATCAATTTTTATAATGGTGTTTTCAATCGATTGCTATAGTATCCTAATCAATTGCGATCCATCTAGATAATCTGTTTCCTTACTATTATTCAAAATCGATTTGGATGTAACCCCAATCGAATGGGATCTCTATAGATAATTAGTTTCTTTACTGTTATTCCAAATTGAATAGGGTATAGGGACCATTAAGATAACTAATTTCTTTGTTGTTATTCTCTAATCAATTAGGATATCAACTCAACCGAATGGGACCTCTTTAGATAATTAGTTCATTTTCTATTATTCTAAATCGATTGGGGTATACCCCTCATGCAGAATTGATGATTACATTGTTATTACAATTTAAAATCCATAAGGGAGAAAAAGTGAGCAGCCAACAGATTATTGATTTGGTAAACGAAGTACCATTGGCTAGTACATCTGCACAACTACGATAGTCTGATCGGCTACAAAACTCACCAACTATATCACAGGTAAAGAAAGGGAAGCAAAAGGTAAGAGTTTTCAATGTATTGGTGTTGGCCCAAATGGTTTCACAACCATTGATTTTGATGATAACAATGCATAAGAAGGTCTTAAGTACTAATGGTTTTAAGATTAAGCTTAAAACAGGTAAAATCCAGCAACAGCAAATCAAATGAATCAATCAAAGGCATAACGCGAGAATGAACACCAAAAAGAATCCATGTCAAAGCCAAATGAAGATCAAGTATAGACAAATAGGATTCAATGTAAGATTGATCCCAAGAAATGTTCATTTGTGATTAAAGGGCTTTAGGTTCATGCATTAACTTGGTAATAACTAAAAGAACCTATTTGATCATGTTTAGAGTCTCTTGACTCGTTGGAATAACCCCTTAAAAATCAGGTCTTAAACTCTTTGTATCAATTTTCTGATGCAGAGCTTTAAGACGTCTTAAATATATTTAAGACGTCTGAAAACTGATTAAGATGTCTGAAATTTTATTTAAGACGTCTGAATCAAGTTTAAGACGTCTGAAATAGGCTTAAGACGTCTGAGGTATGAAGTCCTAAAATACACCTTCTCTGATTTTTTAAGACGTCTAAATCAGACGTCTGAAATGGACTTTAAGACATCTGAAATGGATAGACCTCAATTTACATCATCTCTGGTTTTTTAAGACGTGAGAATAAGACGTCTTAAAGAGGTTTAAGACGTCTGAAAAATGTTTAAGACATCTGAATCCTTGTGAACAGTGACCTTGAAAAACCTCTATAGAAATCAGTCCTCTGGTTTTTTAAGACGCCTGATTAAGACGTCTTAAACAGAATCAGACGTCTTAAATCGATTTTAGACGTCTGAATCCTTCGAGACTGACCAATAACGGCTAGTTTTTCAAACGGTCTTTTGAGCATTAAATGCCCACCAAACCATCTTCCCCGGCATTTATTGTTACAGAACGGTCATTTGGACCCCTTGGGCTATATATACATGAGTTAAACTCATTTATGGGCATTCATTGAGCTTCAAACAAGATCATTCATTTACAAGCCCTAATTTCACTAGTGAGCATTTATTGAGATACAATCAATAGCTGAGTGAGCCTTTAATTTCTGTGTATCCACTCTTTTGAGAGAGTTTCTTGAGCACAAAAACATACTCAAATCTTCTTGTATTCAAGGGTTGAGAGAAACCCCATTTGTAAAGCACTTGAAGAGTGTGTCTTGAGCAAGTGTTGGTGAAGAACACTTGGTGTTGTAAAGGTTTGCTGCTCCACCTTGAAGGAGAGTGATAGTGGATTGGTGAATCCTCAAGCGAGCTCTTGAGGCGAGGACGTAGGCGGGAAGGCCGAACCTCGTTAACATTGTTTGCATTCTCTTACTCTTAATTTCCTTATTATTGCTTGTTCTTGTATTTATCTTTACTTGCAATAATTTGATTTTTGAGTTTGCATTAACGTTTTTAATTGGCCAATAACCCTATTCACCCCCCCTCTAGGGTTATATATTTGGGACAACAATTGGTATCAGAGCCCAACCTCTAGCATTTGACATATTTGTCTTGCGAGGAACGATATGGCCAACTATAGTGGTAACGGTTTCACCGAAGGACAATCGTCCAATAGGCCACCACTTTTCAATGGAGATGCATCTCTATACAATTTCTGGAAAATTAGAATGCAAATCTTTATTCAATCCACTAGCTATGAGCTGTGGAATATCACTTCTAAGGGTCCTTTGATCCCTACTAAAGTGGTAGATGGAGTTACACTTCCTAAAGTACCACAAGAATACACCACAGCTGATCACAAATCCCTTGAACTTAATTCTAAAGCCATTGGGCTGTTATATTGTGCTCTAACTAATGATGAGTTTAGCAAAATCTCTAGGTGCACTAGTGCCAAAGAGATATGGGACACATTGGAGGTAACCTATGAAGGAACATCTCAAGTAAAAGAAGCAAAAATTAACATGCTTGTGTGTGAATATGAAATGTTCAAAATGAAAAAGGATGAATCTATTAGAGATATGTTTGCTAGATTTAATGCTATTATTAATCCTTTGAGTTCTCTTGGAAAGACTTACACTAACTCCGAATTGGTGAGAAAAATTCTTAGGAGCTTGCCTAAGCAATGGGATGTCCTCACCACTACTCTACTTCAATCAAAGGAGCTATCATCAATGACCTTGAGTGACCTTGATGGCAACCTAGTCACACAAGAACTCGCATTCAAAGCTCGTGAAATTGATGAAGGAAAGACTCCTAAGAGCATGGCTCTCAAGGCATCACAAGATGAAGAAGAACCACCAAGTGAAGAGTGTGAAAATGAGGAAGATGAGGACATTGCATTCATATCTCACAAGCTCAAAAAGTTCTTCTCTAGAAGAAATCAAGGAAGGAGATTCAACAAGGGTGACTCCTCCAAAAGGATTCCAAATAGAAGAGAGACCTCAAATAGAGAACCACAAGTATGTTTTGAATGCAAGAAGCCTGGGCATATCAAGATAAATTGTCCTCAACTCAACAACAACTACAACAAGACAAGTCACAACAACAACAACTTCAAGGACAATAGAAAATTCAAGAAGAAGGCTTTCACCGTCACTTGGGATGATGAAGCAAATAGTGATGAAGAAGATGAGGAGGCTTCGTGCGATCAAGAGGTTGCTAACTTTTGTCTCATGGCAAAAGAAGATGAGGTAATCGAACCTAACTCTATTGATCATCCTATAGAAGAACCTCCTACTTATGAAGAACTACAAGATGCTCTTGAAGATACTTTTCTCGAATTAAAAAGATTTTCTCACAAAAACAATGATTTGAAAAAGAATGTCTCATCTCTTCAAGAAGAACTAAACGCTTTGAAAAATGAAAACTTAGAGTTGAAAAGCAAGATAGACTCACCCCCTACCATCTCTCAATCTAGTCTTGAAAGTGAAAATACTTCATTGAAAGAAAAGATTGAAGACTTGACTAATACCTTGGCCAAGTTTACCAATGGAAGGGATAACTTGGATAAGATATTAACTAGTCAAAGATGGTGCTTTGACAAGGCCAGAATTGGTTATCAAGAACATGTTAAACAAAAATCCTACATTAACTTCTTTCCTAAGCCTAAGGTTCCTAGCACATCTAAAATCTCATGTACTTATTGTAATAAGGAAGGACACAACATTTATACTTGTAACATGAGAAGAAGACCAAGAGGTTTCACCAAGAGGGTGTGGGTAGTTAAGGGAACCTCACCTCCTATGGCTAACCCCTATGGACCCAAGAAAGTATGGGTACCAAAGAGAGTTACTTGAACTTGTGTAGGTATGCTTGAAGTCATCAAGCAATGAGAAATGGTTTCTTGATAGTGGTTGCTCAAGGCATATGACGGGTGATAGATCAAAGTTCGTCTCTTTGAAGCCTAAGGACGGCGGCTTCGTGACATTTGGAGACAATGCCAAAGGTAAGATAATTGGCATTGGCAAGGTTGGTAAGAATTCCTCTCTTTGTGTTGAAAATGTTTTATTAGTTGATGGTTTAAAGCATAATCTCCTTAGCATTAGTCAATTATGTAATAAAGGTTATAGAGTTACTTTTAAATCCAATAAATGCATAATTGAGGATGATAATAAGACCCTATTCGTTGCATATAGGATTGGTAACATCTATGCTATAGAGTTTGAAGAAATCGCATTACAAAATGTACATTGCTTCTCCGCTTTAAATGAAAATCATTGGTTATGGCATAGAAGACTTGGACATGCTAGCATGGATTTGATTTCAAAACTTTCTAGGCATGAACTTGTAAGAGGTTTACCAAAAGCAAAGTTTTCAAAAGATGGAGTTTGTAGTGCATGCCAATTTGGAAAACAAACCAAGTCTTCTTTCAAAACAAAATCTCATATTTCAACTACTAGACCTTTGCAACTTATTCATATGGACTTATTTGGACCTATTGCTATTGCAAGTCTTGGAGGGAAGCATTATGCATTTGTAATTGTTGATGACTACTCTAGATATACATGGGTGTTCTTCCTTGCACACAAAGATGAGACTCATGCTACATTTATTGCATATTGTAGAAGAGTCCAAAATGAGAAAGGCTATACCATTACTCATGTTAGGAGTGATAGGGGGAGTGAATTTGTCAATAAGGATATTGAACAATATTGTGATGAAAATGGTTTTGATCACAATTTCTCCGCTCCTAGAACTCCTCAACAAAATGGTGTGGTTGAGAGAAAGAATAGAACACTTGAAGAAATGTCTAGAACCATGCTTAATGAACATTCATTACCTCAATATTTTTGGGCCGAGGCCGTTAACACCTCATGTTATGTAATGAATAGAGTGCTATTAAGATCTAAACTTGGTAAGACTCCTTATGAACTATGGAATGATAAGAAACCTAACATAGGTTACTTTAAAGTTTTTGGTTGTAAATGCTTTATATTAAATGATAGAGATAAACTTTCCAAATTTGACTCTAAATCCGATGAAGGTGTGTTTCTTGGTTATTCTATGAAGAGCAAAGCATATAGGGTGTTTAATAAGAGAACTTTAACCGTTCAAGAATCAATGCATGTTATATTTGATGAAACTAACCCTCTTGCTCCCAAGAGAAATGTGGATGATGATGATGATATAGGTACAAGCTTGCAAGAACAAGTTGAGAACTTAAATCTTAACGACAAGCAAGATCCACAAGACAAAGGCAAAGAGAAGGAAGAAGATGAAGTCATTGAAATCAAGAAACCGGAAGAAGAAGTAGAAATTGAAGACACTCCACTTCATCCGGATGTCACCAAGACTTGGAAATTTGTGAGGAATCATCCTAAGGATCAAATCCTAGGTGAACCCTCACGTGGGGTAAGAACTCGTTCTTCTATGAGAAATATATGTGATCATCTTGCATTTTTATCTCAAATTGAACCTAAGAATATAAATGAGGCCGAAAGTGATGAATCTTGGGTACTAGCTATGCAAGAGGAACTTAACCAATTTGAGAGGAACAAGGTTTGGACCTTGGTTCCTAGACCACATGACCATGGTGTTATAGGCACCAAGTGGGTATATAGAAATAAGAAAGATGAATCGGGTACCATTGTAAGAAACAAGGCACGACTAGTTGCCCAAGGTTTCAATCAACAAGAAGGCATTGATTATGATGAAACATATGCACCGGTTGCTAGACTTGAAGCCATTAGGATGTTACTTGCATTTGCATGCCATAAAGATTTCAAATTATTTCAAATGGATGTCAAGAGTGCTTTTCTAAATGGTTTTATTGAAGAGGAAGTTTATGTTGAACAACCTCCCGGTTTTGAAAGTCATGAATTTCCAAACCACGTATTCAAATTATCAAAAGCTTTATATGGTTTGAAACAAGCTCCTAGAGCTTGGTATGAAAGACTTAGTGGTTTTCTAATCAAAAATGGTTTTAAACGAGGAAAACTTGACACCACACTTTTTATTAAAACCATTGATAAGGACATGCTTATTACTCAAATATATGTTGATGATATTATCTTTGGTTCTACTAATGTAAGTTTGTGTGAGGATTTTGCTAAAGTCATGCAAGAAGAATTTGAAATGAGCATGATGGGCAAACTCAATTTCTTCCTCGGATTACAAATCAAGCAAACAAAGGAAGGAACCTTCTTAAATCAATCCAAATATGTCAAAGATTTAATCAAGAAGTATGGATTGGAAGATGGAAGGAATTTCGCCACACCAATGAGCACCTCCATCAAACTTGAGAAAGATGAGAAAGGTAAATGCGTGGATCAAAAGAAATATCGAGGTATGATTGGTAGTTTACTCTATCTCACCGCTACTAGACCGGATATTATGTATAGTGTATGTTTGTGTGCTAGATATCAATCATGTCCTAAAGAATCTCACATGCTTGCCGTTAAACGCATATTTAAATATCTTAGTGGCACTATCAATCTTGGCATATGGTATCCTAAATTCACATCATTTGACATGCTTAGTTACTCCGATGCGGACTTTGCCGGATGCAAAGATGGTCGCAAAAGCACAAGTAGGACGTGCCACTTTCTTGGACACTCCCTAGTTTCTTGGTTTAGCAAGAAACAAACTTCGGTTGCTTTTTCTACAGCCGAGGCCGAGTATTTGGCGGCCGGAAGTTGTTGTGCACAAGTGTTGTACATGAAACAACAACTTGAGGACTTTGGACTTCATTATGATCATATTCCCATAAAATGTGATAATACAAGTGCAATTAATCTAACTAAGAACCCCATACAGCATTCACGCACCAAACACATTGAAATTAGACATCATTTTATAAGAGATCATGTTCAGAGAGGAGATGTTGAGATTGAGTTTGTTGGTACGGAGCACCAACTAGTGGATATCTTCACTAAACCTCTTCAAGAAGATAAGTTTAATTTCATAAAACGTGAATTAGGGATGTGCTTGTATGATGAAGTGTGCTGATACTTGAAAATTTTTCAAAAATTTCGTTTCAAGATGTTTAAGACGTCTTATTTCCATTTCAGACGTCTTAAAGATTTCTCAGACGTCTTAAAACTCCCTCAGACGTCTTAAAATCCTAACAGCATTTGACCTAATTTATGGCTCTCTGGATTTTTCAGACGCCTGTTTCAGACGTCTGAAACAGGTTGTCACGTCTGAAATCATCGGGCCAGATCTTTAATCCCGTGGATTTCAGACGTCTGAAACAATTTCAGACGTCTGAAATTGTTCCTGTATAAGAGCCGTTTCAAGCCCTAGTTTTTCAAAAGTCGTTTCTTTTCGCGGGCTCTTCCTCTTCGTCTTCCCCTAACAGTCACCTCCATCACCAACCATCGCCTCCCTTCCGTTTCACCCTTTCTCTACAAAAACCCTCGCGCTCGTCTCAAACCGCAAACCCTCCATCATGGTTAACTTGAAGAAGACCACCTCCACCGCCGGCACCAAGCACGATCGTGAAGGGGATCCCATCCCTCCACCACCACCGGTGCCGCCACCGTCCACCACCGCCGACACAGGCTCCTCTCGCAAAAAGCATTCCGCATCCGGTACCCAGAAAGGCAAGGGTCTTCGTTCTTCTCGCGGTGCCTCGAAGAAAGGGGGTTCCAGCACTGCTCCGCCTCCACCACCACCAGTTCGTGCTCCTCCTGGTCACCCGGACTACGACTCCGGCAACGAACCCGACGAGCCTGAGCATCCCGCGCCCCCATCGCCTCAGCATCCACAGCAAATCACCGATGCCGACCTCTACCATTCCGATGCGGCGCGCACTTTGTATCTCCAAAAGTTCATGGACAGAAAGATCATCTATCCCAAGGTAATCAAGCCTGATTTCCTTTCCAAGTATTTTCCCCATATCGTCCATCTCTTTCAAGCCATCGGTTTGTTCGATTTCGTTTCTCTTTCTCTCCCTGAATACTCCAATTACGTTCAACTTTTTTATGCAAATTTTGAAATGAAAAAGTTGGGGACGGGCACTTCCTTTCTTTATGGCACTCAAATTTCCTTGGATGCCTCTACCCTCAACACAATTTTCAAAATTCCCTTGGGCGGGGTTGCTTTTCAAGACAAGAATCAGTGGCCTAGAGTTGCAAATTTTGATAAAATACAAGCCCTTCAAATGATTAGTGGTGATAATTCTATCACTTCTGATGCCAAGATCCCCATTTCCAAACTCACCCTCGAGTGCAACTTAATTCACAAAGTTATTTCGAATTCTATATTGCCTCGTAGTGGTAGTCGCGACCACGTCTCCTATACCGACGTGTGTCTCTTATGGTGCATCCTTTCTGGCACTCCTGTCGACATAGGACACCTAATGATTTATCACATGCTTGCTGCCCATAAACATGCCAAAAGTTTACTCCCTTATGGTGTTGCTCTCACAGCCGTGTTTCATCATTTTCAAGTTCCCATGAACTATGGAATTATCACTAAAACTCCATCTCATAAGGATGAAATAGGGACATACATGTTGGGACTAATGGGCTATGTTTTAAAGGATGATATCTAGGTTCCCAAAATCCCTGGTGCTGCTCCTTCCTCTTCTACTCGCCCTTCCTCCTCTTCTGTTCCTCCACCATCCACAGACCCCTCTCTTGATGACCTTGACCCCCTTAGTTTTCACCCCACTGGTGAGGACGATTCCCCCTCCTCTACTTCTCTCCATTCCTCTCCTTCTCCTACACACTCTCCGTCGCATGCTCCCTCCTCTTCTTCTGGTACCTCTGTGAAAGATCTCTTTCTATCCATTTCCCGCCAGATGAAAAGCTTGAAGAAATATGTGCACAAGAAGATGGAAGGCATGCACGATTGTATAAATGAGCTGGCTGTTGATGTTAAGAACATCAAAGATCGTTTGCCTCCTCCACCTCCTGCCCCTTGATTCTTTTTTATTGAAACAAAGGGGGAGAAGTGTGTGATTTTACTTTATGCTTTGGGGTGTTTTTGGGTGTACATGGGTTAAGGGAGTTGTTTATTTTTGGAACTCTTGATTGTACACATTTTATTTTGCTTATGAAATGGAACATCAGTTTATTTAGTCTCTTTCATATTGAAATTCCATGAATGTGAATCTATATGTCTGCTCTTTATCTTATGCACATTGATAGGGGGAGAAATATGCTATGTATGCTATATTTAAATTGATTTATTTCCTCCCAAAGACATCTATGGATTGTCATCATCAAAAAGGAGGAGATTGTTGGCCCAAATGGTTTCACAACCATTGATTTTGATGATAACAATGCATAAGAAGGTCTTAAGTACTAATGGTTTTAAGATTAAGCTTAAGACAGGTAAAATCCAGCAACAGCAAATCAAATGAATCAATCAAAGGCATAACGCGAGAATGAACACCAAAAAGAATCCATGTCAAAGCCAAATGAAGATCAAGTATAGACAAATAGGATTCAATATAAGATTGATCCCAAGAAATGTTCATTTGTGATTAAAGGGCTTTAGGTTCATGCATTAACTTGGTAATAACTAAAAGAACCTATTTGATCATGTTTAGAGTCTCTTGACTCGTTGGAATAACCCCTTAAAAATCAGGTCTTAAACTCTTTGTATCAATTTTCTGATGCAGAGCTTTAAGACGTCTTAAATATATTTAAGACGTCTGAAAACTGATTAAGACGTCTGAAATTTTATTTAAGACGTCTGAATCAAGTTTAAGACGTCTGAAATAGGCTTAAGACGTCTGAGGTATGAAGTCCTAAAATACACCTTCTCTGATTTTTTAAGACGTCTAAATCAGACGTCTGAAATGGACTTTAAGACGTCTGAAATGGATAGACCTCAATTTACATCATCTCTGGTTTTTTAAGACGTGAGAATAAGACGTCTTAAAGAGGTTTAAGACGTCTGAAAAATGTTTAAGACGTCTGAATCCTTGTGAACAGTGACCTTGAAAAACCTCTATAGAAATCAGTCCTCTGGTTTTTTAAGACGCCTGATTAAGACGTCTTAAACAGAATCAGACGTCTTAAATCGATTTCAGACGTCTAAATCCTTCGAGACTGACCAATAACGGCTAGTTTTTCAAACGGTCTTTTGAGCATTAAATGCCCACCAAACCATCTTTCCCGGCATTTATTGCTACAGAACGGTCATTTGGACCCCTCAGGCTATATATACATGAGTTAAACTCATTTATGGGCATTCATTGAGCTTCAAACAAGATCATTCATTTACAAGCCCTAATTTCACTAGTGAGCATTTATTGAGATACAATCAATAGCTGAGTGGGCCTTTAATTTCTGTGTATCCACTCTTTTGAGAGAGTTTCTTGAGCACAAAAACATACTCAAATCTTCTTGTATTCAAGGGTTGAGAGAAACCCCATTTGTAAAGCACTTGAAGAGTGTGTCTTGAGCAAGTGTTGGTGAAGAACACTTGGTGTTGTAAAGGTTTGCTGCTCCACCTTGAAGGAGAGTGATAGTGGATTGGTGAATCCTCAAGCGAGCTCTTGAGGCGAGGACGTAGGCGGGAAGGCCGAACCTCGTTAACATTGTTTGCATTCTCTTACTCTTAATTTCCTTATTATTGCTTGTTCTTGTATTTATCTTTACTTGCAATAATTTGATTTTTGAGTTTGCATTAACGTTTTTAATTGGCCAATAACCCTATTCACCCCCCTCTAGGGTTATATATTTGGGACAACAATTGGAACATGCTGCGTATTTTAAGGGCGACCCTATGCACGCATTTATCTTTAGTAGCTCATTGGAACAAAGGTTTGTCAATAAAGTCTACAATCAATCACTTAATTTAATGTAGGTAAAAAATGCACATGTTATTAAATGTTGTTTATTTCTCACAGTGATTTATTAGTCAAGATTGATGATGAAACTGCCACTTGTAGATCAATCCATTCACTTCTACCGAATGAATGGATCTCTTTGGAAGTAAGCATATTACTACATACTAATATATGTGTATCATTTTGTTGTAGTTTATTATTACTTTTTTTTATATATAATGTTTATTCAATTTTCGAGTTGAACAAATTATAAATTTGGTTGTGTCAACTGAATAGGAGAGAGGTGATATGGTGAGGTGGTATTTGCCTACTCATTTCTCAATAATTCCATTGCCATTGTAATGCATAATTGCATCATTGGATGTGAGTTTTAATGTATCTGATAGTTCCCTTTTTGTTTATAGGCTTGTGTCTTGAAGGAAGAAGCAGATGTGTCCAGACATGTTAAGAGATATGGTATTACTGATGTACATTGGAGTGCTTGCGAGGAGGTTTGTAAGGAACCATCAGTTTATCATTTAGAAGCCTATATTGTCTAGATAACCAAACAAAATACCTCAGCGTCACCTCCCTCCCTATTGGAGCATCCACAATTTATACCATCCCCGATCCCTCATAATATGTATAATATGCCACTGATTATTAGCTAGCGTGACCTCCCCTGAACAATATGTGGCTATGCAGAAATTAATTGACCTTTCACATTCCCAACAATATAGTTTGATCATGGGCTTGGTAAGCAATTTGGCAACCATTAGTTAGTCCCACAAATTTAGTTTAAAAAAAAGGTCTATGAAGAGGAGTATCATCTCGCACATGTTTATTAGGTGGCTGTTTATGAACAAGGATTGTTCATAAAGTTTTATTGATTTATATTATTTACTCCATATTTTTCACAATTATTTTTACTCTACCCATATGGCAGCTGGTGTAGCAAAAATGATAAGTACACTAAAACTACTTAGTAGCTTTTGAACCAACATCATCAATGCCACATATGTTGGGGGCAAATGAGTTTACCCATGTTAACTTTCACGTGTGTGAGTGTATGTGTTATTTATTTTATTGGGCTAACTGGTTGTACATACTCTAAGTACGAGAGCTTTATTGGCATACAATTGTCTTCGACATTACATCACATTGCAAAGTGGGTGCATTGATTTCTAATCTAGTTTTAATGATATATTTAGATTTATATCCCCTTTACTGATGATGGGATGCACTGGTTATTGTGCACTATCAAAGTGAAGCAATGTTTGCTTCATATACTAGATCCTCTTCCTAGCCCTAGGCGAAATCGGATCCAAAAAGATTCAGCTAGAAAATTGGTCATTTTAGTCATTGATATTCATACATGAAAGGTTTCTCTTAGGTGTTATTTTAGTATTGATCATCTAGTGTTGTTAATAGGTAATATTCTGCGAGGAGATGTTCAAAATGTCACGTGCAGTGAACAAACCTTTACATGAGTTCAGCAAATTTCCCATCGAAACCCCCCATGCCACGGCAAGAGAATGGGTAAAGTTATTTTCTTCGTACATTGTGTCGTGTTTATGAAAATTGCACAAAATTTATTTTTGAAATGACATTTTGTATTCATGTGTTCAGATGCGATTGTAGCCTTTGGGTCATTATGTACATACAAGCACGTGATCAATTTATGTCAACAAAACTTGATAAAAAAGAGACAAATATTGCAACGACAGATGGCACACAATTTAATTCTTGATGAGCGGAATGAGATGAGGAACCATGTGCCTTGTTTGGGATGATTGCTTCATCTGTAAATGTAATTTTTTGTTAAAAAGTATTATGCATATCCATGTTTGTGTGATAATGAGGATATTGTTTGGCTAGGATATGTTAATCATGTGATTTGTTTAGGTGTTGGACAAGTCGATGAATACGTATGACATAAATATTGGTGGATCATATTAATTTTTCAACTATCACACTAATACACGATTGGGTAGTAAACTAAAAACATTGGTATATTAGTAATATGTATATCTATGGGTGTAAAATTTGGGCCGATGATTAGTAAGATGTATAACAAATTGGATAATCAGCCTGGACTGCTTTGGCCCAAACTAAAATAGTTGGGCTTGGACTTGGTATTTGTAGATCATTCAGTCAATGCCATCTAGTTTAATTGCAATTACTAGCCTGTAGAAAAATTATACCACAAAAATTTTGACAAACATCACGGACGCTTATGAATCAACAAAAGATATTGAATATGATGATCTAAAATTATGTACAATATGCATAAAACGGGTTATTCCAAACGTGTTTAAGTGCGCAGCACTTAAAAAATAACTTTTTCAAGTTAGGACTGCCAAAAAACAGTCTACATAAAACAAAGATTTATTATTCTTAAAACTTACACTCTTATCTACTAATTTATAGTAAATTTTCTATCAAAAAATTTTCTCAAACCTATTTCATCGAGCAGGTAGCATGCATCACATTAAATGCTCAATGTTCAACAATTTGTTTAACATGAACAGATTCATATGCAAAATTCCATCTATGTAATGTTCAACAATTAAAGGTTTTAAAATCTTGGTGTAGGAGATTTTTAACAAAGAAAGAGAGTTTTGCTTTAGCCCAATGACCTTATATATCTTTCCTTACGATCTCGAAATCTCTATCTATAGCCATTGAAAGTTAGGGTTTGTCTTCCTACATGGATTGACCTGACTCCCATCAAACCAAGTGAGGGGGGTAGATGTTCAACACTCTTATTAATTACAATATGGCCTAAAATGAAATCAACTCCATTCCAGCTATCCAGGATATTTACAAAAAATTAAGTAATTAACTAACTTTAATAGATATTTGACAAACTCAATGGATATTTGTCTATTTAACTAATAAAAAGATACAGTCATGAAACTTCAACCTAGCACTAACCTTTATTATCCAAGCAAATACACATAATCAGTAAACGCAGACAAATAGGGATGGATAGACAAATAGATAGATGAAGGAAGAGAGGAATCTACAACTTTGTTCTCTTCAATTTCTCACCAAACAAACACACCATAAATAAGATTTTCTCAACAAACAAACTGAAAAAAGAAAGATGAAAGGAAAAAAAATATATAGAGCTTTTTAAGTGAAATTTTGCAATTGTCCAAAATAGGGTCATTAGAATATGTTCATGGGCTATAATTTTGCATTCATTGCACATTAATATTGGCTATGGTTTTGTAATCCAATCTACTCTCAATCTTTCCAATTTTGTTAACATAATAGTCTCCACTAGTGTTTTCAAAGCCATTTTTTAGACAGTGTGCCCTGGGGCAAGTGGGAGACTGGGAGCTACCCTTGAGGCATTAAATTTTAGAAAAGCGCCAATTTGCACTAACTTCTGATTGCCAAGAAAATGTAGGAAAAATAAAACAAACATTTTTTCTTTTCTAATCACTTAGCAATTTAGCTTAAACACTTTTTTTTCTCTAATCACTTTGCAATTTAGCTAAGTTGGTATTTCTTCTCACAATTTGTAAACCAAACAAGAAAACACAAAATTTAATTGTTTTTCCCCTTTCCTACATTTTCTCGGCAACCAAACTAAGCATTAAAAATTACTTATTGATCAAGAATAGAAAAGTTTCCATCAATCTCGCCTAAAAGACTAAATTCTCTAGTCATACAAGTAAAGAATAACATTAGAGAATAACATTAAAAAAAGTGATTATATGGATGGGTCCCAATCGAATGGGGTTACACCCCAATCGATTTGGATAGCAGAAAAGGAACTAATTATTTAAAGAGGTCCCAATCGGTTGGATTGATATCCCACTCGATTAGAGAATAACAGTAAATAAAGTAATTATATGGATGGGTCCCTATTGAATGGGGTTACATTTCTTAAGCCTATTTCATCAAACAGTTAGCATGCATAATGGTCAAAATTCAATAATGAATTGAAGTAAAGGGAAAAATTCCATTGAATCAAATGTTTTGTAATGTTCAAGAAGTGAAGCACCACGAAACACAAATTCAAAAATTAAAAATGAAGGAGCTTCAAATCTAACTAGCCTTAAGTATTCAAACGAAATGCCAAACCTTAAAATTTGTTGGATCAAACTAGAAGCTATGTTCTGCTTCTTAAAAATTTGCAAAAATGGGGTAGAATGAAGGTTAGGGTTGGAGTTGTCAAAGCAATATGCAAGAGAGAAGAGAGATTGTCAATGTCAGCAAAGATTGCAATCATAGAGTCGAGGATTCGGCTAGGGTTTTGAAAACAAACTAACAAAGAGAGTAAAGTAGATGAAAGAGAAAATGTGAGAAAGAATTTCTTACTGAATTGATCAATCAAGTATGGAGTGCCTCTTCGTTGTCGAACGCGTGAACCATGGAGACCAATTCGCCGACGACGTCAACGGAGCTGTCTAGGGCTAAATTGTCTTCATGGGAGCTGGGGGCTAAGTCGTCCTTATGGGAGTTTGTTAGCCAGTTACCAAGCAGGTAACTAGTTTATTTACTTCTAAAATGATCGATAGCTGAGATCAATTTGATCACCATCTAATGGTCCTCATACGTTTTGGGTATGGTATCCAAAAAAAGTATAAGGTATCGTAGAATTTGCCAAGTGAGTAAGGAAAAAAATTGTCGGATCTAATTTTTGAAAATTACTCTGTATGTGATCTTGGACCTATTTGCCCAACTTCAAAAAAAAAAAAAAAAAAAAAAAAATCGTTTGCTTTTTATTCTTTTTTTTTTTATTTTAAAGAGAGAAAAAAAAAAAAAAACGCACCTATAGTTTTGCCGCCAGTCTCTCTCTCTCTCTCTCTCTCTCTCTCTCTCTATGTGAGGGTTTTTTCCCACTCTCTCTGCAGTCTGCCCCTCTCCGAAATAGACAACATTGATTGAGTTCAAATCAATCCCATTGTACAATGACGTCAACCATTCCTGTTGAAATCATTGACGACGACGATGTAAGTTTATTTAATCTCTCTCTCCTTTCAAAATCTCTCTCTCTCTCTCTATGTACATGTATTCACACATATATACAGAGGGAGAGATCAAATATGTATATATATCGTATATCGATCTCGTTGATTCTTGTTTATAGGGATTCGACTGGGAAGCAGCTGTTAGAGAGATCGATGTTGCGTGCCAAGCCACGAAACCATCTACTTCTCGCCCAGTTGAATTTTCCCATTCAGTTCCTGCTGATCCTATTCCGTGTTCCAAGAACAATAAGAGACCCCTCACTTCTCGGCAACCCACCCTCGATAATTTTGTAGGGAGGGCGGGGCTGAGGCCTTTTACGGAGAATCGGGCTGTTAGGGATAGTGGGCAAGATGAGATTGAGGGTGATGAGAGGGCATGCTGCATTGACATTGATTCTGAAGCAGCCAAAACTTGGATATACCCAGGTTTAACACTTTATATATTTAGCAGTTTTGTTGGTTTTTGGTTGTGGGCAAGTGGGTTGTAGTTTTTTGGTGAAGACTAAAGATGGGCTTGAATGCATATGTTGCAGTTGTGGTTCTTTTATTTGGTTATTGTTAATCAATTGATTGTCTTGGTATCATGAAACAGTGTCAAGCACTTTTACCTTTCTATATTTGTCATTTTTAAAAAATTTCACCAGTGGTTTTTAGGCTTCTTTTTTTCTGGCACTGACGTTGTTGTTGTGGTAGCCAAATTGGGATGATCAATGTGTGAATGTGGGTTTTAGTGATTGGATGTTAGTGGGTAAAGGTGAGTGCTGGTGGAAATTTTTGGCCTTTGATTCGTTTCTTTGGTTTTTGGTGGCAAAATTGATTATCCTGCTCTTTTACAAATTTAGTTATCATCATGATTATCAATGTATTTAATTGTACTCATTGTCATCATTATCAATACATTTATTTAGTCATTTTTTAAATAGTATTTGAGAACAAAAATCTAATTTGCACATTGTCATTGTTCTGCGACTCTGCGAGTAGGCATCCTTCTTGGTTTTTCCCAAGAGGTTCCATTTTCTTTTTTTTTTTTTTTTTTTTTTTTTTTTTGGGATATGTCCCAAGAGTTTCCTTGAAGTTAATCTACTAGTGGAGTGCTTTTAGTTGGAATTTATGAACTGAAGATTGTGAGATTGATTTGCATAGAGATTTTTCTATTTAGAGTTTTGCAACACTAAGTGTATGTCTTTCATTCGACAGTTAATGTTCCCCTTCGTGACTATCAACTCTCTATAACGAAGACGGCTTTATTTTCAAATACGTTGGTGGCATTGCCAACAGGACTAGGGAAAACTCTTATTGCTGCAGTTGTTATGTATAACTACTTCAGATGGTTTCCAGAAGGTAATGCTTCCCTATCATGATACTTACAATTACTTAGTCCAAATCCTATCTATGTCATAATTAATTTGTATTATCATTCATGTTGTGCTATGTATCTTATGGTGTATTCTAATTTGCTAACTGTGACTTTTACACCAAGATAGATGCAATAACATCGGTATAGGATTCTTTTTGTGTATCCTCTATCACATCTAAAGTTTTATGTGTTGAGTTGATTTGAAACAGAAATTTTAAGCTTAAAGAAATACTTATGACGTAGTTGCACCCTAGTTTGGTTTTGGATCATTTTCTACAAGTGACATATAGTCAGTTGTTGCAAATTGGTACATAAAGAATTTTATTGCTTCTCTCACTTTGAAAAGTTTGAGTGTTAAATAGGTGATGAATAAATATAAAAACATAACACAGATGTTGTAGGATTTTTTTTGTTTTTGTTTTTGGGGAACATTTTTAACAAACTAACCCATATTCAAATATATTTCTCGTTGCAAACTCTTTCAAAATAAAACTTTGTAACTTCTGTCAACAAAGTCCCGATATGTATGGGACAGAATAGATGTCCATGTATTTGAAGTTTGCATATTGGTGTTCTTATTGTGAAATTTATTGCATTGAATCTACACATTCTAGAAAGGCTTTGGGTGAAGAGATACTGCCATGCTTTCCTAACCCCAAATTAAATTTTTTTGAAAAACATAATGGTATTCTTGAAAGGCATGGGGTGAAGAGATACAGAATAGAGGTCCTTGAAGTCTTCAAAATTTGAGAGCTAAAAGGCTACATTCGATTTTGTATGTCCAAAGATTTTATCCGCATTTTAGAAAAGTACCATATACCGTCCGTGATTCCATCTCCCATTATTGTCTTGTAGGCCTGCATGTGAGGGAGAGTATTGGAAAAGTACCATATACCACATTGCCCAAATATTATGTTTGACATGTCTTCATATCTGTTTGGGTGATTCACCCTCACTTTATCCAAATATAAGGTTTGACCTTACTTCAATAACTGTGTCATATTCTTGTGTGGACCCTCCACTTAACAACTTAGGCTTTTAGGTTGGAAACTTAACGTGGTAGCAGAACATGTTGTTCTTGAGCCGTTTCATTTGTTAGCCCGTCTTTGTTGCTCATGTGACAGGCTTGTTCTTGAGTTGTTATATTCGTTAGCTTGTTTTTGTTGCTCATGTGATGTGAGGGAGAGTGTTGGAAAGTTCCATGTCCAGCGTCCAAATATTAGGTTTGACATGACTTCATAGGCTTGTTTAGAACCTCCACCTAACAACTTAGGCTTCTAGGTTGGTAACATGTTGGAAAGTCCCACATCCCACATCACCCAAATATTGGGTTTAATCTATCTTCATATACCTATTTGGGCCCTCCATCTAAATAGCTTAGGCTTGTAGGTTGGAAACTTATTATGGTATTAAAGTCAGGTTGTTCTTGGGCCTGTTTCGTTTGTGAGCTCATCTTTGTTGTCCATGTGATAGGCCCATTCTTGCCTTGTTAAGCTTGGCCATGAGGAGTGTTGGGAAGTCCCACATCTCACATCAAATATTGACTTTGATATGGCTTCATATACCTGTTTGGGCACTCTACCTAATAGCTTAAGTTTTTAGGTCGGAAACTTAACAGGCAAGTTATGAATTTTATCTTGCTTCACAAAGCTCTTTTGATGATTTAATTAATGCTTTAGTAACTTCCTTAAAATTCCTATGTCAAAATCACTATTTAAATGACTGACATTGAGTTTAAAGTTGAATAAAATTTGGTATTCCAGTAATTTTCTTTTTTCCTTTTTTATTTCCATGAGCTTCTATGAATTACTTCCACATCCAGAGTCCTTGATAAAGCATTGACAATCAATTTAATGTGAAAAAGCTTTTTAATGCGAACTTGTGATTGTGTGGTTAGGTGCACGGTCATAGGTTCAATTCTCCTCTAGGACAACCCAAGATTTAAGTGGGGGCCATGGCAGTCGGTTGTTGCGCTAGTCTCCCCATGGGTGGGTCCAAAGGGCCTTGCTGTGGGATGGTTCCACCGTTATATTAAAAAAAAAAGTGAAAAAGCTAGAATCATGGTTCATATCTGCAATCTGACATATTTTCATATGAGCACTCTCATATATAGCCTTTTGGCTAGTTTAATCGCCTCTTTGTAGAATGATTTGATAAGCACATAAAGGAACTAATTTTTAATTAAATATATCTCGTCATCATCATCATCATCGGTTTTTTAATGAACTCTTAGATGTTCCAGTCCCCTGCATTCTTTATAACTGTTTTGATCTTATTTTATTTATTGAGTGTAGCTTGAAGTTCAAGTTACATATCATTGACATCTGTGCTTGATTTTTTCATGACAGGAAAGATTGTTTTTGCTGCTCCTTCTCGTCCACTTGTCATGCAACAAATAGAAGCATGCCATAATATTGTTGGAATACCACAAGTAAGACGCTGTTTTCACTCTTCAAGAGAGTTTGAATTCTCAGTCTTTAATTTAAAATTTTTGGTTATGTGAATCATTTACATGTTTAAGACCTTATGGATCCAACTGATTGCAGGAATGGACAATTGATATGACAGGTCAGATAAGTCCCACAAGAAGAGCATGCTTTTGGAAAGCTAAACGAGTTTTCTTTGTTACTCCACAAGTGCTGGAGAAAGATATTCAATCTGGTGATTATCTAAATTATACTAGAATATTCAATTGACATTGGGGAGGTTTGAGAATTTGTTATGATTTGCTTTGAAAGGCAATAGAGAGGTTTGTTTGGTATATAATTTGATATATGAGGTGATGTGAATTTCAGAGTTTTATTTTTTATTTCTTTAGGAAATGCTGTATAGATGTGATGTCACTATAAATATTGAGAGAAATTTTGTTGGGAGGAATAGTTCATAGTTTGGTGAGAAAATTGTGCAAGATTGTTTGAGTTTCTAGTGATTCTTCGACAAATTGTAAAGAATAGACCAAAGATTCCGAAATGATAGGAAAATTTCTCACATATTAATAAAAGGTACCCCTCAATTTCATATGATAGGACTGGATATGTTGTTGACTGTATCTTTTTTTTTCCCCTCTTTATGTAGAAAACTTGGTTTTAAGTTCTACGTGTTTTAGTTAATAGGTTTTTAGAGGTTCTCTTCATGGTGTTAGAGAACATCCCATGGCTTGAGAAATGAAGTGTTGGTCACATGGTCATACCTAATGAGACAAGTCTTTGTCAGAGGTGTGCCTTCTATGCTTTTTAATACCTTCATACGTGAGGCCTATTCTATGTAGATTGGTAATGGACACGAGACATGACTACAACACACCCCACAGAAACTTATTGGAAAATTCTTAAAAAAATAGGAGACAGGGATGGTGGGGCATTTCTATATATACATATCATTATTATCAAGCTCAATTCGATACTAAAGGAATGACTTTATTCCATTGTGTTCAAGTAGTGTCTTCATCATGTTTTTGGCTTGGGAGCATCAGAAAGGTTTTGGCTAGGAATATACAGATTCAGAATCAATATGAATAGTTGAATACCTTGATTCAGAAAATTTTGAAAAAATAGGCTATGACAAGGATATGTCAATATATTCAAGGATTGAACTATCTTCAATTTTGTTAATATATCCATTGATATATCTCTTATTAGAAGTGTCTTGGATAAGTCTCGGTTACAATATCTTTTTTGCAATTTTCCAACTAGAAAGTGGTGATATACCTTTTATTCTCCTTTTTTTGTATTGTTTTTTATTCCAAAAATTGACCGATATTTGTTTACAGATATCAAAGTATTACATTAAAATGAAGTTGTACAACTTTTGGAAAGTTGCAAAGTAAGATGGAAGGCTTTTCAGCCTTCACGTGGATTTGTAGTCTAGTACATAAGCATATACGCACATTAATAGTATCATATATATAAATATATACTAATGTTTAGCTACTCAAAGGTGTGGACAGTGATACCAATTGTGGCAATTCGTGTTTGTCAAGCACCGGTGCGAGATTGTCACGAATGGTCCCGATTGGCATTGTACATGCATGACATTGAGCACCTAAACATTTATATATATATGTATATAATAGTATAAATAATTAGCAAATGATCACATCATCAACATCAATAAATATCTCTTTGCTTTGTGGAGATAAAGCTCGAAAAGAAGGAGCTTATCAAAGTCTGAAAGGCCCACTATGGAGATCCATTATTGGTGTAAAACTGGGAGAATTTGTTAGAAGCTTCTTTTACTTGGAGTGCTCCCTCATTAGTTATAAAAGCCCCATCATTTGATGGGAAAGTAAAAAGGGCTATCTTTAAAGATTGTAAGAGTCGTGCAACCAATTTCTTTTAGCACTTGATATCATGTTTGAACATAACTAATGTACATTTACAAAATAACAAATCCCAATCTGTCACTAATAATTATGTATGTAATGTGTACGTAATTATTATCATAACCATAGTATATCATTTAATTTAATTTTGTAAAATTTGTAAATTTTATTTGCTTAGGGCCCATACTTTTCGCTCCTTACACAACACATAGTTGTCTTATACCCATTTTATTTTCAACATTTGGATTCTAATTTGTTTATTAGATTTTATTTCATTATTTTCCAAAGTTTCATCGAAACTGTTCACATTTTGGTACTAATTTCCTTTATTTCTCTGAATCGATATTCGAATGTCGTTTTCTCCGGATATTTCTTTGTTTTTGGAACCTCAATATCTCCTTTGAAAATGTTATTTAAGTCCTTTCCATATAACTCCCTATTTTTTCTTTCTAAAAGTCAGTAGCCATCTCTTTTTAAAACTAAAAGCCCTTTCTTTGTTTTCCTCTGCTCTTTTTACCCTCTCTCTCTCTCTCTCTCTCTCTCTCGCTCTCTCTAAATTTGATTTATGGTCCTTTGGTGGGATGGGAGATGTATGACTTGGGCTCTAAATGAGTCCATCGAAGCTGAGTAGTAGGTTGCTCAGGCTTGTCTCGTTAAATTAAAGAGCTAAAATGTAAGGCTGGATCTTGGCTCGGTTAGCTCATGAGTGAGCTTTAACGAGCCTTTTATTGAGCCAATCTCGAGCCAAGCTCAATGAGTTTGGTTATTTACTTTATTAATGAGCTTATTGAGATAAATTGTATTCTACTTGAACTTGGCTCAACAAGTTAATGAGCTCAAAATGAGGTTTGAGCTTAGCTTGTTTATCTTATGAGCGAGCTCAAATGAGCTTTTTATTGAGCTGATCTTTAGCTTGCTCATCTTACAGTCCTATGTATGACTAAGATAGGGTGGTGTTGATGATCATAGGGTTGTGGATATGGGGTGGGGTAGTGCTTGGACATGAAGAGGGAGATGGTGTGGCTAAGGTGGTGGGTGGGGGTTGGTGATGGTGGGGTGGCAAAGTGGGGTGTGGATTAATGATGGTGTGTTGGTGGTCAGAGCTGGTGGAGAGGTAGTGCATACTTTGTCTTTTGAGAAAAAAAAATTTAAAATTTAAAATTGACCTTCGTTACCGTTGAAATTGAAATTTTAGCTTTAACGTAACTTGAATAAGGGTAAGATTGGTGTTTAAAGATTTTAGCCCATGACATTGACATATTCCGGTTGTCTCTCTAACGGCTGGTTAATGGAAGGAAGGAATCTGTCACAATAATTGAAATTCAGGGAGGGCAGTAAATTTTCGTTATGAAAACTAAGGAGAGGTCTGTTTAGTTTCATGATTTCACCAAACCTCAAGTCAGGTCATTGTCATTGTAATGCTCTCTCTCTTTCTCTCTCTCTCTCTCTCTCTCATCCTAATTGTGTTTACTTGATGTTCTCTTATATGCTAGTCTCTAGTCATGTCCTCCATTATTGACCCTCATTTGCCTAACTTTTGGTAATTATATGGTATAGCTACTACCTTGAATGTTTATCCATTCGTTTATTATTTCTGATTGTGGGTGTTATAATTCACCAGATGAAAAATTAAAGTATACACATCATCTGAATTTTGGGTGGATCTAGCTATGTTTCTTTTAACAGCTGTGATTTTTGTATTGTCTGTTTGGTTTAATGACTTCAGGACTGAGGGCAGGACAATATCATACTTACATGAGCGACTGAAGTTCAGTGATATTTAATTATAGGGGTTTCTTAATGCATGTTAAGATTCATGTGCCCTAAGGGCACATTTACAATTTTCTATGTATTTTCACGTTTTCTATGCAATTTACACTATTCTCTATGCATTTTCAGGTTTTTCTATGACATTTGCATCACTTTCTATGCATTTTCACATCTCCTATGCGATTATTGCTTTATTAAATTCATTTTAACATGTGCCCTTAGGGCACATGTTAAGAAAACCCTTATTTATATGTATATCATTTGTCTTTAAATTTTACTGCGGTCCTGGTTAAAAGAAGTAGATGGAAGCTCATGAGAGGAGTGTAAGCCATACATAGGTTGATCACCGATGTTAATTTTCTTTGGTGTAGTCTACTTAGAGAATCAGAGTTTCTTGTTTATTATCTGCATTTGTAATGAGAGTTTCTGAAATAGTGAATCAAGAACTTTCCCCACATAATTATTTGAAGTATACTAGTATGATGGTTTTAACCCCCCCCCCCCCCCCCCCCCTCTTTTACAAAAAAAAAAAAAAAAAAAAAAAAAAAAATCTTTTCAAGTAACTTTGATTTGCAACCCCAAATAATTCATATATTTTTGTGTGTTCTATGTTTTATTCATGGATTTTCGTTACCAAGTAATTTGTTGCAGGTACATGTATGGTGAAATACCTGGTTTGTTTGGTGATTGATGAGGCTCATCGAGCATTGGGAAATTATTCTTACTGTGTGGCAGTCCGTGAGGTTTGTCAATTCATTTTCTTATTTTCTTTTCGAATCATTCTCAATTATATCTGATCATTCTGCCTATCCTTGCTAGTTTAGTGTGTTATTTGTGATTACATCTTACTGATCATTAATGCTCCCAATTTGTAGTTGATGGCTGTACCTGTGCAGCTGAGAATATTAGCTTTAACTGCTACTCCAGGATGTAAGTTATAGATCCTCTACTTGGGTTCTACTAAGTTTCTTGTAGATGTTATATCCTTACGCTAATTATCATTAACCAGCAAAGCAGCAGACCATCCAGCTTATTATTGATAACTTACATATATCAACTCTTGAATATCGCAACGAAAGTCACCATGATGTCAGCCCATATGTCCACAACAGAAAGATAGAATTATTAGAAGTACGTACTAATTTCTGTCTCTATTGAAGTATACTATTCACGCAACTGCACTTTCTTATGGCCTAAAATCATCTGAACAATGTTTATAGGTTGCGATGGGCCAAGATGCTGTTGAGGTAAATAATCTGCTGTTGGAAGTAATACGCCCATTTGCAGCTAGGCTTTGTGCAGTTGGAGTCCTGCAGAATAGAGACTTTCAGACAGTAAGGATTTTTTTTTTCCTTAGACTTCAAAATTATTTTCTATTCTTTTTATAAATTTCTCCAAATAATGTTAGATTTATTCGCTAGTTTTGCGTTTCCAATTCCACTCGGTCTCATGCTATAAAATGTTACTGAAAATGTGATTGTTGGAATTTTTCATGTGATGGTATCAGGATCCGTATGAATTGCTTGAGAAATGGTGAATGTGAAGGTTTTCTGGAATATATCATGTATACTCTTAATTTATCATATTTTCTGTTTTAGAGAAACCAGTCGGTGTTGTGGCTACGGTTTGAGGCAGTGGCACACATGTTGAATTCATTATGCTTTCTGGTTGCAGCGCTGGACACATCTTATCCATGAAAGTACCACATCCCACATCAATTAAAATATAAAATTTAACATGGCTTCATATACCTGTTTGGACCCTCCAGTTAATAGCTTAGGCTGCTAGGTTGGAAACTTAGCATGGTATCAAAGCATGTCGTTCTTGGGCCATTTCATTTATGAGCCGGTCTTTATTGTTCACGTCACATGCCTGTTCTTGTCTTGTTAGGCCGACATGCGAGGGAGAGTGTTAGGAAGTCCCACATCCCACATCGATTAACTTTCAAGTTTAACATGTCGTCGTATACGTGTTTGGGTCCTCCACCTAACAGCTTAGGCTTTTAGGTTGGAAACTTAACACACGCATATGGTTTGAGTGTCATACTTATGTAGCTCTTAAAAATTCTTCTCCACTTATTTGATATGTTGTGAGGCTGCATTGGTATTAGTTTCTATAAAGGGGAAAGAGCCAAGGCTAGGCGTTTTACTTCCCACTAGGTGCTGCTAGGCCTTAAGGCGTAAGACGTGTGCCTTTCAATTTTTTATCTTTACGTTATAATAATATATATAAATAATAAAAATATGAGAGAGAGAGAGAGAGAGAGAGAGAGAGTAAAGAACAATAAGCTGGGCCCTAGTAGTAGGGAATGAGGCTTCATCGAGTAGTTGAGAGAATAGACAAGAAATTTTTGAAAATATATTTGATTTCTTTTATAGATATTTTTGGAGCATACTAGGACAGGACATAAAGAAATGTCTTTAACAATATGCCATACATTAAATGATATGAAAATTGTACATAATGATGCCAAATAAACAGAATTATAGTCCAATTAAGAAATGTTTTAAATCTATTTTATTATGGAAAGGGAAAACTTTGTTTGGCCTCTTTAAGATTTCAAAGATGGTCCTTTAAAAATTTAAATAAGATTTAATTTCTAATATTTCCTCGGACAAATAGTTATTTACATTATGAAATGTAGATTTATAAAGTAGTTACTCTATCTTTTGTAACCATCCATCCCATGTCTCTGTCCCACGAGTCCACACCAACATTTTGAAATTCAAAATTTTAAAGTAAAATTTTCTCAACATTTTATGAAATATTATATATATAAGGATTTCTTAACATGTGCCCTTGTATATATATATATATATATATATATATGGATTTCTTAACATGTGCCCTTAGGGCACATGCTAAAATCAATTTAATGAAGCAATAAGTGTAAGGGAAAATGTAGTGCAATATGCCCTATTTTCTTTGCATTTTCACGTTTTACTATGCTATCTACATCATTTTCTATGAATTTTTACATTTTCCCATGCACTTATGGCTTCATTAAATGTATCTTAATTTGTACCCTTAGGGCACATGTTAAGAAATCCCATATATATATATATACATCTATATCTATATATATATATATATATAGAGTCTTTTTAATATCAAGTGCACTCCGGAACTCTTACTTGTGACTCGTATTTGTGAAACCCAACTGTTGGATTAAATTTGATTCATATATAGGTCATGCATGCCTAAAATCAAGTCGATTCAAGATTAGGAGCTGCTTCATCCATAAATGTCCATAGATGAGTGATTGTTATTGATTAAAAAAATGTAAGTTTTGGATCGAATAGCAATCAGTCTCAGATCAACTTGCTTTTTGGCATGGATCGCCTACATGAGAAGGTTATGTAATCCAACGGTTGGTTTTGCAAAATACGAGTCATGGATAAGAGTTTTGGAGTGCCCTTGATATCAAAAGGACTCGTATATAAATATATTTTTTGGACACATGCGGCCAGAAATCTAATGTGTTGCGGAAAAAGAGAAATAATATGGTTAAAAAATTGTTAACTTGTGAGGCGCATTCCTAGCAAGACCACTGCTTAATTTGAAAGCCTCTAGGTGTTTAGGGATTGCCTCACCTTGAGGTGGGCCTAGTGTCACCTTCTATAACTTGATTGTTATCTTTGCAGATGATGCAAGAAGCCTGGGGATGCAATTATTATTTATTTTATTGACTCTGGCAAAGATCGTCCTTGTTGGGAATCGAACAAGAGGGAAAAATAGAAGTGCGGAATATAAAAAATTTTTCCTACGATTCCCAATCCCATGAATCTAACTATGCATAACACAAAATCAAACCCTAACTACGAAGAAGGTTAGAACACTTACAGGATTTTTGTCTTCTCCGTTTTGCTCCAAGCTTCTACTCCGGACAGCGGTGAATGAGCAGCCCAAGTGTGCTGCCTCCAACGGTATCCACACCTAGCTAGAGCTTCAAGCCTTTTCTTTCTTCTTCCTTGTTGTTGCTAGAGGTGGAGAAGAGAGAGAGAGAGAAGAGAGCCTCCAAAGGGCTGGACGGCTAGGGTTTTTTGTGCAAGCCTCTTATGCCATGTCACACATAAGTGTGACTTATATAGGCAGCCCACTAAAGGGGGCTGGCCATGGGGAAGAAACCCTAATAGGGTTATGTGTAATTACACTTAATTGCACATTAACCCCTATTATTTGTATCAAATACAAATAGGCCTATAAAGAACTATTCTTTATTCACTAAAACCCTTTCTCTCATAGACTTTAAAGCCCTTCTTGCATGATCAGTGTGTGACCCATTGGGTTCACATCATTAAGTAGTAGGAATAGCACGGGGTGTGCACAATGGAACTCTTTCCATTTAGGGTCTAATTGGAACTCCTTCCAATTCCCTAATTGATTATAACTCACTTATATCAATTAGGGCTTCTACTAACCATGAGTAACACCTAGCATATGGCTCATGGTGTGGTCCTTAATAAGGTGAATAGTCATTTACAAAGAACCCTTCTGTTATAGTTTATAGGTTACAATTGCATCCTTCCTTCAACACAATGTCTCCAATTGAACTAATAGGACATGGAAGTCTGTCAAGTCCCTAGTTCAATTACTTTATACTCATTCATAGATATCAACTCATTGATGAACTCATGAAACTCTTTTCATATTCATCCTACCATGGCCATGGATTTAATGAGTTATATTATGAATGCTATATGAGACATTCTCTCTCTTTTCCTGAGAGTGATGGATCCCTTGTTGATCACTCACATGCCTTCACACACATAGCAGTAGGGCCAATGAACACCTTTGCAGACCCCTGAATAGGATCTGCACTTAGTGTTATCAAACTTCTAAAGCTACATGCATAAGGCAACTATGGTGTCTTAGGTCTAAGGATTACTTGTACCACTATAACAATGAGAAACTGATTGACAGGCAGGATAAAACTCCATTCAGTTTATCTCATATCTTTGGTCACATTCAGTGTACCTATTCTCGCAATAGGCACCCACTTGTTGGTTGTAGTGTCTCCACACAAATAGCTTGAGACTAGCTATCCTCCTATAGAGTCAGCCTAACAAGTGCTAGTCCTATGGTTCATTACTGTCCATCATAGTGAACCTTCAACTAGGAATGCTTTAGGAGTTTAGTACAGAGATATATCTATAGTCTCAAAATTACAACTCTTTGTAATTCCATATTCTCAACTCTAACTCCATGGACATATTATGTAAATATAAATGATGCATATAAACATAATAGAATAAGCCCTTTTATTAAATCAATAATAAATGTGACATACATAAATGAAATCAAATGATTGTTCCTAATCCCTAAACAATCATCTCTATGATTGGCTCTAGGGCATAATCCTAACAATCTCCCACTTGCACTAATGCCAATCGACCATGTATCGCATACCTATCTTCTCAAGATGTTGGTCTTAGACATAACCAATTATGTTTTAAAGCTTTAGTTAGTAGGTCTACAAAAACTTATGTAGATAATATCTTCTGTAATGTATCTATTACCTTTTCCAATGATTCCTCTAATCACTTGGAATTGCCGCTCTATGTGTTTGGACTTTTGATGAGACCGTGATTCCTATACTTGAGCCATAGACCCATTGTTGTCACAAAACAAGGTGTGGGCAACTCAATGGAAGGAACAACTCCTAGTTCTAAATGAACTTATAGATCCAAACAGTCTCCTAGACAATGCGACAATTAATTCACCCTTAGTAATGGAATCCACTGTATCTTTCATACAGTTCTTCCACTAAATATTTCACCAACTAAAGTGAATATAAAATATACCCCATATGGATTATATCCAAATCCATATACCCATCTACTATGAGTTTACAATTTCCATATACAATCCAATATTCCAAATTTGAATTGACTGATAACTATTTGTAACAATTACAACATAATAGATATCAGGTTCAATACATAGTGTAGAATAAGGCTTCTTAACACTTTAAGAACCTTACTTGTGTTATCCTAGGGCACATGCTCTTGAATAATGAATTCTTATCTGAAGTAAATCAGACCTCCCTTAGAATTCTCCATGTTGAACTCCTTCAACATTTCACCTATGTTTAATGATTTGGAGATACTTAGCAATCTATATGATCTATCTCTATAGATCTTGTTGGATGCTTCTGCCAAATCTTTCATGAATTAGTTTTTCTCCAAAAACCAAAACGATTAGGATGTCATTCATATATCATTCATAATGATTAGGATGTCATCTATACTTAGGATAAAGAAAAACGATCACACTCCCACTAACCTTTTATACACTCATGGTCTATCTATACAATGAGAGAAATCAAACAATTTGATTACTTCAACTTTATAGATGTTCTAATTATGAGAACCTTGTAGTCTATTAATAGACTTCTATAACTTACACACTTTTATGGTTTTTTTCACCATTTGATATAACATCTTTATATCCTTTTTGACATATCTCATATTCAAAATGTGTGTTTATAGATAACAAGATCCAAATGGATTTCAGCATAACTATTATCAAACAAGTTTCTTTATAGACAACTTTTTGCCTATGTTGAAAACATTCTTAAATAGCCAAGCCTTTTAGGTCTCTACCTATCCATATTGGATTTAATGACTCTTAGTCATTTCTCAAGTTGATGTGAAACATCGTCTAGTCATAATCAATAGGATTATCTTGGTGATCTTTATCACCAAAGAACAATTCTTTCACATTCTAATAGAGATACAATATCTCTCTAATGTTAAGAAATATCCAATTTGATCTATGAAAAGATTGTAGTGTAGTTAAGGGTTTTGTCTCAACAGAGAGAAGGGTTGGATCTTTGTTCGTTTGTGGCTTTACAGACAATTCTATAAATTCTATCTACTTTTGCATCTTTCTTGAATGAACTCTTTCTCAAGAAAATCCAGCAAACATCCTAATGGACAAATTTTGTTCATTAGGGTAATAGAAATACTATCCCAACCACTTTTGGGATATACCACAATTCAACACTTACTTAACCTTATTTCCAGATTGTCTACATTATGTATCCAGACATACGTAGCACAAGCCCAAGCCTTAACTTCTTTAAGTTGGGTTTCTTCCCATATCATATCTGATATAATTGGGACAAAACTGGAGTGAACCCTAAATTATCAATATGTAGCAATTTTAAGGTATATCCTAGATGGATACATTAGTAAAACTCATCATGGATCAAACCATATCTTAATAGGGTTCAATTCGTTCTCTTAGATTCACCATTGAGCTATGGTATTCTAAGATGAGTCTACTGTAATTGAATGCATGCTCTACATGACTATATACATCACAATGTATTAGTCAAATTATAAATGTAACTCTTTCACTTCACTAAGTAAAAGATGGGTTTGGTCATCTCATAACCAAGTTATAATCGTTACATTTAAATGAGAGTCTCTACATCTCTTGTATTCTCGGAATACGTTGCATTCGCTCTAATTAGTCATTTAAATTCGGAAATCAAATTTCTAGAATGTCTTAAATGACTTAGTTAAGAAATAAGTTCCCAAAATTAATCTAGCAACTCTTGCTCTATTAAAATTTTTAAAGGTAACTTATTATCTACTTAACTTTCTGCTTCGATTTAGATTATACCAGAATCCAAAAACCAAGAAGCAGAACTTACCAACAATTTAGTTTAGAGCATGAACCAAAACTTCAAAAGTTTGGTTCTTCTAGGAAGACTGATACTTTGTCAAGTTCCCTTTACAATACCTTATATTTACTACAAAATAATTATATTTCTTTGTCTTTGACTTTTCAAGACTTGCTTTCCTCTATGCTTCCATTTTAAATTACATCTAGCTTCTCAAGCTATTCTATGTGATTAATCATTTTTCAAAAGAATGATTATTAATAAACAACTTTTATTACATCCTAGTCCAGAAGAAGTCCTTTACAAGTACTATACTTTATAGTATTATTTTACTCACAATACAACCTTTGTATGTGATGTAGGACATCAAAGGCACTTGCATTTACTAATTTTGCTTCTGAAGCTCATTAGTCATCAATACTATCATATAGCATGGCAACAAGATGCCAATAGTGCATAGTGTCTTTTTCTTCTTAGGATGTTTTATGGGGGGCCTTTAATAAAAGGCCTAATAGCATATGAACAATCTTTTGAAATTGAGAACAATTCTCAATTTCCTAAGTCAATCAAAGAAATCGGGTTTAGTCAAACTATCAATATCCTATATTAGGAAATAGGGGTTTTGAGGTGAGTAATTAGGTAATCTACATAAACAAAGAATTAGATTTCATTTTTATCCATAATGATTGGGTCTTTAATCATATGGTACCTCCCACTATTTTATCAAATTCCATACACCCTCTAATGGAATTCGGGAATCTCATTCCTAATGGGGATTGGGGTCCCACTGTGACCTAGAAGCCTCACATGTTAGTTTCTTGACTTCTAACCCACAATAAGAAGACAACTCTTTGTCTATTGCTTCATAAGCAAGTTCCAATCATTTTGCCTCTAGGGAACATACACCTCACATGTTAGTTTCTTGGAATACTTCCCTAGTTAAGTTAAACCCATCATTCACACAGGTATGTTTCGCCAAATATATACCTCACATGTTAGTTTCTTGGTATATACCAGTTTAGGCACCCCATGATATCTCATATGTGATAGTTTCAAGTAATGTCTTTAACATGGGTAGCTCCTACATGTCTGCAGCCAGGTACCCACATTAAGGGACGTTAGATGATCCTATAATGATGGAAGGCAATGAAGAATTCATTCCCCAATGACTTCTCCATTTTCAACTTAATATTAAATAAGAGGGGTTTTAAAGGGTCTCATCAAATTAACATGCATCCTATGTATCAAAATTTAAACATATAAATTATGCTATTTATAATCATACATCTCATGCTATTATAAATCATACATCGCATGCTATTATATATCAACATATATAAAGTACCATATTTTGATATTAGTCCCTAAGTGAATAGGTAACATATACCAAACTATGGTATTGGAGCTAATACAATTATCTCATAAATTTAAGCTCCCACTATGATGATTATGGACTTTGAGAGGATTCAATCCAAGCCAATAGATTGAATCCAAGGTCTAAGGTGGGTGTAGGTGATCGTAAAATAAACCATTCGTAACATGCATGCTTTCTTGAAACACTTCTCTAAGCTTTCAAGTCCTTCAATCTGCTCCCTTGGCTTGATGGTCTCCACCATTGGCTTGTTGGGCTCTATCATGCTCCTTTGGGTCCACCATGCTCCTTAGTGCGCTCTCGATTACATAACATTTACATAATTTAAAGAAAGGGATACATAAGGGGAATGTGGGGTACATAAGAGAATGATAGAGAGAGAGGGAGAGGGAAGGTGGCATGCAAGCCCCAAATAAATCACATCACCTTAATAAAATTACAACTCTTGTAAATAATAACATCCCATTCATAAGACGGCCAATCACAATTGGTTTAAAGGGTATAGTCCATAATCATCATCCAAGCACATACATACAATCTCATTGCATAATGTAAAGAAAAACTGTAAGCATTAAAACATATGGGCATTATGGTAATTCTCTTGAATGATTTACATTAATCTCATTAATGCATCCTAATCTTATTAGGTTTTAACAAAAATATCCAGAATTAAATAAAGTCTTAACATTTAAGACATTACAATTTCAATTAATCAAATTAATTTAAAACATGTAAAGTTTCCTAAAATAACTCTAATATCCAATATTAGGGTTTACTTAATTAAACAAAACAATTTCATTTAATTAAGAATTTCCAGATTTTAATTTAATCCCTAATTGTGTTTTAAACCATTTAAAACATTATAAAATTAATCAATATTAATTAAATAATTAATATAGGAATTAAATAAAATCATTAAAATGATGAATTAGTGTATTAGGGTTTCCTAAAACCCTAAACCCTAAATGCATAACCCTAAACCCTAAATGCAAGCCCTAATCATTAAATGCCTTATGATTGGTCATTTAATGTCCAATCATTAAAACCCTAGGTTCATATGGTATTTAATAAAAGGGATTAGGGTTTAATTAATGCCAAATAGGGTATTAATTACCCTTAATTAATTACACTAATTAGGGTTTCCAAAACCCTAACCCTAGACATCATTAATGGTATTAATTATGCCCTAACAATCAATAACCATGATTGGTCATTTAATGACCAATCATTAACTCTTAATTAAGGTAATTAATATTCCAATTAGGGTTTTAATTAATGCCATAATGAAATTAGGGTTTCATCATTAACTCAAAATTAGGGTTTCATCCTTAACTCTATGCAGCCGTCACTACCAGGGGGCTGCCTGAGCTTGGCAAGGCTGCCATGGCCACCAACGACTGTGGGAGGCCATGGCCAGTCATGGGAGAACATCCTAGGGGTGTGGGACAAGCCTCTGGACACGTGAGAAGTGGTGGAAGTGGCTGCCATCATCAAGAACAATCAGGGTTTCCAAAACCCATTGCTGGAGCCATTGTTGCAGACCTTGAAGGTCATAATAGCTTCTAAATCCTTATCAATTTGACTCCTCCATTGAAACCAGCTTTTGTATCATGTCCCTACATGAAATACTAAGCTCATAGAAGAGGTTTGGATGATCAAATCATCACCAATTGTTCTAAACAATTAAAACAACAGTAGGCTGCCCAGAATTTGACAGCATACTGTCCATGGTCAGAAATTGATTTAAAACCCAGCAAGATGAATGAATTAGGCTACCAAACGAATTTTCCCAGTATCCTACATGTCTTAGGAAACTAATGCAATTGGTTTCATGCAATTTGGAGTTCCCTAACTCAAGTTCTAATCAAAACTCCATTGATGACTTTTCTGCAGAGAAAATCTGCTATGCTGTTCATGAAAAATTTTCAAACTTTTTGAATCTTTTTCCATCAAAACCTTTTTGAAACTTAAAGAAAATCATATACACATGATATATAATGATCCTACAATGATCTTCCATCATAAATACAGCAGCTTTAATTAGAATTAATTGCAAGAACCTTAGGGTTCTAAAACCCAGATTCAGCCTCCATGGTGTTCTTCTCCTTCTTCCTTCTGTTCTAGCATCTTAATCCAATTATGATGCATCTAAATGCTTGGGAACCTTTCCCTACCATGTCTAGAACATAATCCAAGTGGTGGCAACCATTGCCATGCCTTTGATCTCCATCAATAACTCAAAGTTGTGGCTATTGCATCATTCCCGAGCAAAACTGTCTTTCCAGACAGCTTGTAGTAAAAAATTCATAACTTTCACTACAGAACTCGGATTGACACACCGTTTGTTGGGTTGGAAAGCTTATTCGAAGATCTTTCTAACCATATATGGCTTGAAAATTTTGGAGAAGAACTCTGAATTCGGCATGCAAAAGAAGATGACGGTTTTTCATGGCAACCATGAAAACTGTTCATAACAGTTTTATAAAACCCTAGTTTCCTTATTCTTCTTCTCCAAACTCAAACCCTATGCAACCTATTGCATCCATGGTTACACTTAACCATCAATTAGAAGAGGAGTAGAAGAGAATTGACCTAGGGTTCCAAACCCTAGGTTCAGCCATGGAGGAAAACCAATTATGCAGAAAAATTTTCCAGATTTTTGAAGCATTCAACTACACCATAATTACCAGCCCATATGTATTTTGTATTATGCATAATCATGGCTCTGATACCACTGTTGGGAATCGAACAAGAGGGAAAAATAGAAGTGCGGAATATAAAAAATTTTTCCTACGATTCCCAATCCCATGAATCTAACTATGCATAACACAAAATCAAACCCTAACTACGAAGAAGGTTAGAACACTTACAGGATTTTTGTCTTCTCCGTTTTGCTCCAAGCTTCTACTCCGGACAGCGGTGAATGAGCAGCCCAAGTGTGCTGCCTCCAACGGTATCCACACCTAGCTAGAGCTTCAAGCCTTTTCTTTCTTCTTCCTTGTTGTTGCTAGAGGTGGAGAAGAGAGAGAGAGAGAAGAGAGCCTCCAAAGGGCTGGACGGCTAGGGTTTTTTGTGCAAGCCTCTTATGCCATGTCACACATAAGTGTGACTTATATAGGCAGCCCACTAAAGGGGGCTGGCCATGGGGAAGAAACCCTAATAGGGTTATGTGTAATTACACTTAATTGCACATTAACCCCTATTATTTGTATCAAATACAAATAGGCCTATAAAGAACTATTCTTTATTCACTAAAACCCTTTCTCTCATAGACTTTAAAGCCCTTCTTGCATGATCAGTGTGTGACCCATTGGGTTCACATCATTAAGTAGTAGGAATAGCACGGGGTGTGCACAATGGAACTCTTTCCATTTAGGGTCTAATTGGAACTCCTTCCAATTCCCTAATTGATTATAACTCACTTATATCAATTAGGGCTTCTACTAACCATGAGTAACACCTAGCATATGGCTCATGGTGTGGTCCTTAATAAGGTGAATAGTCATTTACAAAGAACCCTTCTGTTATAGTTTATAGGTTACAATTGCATCCTTCCTTCAACACAATGTCTCCAATTGAACTAATAGGACATGGAAGTCTGTCAAGTCCCTAGTTCAATTACTTTATACTCATTCATAGATATCAACTCATTGATGAACTCATGAAACTCTTTTCATATTCATCCTACCATGGCCATGGATTTAATGAGTTATATTATGAATGCTATATGAGACATTCTCTCTCTTTTCCTGAGAGTGATGGATCCCTTGTTGATCACTCACATGCCTTCACACACATAGCAGTAGGGCCAATGAACACCTTTGCAGACCCCTGAATAGGATCTGCACTTAGTGTTATCAAACTTCTAAAGCTACATGCATAAGGCAACTATGGTGTCTTAGGTCTAAGGATTACTTGTACCACTATAACAATGAGAAACTGATTGACAGGCAGGATAAAACTCCATTCAGTTTATCTCATATCTTTGGTCACATTCAGTGTACCTATTCTCGCAATAGGCACCCACTTGTTGGTTGTAGTGTCTCCACACAAATAGCTTGAGACTAGCTATCCTCCTATAGAGTCAGCCTAACAAGTGCTAGTCCTATGGTTCATTACTGTCCATCATAGTGAACCTTCAACTAGGAATGCTTTAGGAGTTTAGTACAAAGATATATCTATAGTCTCAAAATTACAACTCTTTGTAATTCCATATTCTCAACTCTAACTCCATGGACATATTATGTAAATATAAATGATGCATATAAACATAATAGAATAAGCCCTTTTATTAAATCAATAATAAATGTGACATACATAAATGAAATCAAATGATTGTTCCTAATCCCTAAACAATCATCTCTATGATTGGCTCTAGGGCATAATCCTAACAGTCCTGTCATACCATATGTTCGTGTCTCAGATGCTTAGGGTTAAACAATCATTAGGACGTGGATGCTCGTTGTATTTTATAGCTTCCTTTCTTTGCATCCTCAAATGATTTCTTTGAGTTCAAAAGACCTTAGTTAAAGTCATCTCTAAGACTTGCTCTTACTAGCATTACATTCTTGTTATTTTTAAAGAATATATAGCTGGCATGAACACTTTCTTCAGTATTTAGAGGTAGTGAGCATGATGGGAGAAAATGATCTTAGCTATTTTTATGGAATATGAAAGGGCTTTAGTGGGACTTTATTGGTTGAGTGTATATTACACTACTTGTCCAGCTGAAAGAACAATAATATGACCAGAGGTGAAATTTTAACCTTTTATGAGCTATTGCTTAAAATTTTGATTCAAGTACCTCATGCTACTTGAGTGCTATGTTCTCATCTGCAATGCTATCTGATCCTTTTCTTGTAAGTGCTTAATATGACACCTTATTTTATTCTAAAACTCGTGTGTGACCTTGGACAGTTGAGCCCATGCGATTTACTTAATTCGAGGGACAGATTTCGTCAAGCGCCACCTCCGGACCTGCCCCACATGAAGTATGGTGAAGTAGAAGGATATTTCGGAGTTCTTATTACACTATACCACATTCGTAAGCTACTTTCAAGCCATGGAATTAGACCAGCATATGAGATGCTTCAAGAAAAGTTGCAACAAGGGTATGCCCTTGTGCACTCTCCATTTCAGCAATTTCTTGTCTCTCGATAATCTGACATTCTTTATTTATCATTTTTATTTATTTGTGCTGAACAACTGGTGATCTTACATTCCAATTCCAGGAAACCGTGTCTAATCAGTTTTCATGCAACTATCTTGATTAAAAAACCCATCTTGATAAGAATGTTCTCAATCTATTTGGCATTATTAGCATTTTCACTGAAAGAATGATTAGCATAACCATTTGAGAGCAAAAGAATTGAATCCATCTTTTGACTTAGGCAATAAAATTTTCCATTTGTGTTGGGCCTACTTCTCTGTTTGATACATGGTCTGAATGTCTTCAAGAGTTTGGACTCATCTGCAACAACTTAAAACACACCTTTTTCCTTTTTTTCTTTTTCCCGAAAGGTTCCATATTCTCCACTGCCCACTTGGTTTGCATGGAGAGTTGGTTCTGATGATTTATTTTTAAGTTGAACAACAGAAATTTACTATGACAGGATACATCATCTTTTTTTTTCTCTTCTGAAAAACAATAAGAAAGGCCAAAGCCTCTGCACATTATTTTTTGGTGAAGTAAATTATGTATTAATAACAAAAAGGGCTTGGCCCAAGTACATGAGTCATATACAAGCACTACCACTACCCCACTAAAGCTTAAAAGAATCCAAAAAATTAACGAAAGAGATGCCCCGGGTATTAGAACAACTAGAATACCACAAAAAAGGGGTCTTAACAAAAGTAGATTTAAGATCAATGATCGACTTTTCCATCCCTTCAAAAGTTCTAAGGTTTCTCTCTCCAAATGCACCACAAGATGGCCTGAGGGGCCATTCTCCAAATCATCTTAGCCTCCTTGTTCCCCCTTTTAATCCACCAACCCAACAATAGATCATGCACATGCGAGGTACACAAAAAGAAATACAAAAATTACAAGGAAAGCATGTCCAGAAGGTTTAAAAAAGAATCTTGGTTACCAAAAGACACCAATCCTTTCCAAGCAAAGGACTCCTACCATGGTATGACTTAACATTATAATACACCTTTCATCCTTGAAAATTCTCCTATTTCTTTCCAACCAAAATTGCATGGGGCACCATTCTCCAAATTGGAAGAGAAATTTTGTTGTTGGATCATACTCACCAAGTCTCCACCAATTGTCAATCTGAAGGCATAATCCTTCTCACTCCAAAGAGTGCAAAACATAATACCTCCAACTCCAGAGTCATCTTACAATGTAAAGAAAGATGATCAACCAATTCGGCCACTTCTTTACACATAATATACCAAATTTGGCATCACAAAGTTTCTCTTTACTAGGTTGTCAATGGTTAGACACTTATTCCAAACCACTGTCCAAGCAAAAAAAGGCCACTTTGGCAATGGCTTTAACCAAAATGAAGAAGATGGAAATTTTTGAACCTCTCACCGTGAAAGGCTTTCAAAGAATGACTTACTGAAAAAGTTCCGTTCTTGTTTCCTTTCCAAATAATGATCTATCTACCTTAGTTGAGTAAATTTTCCCAAAGAAGGATGAGACTCTTTCAAACTCCTAATTATGGAAGTTTTTAGTAAAACTACCATTCCTAAACATCACTTGCTCGTCCCATTTTATGTTGTCTTTCACCCAGGCATCCATGTCCATAGGAATCCCAAATAGATCCGGAAAATCCTCCTTTAATGCCTTCTCGCCACACCAAAGATCAATCCAAATCTAATACAACTTCCATCACCTACATTAAATCCCACCCCCTTCTCAAAGCTATTAAAGCCATTCATAATTGCTTTCTTTAGGCCCACACCATAATTACCCCTCACTCCATTTGACCATCACTATCTCTCCCAACTTGCACCCATATTTTTCATTCCACATTTCCACCACCTTCCTCCATAGGCTTTCTTTCTTAACCACAAATCTTCTAAGTTATTTCCCAATTAGTGATTGGTTTTCCAAAATCAATCTGATACCCAAATCCCCAACCTTTTTTGGAGAGCATCTTGTCCTCTAATCAACAAGACGAAATTTGAACTCATCTCCCATACCTGTCCAAAGGAAATCCCTTTCAGTTTTTCCAACCTCTTGGCCTCCGAAATCGGTACTTTGAACATTGACAAGAAATACGTTGGTAAGCTTGAAAGCACACTACCAATCAAATTTAGATTACCTACGTTTAATCGATAGCCCTTTTTCCAATCATTAAGGTCCTGTTTGGGAATTTTAAAAACAGGATCAGACTAGGTCCATTATCTGGTTTTTAAATAAACCAACTCATAGTTGGTTTAAAAAAAACTGTGAAATCATCAGAAAATTAAATAGATTAGTAGGAAAAAAAGAGACTTACCAGCAGTGTGAAATCAAAACTAGTCAGACTTATCTTCAACTGACCAAGTTTTCAGGTTTGCCAAATAACCCCTAAGCCTTTTCTCAAATCTCTCTATAATCCCGAATTGCCTTGGCTTGAAAGAGGCCTTTAAAGGTAATCCCAAGTACGGTGAAGGTAGTTTTTCTACCCTGCATCCAAGATTAGTTGCCAAATCCTCTATTTCCACCGCTTCCCCAATTGGAATCAACTCGCCTTTACCAAGATTCACCTTCAAGCCCGAAATCGCTTTAAAACAAAGTAATGTACTTCTCAAACAACAGAGTTGATCCCTACTAGGACTTCATAAAAAAGACAGCATCACTACATAATGAGGATGAGAAATGCAACCTCTCGTCTTATCAATAAATAAAAAAATGCAACCTCTCCCTTCACCACCCCCTTACACAATAAAACCTTTTATTAAATTAGTATCTAAATCCTTTTTTGAACGATTTACTCAAAACCTCCATGAAGATGATAAATACTTAAATAAGAAAGTAGATAAAAGATCTCCTTGTCTAAGACCTCTTGAACTCTTTAAAAAACCATGAAGATTCCCATTCACCAAAATCGAAAAAGGATAATGAAGAAATACAAGCTTCCAACCATTTACTCCATTTATCCTACAAAACAAGTAAAGAAGAAATTTCCAATTCACACGGTAATAAGCTTTCTCCAAATCTAGTTTGCAAATCAAACTTGGGATTCAACTTTAAGTCTTGAATCTAAACATTCATTTGCAATTAGCAATTTAGCACCATGTCCAAGATTTGTCTTTCACCAAGGAAGGCCTGTTGAGTTAAGGAGACCACTTTGCCACCACCTTTTGCAATCTTTCTGCTAATGCTTTATCAATAATCTTTTATACACTAAAAATCCTTCAACTCCATTACCTCACTTTTTTTTATTTTTTTTTATTTAAGGAATTAAGGAGATGAAATTAGCATTCAAACTTTTCTCAAACACTCCTTTTCTCAAAAAACTCCATCACTTTCATCAATTCACTGTTTAATAATATGCCAACACTTTTGAAAGAAGCCAAAGTCATCCCACTTTGGCTGGAGTTTTATCACCACTCAAGCCTTTTACTGCCTCTAATACTTCCTCCTCATCCCATAGTCTCTCCAACCATTTCACATCTTCACTATCAATAGAATTATGGGGAAATTGGCTATTAGTCCATAATTCGGTAAAACATTCGCAATTAGTCAAGTAAGAGATTTTCTAACTCTATTAGTCAATAAAGGTGAAATTTAATTAGCAATTAGTGACCTTTTTTAAAAAAATCCCCGATTTACCCTTATTGTTACTAAGGACACTCCCTTTTTTTGTTATTACTTATTAAGAGCACCTTATGTAACTAACTTGGGTTTTTAGTGTTTCAATTTTTAAAAGCTTATAACTTAGAATATACACATTTGTTTTATAAAAAAAATTTATATTTTGGAACTTATTCATCGACATCTTCAAAACAAGATCTATATTGGTTAGGTAATTACTAAAAAAATTTAAAATATAAAATTTTACTACTTGGCACGGTTCAATACAATACTTTGTAAAACCGTAAAATTTTACTACTTCATAAAACTGTAAAATTTTACAGTTTGGCATAATCTATTTCGTAAAACTGTAAAATTTTACGATTCTAAGAATGAACAATACAAAAATGGATTTGGTTGAACTAAAAGGGCAAAAATTCCCATTTGTCACTGAAATTATTCTGCAAAATTGAGCTTCAATATCATAACCATGGCTTTCAAAACCTAAGACTAAACATGAGAGACTTTCTCCCATATTGGTCAACCCCAAATTAACATCCTTCCATGAATAAACCAATAAAAACCTTGAACCCTATGCTCAAATCAATCAAACCCGTAGTAGACAGAAATAGAAAGCCCCACTTTGAGATCAAGTCACCTTCAACCTTCCACTGAAACCTTCACAGCAGCAAATCAAAGAAGCCCTAATCCATTGGTAAAAGCACTTATCAAATTATGCCCCCTTAGAAGAGGAAATAATTGTAGGTAACTGTAGTCCCCATCATCCCAGAATATAGCTAATGTAATAACAGCACTATGAAGAAAAACCCTTTAAAATGTTTTGTCAAACAGGTGGTGTCAAATTTTGGAGGTTGGGAACGTTTAGCAAAATAGAAAAGAGATTTAGATAGGAAAATACAGAATACAAAAAAGGTCAAAAGCTTTTTTATTGTAGATAAAAGGAAGGAAGATGGAAAGCAAAGAGGGGCAGTGTATACCTACTGATACCAAGGTTATAATGGATGTGTTTCGATAATAGCTTGAGGAAGAAAAGCTACAGTAGATGTGCGAGCTCTAGGGAAGGAGCAAGGCCAAAACAAGGAGTGAAGGATGAAAGAGAAAGGAAAAATGGAGAAAAAAGGAAAAACTAACAGCAGACTAGGGATAAAAACTCCCACAGCTGGGCTGGGGAGATGGAAAACTCTCAAAGCGTCTACTGGAGAGATTAGAGAAGACTAACATTGTTAGAGTTCGTTGGCATTGAAGATCATCATTGTTGGAGAAGGCCATCTCATCTAGGGTCGCTGGAGGTGAACGGAGGTCGCTGGAAGGTGGTCATAACTAGAACAATGGTTTTTTACTACTCACACGTCGTCCATGGAAGAGATTGAGAGAGGGTCTCAAGGGTAGAGTAGTGTATAAAAGGGTATTTTAGTCCGAAAGAGGTCAAATGGACTAATTGAGTTAAAATAAAAGTTCGTTGACTAATTGCTAAATAAGTGTTATTTGCTTGACTATTGGCCAAATTCCCCAAAAATTAAATTCTAAACCGTCAAGCAATGGTCTACGAGCAATCTCCTCTTCTCCTCTTCAACCAAAAAAAAAAAAAAAAAAAAAGAAAAAAAGGAAGAAGAAGAAAAGAAAAGAAAAGAAAAGAGAAAAGAGCTCAATTGAGCTTCTAACAATATTGCTTTCCTCTTCTTCCATAACCCAATCAATGACCAGCTTCCCAATAAAGTCGTGCCTTTTGTATAAATTTTCCATTTTATGGAAATATATATATATATAGGATGATGATCAGGTAAGCACGTGCTGATATAACTTATATCAACACCCACATTGGTGGTTGTACCTTGTGTATTAGTGGATTATGGGGTATATTGAGCCAATGCACTAGGTACAACCCCCAATGCATGGTGTTGATATAACTTATATCAATTGTGCTGACTTGATCAGGACTGTGTATATATATATATATAGGATGATGATCAAGTGGGCGCGTGCTAATATAACTTATATCAACACCCGCATTAGGAGTTGTACCTCGTGTATTAGAGGGTTATGAGGTACATTGGGCCAATACGCAAGGTACAACCCCAATTCATGGTGCTGATATAACTTATATCAACACGTGTTGACCTGATTAGGACTATATATATATATATTTTTTTTTTTGTTTTTGTTTTTGTTTTTATCCCTCTCTTTGAGCCACAATTCCCTTGACTTTTGTCTCCAACTAATCCGTTCCATACTTGGAAACATTGAAAACTTTCTCTTAGCTTCCTCTTTCCTATTTTTTTCAGTAGCTGACAACCCATTCACTTCCTTCTCCTCTTCCAACATTCTTGATTCCCCCAAAATTTTGATTTGGAGACCTCTCGCCTCCCAAAACTCTCCCTATTATTAACGCTTTTAACTACATAGCAAACACAAAGCTAGGAGCTTCTTGAAAAGAGACCCCTCTACCAAATCATGGGAGTTTTCAACTTTTAACCACGTTTTTTTCAAATCGGAAAGGGCTATGCCCGAATGTCGACCCTTCACTATCCACCACTATAGGAGAGTGATCCGAGCAAGGCTTCGGAAGCACTGTTTGAACTATTTTGGGTTAATGCTCCTCCCAATCCATAGAGAAGAAAAATCTATCTAAACGGGACATTGATGGAATTGATTGATAATTTGACCTAGTGTACATTCCCTCTTCCAAAGGAGGATAAAAAAACTCATTTCTGTTAACAAAATACCAGAAATTCCTCATCACCTCTGAAGTAATTAAAAAACCTTTTTTTTTTTTGGAAGGAAATCTCACCACATTGAAATCTCCGACAACACACCAAGGAGCATTCCAAACCTTTTCACACCCTCCAATTCCTCCCAAAGATAATGCCTAACATTATCCTCGTTTGGACAATACACGCCCAATAGAACTCATTCAAAACCATCTGAGAGATTCCAAAAGAGGCAACAAATTGAAAACCTCTGAACAATCTCCCCCACCTTCAAAAACACCCTAGAATCCCACAAAAGTACACCCCCAGCTGTACCTCTAGCATTCAATGCTACCCTTTCTATGAGCCGTGCCTCCCACAAATGCCTAATCACCTCCCTACCCATCTTTTCCAACTTGATCTCTTGAAAAATGACTATATCTACCCTCCATTTTTTAAGGTCGAATTGATTCCCAATTATTTTTCTTCAGCATTCAATCCACAGATTTGAAGATAAAATTTTTATTTTAATAATTTAAAAGAAATAAACTCCTCCGCGGACCCATATCCCCTTTCCTTTTTCCATCATAATTACTAGAACATTGTAGATTTCTTAATTCTCTCTTTGATCTACTTTCCAAGCTAGAGTTGGCAGTAGTGGACCCTCTATCTCTCCATATTTGTTCAATTGCTGCAAACAACATCATAGCCTCATCCTTAAAACCATCATTAGAAACTCCCAAGAATTTGCTAAAACCTTCAATCTTTTTAGGACCCAATCGGACACTTCCAAGACCTGCCTTTGCTTCACCTCTTTTTCCTCATAAAATGGAATTAGTTGCCCCCAAATTCTGTTGACAAGATACTTGTTTAACTTTTTTATAAATTTTTTAAGTCTCTTTCCGCAAATGGGATGTTAAGGTTGTTTCCTAAACATGCTTTTTAAAGTCATAATAGCTTAATTATTGCAGGTCTTTTGCAAGACTTATGAGTAGAAATGAAGTTATCCAGAAGGCAAAGCTCTTGATGCAGCGAAGCTTATCTCATGGTGCACCAAATCCAAAATTATCAAAAATGTTAGAAGTACTCATTGATCATTTCAGTATGTGGCTAGGCATCTTGCTTTTCTGTCATTTAATTTTAATTATCATTTTCATCACATTTTTTTTTTTTTTTTTTTTTTGCATTCTCTTGTTGCTACATACTAATATTTTTGTGGGTTATATCATGGTGAATTAAGAATTCTAACAAGGATACACATTTGTAAGTTTATTTAACTTTAGACAATGAGGGAAGGCAGTGCTATAAAATTATACATTTATACTGACAGTTTTGAATTTGCTAATCTCTGCTAGTTATACGTAGATGAATATTTGTAGAAGAAATTGTATTTTTATACTTGTTTGCAAAGATTTTTTGGAAAGTAGAACCGTAGATCTATACACCCACATGAACATATTTTATATATTCCTGTTAGGATCAAATGTTTGCTTACTTCTATTTTGAAGCTTCTATAGGCTAACTATTTCCTCAAACTCTCAAATTTTGGGTCTTCAATTAACTCCATTAATTATTTATTGGGTTTTTTTCACTGGGTGATTACATTTGATACTCCTTTTCTTATTTAGTGTGTGTGTGTGTGTGTGTATATATATATATATATGTTAAGCCTGACCTGTAGTTTTCATGCAGATTTTCTGCCCACATGTGACTTTTAACTAGCTAGATCTGAATTATGGATTCCATTTGAATGTCTTGATACAAATAAATTTTATAATTTCTCTTATGCCTTGTTTGTTTGGCCGGAATCAGGGAGAATTAGAATGGAATGGAATGCTCTCCTCTCTCTCATATCGTGGTGGCTCACCATTGAAATCTCATTCCATTCCATTCCAATTCCCCCCGATTCTGACCAAACAAATGTACCCTTAGAGATGTATTTAGTCATTTCTGTCTTTAATAAAAACAGTGCGAATTCTGCCTACTAATTGCTGGACTTTGTTGAAACATGAGAAAATTAATCCCTCAAAGCATCATCTTGCTATTTTTGCTTTGCTCAGTGTGTCAGATGGGCCTTTTTGGCTCTGGTTTATCTCTGATATTGTGTCAGTATCAATCCAAGGGTTTTATTATCAGCAGGATGAAATTCCATTTAATTGAGATGACATCTTTCTAATTTGTGAATTTCGTTTACTGCTTAAAAATGTTACACATAAATGTCTGAGACATATTTAGGTTTAAATTCATAGCTAATAGTTAATTTTATATCTGGTTATGAAATGATCTTTTGTTTCCTGGAGATCTGATGACTGAATATATTGGTGGCTGAGTGCAGAAACGAATGATCCGCAGAGGTCGAGGGTTATCATTTTCTCAAATTTTAGGGGAAGTGTCAGGTGAATAATATTTCTTTAAAAACAATTCTGTTGTAAAGCTGTTTATGATTCTCCAATCTCTTATTTTACTGTTGCAGACATTTTGTTTGGGAAATTACAGATTGGTCCAGCTACGGGCAAATAATTACACATCAATACAAATGACTACTAACTTCATAGTAAATGACTACTAACTTAACTGAGAATGACTACTAACTGTAATTATTGCCCATAGCCAGACCAATTGGTAATTCCCCCAATTTTGTTTCCCCATTAAATTTGAACTTTTTTGATACTCCACATTCAGGGACATAATGGATGCTTTAGGGAAGGTTGGGGAGTACATTAAGCCTACTGAGTTCATTGGTCAAAGCTCAGGTATGTTGCTCTGTCCTTTTTACTTCTAGATTTTTAAATAATGAGCTCTCTCTCATTTTCCTTTTCTTTTTTCCCCCTTCCTTTTTCCCCCCAAGGAGATGTATTTTTCTGTTCTCTTTCTATTTAAATGTCTTTTTTTTTTTTTTTTTTTTTTTTTTTTTTTTGGGGGTTATATATCTTGGAGCTCTCAGTTTTGGAAGTATAGATTGAGTGGTGAAGTTAGAGATCTCCTATGCAACTCAATTTTAAAAATTCTTGTCGCTTTGCAGTCGGGTTGGTTACACAAATCCTTACTTAAACAATTTTCTCTATCTAGGGTCATATGTAGCCCCTCATGTATTTATTTTATTTTAATTTTTCTCACAGCTTCAATCTACATACTTTTTTCCCTCCTATAATCATTGTGTTTGTGCAGCACCTTCAGTAAAAATTATACTTTAAATAATATGAAAAAGTGTGTAAAGGTTAACAATCTCCAGTACTTTTTTTTTGAAGAAGAAAATCTCCAATTAATTTGAAAAATAAATAAGGTATAGATAGAATTAGACATAGCAGACTAAGAATTAGGGGCTTCAATATGTTGATATATTTACTTGGAAAAAAGGTCAAAATTCTTTGAGGTTCAGGACAATACCATTAGAATCAAGATAAATAGTGAAATGGTAAAAAATTGTAAATTTCCCCCTCAACACTCCTTGCAAACTATTTGCAATTTTTTTTTTTTTTTGATAAGAAAACCTTTTGCAAAATTGACTAACTTAAATTTGGACTTTGACAACTGAGTTTGGGGGATTCCCTTGTTAAGGATGTCGAGTAACTAAGCTCAGCCGCAATAAATGGTTACTGATCTGATATAACTTCATTTCCTAGTGAAGTAAAATTTCACCTTTATGTGTTTTGTGTACTCAAGTGGGACAAGATTATAAGCAATACTGATGGTAGCTTTGTTGATCTCATAGGGCCACATGTAGGAAAACCATACCTCGATAATAATAATTTAAACCAAAAGGGCTCATTGAACCATGTTCCTTGAAGCCGCAAGCATGGCTGTAGGCTTGTCAGCCATGAATCACTTCAGTCTGACTACACCATTTTGATGAGAGGTTTTTGGTTTTACAATCCAATAATGGTCCAAATTTGTTAGATCTGATAGCTAATATACCTTAATGGGATATAGCTTGACTTGATTCTATCGCAAATTCTTTTGATTAGGATTTTGCACATATTATATTTTAAGTGAATTTGTCTCCACATTTGGATGTCTTTTTGTTGGACATGCCCATGGGCTATGTTTCTAACAAGCTTATTTGACACAATCATACTCATATCAATGTTGTGTTGTGTCAAAGTCCGATTTCTGTACTTCGCACATTTTCACACATTTTGAAGTGTCCATGTGAGTCATTTGACACAGGTAGGTTTAGGCTTGAGGTACTCCCCATTTTTGGTTTTTCTTGAAAGTGTACAAGCTTCTTTTTCAGGCTCATCATCCTCTGTTTAATGAAATTGCGTATTTTTTTAAAAAGAAATAAAAAAAGACAAAATTTGGCCAAACTTTAGCATTCTAAAAACATTCTCTCCACTTTGAATGCAGTTTTGTTTTAGTTTTCTCCTGGAAGTCTATTAGCATTCCATTAGACAGGAATTTGATGAGTAAAATGTGTGATAATATTTGCTAGTTGTCTTCAGGGAAAGCTTTGAAAGGTCAGTCACAAAAGGTTCAACAGGCTGTTTTGGAGGTAAATTTTTTACTCTGTTGCTTTTCTCTGTTTGTTGCAATAGCTTACCCTATCATCCTTCAGAAATTTCGAGCTGGTGGGTACAATGTCATTGTTGCCACATCAATTGGAGAAGAAGGCCTGGATATAATGGAAGTTGATCTTGTAATATGTTTTGATGCTAATATATCACCTTTGAGAATGATTCAGCGCATGGGGAGAACTGGGAGGAAGCATGATGGGAAAGTTGATATCCTTTTGCCAAGTAGTTAAATGTGTTTGTGAAATAAATTGTTAGTCTAATTGATATTAGAACATAACCAAGTTTTTCACGCATCTTCTTCTTCTCTTCTTCTTCTTCTTCTTCTTCTTCTTCTTCTTCCTTTTTTTTTTTCTTTTTTTTTTTTTTTTCCAGTTTTCCAGGTTCTTAATCATGAACATTTCTTTGGATGTTCTTTTATGCTTATTCAAATAGTTCCTTGACAAATATTACTAGTTTTAGCCTGTGAAGGGTCAGAGTTAAAGGGTTACATGCGAAAGCAAGCAAACAGCAAGGCTGTAGGAAAACACATGCGGAATGGGGGAATGAATAGCTTCAATTTTCATTCTAGTCCAAGGATGGTAAGCTTTGTAAGATGTGGTTACCCTGTGATTCCTTTTAGTTTCATGGTTGCTGCATCCTTAACCTTGATATTATGTATTTATATAGATTCCCCATATTTTCAAACCAGAAGTTCAGTTTGTGGAGCTGTCAATTGAACAGTTTGTTCCGCGAGGAAGGAAAGTGAAGGATGATCATCCTAGCCAGACACTCATGTTTAGAAACAAACTAACTGATGCTGAGACTGAATTAATTTCACAGTACTTCCATCCTAACATAGAAAATACATGGCGACCATCTCTTATTGCCTTTCCGCACTTTCAGGCATTTCCCTCCAGGGTGCATAAAGTAATGCATTCATTCAAAACAGGGATGCTGATTGATATGATGCAACATTTGCAAGAACTATCATTTTCTAGAGAGAGCAAAACTCTCTTTGCTGAGGTTTGTTCTTTTGGGCTAGAGTTCTTTGTTTGTTTGTTTTTTATTTTTTATATATTTATTTTTAATTGCTAAATATTCAATGGATCCAGGATGAAGCTTCATCAGGTCAGTACTTGGGAGTTGAAATCATTGAACAAAGAGAAGGTAACATCGTCTTCAACTGCTCAAAAGTCTTGTGGAACCCAAAAGTTGGAATGCAGAAAGCTTTCTGTAGTTCCTCCAGCTTATGGAATGTTGAGACCTTTAAACCACGCATTGTTTAAAACAAAATAATTACATTAAGAAGCTATTCATACTTAATAGAGATAGGAGCTTTATGATTATCTGCATTCAAGTTCCACATCAAGCACACACTCTTCTGCACTCTAATGGAATTTGAGTGAAACTTCTGAAATGTTTTAGGTTCCTTAATATGACACTATGATCATTTAGCTTGCGTTATAAATTTTTGTGTTCCTACAAAGAGTCTCAAGGGGCAGATATAATTTAATTAAATATATTTTTTTTCTCTTTTCAATTGGTTCATGAATGACACATTTCATGACTCATGAGTTTTTTTTAGGGGAAATTGGCGATTAGTCCACTTTTTGGTAAAATATTGGCAATTAATCAAGTAAGAGTTCTTGTAAGTCAATTAGTCAAGGAGACTAAAACTTATTTATCAATTAGTCACAAATTTTTAAAAAATCCCTAGTTTACCCTTATTATTATTAAGGGCACTCCCTTTTTGTTATTAAGGGTACCCTATGTAACTAACTTAGTTTTTTAGTATTCCAATTTTTAAAAACTTATAACTTGCAATATACACATTTGTTTAAAAAAATAATAATATTTTTGGAACCTATTCGTTGACATCTTCGAAAAAAGATCCATATTGATTAGGAATTATTAAAAAAACTAAAATCGTAAAATTTTACTACTTGACACAGTCTAACGTAATAGTTCATAAAACTGTAAAATTTTACTACTCTATGAAGTAGTAAAATTTTACTACTTTACGAAATAAATTTTACAGCGAATTTTACTACCTTGAGAGTTGGGCATGCAGATGCGTGACAAGGGCATCTGGTTAGCTTCTTACAAAGTTGGGATTGTTCTTTGCATGTTTCCTTTTAGCAGAACAAACATTTCGTGAATAAACCTAGTATCTAGACATTGTTATCGCATAAATACTTATTTTTTATATTTTTACTAGCACTAGCATATTGACAAAATACATGAACACCTAAAGGAAAAGGGGAAAAGTGATCATCAGTCGCTAATTTACCCCAGCCTCTTATAGCATGTTCCTACTGATCCTGAAGACTTCTTGTGACCTGCTTTTGGTGTCGGGACGATTATAGGTGCAATCGTAGCTTCCTTTAGTTCTGAAGGTTGCTTTCTTTGAACTATTTTAGGATATCTTCTGGATGGTCCCAGACTCTAGGTTGAAAGGGCTTTTTTTGTTGAAGGCTCGACTATCTCAATCCGCCTTCGATTCTTTGGCTAGGAAGGAACCCATGCCTAAGATGAGGATGTCCCTGAATCTTCCATGGGTGAGAGTTCTATTTCGATTGTGTTCTTGTGGTGAGCAATTGGAGGGGCTTATGGGTCGGACTGGCTTCTCTAGGATAGGATTGGCACGGCGGAGTTGTTGTTGTCTAGGTGGACTCGTCGGTTGGCGTCGTCTTCTTTTCTTCGAGGTTGTCACGCATTGTCAGGGGATGAGGGGGTCTTAGTTTGGGGTTAAGGATGAAGAGAGGTAGGTGGAGAGAGAGGAAAAAAGAAATAAAAGTGAGGATATTTTGGTCAATAACAATAAAAATGGACTGATTGAATTAAGAAAAAAGTTAGGTGACTAATTGCTAAATAAGATGTAGTTTCTTGACTAATGGCTAAATCCCCCTTTTTTTTATAAATAAAAATAAAATATATTTTTTAAATTTTTATTGTTTTGATTCCTTCAACCCTATATTTTCCGGTTCCACGAGTTATACTTTTCGTTGTTGGAAAAACACCACATCCCACATTGCCCAAATATTGGGTTTCACATGGCTTCATGTATTTGTTTGGGTTCTCTGCTTAATAGCTTAGGCCTTTAGGATGGAAACTTAACATGGTATCAAAGTGTGTCGTTCTTGGATTGTTTCATTTGTGAATTTGTCTTTGTTGTCTAGGTGACAAGTCTATTTCTATCTTGCAGGCCTACCCGAGGGGGAGTGTTGGAAACATCCCACATCGCCTGAAAATTGAGTTTCACATGACTTCATATACCTATTTAGGCATTCCACCTATTAGCTTGGGCTTTTATGTTAAAAACTTAACATTCGTTATGCATTCATTTCTGGTTTTCATATCCATGCTTGCAGCATTATTTTTTATTTTTTGATCATTCCCTCATTGATTAATGATTTTTAATTTTCAGCTTCTGATATATATACATATCTATATATGAAGCTTTGATCATGTGTGGGATATCCTGGATATCCCGTTCGATCATGGCCGTTCGTGAGCGACACGCAAGGGCGCGTGAATGCGCGTGTCGCTCATGGACGGCCGTGATCGAATAGGATACTCTGGGATATCCCGCACATGATCAGCCCTCAGATATATATATATATATATATATATATATATATATAGTTATTTTCTTCCGCTCTTTATAGTTCTAAAGTTTCAGTTACCCATAAAACTCTTCAAATCAATTCACAACTTGGCTCACTAAACTCATCGGCTATTCCACAAAATGACTGATAAATGGGTGTATATAACTCGATCAAATTCGCCAGTTTTATTATTGAGTTTATTGGGAACTTTAATCTTCTGGGTTTAATCGAGTTACAAAAAATTGTATGCGTTAAATATGCTAGCAGAATTTCCAAATTCTCCATCATCTTTTCGGCCACATTCTCATCTAATTGTTTAACTCTGTTGAACCTTTGGATTAAATAAAAGTATAAAACAAAGAAAAGGATAAAAGGTTTGTTCATAGTATTGTTGTGTTGCTTATTGACTTCTTAACTAATTTCAGCTAAACTTGAAGTGAAATTTTCGAGTTTCAAATTTTTAGGTTTGATGGTGTGCTATTGAAAATTTTAAAACATTATCCTTGCACTCATTTTATTTTATTTTATAAAATTTTTTATCTTACTTTCACTTTTCCTCTTGCTGGTTCAGAAATAAGTTTGGCTTATAATAGCAACTCGTTATTGAAAATTTGCTATAGATCAACTTAGCTCTAGCATTGTTGTATTGTGTCATCTACCTCATTCTCAATATTCAAGCAACAACATCTATATGTAAGCTATGCTACAGATTTTCAAATTTCATGTTGTACAGCTATAAATTTCAAAATGATGTTGCAGATTCACCAAGTCTGTACGATTCCCCAAAAGCACTGTTGGAAAGAAATGTATCAGATTTTGAAGTATCACCTACAGGGATCTCAAAAACTAAGGAGAAGCATAATATGCCTGATCTTCGAGGCCAAAGTTCTTCTGCCCACTCATACCTTTTTGGGTCAGATTATGTCTCTGTTGATGCTCTTGGAATGGTTCTAATTTTATCTGTCCCACAACTTCCTTCAAAAGAAGTTTCACATTCCAAGTGTACAAGTGCAAGCAGCACCTTGTTGCCAAATTGCTTCAAGCAAGATTCTTGTCACTTTAGCATTTTACCTGGAGACTACAAAGAACTATCTTTGCAAGAAAAATCTGTCGCAAACCTAACAAATTCTACTCAGACAATATGCACAAAGAATGAGAATGTGCTGATATCTAGATTATGCAACTCTGATGTCTGGCGAGAAAAAACTGTGGATGGGATCGAGAAAATTCCCGAGACTCAAAATTTGAAGAATAGCCTGTCAAATGAAGGAGATAGCATGGCTGGGACATCTGTTGTTGTGGAAAATAAAACTCCAATATTGCTAGCTGATGACTTCAGCAATGATTTCAGAGATGCTGAGCTTAGTCCTCGACTAACTAATTTAATCAAAAGTGGTGTTGTTCCAGAGTCACCCATACATGATAGTGGTCAGCAATCCTCCCCATCACATACTATGATTTGAATATGTTTTAGCTTAGAGTACAAAAACTTTGATTATGTTTGAATTATCAGAGAGGGATAATCATTCCTGCTGAAAATTTCTTGAAATTTGCAGGGCTATCTAATGGTGAAGGTAAAAACAAGTATCTTGTTCCAGACCTTGTTTTGCCTGCCAAATTTCCTACTGAACTGCTATTGAAGTCTTCAAGTCCTCGGAGGAATGAAATAAACATTACAGACATTGGTGCCTGTGGTAGAGGTGCCTCAGCTTCTCCTATTAATGATAAAACTCACACTCCTGTAGTCAAGACGAACAATAGTGCCAATGCAAGAGAATGTGTTTCTACTTCTCCAATTGTTGAGGGAATTAATACTCCCTTGGCAAATCTGACAAACAATAGTAGTAGCAAAGATTGGCGTTTGAGTTCCGGAGACAACTCGGAAAGTGTTGAAAAGGCACGTAAGTTTAAAAGGTTACGCAGGTACGGAGATTCTTGCAAAAGGAAGATTATGAAAAGTACGAAAGAAAATTCTGTTGTCCCTATAGAAAACCTTTCCAGAACTTTTGCCAGAACCAGTTCTATCCCGAATAAGAGTAGCAGAGGTAACTTGAGTTCTATGCGTCATTGCCATTTTTAAGTGTTATAATTGTATTGTTGCCACTGGTTGTTTATCCTTTGCAGCATTGGAAGTTTCTAATTATTGAATTCTGATTCTTTTTTGGACTGAATAGTTCTCTCCATCCTTGCTTAACTGAAAGCCTGATAATGCTAGAAGTGCACAGAATTGAATATTGTTTGCGAACCAGTTTTCTTTATAAGTTAATCATAATATTCGTTGTGGACAGGTAAAAAGAAGCCCATTGATGATGGCAGAGCCTTCATTGAAGAGGAAGCTGAGTAAGTTCATTCTTGGATGATTCACTAAGATTATGTGCTGCCCAACAGCATCTTTTTTCATTTACTTCTCTTTCAGTCTTTCCATGTAAAAACTTGTGCATCTGGAATAATGGCAAGATGATTCTGTTATACGAATGAGATGAAATGAGAAACTCACTTTGCAAAAAGTTATATGACTCTAGGGGTATGCTTGGTGTCAAAAGGGGAACCACCAACACCCCGCCCCCCGCCCGCCGGCGGGCATCCTTTCTTTGTCAAATGGAAAAGTGGAGAATTATGTGGGAAACACATTTGGCTATGGGTTTCTGAAAACTGCTTTCTGAAAATTTCTCTGAAAATGGACATTGTCCAGAATCATCAATCTTCTTTATTTTTTTTATTTTTTATTTTTTATTTTTTTCATTGCCTAGAATCATTGAAACAATAGAAAACTACATATTTACAAATTTTTTTCCCGTTTCCCTTTTGTGGAAAATAAAAGATGTATTCATATGTAATTTTGAAAGAGGCGCCCTGATCTTTTATGAAATTTCATGCCATGCTGACTTCCTTTACAATTCCTACATTCAGGGTATCCTCAGAAGCCAGTGTATCTGATGATGAGGAAGATGAAGAGGACAATGACTCATATGATGATAGTTTCATAGATGATAAGATAAATCCTACAGCAGCAAATACTCAAGCTGAAGGTGGTGGAATTGACATAATGGCAATCTATAGGTATCTGATAAACTCTCTCATGTCTTGGGACCTTCTTATGAGGGTGGGTGGGGAAGGGCTAGGGGTAGCCTACTTAGGGAATCATATATTATGGTCATAATGATATAGATCTGAGAAGTATTAAAATGTAATAGACGTACACAAGGAACTGCTAAAAACCATTTTCAAAAACATTGGGCTTACTGAAAATATGGCCTCAAGATGGATGTTATTGACTTAATTCAAACCTTATAATTCTTCGATTTCAGAGGACTCTAAAGCCTTCGTCTGTTGTAAGAAATATGTCGACAAGGCTTTGTTCAGCAATGCCCAAAAAGTTAAAAGGAAAATCATGTAGTGATCCCAAGTCATTGGGATTTAGGTTTTTTTGAGTTGGGCCAGGTGTCGTAAAAAATACGTGGAGAAAGAATGAGCTCATACTCCAGAGTGTCCAACAATGTCGATATTATTCCATCTTATTTTGGGTAAGTTAGATGCACTTTTCTTAGAACTCGAAGCCAGTAATAGTGTGTAGTGATATTAGCATGTCTAATCAATGAGTTGAGGTTTTTATCTTAGATGTTATTTTAGAGACGGAAGTGTGTGTTGAGTTTGTATATGTTTGGTTTAATATACTTTTCTTAAAAACAACTTTATAAAATACATAGGCCTCTTTTTCAAACCCACTCCATCTCCACCCCACAAAAGAAAACAAAAGATAAAAAGAATATAAAAATATAAAATAAAAAGTCGGACATAATCAATTCATTTGGTAAAATTGGCCTTATTTTAGAGCATCCTTGAGATCAAATAATGAATTGGATGTCTGAATGCCCATATTGGGGGAGTTACAAATTGGTCCAGGTATAGACAAATGATTACATATCAATACAAATGACTACTAACTTTGCAATAGATGACTACTAACTTAATTAATAATGACTAATAACTTGTAGTGATATGTAATTATTTGCCCATAGCTGGACCAACCTATAATTCCCCTATGTTCTTTATGATGTCCTTAACCACAAGTGAGAGGATCAGTTAAACTTAGTCTTTATTTAATATATGAGCGAAGTAACCCAACCCAATTCATTTTATGGGCAGTGCACATAGAATGTTCTTCATAATTGTTCCAAGTTACATCAAGACCTAAGTGGGTGATGGAGTTTTATGAATCTCATTTTCTCTATTATTTATTATTTTTTCCTTGTAAAGGGCATCAGTATGAATGGGATTCTTACTGGCAATGGGTGCGTGGGTTCCAGGATTAGAGGAATTGTATGGAAAAAGTGTAAGGGCATGTTAGTTTGAACTTCCTTGATGATAAGTTTTGTTATAATGGCTAGTAGTTGGGTGAAATAATGCTGTTTCAACCCTACATTTTCTGCTTTGTATTTTGTTTGTTTGTTTGTTTGTTTAATACCTTGTAGTAGGAATTTCCTGTTTTTGAGGGTTATAAACAGTAATTCATTTCTCTTTTCTTGTTTCTTTGATTCACTAAGCCATGAGTAAAATTATCGAATGAGGATTTTATAGTTAAAGCAATAGCTTTGATTTTTTCCAGCATGCCTTAGAAAGTCATCAGGTTGGTGCTAGGAAGCCTAGTAAAGGTAAAAGCTTGATGTGGTAGCCATTAGTAGAAGATTGGGGACACAGAAAAGAGAGATGTTTTTGATTTGCTAACCAGTTGAATATAGTAGGTCAGGCTCATCTACGGACACATGTTTAAAGTGAACATCCTTTTCATAAGTATCTTTAAATATCCTTTTCTTCAACCATCCAAACAAGTCTTCTTCTATTGATTATGATACCATCTCATTTTTCAGTGACTGATGATTTTATAGACTCGTGTTTTATTGTGATAGTTGGTCCATTCATGAACCTACAGTGTTTTGAGAGTATTTTGAGTATTCATCTCTCTCTCTCTCTCAAAATTAATGTAAACTCTACGGAGTATAATTTATAATCTGAATTTTATGTTTTATGCATTTTAATGTAGTAATGCTGACTAATTATTCTTTTACAACAGGCGTTCTTTGCTCAGCCAATCACCAATGGGTTGGCAGCCAGACAATTGCACCAATATTAGTCCCTTGTCTGTGGCTCCCATAACTAGGATAACTGGAACTGGAAGTTCTCCAGGCAAGACAACATATTCTCTTCAGACGCCTCAATCTGAATCTGAAAATCAGTGTGCTGGGAGGAATTCACTGTCCTATCAACTGAACCCTGAGAGGATCTCCTCAGAAGCCATGCCATGTACAAAATTGCTTTCCCCAATAGAAAATGAAAGGATGGAGAGTCGGAAAAGAAAATTGAGTTTTTATCAAGTTGGGTCTGTTCCTGCAATTAACTTAGAACGAGAATTCTCATTTCAGTCAGAAGCCACAGGGAACGAGTCATCCATGCAGGGTCAAGCCAAGAAAATTGAAGCAAATGGAGACGTGTTTTATGATGATCAATTTTATGAGGGTCTTGATCTTGATGCAGTGGAGGCCCAAGCTACCATGCTTCTCAGGTACAAATCAGAGTCGTCAATACAGAGACCGGAGATTATTCCTGAACCAGCCCGTCAAAATCTTTGTCTTCTGGGTTCTCCATCATTTGATCTGGGGATCTGATTATTTGGGGCAAAAAATATCTGAGCATTGCCCTGCGCAAGGGCCCTTGAAGGATTGTCACCCCGGAATTGGTCTTTGTCAAAGTTTGACGGGATCCTTCAAAATGAAGGTTATCACTTGTCAGATTAAATTGCAAATTAGACTATATTTATTTTCTTTTATCAGATCTATATTGTTGAGGCATATTATTGCTGGAAGCAAAGAGGTAGGTATCTTAGAGGGAGCAGAAAGATGTAATTTATTGTGCAGTATATTGTAGAAAGTCCATGTAAAAAAGAAAAAATATATATATGTATGCCGTGATGAACAGCCATTGCTGGTGCTGTATATGCAAGGTTGATTGTACAAAAAATTATTCAGAATAAGAATTTCTGAGCCCTAAGAATGACATATGTATAGATGATTACAATTGAATTTAATTGTTGGGCAAAAGTGTCTTATAAGGTTGATTTTTTTTAGTGTCTTGGTGGAAGACTTAAAATTCCCATGTTTAGTTACTCAAAATTAAAGAAATTCCCAGTCAAATTCATAGCAATATTTATAAGCAAAAATATAACATTGGTGCATAGGCCATGCTGTTTTTATTTATTTATTATTATTTTTTTTAATACCAAATTTATTGAGTTGTTTAAGATAAAACTTATTAGTTAGCTTTTTACCAAAACCATACTTGATAGGCAGAGTAATCAACTGGATTAATATGACAGTCGGGATACTTTAAATATCACAAAAATGAATGGTACACTAGGAGACTTTATTCATAATATTTCTTGATATTTATAATAATTTTTATTTTATTATATATATAGACTCCTATATGTTTAGAAAGCTTTTATATTGTTTAAGGAAATTAAACTTTCCTTAATTAATATTTGTCATATAACATGGAAGTGGTTGCCTATATATGTGACTGCCACAGAAAGTAGGGGTGTTAATGGTTTCGGTTAAAACTGAGAACCAAACCGAATCAAACCGAACCGGGCGGTTTGGTTTAGTTTTTTTGTCATCAGGTTTGATTATGGTTTTAATTTTAGAAAACTGAACTCAATTGGTTTGGTTTTGGTTTTAAGTTTTAAAAAGCCAAACCAAACCCGAAAAACCAAAAAAACCTATATATATATATATATATATATATATATATAAACTTAAAGTTTGTGAACTCCCAATTGTAATAAGGGTAAAATAGGTAATGAGCTTGTTTGTTGATTTTAAGTTTCTTATTGTTTTCTCTTTTTAAGATTGGCATGTACTAAACTAGCTATTAATGTTGTGTGTGATATTGACATATTGATATATGTACTAAACTAGCTATTAATGTTGTGTGTGATATTGACATATTGATATATGTCAATATGTTTCTATTTTGATACAATGTTTGTTTTTTTTAGTTGCTAATGTAACACTTTTATTAAAAATGTTTTTATTTGGAGTTTGGCATGTCATTTTTTTCATTTTCAATTTTTTGTTGCTACTTGATAGGTTAAAACCGAAACCGAACCGAACCAAACCAAAATATAATGGTTTGGTTTGGTTTGGTTTTTTTATAGTATGGTTTAGTTTTGGTTTTGGAGGAACAAAACCGAAGTATAATGATTTGGTTTGAAATCTCCCTTAAAACCGAACCAAATCGAACCATTAACACCCCTAACAGAAAGGTGTATGTATGCAATTCACCAGTAAATCCAAAACTCCAAGTGACCATATGTATCTTTGACAAAAAGAGGAGGGGTGGGTAACCATTGGTATTTGACCTAAGGTCCGTTCAAATCCTATTAAAATCGTCCAAACCACAAATATATTAGCCTCAGACATATCTAGGGTCAGTCCCATTCCATGTCATGTCTTCAAGAATTTCAAAGTGATTCTTGAGTATTTTCAGTGCCATAGTTTAACTGAGTCTTAGTTTGGAGTGTAGGCCGAAATTGAAAAGAGTTCCAATTGATTTGGAGCTTATTTTGTCTTGTGCAATTGCACATTCTTTGGGACCAAGGCAGCTGACAAACTGAGTAACTGGATCTGCTATTCTGCATATGAGAAGCTCGAGCACGATTTTTCAAGCTTGCTTAACAGGGTAGTCGCTCCTATCCAGCACTAATGTGTGTATTCATCTCCAATCTTAGAGATAAAGGTGCCAAGATTCAGTTAATGGTGTCTGCCCCAGGAGCCTGGTGAAAGACAAATTGACATAAATCATGATATCATTGCATTCCAAGAAACTTGATTATGCTCTCTATCATGGTGTTGAACACCTGATGACATGCATCCTCAATCTTCCTCAACTTGGCATACTACATATTAAGAATATATGTACTAACAAAATCACTCACGAGATACAAAATTAAAGCTCCTTTAAAACAATTTGGGTATGCACCCTTTTTAATTCTACACCTAAACCAATACATGACCTAATATTCGATTTGCAGAGTGGCAATTGGTCTGGTAAGATTCCATAATTCTGCATGTGTGTGGAATAATTTGAACCCGTAGAGCTCTCGAGCGCATTCTCTGCTGATCCCATATTCATGAACGTGAGAATTAAGTTTTTATGAGACCCTTTATTTTATTATTATTATTATTTTTTTTTAGGGGGAATAAATGAGTGAGTATATTCCAAAAATAAAAGATATACAAGGACAGTACAAGCGCAAAGGGCAACTCGACCAAAAAGGCGACATTCTATCAAACATTTACCAAGCTCCTCCAAAAGCTAAACATTTTGAATAAACAGAACAGACAATTTCTTTGCTCGTCTTGTCAACCCTTCTTCTACTCAAATGCATGAGAGGCCGACCAACGGTTCGGATTTGAGACTCTTGGCAAGTTTCACTGGCTCTCGACTCCATTAAATTATTGGGTAGCAGGAGATGGTAGAGTTACAATTGAACTCCTACTCTCCTAGTCTGCAAGAGGCTCAAATTTTGTATTACAAGCCTCACCATTTCAACCTTTGTGGCTATAAGCCCAATACGATGTCCTCGTTCACCTTTGTTTGTTGGGCGTTAAACGACTGTGTTTTGGTTGCTATATAAAACCCATGAATCTTGGCTGATTTCCACTTGAGAGAATCCACACCCCACACCCTCCTTGGCAAGGTCCCCACCAAAAACAGCACTAATAAGTACGTCAACAATGTGTAACACAACTCGTTTCGGTTGGAGTTTCTCAATCAACTTTTATTTGTTTACTGGTCCCTTCATATTAAAGTTGCAAATCATTATATATTTTATTAATACAAAACCCATTTTATCCATGATAATACTCTTTCTTTCCTCCTTAAGAAACCCAAGGAGAAAATGTCAACACAGTAACAATTGATTTTGCTAGTTATGCCTGGTTAGCAGCAAGCACCAACATAATCTTTAAAAGCATTTCGACGAGGAACAGGTTAATGAACACAAACAAATTTCTTTCATTCCAAAGAAAAAAAGCTTCAACCACTAAACAGCAGGCTACCTGAATACTTGAAATCCATACAAACTTGCTCTACATCTAAGGTTAGGGTTACAATTTCTTTACATGAACAGAGGACCTAACACATACATCACCCAGCAACACATCAGACAAACAGAAAAACTCTTAACATGAATCTGGGATAGGCAGAAAGGACCACAAGAAACAGAGGCCCTAGCCAGACATGAATGACATGGCCCGTCTGAAATCCAAAGATTTGAGGGCCGACTTTGAGAAATTCTTCCCATCAGGTACCCACAATCCACCTTTATGGGGCAGCAATACCTGTCGTTGGCTACTATTTGCCCCATCTTCACCAGCTTTTGGAGACAGAAGTTCGTTCTTTTTCTTCACAAATTGAAAAAACTCTGCAACTTGGCGAGCATACCTTAACCAAAGGCAAATTACAAAAGAAATAAATTAGAATGCAGATCTGCCAAATGAATTTAAACATAGAGACAGCTTTTGGTACTTAAATATAGAACAATAAACCAACATTTCAAGACCTTTTATTTTGGTTTGGGGGTGGGGGGGTAGGAGAGGGGAGAGAGGATGCAAAACTTTTACTAGCACAACTTTTTTCATTGCACTGTGTTTATCCAGGTTCGACTGGACATGTCTCTACACATTCTATGCACTGCTATGAAAAGAATTAGGTAGCAGCATAGTCCTGCAGAGAGAAGGGGAGAGGGGAGGGGGGGGGGGGGGGTCGAGTCTGATCCTCATCCAAAATTTTTAAAAAGCTCCAAACTCCTTGGAAAAAAAAAAAATAAATAAATAAATAAATAAATCAACCTTACAAATAGATAGATTTCACCACGATGTTGCTGAAAATAATTATAAAAAGTTGACAAGGTCTATGACCACATCTCCAATTTGAGACATAAATCCCAAAGGCAATGTGGACATCTAAAGGTGTAATTAAATTTACTAGTTTTATGAAAGAACAAATTTTTAATTGCTGTAAGGGGTTCACTAAATTACAAAACTTAAATAATGCAAATGCAAAGCATGACCGGTTTTTATCATGAATTTGTGGGATTTTTTGAGTGATGGCTAGCCAATCTTAATGGTCATTTCAATGTGCAGGCATGCCATGGATGGAAATAGAATCAATTAATAGGTTCGGTGAAGAGACCAAAGCACATAGGAAGGGAATGAACAGGTACAAGATAATGCCATGCTTGGTTAGCAGGTGCCTGTTTTATGTCATATACGTAGGGTAAAAATCACGAAGAAAACTTAGTGTTCTATCTGCCTGATGATAGAATTAAGAACATTGGAGAGGAGTTAAACATGATGCATATAGTGTCACTATGTGACGTATTGGCTCGTAAAGCCTTTGTGCTCAATTGGATTAGTTATACAGACTACAAAGATTAAGCCCAATCAAAGTGCCTGGTTGATGTTAATTCTGAACAAATCTCCATGCAAAGTGAAATACTCAACCTATTAGAACCCACCAAAATAACACAGCATAAAAATCTAGCAAATATCGTGCAATAGTTACCCAATGAGATGATAAAAAAATAAATGCAGTATAATATAGCAGATCAATTAGCAAAATTGAAGAGAGACATTGATTGCATCTATCACATATAAATATTGAAAAATCACATCACATAATAACACCCTCTGCAAACATGACATTTTACGATAACATAGTATAACTGTACAAAAACACCACACCGTCATGACAAGGAAACAAGTGATATGACATGAACAAACATTGTAAATCAGAAAAATAACTTGGTAAGATTAACTTGGTATGAACAACAACTAGATATCTAAACGACAGATAGTAGTCTTACTGCTGCTTTGCTTCAATATCTTTGCTGAAATCAATGTTGGGTTCACAGTCAAGAACCAGGGCAGGAACCTGTTCACAAGCAAACAAACCTCAGCAAAAATAAAAAATAAAAAATCATGCGTAAATAAGTTATTCTGATAGTCAAGAAGAAATATAACGAGAACCTTTTGAATACTTGAATGCATATGATCACCCTCCAAATAGAACACACGGTCCCTTATATCAGGATGCAAAGAGCTGTCCATGTGGAGGGGTAGCTTACTGACAGATAATACCCCATGATTTCCACTTTGGAATGGGAAAAGCCAGCTTTCATGCTTTTCATGTAAGTCACGCAGATAGTCCAGGGTTACTCCGCCCTCCTCTTCTCTCTTACGTAGCATCATTCGCTTGTGGCAAGTATCAGGGCTTGCTCTAAGATAGATGAAACCATCAGGAATGAGCCCGGGCAAAGTTGAAACAACTGGATCAAACCATGAGTCATAGATGCTGATCTCCATCTCATTCATCCAATTTGCTTCATGGACCGCTCGTACAAAGACCTTGATTATGTAGCAATGAGATAAAATGCATCAGCCTTAAAACTCTCAAACCAGGTTTTATCTCCTCAAACTGCAAGGTTTAAAATCTTTAATTTTGGTCACCGTCGAAACATAATTACTAAAATTCCAAAAATTCCTTAAAAAATTTTATTCTTTGAATTTGTATAAAAGGTCAAAACTAAAAGGCTTGAGAACTATTTGTAATGTGAAAATTTAGGAAATTTTACATCAAATTTATAACTCCAACTGTAGGCTAAGCTCGATTCATCAAAATTAAATGAAAGAAACTAACGAATAATGAGTTTCTTACCATCCTGTCACTGAAAACGCTCCTCTCCATCAACCTCAAGGGTTTGACTCCACCAGATGACTCTCTCTCCTGCATAACCCTTGTAACAAACACATAATTTTGAAAGGTATAAGCATACCTTTGTGGTTCCGCATAAAATGCATCCAGTATATTAAAATGTTCCGGTCCAACATCCTGCCATTTGTTAATAGGTTCTGGAACCACCTCAACAAGATCGCGTAGCTCAAGTGTTTCATTAGCTATTCTCTGAAGGAAAGTTGTTTTCCCAACACTGATGTTTCCCTCAACACAGAAAGTGAGTCGTTTCTTCAGGGCTGGCTTCACACCTGAGCTGTCCTCCTTTAACTCTTCATCCACACTTTCCTTGATGAAAGTAGTTATACTCTCAGCATGATTTTTGTGAATGATCCCCACAGAACTCTGTAAATACTCAACCATCTTCTGACTAGACTTCCCAAAAAACTGCAAAGAGTAGCCAGAAAAATCCTTATCATCATAGCATCCATATATTCCAAATATTGATTATATGATTAAGGTTTTTTTCCATTTAAGTGAAACATGTGTTTTTAATTTTTTTGTGAGTTAGAGAATAGTTGGCCAAATTTGGACTTGTAGGCACTGAAATTGAAATCTTTATTAATTCAATTTGGTTAGAAACATTTTGACCCTGAATCCAATATCAGGTCTTCGAATTGGGGAAAAAGAAGAAGACTGAAATATTTCAATTTATTATTAATTTTCACTGAACATCAGTATAGATACTCCATGTGTAATAACAGTAAAATTAGCAGAATATTAAAAGAATTCAAGTTTTTCATTATCCACTCCCTGGTCTCCTGCCCTGTCTTTTTTCCCGTCCCCTTCTTCCTGGAGTTCTGGAGTGAGGAGTGAATGAGCTCATCATTTCAGACAAAGTGCGATTTGGGCATAGATATATTTATATATACACACACACACACATCCATCAATTTGGGTATTATGAACCAAGCTTGATTCTTGGTTACAGAACGTAGCAAAATAACTAAACCCATTTCAGCTTTCTTATTCTCAATACAATGTATTCCATAATCAAAACAAAACATATGTTTCAACATTTTCTTTATCCGCAGAGAGAAGAAATCCCGAAAGCCCAATAACTTCAATCCCAATATTTACACTGAAATACAAGTGTTAGCTGTCTGTACTCTGTGCATCGCAACATAATTATAAAAAAAGTAATGTATTACCTTATCTTTGTAAAGTTGCTTAAGCTCTGCAACTCCCCCAATTCCCTTCTCCACCAGCTTCCTCAAATTCCGAGGACCGACGCCCGGAATCGTCAACAAATCCGGGCTTCCGGGCATCGCCGCGCCACCCGAAGAAGAACACTTTTGCCTCCTGTGCAATCTCGACGGCTTGTCCTCCGTCTTCTCCTCCGACAAGTCCTTTTCGTCCTCTCCGTCATCATCAACACTGCAATTTCCCAAACCCTTTTCAGAACCCCTCAAACCTTCCGCCGCGAAGCCCCCATTTGAACTCGTGTGGAACCACGCGGACCGAGAGCAAGCGCGGCCGTCTTTGAACACAACCCACGCTCGAAAAGGGGTCCCATTGTTGTTGATAGAGCATCTGCACATACGGCAGTTTCCGGCGGAGGCGAAGCGGGAGGAGACAGCGGCGGCGGCGGAGGTGGATTTTTTGGCGAGAGAAGCACGGACGGTGGAGATGCCACCGCTGCCGGGAAATGAAGAGGCAGATGGCATTGTAAACCCTGGAGAGAGGAACTTGCGGTTAGTAGTGGTAGTGGTAGTGGTGGTGCTGGTGGTGGATTGCTTAAACCCTAAAGAGAGAAACGGGTTAGTGGTCTTTTTGGAGGGCAAAGAGAGAAAGATAGTGTTGTAGGGCTTAAACCCTAGAGAGACAGGGGGTGTGCTAGCGGTAGTACAGAGGATTGGGCCCGGAGGGCTTCGGCGCAACAGCTTCTGCATCCCTGCTAAGCATTTCACAGTCCCTTGTCTTTTTCTGAAACCAACCAAAAGCCCTAGAGGGTAGAGAGAGAGAGAGAGAAAGAGAGGAGAGAGGAGAGAGATAGAGAAGGTGAAGCGCGGGAAGAACAAAGGTTCGGGATGGTGCGGTGGCGTTTTATATTTACAGTGGGTTGGCTTAGTACTTTGGTTTGAAACTGAAAAGAGGTTTTAGGGTTTGGAGTGGGGGGAAAGATAAATATATAATATTTTATACATTTTTATAATATAGTATACACTTACGGTACCCTATATAATTTTCTGCTGGTTTGGGCACCTATTATTGAAGGCCAAAACTAATGTCGTTTGACAAAACTAGAAGTCTTAGAGCGTGTGGTCTGTAATACCATTTTCCAAACGGTGTGCTATATGTCATCATTTGCTATAAATTCCTTCTAAAGGGACAATTACCTATATTCTTTTGGAAACCATCTTTTTTAGCTTCTTATAGTGTCCTAAATAATCCAATGCAAATAATCATGTAGTGTCCTAAATAATCCAATGCAAAGAGCGATTTTGGAGAAGCAAATTCATTTTTTAGCTTCTTATAGTGTCAATGCTCCAGTATGACTCCAATGGTGAGAAATATTGCTGGATCTTTCATCTTACACTTGAAGTTCATCTCTGCCATTAAAAATATGTATCATAACTAAAATGTAAGAGGTTAAAAGCTAAATTTGACTCAACATTTAACTTTAAAGCTCTTCAATAGCTCCTACATTGGAGTTGCTCTTAATGGTATTATTATATGATATAAATCTTCAACCCCAATGAGTTAGCCTAGTAGCAAGGTGAGTTTTGATAAGCACCTCGAGAAATAAAAGTCAAAGTGTTTGAAACCTTACCAAAGTGTTGATCCCCTTTTGGGGCTAAGGGATTATCCGGGGCCAAAGTCTCGGACACCCTTGTTATAAATAAAAATAGAAAAGATAAAAATGATATAAACTATCTTCTTCACATATAAAAAGAAAAAGAAAGAAGGAAGAGACAGAATCATAAAGCAAAATAGCTGGTAATCATGTGTTAGCAACTCCAAATATCATTAATGAAAAGAAAATAGGGTACAAAGAAGAAAAGAAAGGAAAAAGATCTCTTGTATAGGTGGCTCAAAAAAATATCATAATCTAGATCATAGCAAAACAAAAAGAAGAAGGTTAATGTTAAAAGACGAATCAATAAGTAGGAAGTCCAATTATATCTCTACAAAAAAATTTCTTAATGAATCCAGGGTAAGATGAGGGTCATCAATAGCATGGTCAGTCAATTTTTTAGCTACATAATATCATTCTCTAAGAATATGAGAGAAGATAATATTCATCTTTTTTAGCTTAATGGAGTTCAGGTGCTCTCTTATTTTTTGTGAAGGTAAATTCAATAGCGGATAAGGATGCTAATCAGAATTACTGGAAGTTGGGTTCCGATGGTGGCCCAATGCTCCTTCTATTCTACAATCACCAATTTGTCATGATTTATATTTTTCATCTACTTATAGGTTTCGGTCTTAATGCTTGTTATGTTAATTGGCTTGTGATATTCTATATGTCACCAAGACTAGGTTTTTGGAATTTGGTTTCATTTTTTTGTACTATGGTTTTTATTTTCTTTAATAAAATCAAGCTATAGCACATGATGTGAAGTGTTCAAGGTATCTGTGATGCTTTCCTAATGCTTGCAGCTCTTTATTTAAGGACAAAACAAACACAATCAAATAAATAAATAAATAAAACATTCATCTTCTATATAAGACCAGGATAATTAAGGAGGGCTAAAAGAAGGATTATGATGATAGAAAATAATAGCAAAAGAATCACTTTTTTAGGAGCGAGTGCTAACCATTTCACCTAAAACTAATTGGCGTCAGGAGAGGCGCTCTCAAATCTTTTAAAGAGCAAAACAGCAGCTAAACACCACAATTCGAGTAGTCGCAACTAACATGATGCTAACCCTAACCCTACAACCCCTACAGTCTAGGCTAACAATCACCCCCTAGCACATGTCATGCTCTCGCAGGACTCAAACCTATGACATTGCTCTGATACCAATTATAAGATCGAGTGCTAACTATTTCACCTAAAACCAGCAGGTGTCAGGTAGACGCTCAGGGACGGAGCTAAGAATTTAGTTCAAGGGAGGCGAACTTGGGATGATTGTTAGTACTTATTCTAAATCAAAAAATTGAATGAACTTCTGAGACAGAAAAAATTGCAAATAATTGTAGTTCATTGATTTATATTGTCCTCCACACGCGAGACCCATCTTTTGAAAGTATTGTATGATAGTACATTTTATTATTAGCGCTACCAAATATCCCCTCACTTACATGCGGCTTCGTCCTATAGCTTTACCCATACTAGAGTCAACATGTATGAGATTAGCACTAAGATGCTCGTGTCTTTAGGAAGCTGAGGTCTTGACTTCAACTCTTACTAAACCCTTTAGGGTCACCCACACAAGATTTCATGATTCTTATGGGCCTTGAACTTACTTAGTCTGTATGGATTATGAGATTTTATATAGGTTCAGGTTTACCCAAAACGTCTTTTTGTTAAAAAAATAAAAAATAAAAAAAAAGTGCTCACGTGTGCACCCTAATATAGCCCTATGAGAGTCTAATCATGCCTGAGTTGGGCAGTGGGAGTTATTAAAACTTCCATTTTATTGGCTCCTTCCAATATTGTGAAAATCAAAGTAGAAGCCTCGAAAGCAATTGGAAATTAAATTAGAAGCCTAGAAGGCAACTACCATACTCCTTCAACTTTGTACATAAACAAAGACTAGTTAGTTCCCAAAACCTTCAGGGGTGGCGGGTGCCCTCTTTGACTGGCAGCCAGGGCGATCCTTGTAGACGTCCTCAAATATTTTAAAGGACAGTGTAGCAACCAAGTACCTCGGTTCAAATAGTCGCAACTGGATCCCTGCAAATCCTACAGTCTAGGCTAACGACTTTCAATCCACAAGTTAAGCTAACCTTTATCCCAAGCATAAGAAATCGCGTGAACCATACTCATAAGCTCAACATAATAGAAAGATCCAAACTAAGGTAGAAAACACCTTTAACAAATCCTCCATGGTTCTGAGAAGGGCCACCACTAACTGCCATGCTAGGATTGGCCCTAACAATTCCATCTAAATTGAGCTTAGTCTGTTTGATGTTGGAAGAATCTAAAGAACATGGATGAGCTTTCTTGGGAATAATCTCCAAAGATGAGGACTCTAGAATTTGAGGATCCAAGACACGAGCTCAAAGGAGAGGAAATCAGTTTGCTGCAATCTTTAATCCAAGTAATAATGAAAACAAAAATTCTTTGCAAATCAATAGCTTTATCATTCACTATAACCTAAAAAACATCTTCTATTTAGTCTAGGATAATAGAGGATTTCCATGTGATTAAGTGCTCTATTCTTTGGTTGCTAAATCTATTAATTTCTTTGTAGAATAATTGGCTTAAAGAGGGTCCCTTGTTAAATAGAGCCATTGCACTTAATGATGAGACTATGAATACCACTCCTATTTTTTTTTGATAAGGTATGAATACCACTCCTATTGTTTTAAAAAAAATAGTGGATCAACATTGATTACAGTTTCATGGATGTAATACTGAAATTATGGATTTGGCTCTTCCTGTAACACCATTTTCTGATTAGTTTTATTTGGTCTTTTACTTTTATTGGGCAGCTTCCTTTCAAGGATGCTTATGATTTTATTTCTCATGAGCATCCTATAGTGGAAAGAGCTAATGCTATATGAATTTAAGAAAATTATTCCAAGTCAGAATTAGAATGAATGATATCCTAAGACCAATTTGAAATTAGCAACTTGATTAACAGCAGTGATATCTTGAATCACAAATCCACCATCGTGAAGAGGAGAAAAAACTAAAAATCCAAGGCACAGTCACCATCTCTCTATGCTCCGCTCGACCTGATCAAATGAAGTTCCTCATCAATTGTTGAACCAATTTCAAGCAAAAGGAAGGCCACTTGAACACAAAACATTGAGTGTAGCAACATTAGCTGAATAACTAAGTTAATGAGAAGAACCCTACGGGCAATAGATAAAAAACTACTTGTCCACCCAACCATTTTAGCTTTAATCCTATCTGCAATAGGGTGAAGAATTTTTTTCTTTGGATTACCCTTAAAAAGAGGACGCCCCAAATAAACAAAAGGAAAGAATTCCAAATGCATACCAATTGCATTTAGAATAAGGTTGGTTCCATGGGCAGCTAAATTACCAATGATAACCTTTGATTTACTTTTATTAATAATCTAGCCTTGATCCAATCCAAAAAAGTATTACAAAACCCAAAAGTTTTGAGAACTTCCAGTAAAAAAAACCCATTCGAATTTATCAATTGCCTTCCTAATATCAAGCTGAAATCCAATGTTACTACCAAATGATTTATGATCCAAAATATTAACACATCTTAATTGAGGCATACATATATTGTCAGAAAGGATTCTCTCATTTAGTAAGCCAATCTGATTGATCCTATTGTCGGAGCAATAACCCTAAGTATATCAACTAAGATCTATGATCTTAAAGAGGAAGTTAGCCACAATAATTTTTCTATACTAGTCGAGTGAATAAGCATCAATAGATTTAGGAATCAAAGAAACAAAAATAGAATTCAAATCAGGTAAAATCCAACCATAATGAAAAAATTGCGACACAACTATAACCACATACAGCTAAATTATGTCTTAATAGGCTTGATAAAAGCTACCTCCAAATCCATCTAGACAAGGAGCACTAGAAGGGTTTATTTGGAAAACGGTATCATTAATATTCTTAACAGTAGGTACTGCAATTAAGAAAAAATTTTCTACGCAAGTAATTAAAATTCCGATTTTACTAAGTATGTAATACTTAAAAGGAGAGTTAATCGAATAGGTATTATAAAAATTTTTACCTTATTTTAAATCAATTAATTCAATCCCTTCACCAATACTACTCTAACACAACAATTATAATAAAGTAGTAAAAGATGGCACAAGAGATTTTTACGTGTAAACCCTAGATGGGAAAAACTACGGGACCTTGTATAGATGAAGCAAATCCACTATGAAAGTATGAAGTACAAGAAACAATACTCACAGACCCAATGACTCAAGTAGTTGTCTTGACTTCCATGATTTGTCAATCTATCTCCGTGTCCTCACGACATTGGATGCATCCAACATTTTTCACAGTGATTCTCTAAATCATGAACTCGCAAGCTCAATCTCCATCGCAACAACCCCGGCAAGCATCGGCCACACACACTCAATGATGTGATAAAGGATTTTAGTTTAGTGTACCTCAGATCAATGGCATGGAAACCCTAGGTACATATAGTTTGGAGAGAAGGAAGCAAGGTATTCAAACAAAAACCAATATAGAATGTTTCTGTAGACACCCCATTTTGTATTAATTATCATTTGGTGTCCTCGGCCCCAATGATGAGTTTATAAGATTATTCATGGATATTCCTTAAAGGATTAATGTTGTAATATGGCTTAAATGAAGGGAATTTGTTTTTTAAAATTTATTTTTCCACGCATATCACTGGCATGTGTACGGATGTGATATGTATGCATATGCACACATAATGCATGTGTACACACATTAGTGGCAATTTTTCTAATTTTAAGATTTGCAATTTCTCTTTCTTTTTAGGATTGGAAGACTTTTTCTTAAATGCAAGTTTATTTTTATTATTTTCCAAACAAAACCTAGTCTAGAAAGGAAAGGGAAAACCCTGGTTTTCTTATATAAATACTCTCTTATTGATTAATAAAAGGAAGAGGATCATAGGGTTTTTGGAGAGGGAAATTCGTCATAAATCAACAACTATTTTTCTAAAACCAGTTTTCATGTTTTAATCATATTATTTTACTCTGTAGTTGGAATTGGATGAAATTGATGTCGTTGAAAATATATTTAAAAAATCTAGAACTTTGGATTTCACAAGTTTTTCCTAATTCCAACATTTTGGTATCCAAAAACGTGATGGAAGTTTCTTCTACCGGAGAGTGAAGAAAAATACTTCTCTTTTCTTCTCTTTTCTCTCTCTTTCTTTTTCTCTTCAAAGTCAAGATGAACTTAATTAATCCTTTTGCTGTGATAACACTTTTACGAGAAGGTAGATTCATGTTGATGTGATTTAATCTAAAAACTTGAGGGGAGCAATTAATAATATATTTTTTTTGTTCTTCACGGTCAAGGTAAGTGATTGTTTCTCTAATCTATTTAGATGCATATTTGATTAGGATTTTTCATACATGATGATATGTAAGTTTGAATTGCATTAAAGTATGTTCATGCATTAGGTTTATGATTTATTAGTTTGTCTTTAATATATGTTTATGCATTAGATTTAAGGTTTATTATTTTATTTTTATCATAAGTTCATGCATTAGGTTAGGGTTTATTAGTTTGCATTTGATATATTTTATTTGTATTAGATTAGGTATAGAGACTTTTTAATATATATATCATGCATGATTTTCTTTACATATTGTCTATCTACTGTGTAGATATGCGTACACATATCATGATTATGCACATGCATAATTATTTATGCATACACGTATTATTTTGTGTGTACACATGATCTGAATACTTGTTTTCTGTTCCATGATAATAGGTTTTAATCTAGGGGCGTATGGCCATAAGTCCAAATTTGGACTCTTGTATGGGGTGAAGTACCACTGAAGAAGATTTCTAGCCTCAAGTCCACATACCTTCTAACGGACCGAAATGCCCCCAATATTACAGTGACTTGACTTAAATACCATTTTCATTAAATATAAATGGAATCAATTTCAAATCGATAAGAAAAGGAAATCCCACGAAACCTGCCTATATTTTTGCAACGAAACTTCATGTTTATTGTCCCGCGATTTGCGTAACTAAATCGAAGAAGAAGAAAATGTTCAAAGAGTACCACGTTCTTCATCTTGACGGCGCTAGGGTGGAGCAAGAAAAGTATAGAAATCTTATGGGTTACTCCCACAAAATTATTTGGCCCGATCTACATATCTAAGGCAGTAGTTTTGCATTTTCATCACTCATCAATGAGGTAGGGGACATTTTCTCATTTTAAACCATTGATGCATGGGGGTTTGGATATAAATCATGTAGTTTTATATGTATTTGGTAGTTTTTGCATAAATATTATGTATGGGGGTATATTTTATGGGTTTTAATAAATTTTGGAAAACCTAATGTTGATTTACATACCCCTTTTGTTATATTCTCGTTATTTATGAAACTCTTATATGTTTAAGGGTTTAAATGGGTTGGTTTTAAAACCTATTGGACTATTTTTGTGTGGTCGAAATATTGGTGGTCACCTTTAGATAAATGTTTTTGAAACCATTGTTTTAAAAAATGGTTGGGAAAGGATTACCATGATTTATGGAATTATTTCATATGGTTTTCAAAGCACAAACCTATTATGTGGTTTTTGCAAAATTTATATATAATTTTCCGGTTTATGTGGGAATTATGAAATTAATAAATGAAAAGAAAAGTGGTGATGATATGGATATGGTGATGAGGGCTACTAGAGATAGGATTACTGTGGTCTCAAAGGAATGGGACGTCGTGCCGTGTCTTTCTATCCTTTAGTCCTGAGCTACGTGCCCAAATTGAGGTTACTTTCTAGACCTAAGTAGGGATCTATGTTTCTTCATAATGAGGTTACTTTCTGGACACAAGTAGGGATCCATAGTGTTTCCTCTTATTTCCCCGCATGAGAGCCCCACATGACCTGGGGAAGATTTATCAATTTAAAATACTAATGTTATGAATTGCCAGATATGGCTGATGATAATTATTGGCATATAAGGCCATGAAATGGAATTTGAAAAAAATGATGATGAATCATAAATAGCTTGAGTTATTTCTTACATTTTTAAAAAGAAAAAGGGGCATTGGTATCAAATGATTTAAACTACCGCAGTTTATTCTATTATATCTGTATTATTTTTATTTACTTAAAATTTATATTGCAAACTAATCGATGATTTTGTGAGGCTCTTTGAAAAATGTATAAACTATGGTTTTTAAAACCTTGGGTTATTTTGAGAAATGTTTTCCTACTGAGCTTGTAGCTTATACCCCCACAGTTTTCTTGCATGTCTTATTTTCAAAGCTAAGTTTACCTAGGTTTTGGGAGCACGTCGGCATGCTTGCATTCATATAGAGAATATTTGAGATAGGTTTTGAGTCTAAGCATGTATTAATTTTAATTTCATGGCCTGTAATAATCAAATTAATAGTGATGTGGACTGAATGGGATGGCTACGATACAGCTTGTAAATATGATTATTTTTAAACTATTGTGTGGATGAACTAGAAATAATACTATTGTGTTTTCCATAGGTTTTGAATAGTCGATAACTCGGTATGTCTTATTTACAGATGGGTCCATGTCGGATTTTTCTAAAAAGGTTTTCAAAATTATTATTTTAATAAACATTCACCAAAATTGGTTTAAAAATTGATTTTTTTTACTACTTAACTAATGGCTACCATTTTGTTTCGTTACAATTTTTATATTAGTTGTTTACTGTTTCACCGAGATCAATATTAGTGCTTTACATGTGATTTAAATTAATGAAATAAAAATATGTTTGACGTTTAAAACAGCTTAGTATTTTCTATTCAAATACATTAATCTAAAATTATAAAAAACAGTTCCTTTAATGTTAAAAAATTTGTAACAATTTCTGGTTTAATTTTATTGTTAGGGATTTGAAAAAAAAAAAAAAAACAGTTGGCTTTAGTTATTCTTTAATAACAATAAAAAATATGAAGTACAGTTTTAACTTTATCGAATCCGCCACTGTTTTGATATAAATTTTGAATAAAAATAAAAGAAAAAAAAAATTTATAGTTTTGCATTTGTTGTAACGTAACAATTTTGTATTTACTACTTTATAAAAACAACTTTGTTATAATAACAACAATAAAATCAGTTTGCTATTCTAATTATATATAAAAATAAATAAATAAATAAAACAGTTTTTGTTTACTGTTTTAGTTATTTAAAAAAAAAAAAGTTTTCTATATAAAACAGTTTTCTGTACTGTTTTATATAAATTAAAAAAAAAAAGTTTTGTTTATTGTTTTAAATTTGAAAACAATAATTAGTAGTAGTAATAAATTTAGCTGCGAGTTTGTATTGGTTTATGAAATAGATTCATTATTTTAATTGTTGAAAATTTGTTTGATTAACATATATTTAAATTGTGTAGTGTGATTTATTTACCCTTGCTTTAATAATATAAATGGCATCAGAAGAGGCTAATTCAGTAAAACCCAGAAAATTCAATGGTCAAAACTTTAGGATATGGCAAAGGCAAATGATATATTGGTTAACTGTGCTAGGTTTTTATTTTGTTTTAGAAGAATAAACACCAACTCCTAGTGAAAAGGCCATAGAATCAATGTTGTCCACATCAACCCTATCTAAGGACCAAATAGATTTCCATTGTCACCATAGGATCCCTAGTGCACTAGCAATGCAAAAGAATTTTGGAGTCTCTTGGAAGCCGAGTATGGAATTGAGGATGCTGGTATAAAAAGGTTTAATATTTCAAACTTTAATAAATATGTTATGAAAGATGGAAAACCAATAGATGCCAAGTTAATATGTACGTTGATGAGGAACAAAAGAATTCTTGTGAACCCACCACAAGGTATAATCCTAACCCATCCATTAATATTACATATTTAAGCAATGATTGGTGGTTAGACTCTGGATCTAATGTACATATTTACTTTGATCGATATTTTTCAAAAATTATCATAACTCAAGTGGAGGATGTGTGACGATAGGGAATGATTCCTCCTTACGTGTGCTAGGGATTGGACAAGTGGACTTAAAGATGACATCTAGGAAAGTCTTGACTTTAAGTGGTGTGCGGCATGTCCCTGAGGTGACGAGGAATTTAGTTAGTGGGTCTTCTTTAGTTGAACAATGTTATAAAGTCGTTATGGAGTCCAATAAGGTTGTAATAACCAAGAATAATATTTTTGTTGGTAAAGGTTATGTAAGTAAAGGTCTTTTTAAGTTGAATGTAATGTCAATTAATGATGTTAATAAAATTCCTCCAAGCATTTTCAATGCTGAATTGAGTATTGTGTGGCATGAACGATTAGGGCATGTGATTTAAAGAAATTAAAGAACATGATGGATCTAGGTTTAATCCCTAAAACGAAAGTGGATCTTAAACATAGATGTGAGATATGTGTACAAGCCAAATAGCCATGGAAAGCTCATAAACGTGTTCAGAGAAGTACCAATCTTTTAGACTTAATACATAGCGATATGTGTAATTCTAACAGACCTCCTACTAGAGCCGGGAACAAATATTTCCTAACCTTTATAGACGATTATTCTAAATATTGTTATGTCTACTTAATTAAAACTAAAGACGAGGTATTTGAGAAATTTAAGATATAAAAACCTGAGGTTGAGAATCAATTAGAAAAGAAAATAAAGAGACTTAGGTCTAACAAAGGTGGTGAATATAGTTTAACTGAGTTAAATTTATATTTGCAAGAACATGGGATTGTATATGAAGTAACACCACCTTATTCACTACAATCAAATGGTGTAGCTGAGAGGAAACACCGAACGTTAATGGATATGGTAAATGCAATGTTACTAAGTTCTGGGTTACCTGAAAATTTGTGGGGAGAAGATATACTATGTGCTTGTTTTATACTTGACCGAGTTACAGTTGGAGATCTTGAGAAGATACCATATAAATTGTGTAAATATAGAGCACCTAGATTAAAAATTCTAAAAGTGTGGGGGTGCCTTGCAAAGGTAGCAATCCCAGAACCCAAACGAAAGAAAATAGGTCCTAAAACAATAGATGCAGTGTTTTTAGGATATGCTCACAACAGTAGTGCTAATAGATTTTTAGTAGTGAATTCTGAAGTTATCGATATTTCTAATAACACCATAATAGAAGCAAGAGATGCCACATACTTCGAAGATATTTTTTCCTTTAAAACTAGGATTTCCACCCAAGTTAATGATAGACCCTATGGTAAAGATAGATTGTCTACTATCATACATAGAGATGAAGAGATTGATACACAGATAGAACTTAGAAGAAGTAAAAAAAGAAGAATAGAAAAGAAATTTGGAGATGATTTTTATATTTATTTAATTGAAGGAGATCCTACAACATATAAGGAAGCTATGTCATCGATAAATGCATCTTTTTGGAAAGAAGCAATATATAGTGAGTTTAAATCAATAATTCAAAATAATACTTGGGAGTTGACTGATCTATCTCCAAGAAGTAAAGCAATAGGATGTAATTGGGCGTTTAAGAAAAAGTTAAAACCCAATGGTAGTATAGATAAGTATAAAGCTAGACTAGTAGTTAACGGATTTACACAAAAGAAATGAATAGATTATTTTGATACTTACTATCCAGTGTCTAGAATTACAACCATTAGAATTTTGGTAGCCTTAGCATCTATCCATAAGTTAGTTGTACATCAGATGAATGTAAAGACCACTTTCTTAAATGGAGATTTAGAAGAGGAAATTTATATGGAGCAACCTGAGGGTTTCATAGTTAAGGGACAAGAATATAAGGTATGTAAGTTAGTGAAATCTTTGTATGGACTTAAATAAGCTCCTAAACAGTGGCATGAAAGTTTGATAGTTATTTTAAATTATGGGTTTAAGATTAATGAATATGATAAATGTATATATTATAAGATAGATAAAGGCCAACATACTATATTTTGTTTATATATGGATGATATTTTGATCTTTGGTACGAGTCTAGATATTGTAAATGATATTAATGATTATTTATCCAAAAAATTTTATATGAAAGACATGGGAGAAGCACATACAATTTTGGGAATGAGATTAGTTAGAAATTCGGAAGGAATATTTTTAGATCAATCTAATGCTATTGAGAAGATGATTAAAAGGTTTAAATATTATGATGTTAAACCAGTGTCTACACTATATGATCTTAAAATATGTTTGACAAAAAATGTTGGAGAACCTGTATCCCAGTTAGAATATTCTCAAGTGATAGGATCTTTGCTATATATTGCAAATAAGACTATACCTGATATAGCATATGTGGTTGGAAGATTAAGTAGATATACACACAATCCTAGTAAAGAGCAGTGGATTGCTTTGGAGAGAATATTTAAATATCTTAAAGGAACTCTAGATTATTCATTGTGTTATAAAGGATTTCCAAGAGTAGTGGAAGGATATAGTAATGCCAACTGGATAGCCGATAGTGTAGATGTAAAAATCTATTATAGGATACATATTCTTATTAGGAGGAGCAGCTATTTCATGGGGTTCAAAGAAGCAAACCATTATATCTAGAAACACTATGGAATCTGAGTTAATAGCACTAGATACCACTTGTACTGAGGCAAATTGGATTATAAATTTGTTATTAGAAATTCCTTTAATTGGTGATAGTGTGCCTGCTGTGAACCCTGGAAATTGGGCCCACGAGGGATTGAAAAGAAAGTGGGTTTGAAAAAGAAAAAGGAAAGGAGTCGCCACCTTATTTTTTAAAGGAAACAAGGAAAACCCTAAAAATAGTTTGTTTTAGGAAAACAATTTGAATGACTCCATAAAAAAGGAAAGGCAAAAACCAATCTTTTAAAAACCAAAGAAATCGGGGATTCGGAGGCTAAGTTATGACATGGGAAGGTTTTAGGCAAAGCCTATAGGCACCCATGTCACCCTTTCGGTCTCTCAGTTCATTTGGGCTAAATTAAAGTCTTTCCATACAAAAATCAGCAAGTATATCATCACAAGAATTGCATGCATATCATATATTTCATTCATCCATCCATGCATAATAAGCAAATAAAAACAGAAAATAAAAACAAGAAAAAAAAACATAAATAAACCTAGGATGCTTGGATCCTAGAACGGACTTGAGCCTCACGAAGAGCGCCTACGTACCATGCAACGAAATACATGGATCAAAGTCCACGTAGTTCGATTAGAATTAGGGTTAAGACCTAATATAAACCTATGGTTAAAACCCTAGGTTTCCTTATTTGATCAAAAGAGTTGAATTTGATAGAAAGTTTGATTTTAGGAAAGAAATCCACAAAATGGAAACTTTAATAAAAACCATAATTTTGTTGGTTAAGGAAACCTCTAATTAAACCATAGGACTTGTATTAAAAATTAACCCTAGATAGGGAGAAGAGAATGAGTTAAGAAGAAAGGTGAATTGGGGCACCTTCACACCCACTTACCTGAGCGTAATTAGCTCCAAGCATTTAGCCATTTCAGACATAAGCAGCCCTATTTGCCATAGGACAAATACCACACCTATTTGCACCCTTACAAGTGCTCAAAACCATGCAAAAACACTAACATGCAAATCTGGACAGAATAGTATTATGGCCTAAAAATCATCCACTAAGCATGCTAACAGCAACACAGCGAACAATAATAAGTCCTAACATATTCCTAGAACCATATCATGCATAAAAACCCTAAAACATACTAACATGCATGCAAAACTATCATGTTTACTCCATATGAAAAACATATACAGCAAACACGAAGAAAAATCAAATAAAAAAGTCTACTTTATCATGCTATATGAAAACAAACACGAAACAATGACTCTAAAACCCTAAACTCACAAATATGCTTAAAAACATACAAAACATACTTTAATCATGCTAAAACCAAACTAAACAGAAATTAAATCATGCATATTAACTAACTAAAGCAATATAACATGATGAAAATCCTAACTCTAACATGCAATGACACTAATCCTAGCACAAGGACAAACAGGAGCACAAGAATCATAACTATGCATTAAAAACCTAAAGGACAGCCCTAAAGCATGCTAAACAGTAGATAAAAAATAGATATTCCATGTATATTAACTAGCTAGAGTGTTAATATATGATAAAAAAGTCACCTTTAACATGCAATAAGCCTAACCCATATGAGAACCTAGTTTAAGCTTGAATAGAGAAGGAGAATACCTTAGGAAGTGGCTCCCCTTGTGTTTGTAATTGTTCGTGGCTCCTCAGGTCTTTAGAGTGAATCAAACCAACACGAATCCTCCTCTTTGTCAAAGTGGTATCACAGCAAAGAGATCAAAACTCACTCAACTTTGAAAAGAAATAGAAAACAAAAAGAGAACAAGAGAAAAGAAAAAGTGATTCTCGTCACTTTGCAGCAGCAGCAACTTCAATCGCGTTTTTGGGTATGAAAACGTTGGATTTGGACAAAGCTTGTGAAATACAAAGTTGTAGAGAATTGAATTATCTTTCTAACAAGACTAATTTCATCAAATTCTGACTTCGGATGAAAAAGTTATGATTAAAATACGACTGCTGGTTTTCAGAAAATCTGCTGCTGAATTATGACGAATTTCACTCCCTCCAAACCCTCTTTTCCTCTCCCCTGTTTAAAGACATTAAGAGAGTATTTATAGCTGAAATCTGGAGTTTCCCTTTCCTTCCTGGACTAGGTTTCTTTGGAGAATAATCAAAAGGTATTTTATAATGATAAAAGACTTCTAATCTGAATAGGAAAAGGAAATTGTCTTTTATAAAAATTGGGAGACTGACCGCTAACACGCATGCACATGTATCGTATGTGCGTACACACACTCATCACATACGTACACGTGTTAGTGTCATGATAAAAATGGCTAATTTAATAAAATAATTTTCTTTTCATTTTAACCAAAAATCTCATGCTGTGATTCGCACTAATTCTTCAAGGATAATCCGTAAATAACCACACTAAACTCATCATCAGGCCATATCAAAATTGAACTTCATGAAACACTTTTGAGGGTAAAATGATGACTAATGAAAGTCAATTTGAAAAGATTTGGTTGGTAATTGTGAGTCAATTAGAGCTAACCCAAGGAAGGGTCAATTAACCAACTTGAACTACATCGAGCCATTTTAATCCCGAGCCATTGACTTACCAAATTGACACTAAAAATACCTCTTATGCATCCATATGAACTCCAATTGACAATTTGGAGATCATTCCAAGGTCAAATGAAAAGTTTGGGACTTAAAAGACGATTATGCCCCTCAAGTCACAAAAGCTCTTATTATCCCTCAAGATCAACTCCAATTTGAACCAAAATTCATATCCATTGTCCTTGTGACTCTAGAAAACTAATGCAAGTGACTAGACTCAAAAACAAAACAAAAACATGCATGAAATGATGAGCCCTAGTAAGGTGGTGCAAAAATGGGGTGTGACACCTGCTATATCTGTACATTGTGATAGTAAAGCTACTATTGATTTAGTGAATCAATCTCACACAAATAAAAAGATCAATAGAGGTATACATATGCGATTAAAATATGTGAAAAGCATGCTTAACAAAAATGTCATATCTCTTGACTTTATTAAATCTGAGAAAAATAAAACTAATCAGCTGACCAAAGGTCTATCTAGGAATGCAGTCCTAGATTCATCGAAGGAGCTGGCGCTTAAGCCCACAGGGAGTCACCAATGGAGGATACACAACCTTAGTGATTGGAGATCCCATGAAGGATGTTCAATGGGTAGAAACAATCCGTAGAGCGTAACTCATTATTAGCACTTTATATGAGGAAAGCGTCACCTCCCCATTCATATGATGAAAGTGCTATTGATGTGACAACAAGGAAGAGTTTTACTCTAAATAAGCCTAAGACAGAAGTACTCCTGCAAGGTACAGTCACAGTACCTTAGAGGACTTACCTAACTGAGAATCGTCGTGAGGCTACAGCTATGGGGATTGGGTTGGCCCTTAGAAACTCTCATAAGAATCAAGATACCAACGCATGGCCATAAATAGTGCTAACCCACGTAGAACCAAGTCCTATATCAATACTATGTGTATGATATATTAAAGTTTGGCTTAAGAGGTCTAGTTCAAGACTTAGTTTTTTTAATTCCTCAAATAGAAGCTATTAACACTAAGTGTAGGTTCAAGTCCAGAAGGCTCCTACACCAATTGCATAGTATATGGTTGCCCTTTTTATATTACATTTATATATATATAAAATCTTGTGGGGGATTGTTAGAAATATTAGTGTAAAACTTCAAAACTTGTAACTGATGAGGCTTTTAATATGGGTATTAACCCTTATGATTGTTGGGCTATTACAAGCCCAATTGATTTGACTGTTATAGTTTTTATTGCACTAGCCATTCAAAACTTGTAACTGATGAGGCTTTTAATATGGGTATTAACCCTTATAATTTTTATTGCACTAGCCATTAGGGCATTAAAGCCCGAGACCTAGATGCCTATATAAGAGACCTAAGACACATCAAAAAACACACGTTCTTCTCTTCTCTCTACAATATATCTTTTTCATTCTTTTCTCTATATTTTCATTATTCTCTCCTACATATTACCACCGTATTTTCTTATATTTTAGGGCAGTTCAAATTACTCTTCTTATGAACATACTCATAGAAAAGCTAGCTGCAAGCTTCTGGGGTTGTATCTTGGAGGTGTCATCATCTGCTAGAACCTGTACATAGAGAGGCAATAACTCCTTTAGGAAAGCATGAGCACACGTGCCTTTCCACAAGCCAGCCATTCCAACTTTGTGTCTTTAATTTTCTCTCATATTATTATGCTTTAGATTTTCAATTGTTATTGCTTATGTGATTTGATATTTTATCTTGTAAAATTTTCCAACTTCTATTAATTGTTTGAACATTTAAATTGATTACACAAATTTTCTCCAACAAGGATAACCGTAGACTTCCATAGAATGCCAAATAGAACCCATAAACTCAAATGATGAAAAGAAATCTGAATATTTAAAGAGTTAAGGGAATTTTGGTCATAGCCCCTAAGTATAAGAGTTTTTTTACAATAGGCCCTATATAAGAATCACTTTTGTTAAAACACTTTTTAACCTTGTATAGACAAAAAAGCCCCAAATTCTCAACTTGCAAAGAATTACAACCGTGCCATCCTACTATTTCTCCCGAAAATTAGTGATTTGAAACCCATTTTTTCCGGTGACATTATTAAAGAGAATCCCAACTTTGAACGGCAACTACACCTTCTAAACGTATCACCTAACCATTTTAGGGTTTCATTCCACTGTTCATGCGACACAAGTTCCTTTGCGAAGACCATTCAATTTCGTTTCAAGAAGCACAATGGCAAAGAGGAGTGAGTCTAATGCTTCCATTTAATTGCGATTCATGTTTTCTTTTTTGATTTTCAGTTGGGAAGAGTAAATCGATATACTTTGGGTTGTTTTTGTTCCTGTTTTTGAGATTTTAGGAAGATGGAATTATTTTTTTAAAACCCAACAATAAATCAGTACTCTTTGGGTTTTATTATTTCGTTTGGACATTTTTTTGGAAATTTTGATTTCAATTTACATTTTGGATGTTCGATAGTAACACGATACTAGTTGTGGAGTTTGTATTGTGAAATAGTAAATCAATACTACTTCATTTGATTTTGGGTATTTTGTAGTTTTGGAATTTTAGGATGCTCTATTTCAATTTTTTTTATGTTCAACAATAAAGTGATATTGATTGGGGGTTTCTACTTATATGTTTTAAAAAATTTTAGATGGCCGATAGTAACACAATACTAATCCATTTGATTTTGGGCATTTGTAGTATAGAAATTTTCATTTTATTTTGGGTATTTGTTGCTTATCATCATATTTATATGTTTGAGAATCGTTTGATAACCTTGAAGGGTGTTAAAATGTGTAATTTGTTTGACTATGATTAGTTTGGGTATACTTTTAGTATCATTTTCTTATTACAACAGTATGCTGTTACTGTTGCACATAATATTTGCAGCAGTACGCTTTTGTTATCCTCTTTTTGTGCATGTAACTGTGAGGACTGGAGCCATGAGTGATGAGGATTTTGGGTTGAATTGTGATAAGTTATGCTTTGGGGAAACCACACGCCTCTTTTTGTGCATATTGAGTGATTTGATCGATTGCAGGTTGTTTTGGTCGATTATATTACAGACAGAATGTCACGGTACTGTTCATTGGGAAGTTTTGGTCGACCACTTCCTATGTTGGTCGACTATAACGCACGAATTTTGCTGAAGTTATAGGGTAAAAAGACTATTATACCCCTCACTTATATTTCTTTTTAAACCAACTCTTAAGGGGTTTCTACCCATTTTTCTCGACTGAGAAAGAGGGAAAGGGAGAGAAAGAGAAGGAGAGTGGCGGGGAGAAAGAGAGGAGGCCGACGGTGGAGCACTTGACCTCAAGAGCTCGGGTCCGACCTCTTAAAGCTTCACTTCTGCAATTTTCCACCCAATCTATGCGTGTACACCCTTAGATTCACTTTTCTAGCGACCATTTGAGAGGTAGGTGCATTTTTCATGGTTGTAAACCATTGTATGCATGATTTGGTATATTGTCATGGGTTTTTGCATATTTACATGGTGTGATACATGTTTACATGGGATTGGGGTTCAAATTTCTTTAAAATTTGTATATTTGGGAAATTAGGGTTTTGCTTTATGCCCTATTTAGCTATATTTATGTTGATTTGCATATCCTCACATGATTTGAGGTACAATGAGTTGATCTTGAAAACCCATTTGTTAAATTCTTGCAATTGATCATTTAGGGATTACTTTTATATAAGTGTTAGAAACCCATTTTTCTACCATTATAAATAAAATGGTTGTGAAAGATTAATATGTAAATGGATGTGATGATAAGGGGTACTTTCCGGTCTTAACGACCGTAGTGTTCCCGAAATGAGGTTACTTTCTGGATCCATGTAGGATTCATAGTGTTTCCTCAAGATGAGGTTACTTTCTAGACCCAAGTAGGGATCCATAGTGTTTCCTCTTATTTCCGCGCGCGAGGGCCCCGCATAACCTGGGGAGGATTATTCAGTTTAAAAGACTGATGATATGGATTGCCAGATATGGCGAATTTATGTTATGATTGATTTTCATATTCTCTTGTAACTATTTAAAATTTGTGATATACAACCTTTTGTTATCTCATTTTATTTATTTGTTTATAATGGTTTTTTAAAACCTTGATATACAACTTTGAAAAATGTATTCTACTGAGTTTATACTCACGCCTATTTTCAAAACCTTTTGCAGACTTTGAGTAAAGTAAGGATAACTCTTATGAGGAGGCATCACATCGGACTTAGCATAAGCATCTCATTTTGGATGTTGTACAAATGCATTTTATAACTTTTATGGCATGTATATTATTTTAGACAGACTTATTGTATTATATACTGCCTGTATTGACAATAGAACTCTGTGGGAACTAGTATGCCAGCTTATTTTAATTACCTGTTGTGGATGGTTGAATGATTTTGATTTTAAATTGAACAGGTTTAAACTGTCGAGAACTTGGAATGTCCTATTTTCAAACAGGACCATGCCGGATTTTTCTAAAAATATTTTATAAAGCCATAATTTTTATTATAAACCATCCTTGAACTTTATTTTATTTATTCTTCTTTCTATTGACACGTCATAGCCTAATTTCAGGTCGTGACAATATGATGTTACTGTTGCAAGTAATATTTTGTGGTACTAAGCCTCTGCTTTCATGTTTTTGTTTCCCAAAAGTATGTTGTTACTGTCGAGAATAATACTTTGCATCAGTATGCTTTATTATGGTTTTTGTTTCTTAATAGTATACTGTTACTATTGAGTATAATACTTTGCATCATGTAGACGCCCCATTTTGTTCCCATATTTTTATGAGTTCCCAATGATGAGGTCCATAAAGTTTGCTGACAATCTTAGGTTCATTGAGTGACTGTATTAACCAGTACTTATAATTGATTAAGATACATGCACGCACACACGATCGTAGAAGTAACCTAAATGTATAAAGATGGGAAGGTACGTATACATAAAGGGAGGCATGCGTACACATGATCCCACTATGTGCACACATAGTGTGGTCATGTGCACGTATGACCCATTATGGGTACGTGTGACTTGTACGAGTTTATGTGTAAACAGTTCAAAGTGATGCATATGTCGTCCAAATTCATAATTTGACGTGCGTACGCGCCAATTGACGGTGCGTACGCATAAAATGAGTTTCTTCTTTTCTCGTTTAGATAGTGATCTTGAATCACGGAGGAGGAAAAGAATTACCTTCCAAGGGGAGCAGATGGAGCTTCCCCAGCAGAAGGAAGTGACCTATTCCTTCCCTATAAAAAGAAAACGATGGGTGAGGAACCAAGGATTGAAATTGATGTGTTTAGAGGTTAGAGAGAGAAGAAGAAAGTAATGGAAACGAGATAGAAAACCGAGAGAAATAGAGAAAGAAAGAGATGTCTATGAGAAAGAGGGAGGGTCGGACTCTAAGAGAAGGAACCAACGAAGGATTAGCAGTGGACCTTAGGGAACGACAATCAACCTACAATCTACAGTCGGTAAAACCTTTCTCATTTAATTCGCATATTGGAATGACCTACTGCTTATTTACATGTGTTTCATAAATAATTTTAATGATTAAAACTAGATGATCTGGGGGATGTGATAGCTTTTGTAATCAAATGAATATGCATGCTCGACACTGTGGTTATAGGCTTGGGATAAATATGCATGCTTGATACAGGTTCCTGTGCGTACGCTCACAAATGCGCGTATACGACTTTTGTTATGCGTACGCCCCGTAGTACCAAATAACCTTCGTTTTACGGGAACAGGTATGTCTACACGCATAAGTGAGCGCATACGGCTTTCTTAGCTATGCGTACGTGTGGGAACGGATTTAACCATTTGTTTTGCAAGTGAGACGAATCAGATATGTGTACACATGCCATTATACGCCCGCGCTTTGTTTTGTAGTGCATACGCATGTTTAACCATCGATTTTGTAGCGACGGAAAATGGCACGCGTACGCATAACTCATACCACACGTACGCCTAGGGCACCATCCATATGCATGGCATGGTGTGCGTACGCATGGTGTCCCCCAACTTTTCATTCCTTTATTATATTTTATTCTATTTCTTTATTATTTTTGTTTGTCATTTCTTTATTAATTTTTTTAGTAAACCTTGTATGATGCATTTTTAGTTTCCTGTACACTGCATAACTACCATGACGTGTGTGTATTTTAATTCTCTATATGAATAAGGGTAGTCTTAATTAAATCAGATAATTAAATATGATTAATAACATAAAGTAGGGGCCGATCTATGGATCGGGCGTCATTAGGTGCCTAACACCTTCCCAATAGCGTACCCTAACTCCGAACCTACTCTAGTAATAACAAGTTAGACCCTTTCAAGGGGTTAGTTTGGTTCCTGGGTGGTGACTCCTCTTCATGCTAGTCCTTTGAGGTTAATGCGTATTCTCGAACCGCGCATGCTCACGGGACACAGCACTCACATATCAATATACATTTGCTATCATTTTCTTTGTTCCCAACAGTATGGTGTTACTATCAAATATAATAGTTTATAACATTTTGCTTTACACTCACATAACTATTGCCCCATTTGTCTTGTTATTGAAATTCATTATTACATACAAAAACCGTCGCGGAAGCTCAAAGATACCAAAATCAGCAAAAAAAAAAAAAAAAAAAACGTGTTGAGGATGCTTCAAAAACAAGAGATTCCAAACCAAAGCAGATGTGTTCAAATTTGCTGGCCGTTGTGCAAGTGCAAGTGCTGCAATTTCAATCAAGCCACTATTAATTACATATCCAAAAACTAAAAGGGGCAAGAGAGAGGGGAAAAAGGTGGACAATGAGTAGTGTGTTAGGGCAATCTATACAAAAGTATATTTTCACTTGAACTGTGAACATAGGTGTGTAGATATTTCATTACTACTGTGCTAATTTTTATTTTTTGTAATCGTAAAAACAACAGTTTACAATTGATAGTACAAATTTATTTGACAAATATGCATTTGCAAGTAGCACTTTACTATTTCTCACTAGCAATTCGAAAAATGTCATAAATGGTGAAGGATAAGTAGTGATGTTTATCAAATTGCCAACAGGTGTAATCGGATATTTACTTGTAATGTGTTGCTGGTTACTTTCTGCACTTGCAATAGTAACAGTTTACTATCGACTGTATGAAATTTAAAGAACAAATATGCATCTGCATTTGCTTTTCCCAAAGAGAAACAACATTTTCGCACTTGCAATGCACAAATATCTTAATTCTAGAAATTCAGTACTGATGTCTATCAAATTGTTATCAGGGGTGATCGAATATTCACTTGTACTGTGCTGCTATTTACTTTTTCCATTTGTAACAGTAACAATTTACTATTTATAGTTAATTGTAGGGATATCATACACTCTCCTATTGTGATATTACAAGGTTCTCTTACAGTAACAGTTAGCTATACGTACTTAAAAAATTAATTTTTTTAAAGTTTTATTTACACAACCATCCAACAGAGCATATGCAAAAAAACATCATCCATTCAACATGAAGTGGAAATAAAATAATGGCACACTAAGTCAACAATTTAGACTTTATAAATCAAACTCCTAATAAATTCTAACGATTACAAATGCTAAAACAACTTAAAGTAGCTATCATCGCATATTACATTGGTTCTTGGCACGTCTTCTTATTATAAAGTATCCGCAATCATCCCCAATCTCAAATTCTTCTACTTTGCAACAACAAATCGTTATACATAGTTAAATGAAGTATTCGCATCTTTGTATATAACAGCTGTGCTCCCTCCAAAGCTACACATCAAGTAGATGTTGTCGTCCGTTGCTGATCCGAAATGTAAACCTTGAATTACAAAGCAACAAGTATCATGTTACTATGTAAAACATGAAACACACATAAACATATGCGTATAAACAAACCAGCATGTATAACCTAAACAATAGTATCGTGCTACTATCCGACATGTTAAAAATCTTACAATGAATTGTAAACTGTAACACTTCACAGCATAAAAAATTGACATAAAAGTAATTGCAACGAAACAACAACAGCATTTGTCAAAAACAAAACAAATATATGCAGCAAAACTCAAAATGATTGAAACTATTTGTCAAGTTGTAGCAAAAATCAACTAAAACCAACAAAAAAGAAAAAAATGGAAAATAAATTATAGGGGTATGATTCTACAAAACGAAGAAAAAACTAGAAACTAGTTGAAAACATACTAAAAGGCCGTCGTTTGAGAAGAAGCCGTTGGAAAAGGAAATCCAATTGTCGATGGTTTTGTCAGAAATCCACCATTGCTGGCTTCGTCGGAGAAGAAAATCCAGATCTGGGGGAAAGGGAAGGAAATGAGGAAGGAGAAGCCGTAGCAGATGAAAACCCAAAAAAGGAAAAAGAAAATGGAGATAATGATGGGAAGGAAAGGTAGATCGTGGGGATAGCATAAATCATGGGGGGGGTATTGTTGGAATTAAAAAAAAAAATAGATTTCCTTATGCTAAAAGAATCTTTTAAAAAAAGGGTTTTGGAGTTAAAAATTCTTATGATGAGGTTTTGGTTAAAAGTAGTCCCTTATTAGGGGTAATTGCTAATTTCCCCTAAAGTTAAATAGAATAGGCCCTCTATAAGACTACAAATAATATTATCAGCAGTGAAGATTAAATGACTATGGTCAGAACATAACCTAGGCAAAGGAAAGCATTGGTACTAGGCCAAAAATTAAACCGATCATAAAAAACTAGACTGCAATGTAATCTCATCTCAATATGTTGCTTGATGTGCAACCATTAGTCTATGTAAATTGAGAACCTCGAGTAGGAATGTGAATTAAGTTACTACAATAAGAGAAAGTCGTAAACTCATGCATTACAAGATGACCTCGAACTAGTCTACACATGCATGCACGCTCACACGTTGCTTGCCTGACTTGAACTGGCTAGTCTTGTCGTGATGTGGTGTGCGAGATGAGATGTGACACTCACACGTTTGCCTAACTTGAACTGGCCAGTCCTGCCATGATGTGGTGTGTGAGATGAGATGTGATGTGACTTAACCATTTGGGCTGAATTATGTATCAATCTTACTATCTTAGTTTTGTAACCGTTGGACCATTATATTTGGGTTTAAATTTAGGGGGTCTTTATTGGCACTTGAAGACTTGCTTGCTTTTCATCCCCCACTTATTTTACACTTCAAGATTTTATGAAAAATATGTAAGGTTTTTATAAAAACCAGACACGTTATTCATTAAAAAACATCATTTTGAATAACTTTGTGGAAGAAAGTTTTTCCAAAATCTGTTGTTTAAGTGAAATTTTTTGCCATTTACGGTCTTTGTTTCATAAATGGCTAAAAAGTCCATTTAAACGAAAGATTTTTGAAAAACTTTCTTCAACAAAGTTGTTCAAAATGATGTTTCTAGTAAATTACGTGATCAATTTTTATAAATTTTTTAAAATATTTTTCATAAAATCTTAAAATGTAAAATAAATGAAGGATGAAAAGTAAGTTTTGGGGTGCCAATAGAGACTCCTTAAATTTATAACTGCTGGACATGTTAATATTGTAACCATTGGTTTTTTAAGTTTAGGCTTTTATAAGCCCATAACGGCTAGTTTTGGGAGCCTATATATGAGCCTTATCCTACTTAGTAGACCATATCAATTACCAAGGCTGTGCAAAAAATTGCCCAAAACACCAAACTTCGCCAACCCTAACTAACCCACACCGACTCAGTTACGGTTTAGACAAAACACTTTTTTGCTAAATCCACGCCCTTTATACTTTATTTTCACACGTCTTTCCTCACTTTTACTTATGAGGAATGTGGATTTAACCAAAAAAGGTGTGGATTTAGACCACCCTCAAACAAATTGAGTAGGAAAATTGGTGGCATCGTTCCGTGGCAAGTTAAAACTTAAAAGCATGGATGTTAGAAAACTTTTGATTGATTATTATATCCCTATTAAATATAAAAGACATAAATAACATTCCTTCGGATCAAAACATAAAAAGCATTAAAAGTTTTGAATGTCAATTACATCCTTATCAAATATGTAAAAGACATCATTATAATACAAATTTAATATCTAGTATTTATAATTATATTTCTATATCTTATATTTACACTTTCATATTTATTTTATATTTTATATTTTATATTTATTTATACACTGATAAAATAACAAGTGTTGGAAAAAATTTTGAAAGATGAAAATATTTTTAATAATTATTATAATATATAGAACATCAATGACCTGTTAAAAGATTAAACTTGTTTCACCAAAAAATGAATAATCGAATTGTTCTTTTCTTTTTTCCCAACGTCCTAATATAAATAAATTTATAATTCATATATAAACCTATTATCCATACCCTTCAACCATCTGAAAGAGGTATCCTAATATAAGATTTCATTTTTTTTTCGACATCCAAATTAAAAACATTATTAATTCCTAATTAACTATGACTTCAATTTGAATATAATTCTATAACGTATATGCTTTTATAGGTCATAAAACGTACAAACATGAAGTATTTTGATACATGGTTTTTGGAAAAACTTTCTTATATAAAGTTGTTCAATAAAAGCTAAAGGCCTCCTTTAGAAATAGCACAAAATAACTGCTTTTCAGTCCTGTAGTGCTTTTATGGGCTTGAAAAGGCCTGGATATGTGATTGACCAAGGGCTTTGTATAGGTGATGTCATTGGTGTAATTTTGCCATGTTTAACCCAACCAATTATAATGGGCTTTATCATCCTGCCCAACACTCTGGAAAGCCGAGGACTCCTTTTTCAGTCATGGGCTAATTTCCACGGAATTCTCCAAAATTTGATGCAATTTTGGATTTTCTTGTGTTGCTTTCTGTAATCTTCACCTCTAGGTTTTGAACAGTTCTAAGAACAACGGGAACAAACGAGGACGGCGGAAAGTACTCCATACAGAAGTTCAGAATCGAATGTTACAACTACTGAGGTCACATTTTTGTGCCTTTGGAACCCATTTTAATTTCAACATTAAGGGCTTGTTTGGGAATTTTTGAAAAAAAAAAAAAAAAAACTGGGATCTAACTTTGTGTTTATACATTGTTTCAATAGAAAGTTAAACAGATTGGTAAGAAAAAACAGACTTAATTACTAAACAGTGTGAAATCAAAATTGATTTAGACTCTACCTTTTACCCTCCAAATTCGAAATATTTTATTTTAAAAATTTTGATGTGGGATTCAAGGTTATCGTTTCTTCTCTTTCCTCCATTTTTGTAAAAGCAACTAAATAAAGCATTAGCTAGGGTATGCAGATAGGTGACTAGCATACCCGTCAAAGAGCATTATTCTTTAAAAACCCACAACTAATCTGTAAGGGCCCCACCGCACCTATGTCGGGTCAAAATTTAGATCACCGTGAGCCCTAGGCGTTAAAGAGGATGTTAAGCTCTACCAAGTGGCTGTGGAGACTCGAACCCAAACATTAAGTCAGGAAATCCGAGTACTGACCACCTTAATCAACCGTTCCGTGGAAGTTAGAAGCTATTTTGCTAGCTATAGATCCGAACCCATATGACCTAAGCCATTTTGCTAGCATTAGCACTGAAGAGTTTATGGGGTTTAATAACTAATTAAAACAATTAATGGTGGAGATGGTATTATGCTCTATACAGATATAGATTTTGGATGGTATTATGGTCCGGATCACCAAATTAAAATAACCCCTTGAGTACCTGCAGAATATCCGATCATCTGCTATCAATTTTCTCTCTTGCCGCTTCAATTACTAGCCATTACCATCCTAATCTGTATACTGTAGTATTTTTTTTTTTCTTTTTTTTAATAATTGGGGATATAGCCATTTAGGATATCCCATGTCGGTTAGAATAAACTGGTGATTGATATTAAGAAGGGAATGGAAAGTCAAATCCAAGAACCCCCAAAAATCATTGGTATCCCTTGGAATTAATATGGGCCCAAAAGTGAATTCCTTTGAGTATAATCGTATACCTCCTTCATACCCAAGTTTGGTTAATCGGAATCAGGAAGCTGGAGGCACATGTGAATGCATGTTTGGCTTGTCAATTACCAACCTTTAATTAAGTTCACTGGCAGTTCTAAGCATCATTTTTATACAATTCACAAATTTCCATCCCTAATTTAATATACTAAATACTAATCTGATTTCTTTCATACACTGGATTTATCATGGAATATATTTTGTCAAACATAAAAGTTTGGGAAGTGCTATTTCCACAGCCTAAATGGCTGCATCCACAACCCTCTCTTTCATATATGAGTTTGGGTTTTGTCAAACATAAAAAGGAAAACGATCAATTGAAATTTGGGTTTTTATCTGTGCCAAAGAGTGAATGAAAGAATGAAAAAGGGGGGAAAGAAAAGGGTAAAATGAGGATATTACAATGAAGGAGAGGAAAGGGTTGTAGATATAGCCATTTAGGTTGTGGAAATAGTCTCACCCTAAAAATTTTCATATATATTCAAATCCTATTTTTCCAAACCTCACTCAATTTACCAAATACTCTCAAATTATCACTGATATTTGTTTTCTAAACAGTTTTAGAAAGTAATAACTATCAAAGACGGCCCAAAATGCAAAGTAATCTTCCCAATTTTCAGAAAAAAAAAAGGGCGACAACCTAAATAATTTCTATGAAGAAAAAAAGAATCAGTAAATGTGAAATATACTAATGCGTTTATAGTTATATAAAAGATTTAAATATTGAGATTATGGATTCATTATATTTGTATGAGAGAACAAAGTGTAATGAAGCGTGTTACCGATTGACGATTGTGTGAGTAAATTAAAAATAAATAAATAAAGAGTATAAGGTGAGGTACAGACTTGACTTTCCGGGATTTAAGCATTTCCTTTAAAAAGTTAAGCCTTTAAAAAATAATTTTAGTTCACATCAGTCACAATGAAAGTTTACTTATTTATTTATTTATGATTTCCAATTTTTTTATGCTTTTCTCTGTCCCCCTTTGAAGTGGGCTGTAGGCCAGTGGCCAGTGGCCAGTGGGAGGTGGTATCCTCTCCAATAATGGTAGTGGACAGAATATCCCTTGGTTAGGTGCAAGGACAAGTCACCAGTAGGGGTTTGTCAGATTTCTAAAATTCATACTTGTGAGTTGTGACACATGTGATGAAAGTCATCTATTCATATTTTATCATTGTTTTATACTTTTATAAGCAATAATATTCTATTTTGCAGTGGATATTACCATTTTTTGTGTTTATGATTCATCTTGATTTAATTTTTGAATTTTTTATGTTTTTTTACCAAGGTATCTGAATCGTTAGATTCCAATTTATCCCCGTTTCTCACGTGGGCCACCGTTTTATGAGATCGTTTGAATTTAATGATATATTTTTATGGGTTTTTGAAGGCTAATAGAAGGAAAAAGTTTTAAATCCCTACCAAATGACTCAAAACTTGTATATAGTGTTTGGTATGCCCTTGGAGAAGAGAAGGGAAGAGGGAAAAATGGGAGAATAAAGGATGATTGTTGTGTTTGGTATAAGGGAGGAGAGGTTGGGGCAGAACCAGGAATTTCTAAATGCAGGGGCGAAGTTAAAAATATTTTAAACAATAATAATTTTTATCTTCACAATACAAGTTTTATTATAAATTAAAATTGATAAATTTACTTCATTTTTTGTTGTTTGGAATTTAGATCCCAATTCCCAAGTAAAATAATTTGTGAGAAAATTGGTAGATTGCATTTTATAAATTATTATGATGATTTTCAATTTTTTTTTTAATTTTTAATCTTTAATTGTTATGATGATTTTTAATTAAACACAAGTTCCTGGTTTTTTCTTTAACTTAAATGACATGTGAAGGTATCACGTGTCTAATAGCATAAAAATGAAGACAAGATAAACAGAAAATACTTGCCCATTTGTAACTATTTCCTTTAGATATTAGACAAGGGTTCTAACATATTCTATTAAGACAATGATACAATGAGTGAGAAATGGATAACCAAGCCATATAGCAAAACCCATTATAGTTGCCGTCAGAAACCACCAATGACGAAGGTTGTATTTGAACTTAAATCAAGATGGAGACTCGCCATAAAACCAAGTTCCAATCCACACTCGTGATCTTCTTCAAATCGATGATCCTATCCTATGCATCTAGGTTCAAATCAAGCTAATTCTCCTCTACTCTTTTATCTAACACTCACAGTAACCTTTTCCTCAAAACCTTTCCTACCGGCCACGGCATCTGTTCCATCACCATTATTGAACTCAGTTTTTTTTAAAATTTTACAGGGGCCATGGCCCCGCTGGTCCCCATGTAATTCCGCCCCTAAGGAGAGGAAGGAGAGAGGGGAATAAGGATTGGGAGTCCCTTGATTTCTACTTTTTCTCACCCGCCCAAAAGTAGGGGATGAAAAGAGCGGAAGAGTACTGCTCATGAAGTAAATGACATATTTACCCTTACTTTTTCTAATACACTCTTACTCTTTATTTTCATTTTTTAATATGCGAGGATAAAGTAGTAAAACTAATATTTTTTCTTTTCCTTCCTCCTGGCATTACTAAATATGAAATTGTTTTTCTATCTACCTACCAAACATGCAGAAAGGAAAATGGGGGTCTCTTTTACTTGATGATGGAAAGTCCATTTTTCTATTTTTTTATTTCTTCCACTTTTCCATCATTCCAACTAAACAAAACATTAAAGCTAGTTTGATGGCGGGGAAAAATGAAAGCTGAAAGGAAGATCTTTGCTTCTTCTTCTTCTCTTCTTTTCTCTCTCTCCCTCCTTCTTATTTATTTATTTATTTATTTTTGAGAAAGAAAAGTGGAAGGAAGGCTAAAGTGGAGGAATGACTATTTTTTTTTTTTTTTGCCTACCAAATCTATCGCCTGAAAGTGGGTAGAAAGTGAAAGGAAAGGGTCAATGTTACTTGCTATGACAAAATACATTTTTCCTTTATTTCCTTCCACTGTAGGTTTATAAGGGTTATATAGTAAAACTAGAAATACCCAACGTGAAGGGAACCAAATGCTAAAAATGTACTCCAAAAAACAGTCAAGAGATGCATGTACTTGCGCCAATTGATTCAGTCCCTTGGTTTTAAATAGGCCGGCCTGCAAGTGGACTTTTGGGTATTCTATGGACCACCATAATGGGTAACCTCAATCAATAAAACCCATGCCTTTGGTAGAAAAATCAAACTCTTCACATTATTTTAGGGCCATGGTTGGTGTAGATCACCTATCTTCAGTGGACCATGGAACACCTGATTTTATAGTCAACTTGTGTGATCTCCCATCCAACCTCCTCTTCGTATAACCTACTAGATTCAAAACCACTGCGATGCACAGATTTATATATAAAAATAATATTATTAAAAAATTAGAATTTTAATAAAATATTTATTCTCTAAAATAGTAAAATATATTTGTTAATATAATATCACAATTAAATTTAGAAGGTATAAATAAAAATAAATTAAGTAGTTAAATCAAAATAGTATTTGGTGCGTTATTAGCATAATGTATCACACAAAATGTAATCAAACTTCCAAAAATGATAAATTATTTTGAAAAACAATTAATTTAAACGTAGAAGCTTGTAAAAAAACGAAAGGAGCTAACGCATTATGGTATTTGGTAGAAAAAGATTAAAACTCTCTAAAGCCTAACCCATCTCACGATCATAGTTTTGACATTTTGGTATGTAACAAAGAAAGTATAGCCGTCGAAAGTGTCTCGAAATCCAATGGTGTGGATTATAGAATGCATGCCAACGATGAATATTGACCTTCCATAAGGGTTTTTAGTGGGTTTCATAGAGAGTGAAAAATTAGGGGGGAAACAAAACCGAATTTTTTTTTGATATTATAGCATAAAAAGATGAGAGAAAATTTTAGAGAGAGAAAGTTTAGAGAATGGGAGGAGTAAAGAAGGAAGGAGAAGAAGATAAGATAATGCATAGATCTTTTCCATTTTAGGTAAATTTTAGGTAATAAACCATCTGAAAATTTTTGATTAAAAAATTTTTTTTTTTGTCGAAAATAGATCGGGAGAATTCAATCGAAGATTCCGACATGTCGTTTTCTTTTCAATCATTTTTTCCTCTAACTGTTTCTTTTATTATGACGATTTATAGTTTTGTACGTTCAATTTTTGGGAGAGGAGATGAATAGGCATAAAAAAAAAAAAAAAGAATAAATATGGTAGTTCACAAAGTTTGGGCTGAACATTGTATAATGCAAGTTTTTTTATTCTCCCACATGAAAACAACGAGATACGTAATAAATACCAAGCGATAATTTACTTGCATTAAAAAAGAGTAGTGAACACCAAAAAAAAGTTGGGGAAATTACTTTTTGATGACTACTTCCTAATTTAATACCAAACAAAAAAACCTTAATAGTCATTTTGAAGCACATATATAGTTAATTTGTAATAAGTTGACAGAGAATAACTTTGTTTGGTATTAAGATTGAAAGTGGTCACAAAAAAAACAATGTCCTCAAAAATTACTAAAAGTAACTTTTTGAAAAAATTACGTATTAGTAATTAATTTTCAATGTAATACGAAACAAAAGAAATTAGTAATCATTTCATGCATGTATATAGTTAATTGGTAGCAAGTTGACAGCCTATATCTTTTATTGGTATTAAGTTGGAATATGTTCACCAAAAGGTAATTTTTTTGAAAAAAGTTTCCTGCAACTTTATTCCACTGTTGAGCATGTGATTAATTAAAATAAAATAAAATAAAATAAAATAAAAGGAAACTGAGGAGTAACACTACATGTAACCAATCCTCCGTTATATATATATATAAAATAATAGATAATATGGTTATTCATTTTTTTTTTCTTTTTCCGTCCTTATTGCTTACTAAACAAAGAGAGATAAATTAAAATTTTTCTCTCTAGGGATGGAAAGTCCATCTCCCCAAAATTTCTTCCTTCCATTTTTTTTTTTTTCTCATTTTTCCTTATCAAACAAAGCATTCTTTTTATTTTCTTTGATTTTAGGGATACCTTTTTGTATGGAAATAATCCTAAAGTGAAGCACTAAAACTAGAGCCACAAGCTAAGCCCATGGTTCCAGGACGGGGTCACGTGAAGTCAATCCTGCTAACCCAATCTGAGGATCAGTTCGATTCTATCTTTAATCCAATTCATGAGAATATCAGCATCGTGATATTTCAGTCTCTTGCTTGGTTCGAGACACGTGGCAATCCAACCAAACCACGGTTCAACCCTTCAACCACAGTAAACTAACCCTGGGTTGATGGTTACAACTAACCTGAGATTAACCACTTAACCACAGTTAATATACCATGGTTTGATGGTTATTAAGTTAACCTTAGTTAAATTTAAGTCAACCCAAGCGGTTATCATAGCTGGTCAAGGTCAGTCCATACAGGTGGGTATAAAAGGAACATTCCACAGCCAAATAAGGTATGATGAATAGTACCCTAATCCTATATAGACTACATAGACACGCCATTTTCTTTGCCTCCTCCTCCTCCATAAACAGCTATTGACTTGAGTTTTGGAGAGGGCTTTATCGTACCTATCTCGGCTTCCTTCTAACCTTGCTCTAAAAATTGTGATTGCATATCAAACGGTAGAATCAGCTGCTCTCCTCACTACAATGTTTTTGGTCTACATTTAAACTCACACACTTTTTATGTAGTCAAAATTTTTATGCTATCCACGGGCCTTTGTAGCCTAAGTAACGATATTAGGTTTTTTTTTTTTTTTTTTTTTTTTTTACGATAGTACGTTGGTGTCATACTTTTTTTTTTTTAATAAGCAATTCATTAGATAGAAGAAAGCAAGGCCCTGCTTCCAACCCCTTCATCCCTGTCAGCCAAGATAACAGTATCTGGTAAGGAGGTGATTGGGATGGAACCAAAGCAATTACAATGGGCTGACCATTGAGCCAAAAAGTGGGCTGCTTTGTTAGCCAACCGAGGAACACGTCTAGCTACCCACATAGATAAACCACCTAACAAAACTTTAGCATCAGATATGGCGGCCAAAATAGCCCAATCAGGGAGAAGGCTCCAATCAACCAGGGGGTCCATCACGAGAGAAGCATCTCCTTCCACAATAACCCCTGTTAAACCCAACTTGTTGATTTCATTCAATCCCAGACAAACAGCCTTGGCTTCAGCCACTTGGGCCTCAAGGGGGCCTTCCAAACTAGTCCATGCAAAAAGGAAAACTCCAGAGGAATCCCTCACAAGGGCACTCAACACCGAAAAAGATGGACGGATAGCAACATCAAAATTAAGTTTATACCATGGAAATGGTGGAGGAGACCACTGGGGTGGAGGAGTGCTAGTAGAGCGACCAATGTGGGGACACACCGCAATATGTTCAGCAGCAATCTTCTCAATTTGACACAGCAGACCTGGAGGATCAATGGTCGCCCCATTAAAAATCACCTGGTTCCTTGAAAACCACAAAAGATCCATTAAAACTACAGCAAAAATTAAGAATTTTTTGGCCTCTACTTGGCTTAGATTAAGACCAGGATCATTGAAAATCATCATTGCAATCCAATCCTTTAGATCCAAATGACGAAATGCCGCAATGCGAAGCGCCCAGCTTGAATTCAACCATAGAATCTCAACCACTTTGCACTCTAAGAAAAGGTGGTGGGCTGTCTCAGAATGATCATGACAAAGAGGGCACGAGATATCAGAAAGCGGGAATCTGGAGTTGAGGACTGCTCGACAAGGAAGGACATTCCAAAGGGACTTCCAAAGAAGCAGCTTATATCGCTCATGGATATGAGTTTTCCAGAGAGCATTCCACACAGTAGTGGAACAAGGGCCACCCAATGATAAACGAGGAGATATAAGAGAGAGATAAGCCGATTTAACTGAAAAATCACCTGAGGAAGTGGGGGTCCAAACCAGCTTATCGTCATGAACATTTGGCGATAGCTGAATTTTTAAAATGTTGTCAACATCCTGAGGCTCAAAAATGGTATTGAGTTTTGCCCTGTCCCACTGACACCCTGAGGCCATAAAGAGATCAGAAACTAAGTTAACCCCCACACGCCGTTCACCTCTAGGAATGGGACGGAACCCAAGAGAGAAGGGAACCCAAGGGTCTTTCCAAAAATCAATGGAATGACCATCACCAACTGAAAAGCAAGCACCAGTAAGGATGAGGTCCTTACAGCGAACAATACCATTCCATAACCAAGAGGCTTTGGATGAGACAGTAGCATCAGCAAAAGAAGAATGAGCGCAATATTTGGAGAGCATAATCTGAGTCCAAAGCTTCTCACTACCAGAAAAAACAAGCCAGCCCATTTTGGCCAGTAGGGCTCTATTCATATCAATAGTACTACGAAATCCCAGACCTCCCACAAACTTTGGTAGACACATCGAGTTCCAAGCCTTAAGAAAAAGACCTCTACCATGCTCTTTTGGAAAACCCCACCAAAAATTCCTGTATCTAGAATCCAAAGCCTTACAAATGGATAGAGGGAGGAGAAAAGTAGACATAATATAGTTAGGGATAGCAGACGCAGTAGAGCGAATGAGGGTAGCCCTCCCAGCCTGAGATAGAAGTCGCGCTTTCCAACCAGTAATCTTGTTAGAAACCTTCTCAACAATTGAATTAAAAGCCAATTTCTTTGACTTACCCAAAAACAACGGTAGACCAAGGTAAAAAGCATCAGCACCAACTTTACGAAGACCCAAGATAGAACAAATATTCGCAGCCTCACGACCCCCAAAATTCTGACTGAAATGGACCCGAGATTTATCCAAGTTCATTGACTGACCCGACCAATCACCATAGACTTCGATGCAATCAATAACAACAGCTGCTTCAGACTCAGTAGCTCTACAAAAAATAAAAAGATCATCTGCGAAGAGCAAGTGAGACACAGCTGGGCTGCCTCGACTAACCTTGAGACCATGAAGAGCAGTACTAGCTTCCTCTCTAAGGAGAAGCCTGGAAAGAACCTCTGAACATAAAATGAACAAAAAAGGAGAGAGGGGATCGCCTTGACGGAGGCCTCTGTGAGGCTTAATCAACCCTAGTGGCCCGCCATTCACCAAAACTGAGAATGAAGTAGTCGAAATACATTGAGAGATCCAATGAATCCATGTAGAATGGAAACCAAAGCATCTCAAAACTGCAAGCAAAAACGGCCATTCAATCTTGTCATAAGCTTTCTCCATGTCAACTTTAATAGCCATAAGACCCCCTTTGCCTTTTTTGTGCTTCATAGTATGCATGATTTCATGGACGATAGCAGAATTGTCAGAGATAGTCCTATCCGGCACAAAGGCAGCTTGCATAGGAGAAATAAGCTTATGGAGTAAAGGCTGTAAACGATTAGCCAAAATCTTTGCAATAATTTTGTAGATGACATTACAGAGGCTAATCGGCCGAAAATGTTTCACACTAGAAGCAGCCTCAGATTTAGGAATAAGGGCAATTTGCAATAATATCCACTATTTCCACTATTTAAAAACTACTGCTTTTTATTTTTATTTTATATTATGTTTGGGTGAGAAATTTGTAAAAAACTTGGGGTTTTTAAAATCATAGGATTTTCAAAGTGTAGAAATTTTGAGTGGGATTTTTAAAGTTCCTTGTTTGGTTACTTAACTTTTTAGAAAATTGAAATTTCTAAATGAATTTTGAAAGATGAAATTTAACAAATTTCCCTTATTTAGATATAGTTTCTAAACATAATTTGAACTCTCTAAATTCCATGCTAAAGCTGTAATTAGAATTTTAAAATTTTCTTGTTTAGCTATCGAAATAAGGAATTTGGTTACAAGAATTTGAAAAATTGTTTAATAAAAAAAAAAATCAAATTCCACCAAGATACCCTTACAGGCCTCACCCAAACAAAACGTTATATATTTGTATGAATATGAATATGAAAAACCCGAACAACGTGTGAAAGTACTGGAGAAAAGTGGGCATTAGTTTAATAAAACTATAAGTTAGGCCCTGGGCAGTAAAAAAAATAAAAAAAATCCATATTGTCTTTTCAAGAGATGTGAGACGTCATACTGTCACGCCCCTCTCTATCTCGACATGGGGTTGACAGCGATTGTGATTGTGTAACAATCTCGAATTAGGTGCAGCGAACGTCGGTTCTTTCCCTCGCCTTCTAGAACAATGTCCCCATCTCCTTCCCCTTTTTGCCCATACTCTATTCTCATCTCTAGCTCTCACTACACCATATAATTAAATAAATCTAATAATTTCTATACAGTGGGGCCACTAGGTGTATATAAAAGAAGAAAATACAAAAATTAAAGTAAATTAAGATATAGACCAGAAATAGAACGATCCCAAACCTAGACGACTCCAGGAATTGATTAATAATAATATAAACAAAGTGGTAAACCCCAGGAATTGATGGGAAGAGACAAGGTTGTTCCAACTTCTCACATCACCCATTTACCAACCACTACCCACCTCCAATCTCTCTTTCATATGGCATGTCTCTTCAAAAAACAATTCCCCAAATTTGCTCCTCCTGCTTCCTGAGGCAACAAGAGGGACATTGATGCCGTGACTCCGTCTCATAGACTTTTCATGTGACCAGACCAAGTTTTGACACTTGGAATGGAAGGTATATAAAGAAAATTACCAACTAATTAATCATATTCGGTTATGTGAACAGGCTTAAGGGTAAGGTCTTTCTATCATTACGCATTTTAAATAGTTAAGACACATGCCGTGTTCAAGATAGAGATATATAACTATGAGAGACATATATTAAATGACAAAACAACTAATTATGGAAAATATGAGTCTGAGTTAAACCTAATTGAATGAAAGACGTTCCAAACCAAATAATAACTGGGTCAATCAAAATTGTAGATGACTACGACTACGATGTCCTAGACAATTCGAGTTTTCGAATAGGTTTTGATCGAGATTGAAGCCATCAACTTATGAGTACAATGATAAAAAGGAAAATACTATCAATCTTCAATCTCCCCATTTAAAAAAAAAATAATAAAAAAATAAAATAAAATAAAAAAAAGAAAAAAAGAAAGAAAGAAGAAACCAGGAGTTCATTTTAACAGGGACACCAAACATGCATGACTTTGAACTTGTTGTCACCATTAAAGGAAATCAACTAGTCTAGCTTCATCTAAGGCAAGTCAACTTGCTGATTGCCAATAATAATAAGGAGATCAGCGCAACCACAACGGCTAGAAATGGAGTCCAGTACACCAACGTACCCTTGCCCATACAGCTGAGCAAATTCAGTATAATAATGGTTTTTTTTTCTTACATCGTCACGTATATGATCGATCATTACATTACATGTTAATGTGCTGCGCAGTTGACCCCGTCTCATGAAAAATTCACGCAACCACTGATTTCCACAGTAGGTTTTTTTCCTTTTTTTTTTTTTTTTAACCATTAAATAAATTGACCTCATGCACATAAAATGATGACCTCACAGACTAAGACTATATAAATTAACATGATAAAATTACCTCATGCAGATCACAAGATCTTCTAAAAAGAGAAATAAAAAGAAATCCCTAACTCCATATATTTATCCTCTTTTGTTTCATTTAGAACCATACTAATTAATTAATTAGAGGTTTAAACAAAAATTGAAGTCACTGCAAGAAAAGGTTGCATTAAGCCAACATGAATGCATAAAGCTCCCATAAATTTAGAGGAAAAATTATTATAGAAAAATATATATAATAGATGGGTATAAATGAATTCAATATAATTTTCTAAGAAAATGTGACTTTCATATCAACATGAACTAAATTTACAGGACAAAGTGAGCGACATATATTTTATGTTATGTTGTTGTATACCTTTTTTTTTTTTTTTTTTTTTTTGGGGGGGGGGGGGGGGGTGCAATTGCAACTACTCACATGCCACATTGAAGTATGGCAGGGGCTTTGATATATAAAATACTAATAAGGCAATTTTTTAATTACTAAAAATTTGAAAACTCCCAATCATGAGAAGCCCAAACCATGACAACTTACCAAACTTAAATTGTAAATTCTAGTAAATCCACTCGATGTGTGTATATATATATATATATATATATATACACACACACATATGTCTTGGAGGGCCATTATATTGGCTATTACCACAAAAAAAAATTTATACCAAAATCTTTACCTAACGATTATTAATTTATTATATATGGTAAAAGAAATTTGTAAAAAATAAATGCATGTGCATGACAGGAAAAGACATGAGAAATTAGCCACGTAACACAGGGAGCTGTCAATGCATCCATCTAATGTTCAACAAGAATGATGCAAAGTAGATAATTAGGTAATAGGTATCGTGGGGGCATGGGGTGTGCTTGCTTCTTCACTAAATTTACGCCTATTGCTTAAAAACAAGTTGACAATCTGTACCAAACGTGTCCCATAAATAACTGTTGGAGAACATGAGCTGCAATTACAATCTCTATTATATTATTTATTAATTAATTAATTAATTAGAATATAATTCAATGTTAAGGAACCTACAATTAAATGTGTATTAAGATTAGATTATACATTAAAATGATGCAAGCAAAGCTTAGCTAGCAAGAAGCAGTGGGGTGACGATGGATCGTAGCCATTGGACTTATCTTCAGAAAAAAAAAAAAAAAAGGGGTCTTGTTTGGCTGGCTAAAATCCCATTCCCATTAATGCAGGAATCCCATACCTCACTGTAATTGCACATGATCTCGATTCCCGCCCCCCCCCCCCCCCCCCCCCCCTTCCTTCTGACTCTCTCCCACCACCTACCTTTAACTAACCAACTGTTTTCTTTTTCCCTACCTTAATATTTTTTTTAATCAGAGATTCGGTTACCTACCCCCAAACATGTCACATGCTGTCTCTCTCTCTCTCATCCAATCAGGGAGATGCTTAAATTCCCATTCCATTTTGAAAATCTTATAAAATAAACCATACCCATATCAGCACTCAACCTTATAGCACCTTTACTTTTTATTTTATTTTATTTAATATATCATGCATGATGCTTTAATATGCTTATGCACTCGATTCATTTTTTTTGACATGCAATCAATTTATTCTACGCATACCAAAAAATTATAGAATATAAGTTTATGAAAGTAAAAAATGAAATATAAAAATTGAATTCAAAACATTTCACTTGACAAGAAACTCCAAACTATTCGATGAACCATACATGATGACTACCCACCTGATACACCTTCTACCTCGCACGATTACATGTATATGTTTCTAAACTGAGTTGGTATTTGTAGGTGGGGAGAGATCCCCCTTTCTTTGTCAACCCTATGACTAGATTCCACGTAACATAATAAGCATATATCATTGTCACTATAATTACCGTCTGATGAGGGTTGGTAGGGCCATGACCCATTTGTGATATATACTTGTTTTCGATTTGCTTCTAGAAGCTAAAGGTGCTAGCTTAGAAGGAAATTGATTGACGATGGGTTTGTGAGGGAAGCGATTTATGCCATACCAACTCTTATTTATGCTGTTGGCCGGACATAAGACACAGAGAAATAAGTGTCCCACGTGACAGAGTGCCCCACCCACCGGCCCTTTATGAGCGCCAGCCGGATCCAATTCCCACCTTTTATTATTTTTATTTTTGTTTTTGTCTTTAGTTTTTATTTTCCTTTTCAGAAAGCCTGCTAGCTAGTCTGCTACAAGAGTTCCTTTATGGGTGCATCCACGAGTTCTCTTCCCCAAGGCCATACATTCATTTATCTAAAAATGTCACGTGCACAGGCTTTGGTTAAAGTATTTTGAAATACCTAATATTGACACAATAATTACAACAAAAAATGTACCAATGCACATAAGAAAATGCTATTTTTTTTCTTTATTGAGCAAATAAGTTGTATTACTAAGAAAGCAAGTCAGAGATGATCTCTTTCCCTTCACCCATCTCGGCTAAAAGAACGAAAGACGGAAGATTGATAATCGGGATGGATCCAAAACAATTACAATGCACCGCCTATTGAACCAAAAAATGGGCAGTGCAATTAGCAGCCCTAGGAACACCTAACTACCTAAGTTTGAAGATCCTTAAGCATAGAGCAAGCATTAAAAATAAGCTTCTCAAAATCCCATTGTGGTACAGTGCTCCAATCAAAGAGAGGGTCCACAACAGCCGGAACATTGCCTTCAAGCATGAACATTATAAAGTCACATATAATGTGTAGCAATGCTATATGTTGTAAGAAGTTAATTTTTTAAAATCAATACATTTTAAAGTCTTAAAAATATTGTCACATGCTTTTGTGGGTACATTGGTCCAGCGGTTAAATCTTCAATGCGCTCCTCAATGGTTGTCAATTTAAAGGGAATAAGATGTGAAATACCCGTAATCACTAATCAAAGGAAAAAAAGTACAATTGTTATATGAACGAGATTTTATTTTAGGTTAATAATATTATGGACCAAATAGCAGTGGTAGAGTTACATAGGGGCGAGTGGGGGCCACGGCCTCATGATATCAATTTCATCATTTTCCTCCTCCACAAAACTTTCTTAAAAAAATTAATTTGTATGCCAACCCTTATTTTGTTGTAAATACTCACTCGAAAATTTCCCTCAAGTTCAAGATACGTCTTATTTATTAGTTTACTTGAATGTCATGAGTAAGTAAAATAATAAGATGTAATAATTTTGTCGCCTTATAAGATAAAACACTATCAAATAAACAAAATTTTGGAAAAAGAAAATAAAAATAAAAATCACTCCCAATAAAGTAAATTCCTAACTCTGCCATTGCCAAATAGTATTGACTTTGGATCACTCACGCAACTACTGAATGATCTGAGTTGTCTATGATAATCATGCGCTAACATGTGAAATTTAATTACACACAGTTACGGATGATTTAATATCTTTACAATGTCACATGGGATAACTGAACCCTATATGATAATCATGCGCTAACATGGGAAATTTAATTACACGCAGTCACGGATGATTTAATATCTTTACAATGTCACATAGGATAACTGAACCCTATATATATATAGCGGGATATCTTTTATGATCACAGCTGTCCGTGGGTGACATACTCGCGGCGCCCATGCATGAAATGTCATGCACCCACGTTTGTCGTCTATGGACAATTGTCATTGAAAGAGATAGATTGGGATATCCCGCGCAAGAATAGCTTTATACATATATGATTGGATAATTTTTTTTTCGAGAATGATATGAAAATTAGAATTGATCAAATGTATATAAAAGAAAATAAAACTCACATATGTTTAGAGTAATTTAAGTTATTGGCTTAAAGTAATATTAATTGGAAGATGGATTTCCTCAAGGAGATCGATCTTGTCAGCTCTCTAAAGAAAAAATTGATTGGTATGTCTAATTTGTACAAGGGTTGATTTCGTTTGCTAAAGAGAAAAAAAAAAAAAAAAAAAAAACGAAAAAAAAGAAATTAATAATGCTTAAGAGGGATATCTTACATGAAAATGTCTTGGGAAGAGATTAGTGGCAGAGCCTTTCCTCTGGGTTGACTTGTCTCTATAAAAAATAGAAATAGATTCAAAAATTAAACAGCCCAATAAAGAAAAGTGTTGTTGCCTAAGCAATGGTAATTAAGCACAAACTCTAAGCAACCACATTAATAAAAAGAACGTTATCCTATAAACCCTATTTAGTGGCCGGCCAGTGAAAGTTAGGTGGTTGTGGTCCCTCTTTAGGGGTCCCCAAAATTCTGTAATTCTCATTCGGGCTTTATCCATGTCAGAGGTCTACAACTGTTCCCACTTCATTCATTTAACAACTGCATGTACAGAACATGAGGCTAAATGGGGAGGAATTTTATCAACCAATTAGGGTCCGTTAGGGTGTCTTATTCGAAATTAAGTAAGGTAACAAATTTTATAGTATTGAAGATACAAATCTATCAACTTGAATTAATAAATTCAAGAAAATGATGCTCATTATCACAAAAAAAAAAAAAAAAGAAAAAAAAAGAAATTCAAAATAATGATAGTTTATGAATTTTTAAGAATTAATCCTATAACATCAATTATAATGATGATTTCAACTTTTTTTAATATTCTAATTTAGTATAATGGAATATTGTGCCATAAAATTAAAGAATTATTTAATTTTGATGAGTGGAACATGCAAACAAGCCCTTAATTTCTAAAGGTATTTCTCATTCTATGAAAGATGATTAAATTGAAAGACCAAAACCACCTACTAATTAAGGCTAAGCAAAACCATGCATCTAATAACATATTTGATCACATTGGCAGACCCATAAGATGCTGAACACTAAATCCACAATCCTTATTTTGATGCAATTGTCTAAGTCTATTAATCAAAATTAATCACAACCTTAGAACGCAAAAAGAAACAGAGGGTTTGAACTCTCTTATTCTATATCTTCATTTTCTTAAATTTAAATAATTTTATGATAAAAATTTTAAATTTAAATTATCGCATTAATGAAACAAACAAACAAATAAATAACCAATCCTCGTGACCATTGGTATTTAGGTGGGATGGGGGTGGATGGTTTAAAGATTGAATCCATGCACCAAATCGACCCAAAAAAATGAAATAAAGAAAAGAAAAAAGGAATTGGAAATCTTAAGAGAGATATATTATAAACAATTCCAATCCTTTTTAAAGCACGTAATTACAACACCTGACATGACATGAGTTAATTGCTATAAATACCTTTTAAAATATTACCACAAAAGATTTATAACCCCATCACTATCTATAATGCTGTATTATGGTGCTACTAATGACATTGCCCATCTCAAAATCATATAGTAGGCCAAAAACAAAAGGGGCCCAAAGACCAAAAAACTAAAATTTAAAAGCATTTAATATTTAGAAAGTAATATCTGTTCTTCACATGCTAAAAATGATAAAGACTAAAAGATGGCTTGAATACAGTGGGAGGGGAAGGTAGCAAGCAAGCAAGCGAGCAAGCATTTATATCCAAATCTTAAATCTACAAATCCAACGGTCTTTGATATCTATAGAACCCATTTGTGCTTTGACAACTACCACATGCTTGTCTGCTCTGAAATCCTAAATGGCAACACAAACCAACTGGCCCAGCAACCACTGCAGCTGCCGCTGCCGCCGGCGACGCAAAGAACTGCAAAGGAAGCTGCCTGAGCTCCGACTCAGCACAGTTGGCAGAGGAAGTGGGTGTTCCCGACGGAACAAGCCCTATCGAGAGCTCCAGGTTGAGTTCGTCATTATCTCGATGTTGTTGATAAGTCTCTTGTTGCTGCTGCTGTTGTTGCTGTTGCTGCGTTTCGTCGGTTGTCACGCCGCTACTGCCGGAATCGGTTCTGGGCTTGAACTCGGCGGTAGGCTTATCGTTATTGTAATTGATACCCCCGTTAATTAGAGTGATTTCGGCAAGTGGTAGAGACGGTGGAGAAGCGTTTATGAGTTCCAACGGAGAAGTGCTGGTGGCGGTTTCGGCGTCAGCGTTGAGTGGACGGTGAGTTTGAGGGTCGAGTCCACGGCCGATGAGCTTTCGCTTGATGTGAGTGTTCCAGTAGTTCTTGATCTCGTTGTCCGTTCTCCCGGGCAAACGTCCGGCTATCAAAGACCACCTGCCGTCGGGTAGATAAATATCAGAAACCCAAACAATAAGATTTATATATAATTTTTCAAACCCTCTGTTTTTTGAACGTTTCTGGGTGTTCCTAGAAGATTTTCAGGGAAAAGCAGTGGAAAATTGGAAAAGAAAAAGAGAAGTGGGGGTGGGGTTTACTTGTTTCCGAGCAAACTGTGAAGTTTGATGATGAGTTCGTCTTCTTCATCAGTGAAATTTCCTCGCTTGAGATCAGGGCGGAGATAGTTGATCCAGCGGAGTCTACAACTCTTGCCACATCGAAGCAATCCTGCAACAGGAAGTAAAGGAAGAAATTAAATCATGTGAGCTAGCTAGCTTTGGAGAGATTGAGTTTAATTAAATTTAGAGAGAGAAAGAGAAGAAAGGGGGCAGGATATATATATATATATTCTCAGCTCGTATTGGTTAAATTACCGGCGGCTTTGGGGAGGGAACGCCAGCAGCCTTCACCGTGAGCACGGATGTAGTTGATGAGGCGCTGGTCTTCCTCTTTGGTCCACGCGCCTTTGTTGGTGTGGGCTTTCTCACAGCAGGGAGAGCGTCCCATGAATGAAATATTCACTAGCTATAAGAGAGATCGATATATTATGAGAGAGACACAAATCGATGGATAACTGCGCCTTTGTCTGTCCTTTACAAGAAACAGATACATGAAAGAGAGAGAGAGAGAGAGAGAGAGAGAGAGAGAGAAGAGAGGTTCCTGAAACAGATAGAGAGAGATTTTGATTGAAAGGAGTGGGAAGGGAGGATTTATATGAAGGGAAATGGTGAGGAGAGAGAGAGGGGAGCCAATAGACTCGATCCTTTAGGAAAGAGAGAGAGAGAGAGAGGGGGGGGGGGGGGTGTGATTTGACTAAGTTGGTGGAAAAGACGAGTGGTTAAAGGTAGGGCTGAGATTTGGTAGGTAGGTCTACTTTTACGTGAGTTAGGGCTCTTTCGTTTTTGGCCCCTCTCCATCTCTCAATTTATTTAGGCACTCACCCAAAAAAAAATATATATATATATTTAGGGGTGTTACCATCAGGATGATGAGGGGACTATACATTTAGACAAGAAGTTCGTTATATTAACTTTTGGACACGTGGAATATTTAAGGCGGGTGTGGGGTTCCCTTTTTTCTCTGCAATTATGCTCAACACAGAGTTCAGTTGATCTTCATGGTTAAACCGCTACAAGGGCATGATTGTCATTTCCAATCAAGTTGGAGTTGGGTCTGTCCATTCATTTGATTCGGACCCAATTAAGATACAGTTGGAATATATCCTAAGCTCATTTGTTAAGAAATTATTCTCATTTAATCGGCTTGACACCTAAAACAGGATTTTTAGGAGGGAAATGGTTTCATCCCTCGGTCGAGCCAATTTTCTCACCCAAATTTTTCAAAAACCGTTTGAATATTTTAGAAAAAAACCATGTCACTATTAGATCTCAATGCCCATCTAAAGCTACCCAAAATCATTGAATTTACTAAACTTCCATCTCCATTCTACAACACCACCTTACGGTAATGGAAGGCTTGTGGGGGTAGTAGTCTCACGGTGGTCGATTGGTATTGACAATGGGGTTAGTGGGTAAGTTTGAGGGTTGGGGGTGATATAAGGGTTGACGGCGGCAATGTTTGATAGTAATGGTGGTACCGTTCTTGGTTTTCGAAAAAAATATCTTTTTACAAGGTATTTTGGTCTGAACAAATGTTAGGTGGACTTATGGCTATACAAAATGTGGACTTGAAGCCAAAATCCCTAAGGTATTATTTATTCTTATTAAGCTCATTCTGGCCAATTGATTAACAATGATAAGTTTGATTTATTGGTTATCATTGGTTAGCCCTAAAATGGATCGCCTTTTAATAAGCATTCATTGAGTCATTTATTGGGGTCCATTTTGGGGATAGTGGCATTTCCTACTTAGGCCTCTTGTTATCTTTTGGTTGGCATAGTGAATCCCTTATCTTTCAATTCAATTCAATTCATTTTGGATCATTTTGTGATTGTGTCTATGTATGGAAGTTCTATATTTAAAAAAAAAAATAAAAAAAAATTAGGAGGTTCTGAGATGCTTACGCACCTGACTAATTCCCTGGGTACATACAGTTCTCCTGTCTTACATGCCAATAGCAATTACAAACTTAAAGTGACCTTGAGAAATAATGAGGGTTAGACCCAAGACCTTTTACGAGTGAAAGTTCCACTTGCTTTCTTACCACCGCAGGTGTACAATGATTAAATCGATGGTCTCCAGCCCTCCCAGCATATGCTATGTCCACCTTTAAGTTGCCGTATTCTTTGTGCCAGAAGCTAAACTCCTTAATCGGCAGATTTTGGTGGTCCCAGGATATCAATGCTAAAGCTATCCATTAGGAAGTACTGGAATACTTTATGTCAACCTATCTCTAAAGGGGGTATATGGGTTCATGGAATTCAGATGTTTTAATCAAGCTCTTCTTGCCAAGCATGGTTGGAGAATGCTATACAATCCTTCAACCCTGGTTAGGAAAGTTTGGGCTAACAAATATTGTCACCACACCCCTCCTTTAAAGGTCCCTCCAAATCATTAAGTTACTTGCACGGGTGGAGCTAGGATTTAAAATTGCTTTGGGTTAAGTAAAAAATTATTTCCTCAATTCCATTATGTTTGATAACTTTTTATCAAGTACATATTAAGGAAGGGCATTTATTGCATTATCGTGTCATCCTTTTAATTTAAAATTTTCTAATTTTCCCTTCAAAAGGCTTTTCAAAAGAAAGAACTACAATTATAATGAAGGTTATTTTTATAAAGTAAAATTATTTTTGGTTTTGACTTTTGAAAATAATCAAACATTTTTGAACTTCCCAAAATAGAAAATGTGATCAAACAAAGTGGAACGGAATGAGTAATAAACACAAATATATATACACGAGAGGAATAAAACCAATTGACCTAACCTTATACTTAAGAATTCAAAGGAAATATAAGGTAAGTATGATAAATGGAAGAGTGACTTGGGCTTAGACAAATGCCATAGGTTAAGTTTAGATGGACTAAACGCTAAAAGAAGTAGGTATAATAAATAGTAACGGCTATTGCAACCCCCCATTTTTATCACCCCACCCCTCATCCTTTAGGTTTTTAAGGTTTTATGCAAAATATAAAAGGTTTTTATGAAAACCGGCCGTGATGTCCACTAAAAAATATAATTTTGAACAACTTTGTAAAAGAAAGTTTTTCCTAAATCTATCGTTTAAATATACTTTTTAGCCATTTATAGCCTATAGCCTTTATTTCATTTTTTGCCAAAAAGTCTACCTAAACGATAGATTTTGGAAAAAACTTTCTTCTGCAAAGTTGTTCAAAATGATGTTTTCTAGTGAACCAAGCGATCGGTTTTTGTAAAAACCTTTTATATTTTTCATGAAATCTTAAAAAACAAAAGAAAGGGGTGATAAAAATGGGGGGTAGCAGTAGCCGTTCCCATAATAAATGGAAGAGTGATTTGGGTTTAGGTAGATGTCATGGGTTAAGTTTAGATAGGCTAAAAACTAAAGGTTAAACGCTAAAAGGCTTAATAGTTGTTGGGCTCTTTCTTTCCTGGGCTAAGGACCAAAAACCCGTTAAACCTATAAAAAAACAAATGGCCCAATCTGGCCTGGCCTACAGCCCAGGGCAGCCTCCTCTTTAGCTCCGCCCTTGGCTACTTGGGTTTGGAAGAGTATTCTTCATGGTAGATACCTTCTGAAAAGAGTAATCTGATGGGTGAATTGGAGATGGTAGGTCTATTAATATGTGGTCGGACCCCTAGCTGGCAGATAATAACCATATCATTAATTTGGAACAACTTCCAGATATAAACCCTCCTCTAACAGTCCCTACTTTAATTGAAGATAACAGCATGGAAAATCAATTATTTGTATGCCTTTTTCGGGACACTACGGTTTGGAATTACAAGGATAATGACACTTTGTGAAATCTGGTTATATATTGCTTTCTAGTTTCTACTGATCACTGGTTGAATGACAGATCCATTCAGGGGGAACAGTTTGGTTCTTGAGTCTCGGTTCTTGGTATGGAAACTTTCCCTTCTTTTTAACCTTCAAATTTTCCTTAGGCGTGCCTTTACATAATGCTTTGCCTGTTAAAGAGCGACTTTTAAAACGTGGTATTGCGGTGGATAACCGATGGCCTCTTTGCATGAATTTTATGCAATCTGTGGAGCATTTATTTTCTTTGTTAGTCTCAGAGTCTGGGTCGCATGGCCTTTGGACTTTGCCCACAGCCATTTGGGATGGTGAATCAAGAATCGAGGTTTGTAGTGAACTTAGTTCTATACCTACTGTTACGAGAGGGGAAGGCAACATCGTCCTATCATGGGTGGTGGTTGTTATGTGGTCGCTATGCAGCAGCAGGAATAGAGATGTTTTATCATGCCAAGGTTAATCCATCTCAGATAGTCTCTGTTGCTCATAACTTGTTTAACCAAGTGATGTTTCGCCAATAACTCCACGGTTTGTGTATTGTTGATGGTACTTGGAATCAGGGGACAAAATGGGCAGCTGCAGGTTTCATTCTTAAGGATCCCAGAGGGAATGTTTTGTATCAAAGAGGGTGTTCCTTACCAGCTCAATGCCCTCGAATGCTTTGTAATGCAGAAGCTAAGGCTGTGTATCTTGCCATTATAGATTTTAATGTCGTTGACTGTCCAAAGATTTTTTGGGTAAAGGGCATGGCCACCATTGGGAAATACCAGAATGATGGCCACACTGAATCCATGCAGGCATATACAGAAGTTACCAAAGTAGAGTAATAACAAGATGATATATATCACTTTATTAGGAGAATCTCTCATATATGATGTTACTGTATCATATACAATGAATATTGAGCATCAAACTACCAATTATAGCTGAGTCAATGAACCTCAAAGAACCAAAATTTGGAATACCCTAACCCTCAACTCAAAAGAAAAGAAACAATTTTAGAATTGAATGATACCAAAAAAAATAAAAAATAAAAATAAATAAAAAAATACAGGTATAAGTGATTTATCCCCTTTGGGAACAATTTTGTGTATAGAAGTTCTATGAAAGCTTTGTTGTGTTACTTGCTTCTGCTTGTTTGCGCATGCAATCTGGCATAGGAAATGTATAGAGTGAGCCGCTGGGCTTTCTCAATTCACTTCCCTTTATGTCACTACGATGAAGCATATCTTGCATCTGTCGCTTAAAGCTGTCCCAGCTGAAAAACATATCAGTAAATAATCATAAATAAGTAAATATGGTGAAGTTCTTTGCATATCGGATGCCTTCAATGAAATGCAAAATCCAAAAGTCACATTAAAGGATAAGATTGGCAACCATAGCTAAGAGCATCCGCAGCGGAAAGGCTAAAGATCTATTAGTGTCAGGTAGTGGGCAGGTGAGAGAGTCAAGTGCTCTAATGGAAATGCTAAAGAAGCTTTTGAACATGTCAGATGTTAGTACATGTTAACTGTGGCGAGCTCTTTAGAGTGCCACAGTCGCAACTTAAATATTTTTTTATTTGATGGGAATGAAATAGCTCACTTCAGTCAATGGTTGAAGTCAAAAGAACATGGAATGCATATATTTCCTTCATATGTAACATCACATGGAAGTTGGGATAACAGCTCCCATTGGGGGACATTTTGTGTAGCTGTTAGCATGTCAGTTAGGGGGTGCACATCAATTCACCTGATAAGTGGTGTCAATTAGTTGGCATCTACATCGTGGATGCTCTAATATAGCTCATTCTGTCATATCACTGTAAAATCCATACTTGAAGTGAAAGAACTTGAAATGTGGAGATGCTTGCAAAGGTCAGAAAAACAACCACACAAAGCACAACCAGGATAATTTGGACAATGCAGAAAGAAAAGAGTATAGAGTACACTAATTTTGATAAAAACCTAACTAAACAAGTACAAACATCGACGCAAAACAACCTAAATCTATAAATGATCAAAACACCTCTACACATGAAATTTTCAGATTCCACCATGTCCAAAACCTAGACGAAGTATCTTCAAATATATTCCTCTTCGTGTGGCATCTATGGTTAGGCAATTGCTTCATTGGTGGAGCCAATATAAGCTTTACAAATTTTTAGAATGTCATTTTCATCACCCTACTTTTAGGAACCTTCATAAAGGCTTGGGCATGAATGGACCACTAGCAGATATTCAGTCCAAAACAATCAAACTTAGATTATATTGTCAATTCTTAGGCTATCATTGTTGCATGTTAATATTGCATATTCTAAACAAAACAGTTTCGCAATTAAAATTTGGCTCATATACTAGCACTTAGTTACAATTTCATTTTAATATTTATCAGATCTAAAGTTTGAAAGCCTTGCATTGGTAATAATATGTACATTGTAGTAATTTGGAAGTGTAGAGAAGTCTTACTTAATAGAGCTAAGAGCTATAAAGTACTAAGCATTTTTGTAGGAAAAAACATTTTTGCTTTTTAATTTTTTAAACTCTTTTTTTCCTTCAATGGCTAGAGAAGAGGTAAATGAAGACATCGCAAACCATCATAGGAGACACAAGAGATGATAAACTTTAAGCACTTCACAAGCAAGTTAAGAAACTAACCATCCTGACTTGAAAGTCAAGAGGCTCATATTAAGCAGGGACAAAATTGCAAGCATTCCAGTAAGGAGTAAGGTGTCCCCTTTTCCATTCAACTTCCAGAAGGATCCTTTGATAGAAAGTTTTATCAAGCTCTAAGTACTACCACGACTGCTAGTCTATCTGCTACACAACAATGTAATGGTTGATTTCATATGAAAGTTCTTCATTGGCTTAATGCAACTGAGAAGTTCTAATGGCTTAAATCTTATTTGGTTAAAGAAGACAATATCCAAACCAAAAACCTGGCAATGTCATCAATTCGGTTTCGGAGAGGTTTTTTTTCTCATTGAAATGCAACCCAAAAGCAAGCTATTAGGTGGAAGGCCCAAATGAGTATATGAAGTTTGTTAGAGTTATTATTTTTATTGTTTTACAGTGTTTGTTATTTCTTTATTTCCTGAAGGGTAGTTTTGTACTTGGACTTATCTTTCTTATATAAAAGCAATATGTTAGGTGTAGGGTAATTAATTAAACCCTAAACCTTTCTTCTTCATCTTCTTCTCTTTTTCTCTCTCTCATATCTAACCTAAACCCTAGTTTACAACTCAACTTGGTATCAGAGCCTCCTAATTGATTCTTGTGTGACAAATCTGAAAAATAGAAGAGGAGCACAGCAAGATATCATCAACACAGACCTGCTGACGTCATCAGAGTAGATGCTGACGTCAGCATATGACATCAGCAGGGTGAGTTGATCTCCCCAATCTGGTTGACTCCCCTAGGGAAAATTTCTGTGAAGTTTCATCGCGATCCGAGGTCATTTGGTATGATTTTTGAATTTTCTTATATTTTTCCCAGATTTTAGTGCGATTTTTTGAAACTCAAATTTTTGGGACTTTGGCTCGAGTTTGTTGCTTGGGGTAGTCTCTATGGGTGCCGACTAGGTGATTCTTGAGTGGCTTTGGAGTTGTTTTGATGTTTGGATCTCAATTGCTTGTCTTTTTATGTGATTTGAAGGGTCGGCTGTGTGTTTCTTGAAGTTTTTGGCCTTTGTTATCATGTCTTCCTGGTTTTGCTGCCTTGGTATGGTGATTTGTAGCTTTGCTCTGAGTCATCTTGCTATGTAAAGAGGTCTGGTTATGTGATTTTCCATCAGATTGTTGATATTCTTGTGGGTTTCTCAAGTGTTTTGGGAGGTTTGCTATTTCTCAAGTCTGTTATTGGTTCGTTGACTGATTTAAGGGTCTGTTGGTTTAGTTCCAGATCTGGTTTTGTTGTTTGAACCTTGTGTTTGAGATGGCAGAAGAGAAATCCAGTACTAAGACTGAAGAAAAACTCCTAGTTTTTAATGTTAACAATGATTTGCCTAAATCTATCACTTCGAAAAAGTTGAATGGTTTAAATTACATGGCTTGGGCACATGCAGTTAGAGTTTATTTACGTGTTCATCGAAAGTTGAAGTATTTTACTGACAGTCCTCCTAGTGCTAGTGATCCCACTTATGAAGATTGGATTTGCGAGGACTCTGCTGTTATGGGATTGCTTTGGCATAGTATGGATCCTGATATTGCTACAACCGTTGAATTTTGTGACTCCTCCAAGAAAATTTGGGACTCCATTGCAGATTCTTTTTCTCATCAGAGTAATGTTTCTTGTGTGTATGAGCTATATGAGAAAATTTTCATCACCAAACAGTCTGGGAAACCTTTAGCTGAGTATTATAGCACACTTAAGAATTTGTGGGATCAATTATTGCAGCATAGGCCTTTTACCACTGATTTAGAGTAGCAAAAGAAGCAATGGGAGGAGTTTATGATTGCTAGCTTATTATCTGGTTTGGACTCTGATCTTTGTGGCTTTAAAGATCATATCCTTGCGAGTGAGACCTTGTTTAAGGCTACTAATGCCTATTCTCGGCTATTGTGTTCTTCCCTAGGACAGCATCCTCCTTTGCTTAGTTCCCTTGTTTCTTCTTCAGAGACTACTGCCTTGGTCTCTAACAGTGGAAGCCGTGGTGGATTTCGTGGTGGTTTTCGCGGTGGCCGTGGAGGTCTTAATTTTCGTGGTGGTTCTCGTGGTGGTGGTGGTGGTCGCCTTAATGGACGTGGTGACAGGAAGTGTAATTATTGTGGGGGTACAAATCACACTGAACCTTATTGCTTTCAGAAATATGGTAAGCCGAATTATGTGAATCAAGTTAGTAATGGTGTAGCACAGTCTCAGAGTATAGCACAGTCACAACCCACATCTATTGGATATGCTTCTTCTAGTTCTGGTTCTCGTGATACGTTCAGTACTCAACTTGGCGAGCTTCTCGTCCAGCACTCGCGCACTGCACTTCCTTCTCTACAGCCTTCTTGTTCCTCTACTTCTACCTTAGCTAATTCAGGTAATATTACATGTGTAGCAGCTTCTCCCTCTTCATGGATTATTGATTCCGGTGCTAACAAAAATATATCTAGTTTATCATCTTGTTTTTCTGATTTAACACCTGTTAATCATCATGTCGTGTTAGCTGATGGCTCTTTTCGGCCTATTCATGGACAAGGTGTTCTCCATCCCACCATCTCTCTCCTTACCTTCTAGTAATTATGTTCCTAATTTTCCATTTAATTTACTCTCTGTTAGTCAGTTGACAAAAGCCTTACAGTGTGAAATTGGTTTTACTCGTACTTCTTGTATTTTTCAGGACCTCAAGACCAAGAAGAAGATTGGTTCGGGACATGAGAAGGATGGTCTTTATCTTTTGGATCTCAGTGACTCCCTGTCTCTCAGTTCCTTTGCCTTGTCTGCTACAATTTCTCCTCTTCAGTGGCACTTCTGCTTGGGTCATCAATCTTTGGCTAAACTGAAGACCGCTATTTCCTTATTGAGTCTTTTGTCTAAATTAGAGCGTGAGGCCTGTCAGCTAGGGAAGTATCACCGTAGTTCTTTTCCTAGTAGTAATCATGATCGTCAATCTGAGTCATTTGTTTTGGTTCATATAGATATTTGGGGTCCATCTCGTACTGCAACTTTGAGTGGTTTTCGTTATTTTGTTGTTTTTGTTGATGATTATTCCCGAATGACATGGTTATTTCTAATGAAAGAGAGATTTGAATTGCCTAAAATTGTTCTTCAATTTTATAATGAAATTCTTGTTCAATTTAATAAGCGGATTAAGATTTTTCGATCTGATAATGCATTAGAGTATACCCAAACCATTATGAATTCATTTTGCATTGATTGAGGCATTATTCATCAGACTAGTTGTTCTCACACTTCCTAGCAAAATGGTGTGGCTGAGCGTAAACACCGCCATTTACTTGATATTGCTCGCACTTTAATGTTCAATATGAAGGTACCTAAACATTTTTGGGGTGATGCTGTTTTAACTGCTTGTTATTTCATTAATCGGATGCCTTCTACTGTTTTGGATCATAAGTCCCCTTTTTCTCTTGTTTATCATGCTCAGCCTCCTTTATCCCTCACTCCTCGGGTTTTTGGTTGTGTTGCTTTTGTTCATGTGCTTGATTTGAGTCAGGATAAATTATCTCCTCGAGCTCGGAAATGTGTCTTCTTTAGGTACTCCCGTACTAAAAAAGGCTATCGTTGTTACAGTTCGGATTCTCGTCGCTACTTTGTGAGTGTTGATGTCACATTTTTTGAGTCTACAGTTCTATTTTCCTCCCAAGGTGAGAATCTATTTTCTGATCTCATATCTTGTTGTGAGGGGGAGCATTCTTTTCCTTCTCCTACTCTTCCGATGCCCATGTCTCCACCTGTGGTCACTTCTCCAATTTCCTCAGCTCCTTCTAACCCTCCATTGCAGGTATATCACCGATCTTAAGATAGATGAGTTATTTCTTATGGCCCTGTTCATACAGCTTCTCGGTCTGAGGATCCTGTTTTGCCTCCTTTTTCCTTGCGCACCGATGATTTACCTATTGCTCTACGCCGAGGTAAAAGGACTTGTACACAACATCCTATTGCTTATTTCTTATCTTATAATCGTCTTTCACCTTGTTTGCAATCTTTTGCTTGTTCCTTGTCCTCTATTTCTGTTCCTTCATCCTATAAGCAGGCACTATCTTTTTCTGGTTGGAAACAAGTTATGGATGAGGAAATGAGCGCTCTTCACAAGAACCACACCTGGGAGCTTACTCCTCTTCTTCCAGGAAACAGACAGTGGGTTGTCGTCAGTTTATACTGTTAAGTATCTTCCTGATGGTTCTATTGAACGCCTTAAAGCGTGGTTGGTTGCAAAAGGCTACACCCAAACCTATGGTGTTGACAACTCGGAGACTTTTTCCCTTGTTGCTCGCCTAAACTCTGTTCGCATCTTGCTCTTAGTGGCCGTTAATCGTTCTTGGCCTTTGTATTAGCTTGATATCAAGAATGCATTCCTTCATAGTGATCTTCAGGAGGAAGTGTATATGGATTAACCCCCAGGATATGTTGTTGCTGAGAATGCTCATCTTGTATGTTGCCTTAAAAAGGCCTTGTATGGCTTGAAACAGTCTCCTCGAGCTTGGTTTGATCGATTCAGTGCTGTTGTTCTTGAATATGGGTTCCAGCGTTCTACCTCTGATCATTCCATCTTTGCTCGTCATTCCATTGCTCGCACCATTGTTTTGATTGTTTATGTGGATGACATTATTATTTCTGGGAGTGATTCAGCTGGCATTGCTGATTTGAAGCGTTATTTGGTCCAGCAGTTTCATACTAAGGACTTGGGTGCTCTTCGATATTTTCTTGGGATTGAAGTTGCTCGGTCTTCTCGGGGTATTTATTTTTCCCAACGGAAATATGTTCTTGACCTTTTGTCTGAAACAGGTCTCTTAGGCTCACGCTCTGTGGATACTCCTATGGACTCTACTGCAAAACTTGATAGTGAATAGGGTGATCTGTTTGTTGATGTTGGTCGCTATCGTCGGCTGGTTGGAAAGTTAATCTATCTTACTGTTACTCGTCCTGACATTACTTATGCTATTGGTGTCGTTAGTAAGTACATGCATGCTCCCTGGCATCCTCATTTTGATGCTGTCTGTCGTATTCTCTGTTATCTTAAGGGTACTCCTAGTAGAGGCTTGTTGTATAAACCCTCTGCTTCTCTCTCTGTCACTGGCTTTAGTGATGCTGACTGGGCTGGTTTGCGTTCTGATCAGCGGTCCATGTCCTGTTATTGTACCTTTGTTGGTGGAAATTTGGTTACTAGGCGGAGTAAGAAGCAAAATGTTGTTGCTCGTTTTAGTGCCGAGGCTGAGTATCGAGCTATGGCTCATACGGCTTCTGAAATGTTGTGGGTTCATGCTCTCCTTTGTGACATTGGTATTGATGTTTCTGTTCCTCTGGAGATGTATTGTGATAATCAGGTTGCTATTTTTATTGCTAATAATCCCATCTTTCATGAACGTACCAAGCATATTGAAGTGGATTGTCACTTTATTCGGGACTTGTTGCTTCGGAAGGAGCTTATTACTCCATATGTTCATTCGAGTGATCAGCTTGGTGATATCCTCACAAAGCCTCTTGCTTGTCCATCCTTCCAACGGTTGTCTTCCAAGTTGGGCATGTTTGATTTGTATGCTCCAACTTGAGGGGGAGTGTTAGAGTTATTATTTTTATTGTTTTACAGTGTTTGTTATTTCTTTATTTCGTGATGGGTAGTTTTGTACTTGGACTTATCTTTCTTATATAAAAGCAATATGTTAGAAGGTGTAGGGTAATTAATTAAACCCTAAACCTTTCTTCTTCATCTTCTTCTCTTTTTCTCTCTCTCATATCTAACCTAAACCCTAGTTTACAACTCAACTAAGCTATATCAAATAGGATGTGAGACTTTGCAACACTGCCCCTTTAGTGCAGACCTAGCAAGCCAATAATGGGCCTGTCATGTGGACAACAAAGACGAGCTTAAGATCGACATGCTCAGATACCATTTTAAGCTTCCAACCTAATAGCCTAAGTTCTTAGGTTGGAGACCTATATATGAGGTCATATCACAATCAACATTCAAGGAGAGAGAATAACTTGTACTTAGCATAAGCTAGTTGACTTTAAACAATATGAACTTGACCTCAATTTGGATACCACTCCTATGTGTATAGTCTATACGCACACGCCTGCTCCACTTCCTTCTCCGTTTACTTCGTCTAAGGTTTGCTAACTCAATTTAATTTTCCTTCTTGATCTTCCTATTGCTCTCTGCAAAGGTACTCGTATGTACACTTCGCATCCTATTGATAAGGTTTTCTCTTTTACTTATTTGTCTCCACAATTCCGTGTGTTTGTTAGTATGGTAACCACTATTTCTGTCCCTCGTTCTTATACTTAAGCATTACCGCATCAGTTTCTCCTAGTTGGAAGAGCGCTATGAATGAGGAGATGTCAGCACCATATAAAAATGGTACACGGTTACTAATTGACTTGCCTCCAGGGAAACATGTTGGTTGTCAATGAAAATATGTGATTGAGTATCATCCTAATGGTATAGTTGAGTGGTTGAAGGCTCAATTCATGGCTAAAGGTTATATTGAAACCTTTGAAGTTAATTACTTTGAAACTTTTTCTCGTGGATCAACTTACCCATAGGTTAGCCACTTCATTAACTTGACATTAAGAATGCTTCTTTTCATGGTGACTTTTAGGAGGAATTGTGCATAGAGCATCCTCTTAGAGTCTTAGCTATGCTGCTCAGGGTGAGTCGCATAAGGAATGTAAGTTAAAGAAAGCAATTTATGGGCTCAAGAAGTCTCCGATGGCATGGTTTGATAATTTAGTTGGTAGCAGGTGCATAAGGATTCAAATGAATAATATCTAATAATTTCGGGTTTGTAAGACATAATGAGAACAAGACCAAGTAACACTGCAATGGATCCAAATACAAAGTTCAACAGAGATGAAAGGAAAGCCTTTGATGACCCAGGGAGATATAAGAGACTTGTGGACAAACTAATTTATTTGTCTGTAACATGCCCTGACTTTACTTTTGCTGCAAGGGGTGGTTAGTCAGTTTATGCAAAGTCATAAACAACACTGAGAAGCTATATGTTAAATATTGAGATATTTGAAGTGAGCTCTAAGTAAGGATTTAATGTGAAACCCTCGAACAATTTGGAGATAATGGGTTTTCCAAATGCCAGTCAAACATGTCATCACCTAGATAGGAGGTTTATGTCAGGATTCTATAGTGCTATGGGTGGTAGTCTTATTACAAGGAAGAGTAAAAAGCAAAATGTGGTAGCTAGATTTAGTGCAGAGGCTAATTACGGAGCCATGACTCGTACAACTTGTAAGATGTTGAGCGTGAAGTCTCTTTTGCAAGAAACAGGGTTTACTAGGGACAAACCTATTAAGATGCTTCATGATAATCAAGTTACTATGTATATTGCTAATAATTCCGTATTTCATGAAAGAACCAAGCACATTGAAGTTAACTGGCATTTTGTTTGGAATTTCATCATGAGAAAGCAAATTGTTACATCTTTTGTTACTTGTTACGTCAAGTGCTTGATTAGAAGATCTATTTACCAAAGCTATGAGTTAAGGTTGGTTTTATGATCCTTGTAGCAAGCTGGGTATGATAGATTTCTATACTCAATCTTGGGGGGAGTGTAAAGAGTTATTAAGCATGTTAAGGTTATATTTTTGTAACTCCACCTTTATTATTATATAAAAGGGCATGTCTAACTGTTCTAAGTTTAACGGCCTACATTCTTCTCTCTATCGTCCCTTTCCTCTGTTACAAAGCTGACAACAAGCATGTGAATAAGGATATATGATCATTGCACAAATCTGTTACTACTCAAAATAATATAAAATCTTGGGGAAATTACAATTGCACCCCTTCAACTTTCATGCAAAAACGCTTTGCACCCCTTTAGTTTGTTTTCAAACACTTTAATCCCCTCGTGTTTTAGAATAAGACACCCAACATCATTTTGTAATTCACCTGCTTGTTTTCTTGACAAAAATGATTGCATGTGACCCACTTATAACATTTTTAGTACAAAAATGCCTGATAATAAGACAATTTCATCATTTCACCCACATATGGTAACCGCTCAAGTTTGTTTTCAAACACTTTAATCCCCTCATGTTTTGAAAAAAGACATCCCATAACATTCCATCATTCAACTGCTTGTTTTTTTTAATGAAAATGGTTGCATGTACTCCCACTCATAACATTTTTAGTATGAAAATGCCTTGATAATAAGACAATTTCATCATTTCATCAACATATGGTAAGGATACTTTCGTAAAATTGTTGTTTCCATTACCGTCATAAGGGTCATATACATTTTCCAAACATGAGGGGGTCAAAGTGTTTGAGAAAAAACTAAAGGGATGCGAAGTGTTTTTGAGTGAAAATTGAGGGGGTGAATCTGTAATTTCCCCTAAAATCTTTTTGTACTAATTCCATTACTATAATTAGCCAACCAAAAAAAAAAAAAAAAAGTTTCCATTACTTCACAGACAATATGCCCACAAAGTGTAAGTGAATAAGGACAAATATGCCCACAAAGTGCATGGAAATATGGAAAAATATGCCCACAATGTGCACGTGAACAAGATTATATAGGTCATTGAGATACTCCTTGTCCACTAAACAAAAAAAAAAAAAAAAAAAAAAAAGAAGAAAAAAAAAGGGAGAAAATCTCTCCTCTCTCTCTCTCTCTCTCTCTCTCTCTCTCTCTTTTTAAAGAATTAAAAAAGAAAAAAAAACACACGAATGCCAATAATTCTTTTCCCTTCCCAAAAAACCTCTCCTCACTCACTACTCTTGACTCTCATTTTTCAGTCAAAGTCACAACATCTTGCTTCCCATTCAACCAGAACTATTGTACCAAACAAAAACTTTGATACCAGTTAAAATGACCAGATTTTGAGGGCAATGATTGGATTAGGCAGGAACTAGTCGATTCCTTTGGAACACACTGTTCCGACCTGTTCTAAAAGAAATGAAATTGATAACTCTGAGCCAGATACAAGGGCTATTGGGTCCCATAACAATCAAGAAACCCTCTTGGTCAAGGAAAAAGTGACCGTAGAAGTGGTTTTGGTCCTTTGGCCACTTTGTTTTGAGTTTTAAAATGGTTTAAACTTTTTTTATTCATAATTTTAAGTTTCAAAGTATAAATAGTTTAATATTAACCAAATTACTGTAACAGTTCTCACTTAGTGTGGTGTAGTTTATGTTACTATACCAGTTTATTACTCAGGGTTTTTGCATATTTTATGGGTTCTTTTGGCTATGTTTTTTTGGATGGTTCGCATTAGTCTGATTTAAGGGTTAGGATGTATTTTATTTGGGTTTTAATCCAATGAAAAAGAAGATCGCAAACTTGTAATCATCTCTTTTAAGTTAGCGAAAGTTCAGTTGAGATTTAAAAGCTTTATTTCAGAGATTTGATTGCTAAGATTCCTCTCATTCTTCTTCTTCTTCTTCCTCTTCTTCCTCCTCCTCCTCCTCCTCCACCTCCTCTTCTTGTCTTCTTGTTCTTCTTTTCTCTTATTTTCTTTGATAATATACACTGTTTTTCTGTTTTAACAAAAGGCCAACTTTCAAATCCCCAAAGCAGGCCTCAAAAAACCCATTTCTAAAGCAAAGCTAACCCTAATTCCCCATGCTTTGAACCATACTATGTGTTCTAATTTATATGTTCTGCTTATTTTGTGGTTCCAATGTAATTTGCCTATTTTTTCCATTTCTTGGATTTTTTTAGCATTCTTAAGTATATATCATCGTGTTTCATGCAAGACTGAGTCATATGTCCAATACCAAGTTGAATGATATCGATGCAAATCATACAATACCAAGTTCAATACCAATACTTTGAACCACACATACAGTAATTGAAATAGGTAATAAATTCAATGGAGAATTATGTGTTATTTATTGGGAAATTTGAGCAAGATAAATGGGCGAATATGATGTAACTGGAGAAATAAGAGAGTACTAATCCTCATCAATGCAATGGTTTTCTAGGAATTTTCAAATGCAGATTTGATAAGTATGAAGCACCACATCTGAAACATTATAATGAGAAAAAACACTGAGATGATGCAAGAAATTAATACGAAACTTTATTTCTGCATTCCAAGAAGTTTGTCGAAGGTGCCACTTAAATTCATATATGAAAACAAAAAGGATTAAAGAGAGTTGCATTGCATGTTACCTGATATTGGGGCTGTCAAATAATTTTGCTAATTTCCTCTTATCGGGATTGATTGTCTTTGCATGTCCTCCATAAATGTAGCGCCTGTGACCCATCAAGAAGTGGGGAAAATTTCCACCTTGAGTGGTGACGAACACTTCACTGTAAAGGCAAACTGTATAATCAAGAGCTGCCAACCTTGATGAGTGGCCCTGCATCAGAAACTTGGGTATTACCAAGATTGACGTGTTCCTAGTTGACATATTAAAAATAATTTTACAGTGCCTGTACTAGGACCAGCATGATACCTTAAATGGAGCAAGTTCTTCTGGACTAGCTAGTGTATCCTTCGTTTCTAAGCGTGGAAATAGCTGTCTAAGTGGGGCCATATACTTTTCAGCTTTGTAAATTGTTCCTGCTGCTACATAAACTGAGGTGGTATTATCGAAACCCATGCCTCTAAGCATCATTCCCACCTGTGGATTTGAATAACAAGATCTATGAATGATCAAATTTAAGGAAAGGAGTCCGATGAGCTACTTAAATCTCAGTTTCATACATGATGGCTTTGGTTTTCGTACTAAATCAAGCCAACTTCAGAGACACCTTGGATGGTTACTATACTCCATGAATGAAAATTTTATAATGATAAAATGAGAAATGAAGGGGAAAAATGTGGAAGCTTGTCTTGTGATAAAATGCACAATCAATTGACTGGTCCATGTCTCAATCATTTTCACTAATCAAAGGCTTCAGAAAGTAGCTGAATGAGTGATCAGCAACAGTGGGTAATATAATCCACTAAGAATTCTAGTTATCACAAAAAATACGTTCTTCATCAACAGAAAATAAAAATAAAAAAGTTGTAGAAAATGGTTTGAATAATCTTGTTGATACTGTTTTGATCTAAGGCTTGAATATTCAATAAGGAGAGTGGACACATGACATCTAAAACAAATTAGCTTTCGTCAAACCCTAATGCTTAACGACTACCTGGGACAAACGCAAACTGGGGCCCAAGATAGGGCTCTGTGCTTGTTGGGGTGCCAAAAAAAGGTACCCCGGCCCATTATTTGGGATAACTTGAGGGTTCTTGGGATAGTGCAAGGGTAACCGAGCAGGAGACCTACCCCATGACCATTGCGGCTCGTTTTCTGCCCTGTTCATCGTAGGGGAACGAGGTCTATATTGTCCTTCGGATATATGACACACTTAGTGCAGGCTTGTAGCTACTAAAACCTAAAGGCACTGTGAATAGGCTCACTCATGAGGCCTATAACTACTAAAGTACAAGCACCACGAGTGGGAAGGGCTTCCATTAGCTCAAGAACCAACCTACCAACAATAAATAGTTTCCATCATACCACAAAAAGACTCATGGTTAGATCAAAACTCGATACTTTTTAATGTTTCAAAATTTTGAAATTTAATTATTGAAGGAGGAGGTTTTGTTTCAATCAAATATAAGAACATGAATGGAAATAAGGATTATTTTTCTGCTTTATCTAATTACAAGATACAACACAACTCAATAAATCCTTAATTCTAACTAATGTAGGTTGGCTACATGAATCCTTCTATGCCATCAAGTTCTATCAAGGGTCCCATCATCTATAAAATCCTTAGCATATGTCCTTTCTCACCACCTCTAACCAAATTATTTTGGGTGTTCCTCGTGTCCTTTTAAGGCCTTTGGCTTGAATCAAGTCACCTTTTGATATAGGTCCATTCCTAGGTCTTTATTGCACATAACCAAACCACATTAGATGATGTTGCCTCAACTGGTATCACTCATACCTTCTCAACAATGCATTCATTTCTTATTTTACATTGCTTTGATTACCACTTATCCATCTTAACACTGTCATTTCTACTCATGTTGCCCAACATTTGGCACTATAAAGAAAGGGTAACCTTGTAGATTTTTCCTTTTCACTTGATAGGTATTCAGAAGTTAACAGCACTCTAGAGGCACCTATTCATTTCGTCCATCTTGCTCTAATTTTATGAGCCGCGTCCTCCCCAATCTTTCCAGTTTCCATCTTAATGGCTAATTGTCCAAGATATGAAAAAGAATCACTTTTTAGGAATCTCTTGGTCATCAATCTATACCATGCCCCATTTCTATCCTAAGTTGACTAACTTTACCTTCCACGTATTCCACATTAATCAAAATAAAACAAAAACCTTTAAAATTCTAGTTGTATATCTAATGAACCGAGGTGTATTCAAGGACTTAAATATCGATATCGATAGATATATCGAGGAACCAAAAATACGGATATATCGGATATATCAATGGATGTATCAAAAATTTCTATATCGATTTAGAGATATGATGGATATTGTTAGGTTAAAAATGTATATTTCCATTGAAACTCTGGGAACAATGATTAGACTCTAATAAACAGTTTAGAATTAAAATATTGCAATTTAAATGTGTATTAGACAAGTATGTATTGTGTAGGGTATAAAAATTGTGCCACACTGAGCGAAAGAATAAATATTTTAACAAAGTAAATGAAAGTTGTTACTTCATAACACTAATTTAAGCCACTAGTATAATTGAAATACTTATATAAATCAATACTAAAAGAGTAAGAGGTGATAATTTTGAAACAATAACAAGAACATGAATATCTCGATATCATCGATATATATTCTCGATATAATAGATATATTTGATATATCAACGATACCATGTAAAAGAAAGAATATATCATGGATATATCGAAATGTATCGAAATTTTATCAATAATATTGACAATATCATAAAGATATTTTGCGAAAACGATATGTTAGTTAGATATCGTATCGAAGGGTACGAATACATGGATATATCGTGAATATATCGAAGATATCGTGGATGTTTTAGTCCATGGGAGTATTTTAAATGTAATATGCTCATCTTTAGGCTAGAGATTAACACGAATGCATTTAGAGATGATTTCAAAGTGTTTTTAGCACTTTAGAGTGCAATTCTACACAGCCCGATCGACCGGGGTGTTTTGGGCCGATCGATTGAAAATGCCTATTCGATTCTGCCTAGTCCCAATCAATTGAGCAACCCAAGGCCGACCAAAAAGGCATCGACTATTTAGATTTTTTTTTTTAAGCCCGAAATGTTAATTTTGCCCCTCTATGATTTTTTTTCAAGGGCCAATTATTTTAGGGGTTTTAACCCCATTTTTTATGAGGAGAGAGAGAGAGAGAGAGAGAGAGAGAGAGCATGGAAGCTCGAGTCCGATGCTGTGAAGCTCAAATCTTGCGTATTTTGGCCCAATCTATTAGTCTACACCCTTGGTTTTGCATTTTCATCAACCTATTTTGAGGTAGGTGCATTTTCCTTTTTTTTAATCCATTGATGCATGGGTTTGGGCTATAAAACATATAGATTTGAATACCTTTGACCTTATTTTGCATTTTTAACTAATATAAGTGGATTTTTTGTAAACCTAGGGATTTGGAAACCTTTATATTCGTTGGATTTGAGATGTTTATGAAAACCCTTATGATTTTGGGATAAAAAGGGTTTAGTTTTAAAACCAATGGTTTATAAATTATGTTGTACAAATGTTGGGCTTATATTTACATATGCATTATGTGTTGAATATTTATCTATTCGCCATGGAAAAATGATCTGATAATTACCTCCACGTGCTTCAAAAGTTTTAATGCATTTTATGGATATCGGAAAAATTATAATATTTTCCTGTGATGAGGTAAAATTACAAAAATGATATATTTCATATGAAATAGATTTGTGGATTTTGTGAATGCTGCAATGATATTGGAAGGCATTGGACTTGGGTTTCTATTGGTTGTTCCCCATAAGTTATATGGGAATAGATCCTATTACCATGCGAGGGCCCTTTTTAAGAGGATATTCTAGAAATCACGTGGGCCCACGTATCATCGGTAGCATTCAAATAGATTGGTATTTTATTTATGTGATTAGATATTATCATGAGACCCCTGGTTTTAAAATTAAATTTTCATATAATTGGTTAAAAAGAATTAAATTTCCATTACGCATTTATATTTTTCATTACATTCGCTTATTTGTATATTGACATAGTTTTAAAACCTACATTGTTTTAAAACCATGGCGTACAATTATGAAAAATGTATCTTATTGAGCTTGTAACTCACACCCTATTATTTTTGCATATAAGGATGATTCTTTTTAGGACCTGGAGGCATCTAACCGGGGCTAGCTTGGGGCTCATTTCATGTTGCATTACTATGGATATTTCTTAGACATATATTTTAATCAATGAGCTCATAAAATATTTAATTTTGAATATGGAAAATAGAACTTTGTGAAACTATGAAGCCAGTACTATTTAACTTGCGTGGATGAAAAGAAACATTTTATTTATTTATGATTCATTACAAGTTGAGTTTTATGGCTTACATGTCAAACCCCAAAATTTCAAATAGGGCTATGTCATATTTTCTAAAAATTTCTTAAAATCAAAATTTTATTCCCAAAAATCCATCAACATTATATTACAAATGTTTTAAAATTCTAAATGCTTGTTGCTCCCTTTCTAGCCCATGATAGTATTTCCATAATTTAAACTTAGAATTCACCTTGCCTCTACGGTCATCAACTAAAACTATATCATCATCACATAAATTTAAATAACTAGACTTTTGTATAGTAAATACCAATGTTACGTGGAGCATGGTTCGTTCTAGTACATTATACGCGGTATGAGTACAAATACTATGCTTTACTTGCTCTCACTCTCTCTCTCTCTTCTTTATATTTCGGGATGCTAAAAATGGAGATCTAGGTCACGAATGAATCATGTTTCAAGTCAAGGATCCTAGATTGCAATTTGATTTTTTTTTTTTGGGGGGGGGGGGGGGGGGGGGGAGGGTCAAGATATCCTAGTAACATTCGTACCTACACATGTGAGAAACATTAATTTTACATTACATATGATTAACGTTCGTTCTTTTTTCATTTTTTGTAAAGTAATATAAATTAAAATAAAAGAAAATCATCGTTATTTACATCTTGGCTATTCAATACCCCAACTATCATCTAAAACAATGTCCCATAACATCCTGAGAAATCTAGATTCCCAAAATATAGTACCATTCACATTATAACCCAAATTAGCAACACAATTGTCGGAAAAATAACACATCGCCCAAATATTGGGTTTAATATGACTTCATATACCTATTTAGACCTTCTACGACTCTACCTAACAACTTTAGCTCTTAGGTTGGAAACTTAACATGGTATCAAAGCATGTCGTTCTTAGGCCCATTTCATTTGTGAGCACGTCTTTGTCATCCATGTGCCATATGCATTTGTCTTGTTAGGCTTGCATGTGAGGAGAAGTGTTGGAAAAATACCACAACCCACCTCGCCCAAATATTGTGTTTGACATGACTTTATATACCTGTTTTTTATTTTTATGAAGTAATTATGTGTATATAAATAGAGAAGCAAAAGGGCATAACCCTCATACATAAGACATATACAAATGCTAAGCACCAACCCCAACCAAAAAAGGTTGGCAAAAGAAACAAAAGGAGGGAAACAACCACCCCCCCACTCCTATCTAAAACTTAAGGGAGCCTACAAAAAGAAAAATGGAAGTATTACAATCTCCTTTATAACTACTGTACCACCAAAAAATATACTTAAAAAAAATGGATTTGAGATCTACAATAGTTGTCTTCGCCCCTTTGAAAGTTCTCAAGTTTCTTTCTTTTCAAATGCACCAAAAAAGTGCATGTAGAGCCATTTTCCACACTATCTTTGATTCCTTTCGACCCCCTTTAAACCACCAACTCAAGAGATCATCATGGGTGGATGATATAGAACCCATTTAATCCCAAAGAGGTTGAAAATAATATCCCACAAACTTCTCACCACCTCACAATGAATAAAAAGATGCTCCACCGTCTCCACCGTCTTTTTACACATAATACATCAATTTGGCATCACCCATCTCTTTCTAATCAAATGGTCAATAGTGAGGCATTTGTTTCTTGACTTCATATACCTGTTTAAACCCTTCACATAACAATTTGGGCCTTTAGGTTGGAAACTTAACAACAATCAACTACCTTATCTACTTACCTATAAATATGAAGAATTGAAATTCTTTCAAATTTTCCCATTAGCCATGTGATGTCATCAACCAGATGAATGATACTCCAATGCTAGTTATATTGTCCTTGAATTACTCTAATTACTATTTTCGAATTGCTTTTCATTTGACTATTCTTAATTCCTTTGTTCCAGGATGAAAGAAGCCCAATTCTTAGAGCCATAATGATGAACAATACGCATTAAAACAAAAGCATTGGTCAAGTTAAATGTTGAAGCGCTTAAAAATTTTCAATTGTCATCTTTGACAACAAATCCGTTGGCAGCTCTATCATTTTTTATTTTTTAGTATATATATATATATATATATATATATAAGATGATGATCAAGTAAGGACGTGCTGATATAACTTACATCAACACCCGCATGGGGAGTTGTACCCTGTGCATTAGTAGAATATGAGGTACATTGGATCAATGCAAGGGGTACAACCCCCAATGCATTGTGCTGATATAACTTATATCAACACGTGCTGATGGAACATAACCATATATATATATAACACATTTTGCAATCCGTCAAATTTTAATTTTACCCAATTTATTGGAGGAGGCTCCCATGCAATGCAACTCATTAAAAGTAGACAAATTTTGACGCAGTTCTTAGTGCTAATAAATGTGTGGATACAAGAACTAGAGTGGGGCGTTTGGGGGTCTCGCTCTTAATAAGATGTGGAAAAAGTTTATGATCATGTTAATTGAAAATATCTTCTTTGTGTTAGAAAGATGGGGTTTAGGAGCGAAGTGGAGGAATATCTCTCTTTAGCTTCATTTTCAATCTTGGTGAATGGTGCTCCTTATGGCTTCTTTAAAAACTCTAAAGGTTTGAGGAAAGGAGATCCGCTTTCTCCCCTTCTTTTTATCATGTTGATGGAAGCTTTGTCTAGACTCTTGGGAAAGTAGGTGGAAGGATATTTGTTTAAAGGTTTTGAAGTTGCATTGGGTGTGCACCAAGGTATGATTTCTCATCTTCCATTTGCTAATGATACTATGATTTTTGTGATGTGGATGAAGAACAAATCCAGGTCTTTTGTTGTTGGCTAGTACTTGTATATATCTTGTGTACATGGGCTATGCCCCTTTGTTTTTCTAATACAATTTTACTTCATCAAAAAAAAAAAAAAAAAAAAAAAATTCCAGAACTTAAGAGCAATCCTTCTTTGTTTCGAAGCGATTTCTAATTTGAAAATTAATTTAGGAAAAAGTGATTTGATCCTAGTGGGAAGTGCTGATAATGATTTGAAGCTTGTGAAAAATCCTGGACACAAAGTGAGTGATCTTCCATCTTCTTATCTTGGTTTGCCTCTTGGCACTTCACATTAGTCTAAAAAGATTTTGGGCCTTATCATAGAAGGACTTTGCTGGGATTCCCTTGTTTGTGATTAAATCGGACTGGTGGCCGTTTGTATTTAGTTTAATTGTATTTTATGATTTTTTCATTTAGTTACTAGGTTGATGGCCTGTACGATTTCTCATCTTCCATTGGCCAATGATATTATGATTTTTGTGATGTGGATGAAGAAAAAATCCAGGTCTTTTTTGTTGGCTATTACTTGTATATATCTTATGTACATGGATTATGCCCCTTTGTTTTTCTAATACAATTTTACTTCATAAAAAAAGAAAAAAAAAAAAATCCAGAACTTAAGAGCAATCCTTCTTTGTTTCAACGTGATTTCTGATTTGAAAATTAATTTAGGAAAAAGTGATTTGATCCTAGTGGGAAGTGTTGATAATGCTTTGAAGCTTGTGGAAAATCCTGGACACAAAGTGAGTTATCTTCCATCTTCTTATCTTGGTTTGCCTCTTGGCACTTTACTTTAGTCTAAAAAGATTTTGGGCCATATCATGAAAGAACTTTGCTGGGATTCTGTTGTTTGTGATTAAATTGGACCGGTGGCTGTTTGTATTTAGTTTAGATTGTATTTTATGGTTTTTTTTAGTTTAGTTACTAGGTGGACGGACTTTTCTCCTTTGTACCCCATTTACTATCATTAATAAAACTTTTGTGGTTGATAAAAAAAAAAAAAAAAAAAATTAAAAAAAAAAAATATTGGGATGGAGTTCATAAGAAAGTTGAGAAGAGGCTTTGTGGGTGGAAAAAGCTTCCTCTCTTAAAAGGAGGGAGGGTAATGTTGATTAAAAGTACACTTGCTAATATCTCTACTTATTTCTTGTTCCCTTTTAAGATTCCCATATCATGGCTAAAAGGCTTGAAAAAAATTCAAAGTAACATTCTTCAAATCAGGACTGGGGAGGAGTTCAAATTCCAGGGCTTGGGATTAGGCAGAAAAATTATTCTTTGGAAATATGGAAGTGAAGATGGTGATTGGCGATCCAAGGAGGTGAGAGGTTCCCATGGGGTGGGTCTTTGGAACATGGCTTAAAGTCTTGGTCTCGGTCTCAGTCTCGTTCATCTCGGTCTTGCCCAACCAGTCACATCTCGGGCGAGATGCAACTTTACGCATGAAAAAATGGTTGAAAAAATTCGAAAAAATCACAGAAATTTGTAAAAAATATGATGATTACATTGGAACCATCAAATAAGCAAAATAATGAACTCAAGACACATAGTGTGGTCAAAAACATAAAAATAGCCACTAGCGTGCTAATATATCATGAAAGAACACTATGTGCCTTGATTAAAAATGTATTTATAGGTTTATGATGATTAAAAAAAATGTGTAAAAATTTTTTTAATTTAAAAATTAGGATTTTCGTAATTTTTTTCTTTCTAAATTATCATTTAAAAAAAAGATTTAGCATTTATAAAAAAAAAGAAAAAAAATTTATAAGTTCATGATGATGAAAAAAAACAAAGAAAAGAAAAAGACTATGTAGGTCCATATAAATAGCACTTAAAAAAAATTTAAAAAAAGAAACAAAAAAAAAAAAAAAATCAGCTTTGTGCCTTTGTTAGACTTAAGTCTAAAAAATAGCACTTAATAAAAAAAAAGAAAAAAAAAAAACCCTTACTTACCTTAAATCAGTGGATCTGGAGGCCTCGACCCACACCGACTCCTGATATGTGAGAGAGGAGAAAATAGTGCGATGGAAGGAGAGTGTGAGGGAGAAGAGAAGGCGCTGGATGACTCTTGACCGCCAACGTGAGCCACTGCCTCTACCGCCCACCTAAGCCACTGCCACTACCGTTGAAGTGAGCCGCCGCTGCTACTGCCCACCTAAAACGACAGAGATGTTGCTGCCACCCATCGGAGACCAACACAGCAACGAACAGACAACTAGATCTAGATTTGAGCGACGAGAGATGAAGTGTCTTCTTCCACCAGATCTATTCCACCAAATGAAATGCAAATTATCTGCCTTAGAGAGAAAAAGGGAAATCTTGAGCTGGAATCGACTATCGAGGTAGGTCGTATGGTCTCGTAGGCTAGCTGCATCTTCTTTTTTCCAAATTCAAGCATCTTTCTGCAATCTCAGATGGCCAAAAGTCACGTCTCGTACAATTTGGATGAGAAATCGTTTAAATCGATCCGAGACTTTAATATCTTGTCAATCTCGTTTCGTCTCATACGAGATCTTGTCAATCTCGGCCAAGAATGAGAATACCCCATATATATTTGTAACGTCCATAGTTCTCGTATCGGTGAGGGGCGACCGGTTTGTCTCAACGAGATCTCGTCCGAGACAAATGAGACTTCGAACCCTGCTTTGGAAAGGAATCATTTTAGGTTTTAAAGATTTTGTAAAAAGAGTGGCCTTTAAAGTGGGAGATGGTATGAGGGTGAGATTTTGATTGGATTTGTTGTGTGGTGAGGATCCCTTCAATGATTTATTTTGGATTTATATGCTGTTGTGGCTAATATAGATGCATGGGTAAGTGAGCATGTGGTGTGGTCTAGTAATAGTATGCATTGGGTTTTGTTAGAAATCTTCAAGATTGGAAATTAGAAAGTGCCTCCAGTTTCTTAGATAACCTTTATAAGGTGGCTTTGGTGAAAAACAAAGAAGATTCCTTGGAGGGGAAATTGGATGCAAAAAGCTTTTTATGTGAACTCTTTTTCTCCATGCTTAGTTCGCCCACCAGCATCCATGTGATGCTTTCTCCATTTAAGAACGTTTAGGGTTCTAATGCTCTTTCCAATCACTTTTTTTTTTTTTTGCATGAACAGCCCTCAAAGGCAAATGCCCGATAGTTGACAATTTCATAGTGGAGGTTGGTTTTTGCCTATAGGTGCGTCAATGCATGTTGTGTAAAAGAGAAGAGGAATCAGGGAATCTTTTTCCTTTTTTTTTTTTTTTTTTGTTAACGCAGTAAGAGTATATTAAAAAGGAGGCAAAGCCCAAGTACACAAGAAATATACAAGAACAAGCCAGAACAAAGAAAAGTCCAACCGAAGCTAAAGCTTCAAGGAGCCAAGGAAAGAAACAAAAGAAAGATTACGCTCACCAAAATGGCTACAAAACCACCAAAAAAGGGTCTTAGTAAAAGAGGACTTGAGGACAATAATTGAAGCCTTGGTCTCTCAAATTTCTTTCCTTCCAAATACACCAAAAATAGGCCAACGGAACCATATTCCACACCATCTTAATATCCTTATGAACCACCATGCAAGACCAACTCAAAAGGAGATCATGAGAATTCGAAGGCAAAACCCAAGAAATCCCGAAAAGATTGAAGATGAGAGACCAAGGATTCCAAGCCATATGACAATGAATAAATATTGATCCACCGTTTCCGCTGCCTCTTTACACATGATGCACCTATTAGCCATAACCCAACCTCTACTAACCAGGTGATCAATGGTCAAGCATTTATCCTTAGCCACCAACCAAGCAAAGAAAGAAACTTTAGAGGGGATCGAGGAGACCCAAATCTTCTTAGCCGGAGCGAAGAAAACATGAGAAAAGTCAAGACTTTGTAGTAAGATTTTACCGAGAATAAACTTTTAGAGTCCTTACGCCACACCAAAGAGTCATTCCCTTAAAGCAAAATCTTACCATCATAAAGCCTCTGAAAAAATCACATCACCATTTCCAATTCCCAATCATTGAAATGCCTAATAAAAGTGACATTCCAATGAGACAATGCCACATTCCCAACAAAGTAATCTAAGACCAATGCATCTTTGTCCAAAGCAATATCAAATAAATGAGGGTAACTAACCATAAGGGAGTTAGCATCACACCAAGCATCTTTCCAAAATCTAATTCTCCTACAATCTCCCACTTTGAAGCCAATCTCTTTAACAAAAATATTAAAACCTTGCATGATGGCTTTCCAAAGACCCAAGCCATGAGAGCCCTAACAACTCTAAGCCACTAACCTTCATTAGAGATCCCATGTTTCCAAGTCACAACATCTTTCCAAAGGCCTTGACAATCCGAGCCGAATCTCCAAATCCATTTAACAAGAAGGGTTAAATTCATGCTCCCAAGAGATTCAATACCTCAAGCCACCTTCCTTCTTAGATAAACAAACCGTAGACCAATCCACTAAATGAATTTTTTATTCACCGCTCAAACCATTCCAAAGGAAGTCACGTTGAAGCTTCTCAATCTTAGTAACCACTGAAGAAGGAATTTTAAACACGGACATAAAATAAGTGGGAATGCCTAGAAAGATAACTATTAATAAGAGTCAATTTACCCCCCTTAGAGAGATAGGCTTTCATCCACCCACCAACCCTCCTAGCAACCTTATCAATCACCGGATCCCACATCTTAATATCCTTGAAATGGGAGCCCAAGATAAGTAGCCGGCAAAGTACCAACCTTACAGGAAAGGAGAAGCAAGATTATCCATATCATCAATCCTACCCACCGGAATTAATTCACTTTTCCCAAGATTAACTTTCAAACCTGACACCGCTTCAAAACAAAGAAGAACCACCCGAAGATGCCTAAGATGATCTTGTCCCACACCACAAAGACTAGAGCATCATCGGCGAAAAGTAAGTGGGAGACCATACCAACATCAACCCCCCTACCATTGATCAAAAAACCCTCAAATAAGTTATCCAAAGTAGCTTTATCAATGAGCTTACTTAAAGCTTCCATGACAATAATAAACAGAAGAGGGGAAAGAGGGTCTCCTTGACGAAGTCCTCTAGAACTATGAAAGAAACCATGGGGTGTCCCATTGACAAGAACCGAGAACGAGGGAGTTGCAAACTTGCAATACACTGAGAGATCCATCTAAGCCACTTGGAACCAAAACCCATCCTTTTAAGTAAGTAAATGAGAAAGTTCCAATTAACATGATCAAAAGCCCTTTCTAAGTCAATTTTAGCCACCAAACTCGAAATACTGCTTTTGGATCTAAAGTCAATGCATTCATTAGTGACAAGAACGACATCCACAATTTTCCTCCTACCCATAAAAGCAAATTGAGAAGAAGAGACGAGCTTGCCCACAACCTTACTAAGTCTTATCAATAACAATTTGGCAATGATTTTATAGACACTACCAAGAAGAGAGATAGGACGATAATCCTGGTATCCACCGCTTCTCCTTTCTTGGGAATGAGAGCAATGAAAGTGGCACTGGAAACTTTTCTCAAATCTCGCCCTCAAAAAGAAGTCTTCAAAAACCTTTAAAAGATCTTCTTTGATAACAACCCAACATTTTTGGAAGAAAGCAATGGAAAACCATCCGGCTTGGGAGCTTTAACACCATTCATACATTTCAAAGTGTCCCAAACTTCTTCCTCAAAGGCTTGATCCAACCAAAGTGCCTCTTCGGGATTAATGGAAACAAACTACACCCCATCAAGGAGGAGCCTAACATCCTCTTCCTCAAAAAAGAGAGATTCATAATTGTCAACAATATCATTAGCAAAAATAGATTCATCCTCAACAAGATTACCGTTCACTAAAAGCTTGCCAATAAATTTGTTCCTCTTATGAGAATTAGCCACACGATGGAAGAACTTTGTGTTTCTATTACCTTCTTTAAGCCATAAAGCCCTTAAATTTTGCTTCCAACAAATTTCCCCCAAGCGAGCAAGCCAAGAAAATTCCGTTTTGGCTTTAATTCTACTAGCAATATCTTCTTCGGATAAAACATGAATACCTTCTTTTTTGTCTAAAGAGCAGATAGCATCCGACACTCTAGACTTAGACTCCCCTAAGTTCCCAAAAACCTCCCTATTCCACGTCTTAAGCTTAAATTTCACCTCCTTTAATTTATAAGAAAACACAAAACTAGGGGTACCTTCCACAACAATAGAGTCCCACCAAGTCTTCACAAGATCAAACAAAACTCTCTTCCTTAAGTCACATATTTTCAAAGCGAAAAGGCCCATGAGAAAATCTTAACCCTTTACAATCAAGAAGAGGAGGAATGTGATCGGAAAGAGGCCTTTGGGAGTGCCGATTGGAGAACTCTTGGAAAGTGTTCCTCCCAAGAAGGGATGAAAAGAAATCTATCAAGCCTAGAAAGGCTTGGCACCTCCCGATTATTGGCCAAGTGAACCAACCACCCACAAGAGGAGGATCAATCAATTCATGAACATTGATGAAATCAGAAAACTTAGCCATAGCAGGAGTGGAATAAGCACAATCTTTTCTTTCGTTAGGGAACCTGACAATGTTAAAGTCACCCGCCAAGCACCAAGGCCTATCCCAAGAAGCTATAACCTCATTCAATTCTGCCCAAAAAGAGGGCCTAGAAGAGTCCTCATTAGGGCCGTAAACCCTAGAGAGAACCCATTCAAACCATTAAGTAAACAACTAAAAAGACAGGAAAGAGAAAAAAAGCCTCTAACATCATCAACCTTAGTGATCACCCTGCTATCCCACATAATGAGAATGCCTCCCGCTGTGCCTCTATCTCCAAGCTCTGCTCACTCCACAAAGCTGCCAGCCCATAACTCTTTAATGATACCTCTGTCAACTGAATCCATCTTAGATTCTTGAATAACAATAATATCCACTTTCCACTTGCAAAAGGCAGATTTAACGCGCCTTCTTCGCTCTCTGCTATTAAGACCTCTTACATTTCAAGATAAAAAAATTTTAATGTCATAAAGCAAACAATTCTAGTTTTCGACCCTTCCTGCCTCCCCTTAGAGTTCACTGATACCACTGTTACCATAGCTGATGGACCATTCTAGTTTTTTTATTTCCCTTTTACTTTCAAAAGAATTCACCACTTTTTTCCTAGGGGAGAACGTACCTCTCGCTCTCAATTTATTCTCAATTCTGGAGAATAAAGACAACACTTCCCCTTCTAAACCACCATAAGAGACCCCTAGTAATTTACTCAGCCCTTTTACATTTGAATTAACCCAATCCGACACCCTAGAATCTGAAAGCTCCACATTGTCCAGCAGTAGTTGCCTTTCTGTAAAATGATCTCTAAAATGATAGCAATCGTTAGCACCCTCCACCAGATCAAGAGACACCAAGGGGACACCTATGAGAAATCACTATGTTTCTCCCAATCACTACCATATTCCAAATTGCCCAAACCACCGCTGGATGCCTGAGTCTTAGAAAACACAGAAGGAGGAGCAACCTCAGGAATCATCGGCAACCTAAAACCAATGCTGCAAGCTTCCACTAACATTGGATCAAGAGAAGACCTGCCAAAAGAGCGAGAAGAAGAACCGTAGTCGAAAGGCAGAAGTCTCTAGCCTCGGTTTCAAATGATCAAGAGAAGTGGGATGAGAAAAAGGCCCAACATAAGAAGAGTTTGGATCTGAACAAGAGCCCAATTCGAAAGTAGGCCTAGGAAGGACAGGCCTATTACTAACACTAGGAATCATGGACCAAAAGAGGCCCAAAAGAACCCCCAATGGAGGTAGAAAAGCCCTGCACACAAGAAGAGCCCAGCACTCCCTCACTCCACTAACCACCCCTTCCCCTTATCAGATTTGAATCGAGGACGCACTGTAGCAGACATCATAGTCTCACCAACCAACATACGGAGACCTACTCCAGTGTTGCCAGTGAATCACTCGATCACCTAATGCCCTGACATTATCGCTCTTAGCTTGCGCATGCGATTCAACCCATCTTCTACTTCTGGAACGATGAAATCCTTTCCGTTGAACTGGAGCAGCTCCACCTGAGATACTGATGTGATCTCGGTGACAGTGTTCTACTCCAACCTCATGACTAGCATACAAAACAGAATTATGAGGGGTAATCGGCTCCTTCTCCAGCGAAATAAATACATTAAAATATCGCTTTCCTATCTGACACATTCACAAACTAGGGTAAAACAGCTCCATATTTAATAAGAAGATGAATTCTGTCCCATCTACCCTCCTAATCAATATCAACCTCCACAAAACCCCCATAGAAATCCCCCACTAATTTAAAGACGTCCAAGCACTATAAATTTAGAGGCTAGCCAAATAATTGTATCCACCTAACGCCTTGAAGAGCAAGATGACCAGTGCAACCCACTCTGGCTACGGCTCCCTAAGGATAAAGTTGAATGGAAATACCCCCAAACCTCCTGACACCTTCATTCAAAACTCTCACCGCCTCCAACTCAGAGGGAAAAAGGAAAAGAGTAAGCCCATCCACCAAGTGGTAAATTCTTACACCCGCCGACGCACCCCAGATTTTAGAGGCCCTGACCTCCAACGAAGCAAAAGAAAACCCATCACCAAAAATTTTACTGATGAGACATGATTTCAGGGAACAAATCTTCTCATCCACACCAACAAGATTGGGTTTGAAAACAAAAGAATTGCCTCTGGCCTTGAAACAACAACCGCCGTTTAAGAGGAAGATTCTGGAGTTTGGTGCCCTGAAGGTAGCTAGAAGGAGGGGGCTTAGAAACAGGGGCACTGAAGGCAGTAGCCATAGAAGAAATGATGGATTTTCTCAAGGCAGCAGCAAAGGCCCTCCACCTAAAAGCCTGTCTACCTTTCGGAACAACGATCATGCTTTTTCTACGATTGAAAGGAAACTCCTGAAATGAATAGGGCACTACCTCGTTCATTGGAACGTGCTAAAGCAACAACTTCTCTGAAAATTCCGACTTCCTTCCAGTAAACAAAAGCCTTCTTACCAAAAGAACATAAGTTATCAACAAAATCAGCTAATCTACCCACAAAAACTCTTTGTAGAAAAATACTGTTAGTACTGCCTCGGCTTCTTTCCACCTCCCGAAGAAAACGGCCCTCAGTTCTCCTCAGTTAGAGTGAGCTCAAACGTCTTATCTTCAACTTGAAACATAATAGTGCAAGTTTTATCATTAACTAACCAAACCTTTAAAGGCTCCCTTTATGAATACCATAATTCCATTTCTCTAGAGCACTGGTCGTCGGAGAGGTGGAATGCTCCTCAAAGATGGTGCTGTAAAGAGACCCACCAGACTGTCGTCACGTGCCGTCGACGGGTGGTGGAAGCGCCGACGGTGAGAGAGAGAGAGCGGCAAGATCGCGAGCGGGAAAATTAAAAGTGTAACCCAACTTAAGAAGCAGGTTATCTGATATCCAAGATTTTAACTAGTAGATGAAAAATTAAAGGCTGAAATTAGAAATCTACAAGTAACTTGCATGGAGCATCCCTAATAAGCTCGAGACAGAATCAGGGAATCTTATCCACAACTCCTTAATTGCAAGAGAATTGTGGAATTTCCTTTTCTCATTGTTGGAGGTTTATTAGGTCCTTCCCAAGTCAATGATGGATCTTTTTTATGGTTGGTGTTTCCAAGGGGGCAGAGAAAGAGAAAGGTGATTTAGGACTTGATGCTGCTTAATCTTTTGTGGGCTGCATGGAAGAAAAGAAATAAATTAATTTTTGAAAATGAAAAACTTTCATTAGGAAAGATGAAAGAGCTTCTTCTTAAGACTCTTTTTCTTTGGTTTGAGGCTTCTAGTGTTGGTCATAGAGTTCGTTTTTTGGAGTTTTTGAATTGTTGTTTAGCAGGGTTGAATATATGTTTTATTTGTTCTTTTTTTCTTTCTGCATATTTCCAATATACTGGCCTAAGGCCTTTCTCTTTTTGTTTTTAATGAAATTCTTACTCATCAAAAATAAAAAACCACTCAAAATCCAAGATATCAATGTTAGAGCAATGGGAACACACATTCTAAAGGTCTCCAAAAGAGGATAAGATCTCCCCCTTTGTTAATTTATAGGATTTGATCATTGGAATTTGGGCTTATCCATTTTAATAAACTGTTTGCTGAAATGATTTTCCATGATGTAAAGATCCATATCTGTGATCTATACATATATTTGGAAACATTCTTTTCTGAAAAGAATTTAACAGTGATCAAATTATTAAATTAGCCACTCAAGGAATTAAAGATATAAAAGAATTAAAAACATCATTAACAAATGGTAGATAGTAAATAATCTCCGAGTGTTATTTATGGATGTTAGTTGATGGTGGGGCTTATTTGCAGACATCTTATAGGAAAAGGCTTCATTATAATATTCATACTTTCAGAGTGCACCTACAGTAGTTTAATAGAGTTAATTGTAATTAATAGGATGTGTGGTGTGGGGATTGTCCTTTGACAGAGGCGTTTCCGCTTGTCTACTCTATTGCTGTTAATATAGAGGGTTGGGTTGGAGACTATGTGGACTGGACAGGGGACTTGCCAACTTGGAATGTTATGCTTCTAAGGAACTTGCAGGATTGGGAAGTGGAGGGAGTGGCAGAGTTTTTGGCAACCTTGTATGAGGTGAAGTTGGATAGGAGAGTTGAGGATGCAATGCTTTGGGCAGGGAACACAACTGGGAAGTTTTCTGTAAAGGCAATGTTTCGAGCTTTGAGAGGTCTGGGGGTGGTGAAGTTCCCAGCAGCACAGACCTGGCTGCCCTCTATTCCCTCCAAGATAGCATTCTTCAGTTGGGTGGCTATCTGGGGGAAATGCCTCACAATTGATGTTTTACAATTGAAAGGTTTTAAGCTAGTTAATAGGTGTGTAATTTGCAAAGCAGATTTGGAATCAGTTGACCAATTACTCCTCCATTGTGAGGTGGCTTCACATCTCTGGAACTATTGTCTGGAGATTTTTGAGGTGCTGTGGGTAAAGCTTGTTAGTGTTTGGCAAGTGATGGAGACTTGGAGGTGGAGGAGTAGGAATAAGAAAAGGCTGGGCATCTGGAAGATGGTTCCGCATGCCATCTTTTGGACCATTTGGTGGGAAAGGAACAATAGAACGTTTGTTGATAGAGAGCTAACTGTTGAACAACTAAAATGTCTTTGTATAGGCCTTCTTTTTTGCTGGAGTTGCTCTGATTTTTTGGAGGAGCGATTGTCATTGCAAGAGTTTTTGCACTCCATGATGCTTTAGTTTTTGAAAGGCTGTTTTGGCTTGTGTTCCATGTTCTTAGCTTTGTAGGGTCATAGGTGGGGGTTTTTGTTTTTGAGCTTTGCCGCTGTGGTATACTTGTATATGGCTTTTTGGCCCCTTTAATACAATATTACCTTTTTATCAAAAAAAAATATTAGAGTCATGAAACTACTAGAAAATCTAAATCCAATCGGAACTAGGGCTATGAAACCCTAAAACCTAAATTGCTCCATCTATATTCTCTCTATAGATTCAACAGCACAAACTAAGACTACGGATAGCAAGAAGGAATGAAGGATTAGAGCTCTGGGTCTTTAAGGGTACTCTCTTCTTGTGAATCTTCTTCAACTTCAACAACCCTAAAGGTAATCTTCAAATTTCTTTGTTAATGATTCAAGAACATTTGATTATATTCTTGGGATTTGGGAAAAAGTATTGAAATACTCCATAAAATAAAAGAAATCTGTTGCATCTGCTTATTTTTTCAACACTAACATCATTAATAGGCTTGTATATCAATCCTTTTGTCCGTGAAGAATCTTTTAGATCATTAACATGAGATTTCAGCATTGCATCCTTTATGGGAACATCATTCTCTTCAAAATCTTCCAACATCGAAGTTGATATTAAACGAAAAGATGAGACAGCAACATTAGAATATTTTGTTTAGGAACGAGTTCCTTAGCACTTCATCTCCTTAATGAGTGTTTTAGTTACTTCTTTAATGTGTCTCTAAGCTTTGTTTGCTTTAAGATTTCCTCCAGCATTTTACTTAGTTTTCTTTCCTAATAGCAATATTCTCCTTTTTCTATTAAAGAAACAAGCAATGGAAAACTTAAGATTAAAATGTTGTCATCTTTTTATCTGAATATTAGAAACATTTATTAAAAGAAGGGGTACATAGAAGAACAAAATCCTAGATGCAATCACACATTCACCCAGCAAAAGCACAAACCAGGAATGAAAAAGCCTCGTTCATTATCCAAGGCCAAAAGAAGCAAAGAAAAAGCAACTAGCCAACACAACTCAACTCAACTCAACAAATCCTTAATCCCAACTACAAGGGGTCAGCTACATGAATCCTTTTACACCGTTCATTTCTATCAAGGGCTGTATTCTCTGTTAAATCCTTGGCACATCCTTTTTCAGTAGAGCAAAAAAAATATTTGACGATAAAAATGCCATCTATGATGTCCTCCTTTAATCACAGCCTTCTTAGGATAAAAGTGCCATCTGTAATGTCCTCCTATAATCACAGCCTTCTTAGCCAAAAAATTTGCTACACTATTCCAGGATCTAAGGGTCCAATTAATCCTTGACCTCCATCGATCAAACTTTAATTATAATATGCCTGATGATATGGTCATATCCCCTACAACTTCTCATCTTTTTAACCCAGCTGATTATCATCAAAGAATCATCTTCCACTATGAGCTAAATCTAACCCAACTTTGAGGCTTCTTGGAGACCTTCAAGCATGCTAAAGAATTCTGCTTTAGTTGCATCCCCACTAGTGGCAGGCTTAGAATAACAAAAAGGATAACATTTTCATAATAATGTACTAAAATACCTCTTACTCCAGTATATCACCCAGCTTCCCTGAAGAGCAACCATCAAAACTTCAGGTCAAAAACTTCTAAGGAAGGGGGTCTCCACAGCTACCTAATGAACCTGGGCTCTTCAATAAGAAGAAACAGCTCTCCAATCCCTCTAAATAAAAAACAAGGGAATCTCTATGAACACAGCCAAAGATCATCAACCACAAATCCTTGCCCTTCCTTTCTACCCAGGCAGGCCCAAAGAGCCAATTATCATTTCCAACAACAATAAAAAGTTTCTGTCAGAAAGCACGTATAATGGCACATTACAAAAAGGATGATCCACTATCTCCCCATTGTCTCCTCACATCACACTTTTTTTTTTTTATGAAGTTCCTCACATCACACACTTCATGAGGTAAGGCACGTATTCGTCCTTGTTTTTTTGAAATCAGATCACTGGTCCAACCCAAGATCATGACTTTTGAAGGCCCTTTTGTCTTCCAAATCATGAATGATAATCTAGAACCAAGAAATCATTAACTAGGAGAATGAAATATGATTTACAGCTGAACTCCTGACCAGATGAAGACTCCAGCAGCTATTATTAAGCTCAAGAGAGGAAAAATATTGTTATCTTTACTTTTCTTACATTTTCCCAAAAACCAAAAAGACCTTTTAAAAATTCTGTTGGTACATATTTAGGATTATTACTTACATATTGAACATCCTCAAAAGGGACAAGATGTAGAAGCAACACACGGTATTGAAAGTTTAATTTCTAAGAGTAATAGAATTACGGGATTTTAAATTAGAAGTATTTGACGGTTGAGTTAATGCAAAATAGTTTTAGATTAGAAATTTGGTGATTGTGATCTCATTTGATCATACTCCAGAAAAATCAGAAGGCTTCAATGTCTTCAGAATACTCCAGTGTCTTCCAAAAATTCTAAGAGAGAGAGAGAGAGAGAGAGAGAATGATCCAATCATTAAAATGAGTATCAAGTAGAGACCTTATGATAGTATAATCGAAACTTACATCAACATCTTTATGATTTCAATTATACAAATTCATTATAGAGGTATTGTCATTTTTAAAATCTGAATTGGATCCTTGTCCTAAGAAATTGATTTCTAAATATTACAACCTTTAAATGACATATACACTAAAGCAACCCAACAGCCAATATTTTCACAAGTTCAGACTGAGGAATGATCCAATCACAAGGTATGTGGATTTTTTTTTTTTTTTTCACCTCCTTTTTTAATATGAATATGGATCTTGACTAAAAAGGTGGTGGATGGTTTTCCCCACTAATTTTCTTCAACTGAGGAATGCAAACTTTAAATGAGATAGAAAGAGAAAAAAGAGGGGAAAAAAAAAAAACATATAAAGAATAAATAACTAAAATGTAATAATACCTCCAATGGAGTTAGTGGGCATTTTCCATCCATCCGAATTGCACCAGGCCTTATAATTCTACCCCTTTTATTGAATTTTCCTCTCCAGCTTCTTTCTCGAGCAATATCCATTTCATGTTTCTCTTCCTCACCGCCATCATATATACAACATGAAAATGCGACCATATCCTTTTTTTTTTGAAAAAAAGAAAAAAAAAAAGAAAAAAAGAAAAAAGATTGGCACGATGAGATAAGATAAAAGATGGGGAGAGAGAGAGAGAGAGAGAGAGAGAGAGAGAGAGTTTAGGAAATATAGGCATCCTTAAAGATGTAAAGAAACAAGAATTACACCTCTTCAAACCGGAGATGGACTGATACATATTTCCCTTCACTCTGGGAGCTATTCTTAACCATTCTATCAACCATGTTCTCTGCAAGAATTCGTATAGGTTGTGAAAACCTTAGTGCTTCAAAATTCGCAAAGCATCTAAGCCATTGGATAGTTGAAGGAACTGCATGAGCCAATCTGTTGGAGAAAGGTGCAATTCGTACAGCCCTGCACCATAGAATATGACAATATTATAGCTCTTACATATAATGTGTTGCAAGCCAGTGATCAGAACAAAAAGGTTAACAAAAGGTCTGCATACAAATCTCTAAATAATGGCGCTAATTGCACAAGTCCTAAAGCTATTTGAGTATTTGTGTTCAACACAAGACTATGTATACGTCAACTTACCCAAAAAACACAAATTTTTGCACAAACTAATAATCGAAGAAGCAAAATCATGTCTGTAAGTGTCTCACCCCATTTTTGCACTTTCCCGGGTTCAAAGTAAGTATCTGCCATTAGTGAACGTGACCATAGAATAATCAAAGGAACTAACTATCAATAATCATCACTGAGAGTCAAGGACATCAAACATAATTCAGACATATTAGTTTAAAAAAACCATTTAAAAATTTGTTTGTGCTAGTAAATACAACCAATTGATAGAGAGATAACCTAAAATTAAAAACCATGCCATCCTCCCTCATGTGGGACATTCCTAAATATAATAGCAGCGCCTTGTGAGACCTACAATCCTTTTGCATATCTGAAGGGCATTATTGTAATTGTCCACATTCACTATATGCGAAATAATACTTCCATTTTTCTCTTGTTTTGTTTTTTTTTTTGTTTTGTTTTGTTTTGTTTTGTTTTTTTTTTTTCTCCTGAAAAAGCAAGAATGCCATTTTGTCTTAGACATGAGTGAGGCTGATGGAAAGTGTGCTAGCAAGAAAGGAGTGAATCCAGTTTATTTGTGATGTTCTTTGTATTGGAGTGATTTTAATTCACCAGGTGTATACTTAGATCTTGAAATACTTAGTTAATATTAAATATTATCTAGCAACTGATATTAGTTTCAACAAGTAGTTACTCAAGCGGTGATGTAGCGAGGTACTAGGTGGTACAGTGAAATTAGTAGGGATACTTAAATCTTTACCTTAGTTCTAATGAATGGTTAGAATTAGTTCAATTCAAAAGCTAGAATTTATTGTTACAAAAAAGTAGTACTCTTATCTTCTCCTTCTCAATAGATTGGTTTAACAGTGGTTAGGGTTTAATATGCGGCGTTTGCTCAAAACAACAAAACACTGTAATGTTAGCTCTAAAACCAATTTATTGTGTTGAATTTTGAAAGGTCTGAGTGAATTTAGAAAGGTCCTATGTCTGTTTAGTATCAGAGCCCATCCTACATGAGGGACAACTAGGAATCAGTTGCATGTAAAGAAATAAAGTACAACTTGTGAATCGTTAGTCTCACATCACCTGAGAACAATGGAAATGTGTGGTGTATGAGCTGGGAGGTGACCCTCACCCTATGAGCGTGCTTTTGGGTTGAGTCCTACCTTCATTGTTTGACATGGTATCAGAGTTGGGAGTATCGCAGGGATGGCTAAGGGGCGTGTCTTGGGCCTTGCACGGTGCACGTGAGTATGTTAGCATGGTGCACATGAGGGAACATATGAATCATTACTCCCACATCGACTAGGTACAAAGGAAATGTGCGGTGTATAAGCTAGGAGGTCTATGGGCACACCTTTTGGATAGAGCGCAACCCTCAACATTTGACACAATTCCCCTCAACTTAATAAAGCTTTATCCTTACTAGTTGAGGATGTGAAAAGATCAATGTTGGATCACCCAGACTTGGGTGCATAAGCAGTGACAGTTGCCCTTATGAACACTTGTTTTCACTACGGCCCCTAGTGGGTTCCCTTAACCAAGCCACTGCCTATGAGTCTCTGGCTCATTGGCGCTAAGCGTGATGGAATGCTAAAGTTTGGTAATTTCTCCTCCGACCAGGATGAGGGATCCCATTTAAGTTATTAAGTATCCAATCCCACGCATACTGTATGACATCTGGTCAGACAAATTTCATGGTATCACAATTTCGAATCCATTATTTATTCAATGGAAGCTATTGTTGGATATTCCCCAGATAAAAGTCAAAATATGGTTCTTATGGGTGGTTTAACATAGCATGTGCCAATTACAAAAACTGCTTTTTTATTAGTTTGGACAGATTAACCAGTGGCTCTTCCTATTGTGCAAGCAAGATTGATTGGATTAGCCCACTTTTTTGTAGGTTATATAAATATATATATAGTTAAATATAAAATTAGCCTAAAGGCATATTAACGTTACCTAATCCAACAATTTGCTAAGAAACGAATTGTATCAAAGGGAAGAGAAAACAATGTGGACAAGGAGTCCAACAAAACAAAGAGGAACAAAAGCAGCTATTTGGCCAGCAAATCAACCCTCACCCCCAACCCAACATAAATAAATAAATAAAATAAACCCTTAAAAAAAACCTATACACTTCCAGAATACCAGCACAAACAAAAAGCCACCCTATACATCATTCCACACCACACCATTAAGATCAAGGAGGATAAAAATAACCTCCATGCACCATTTTTTGTGGGTAATATATTCACTAATGTGGATTTCTTGATTGCCTCTAAGTCAGGCACATTTGGTTTCCTCTTTTTTCTTTTTCTTTTTTTGCTTTAAATGTGTGTTGTATATGATAATCTCACTTCTTTCAATGGAAGAGTCCTTATATTTCTGCATCAAGAATCCGGCTCGCATCATTGATGGAAAACAAAGAATATCTTTTACGTATCCACCCAGATTGTCCAACATTTTGGGAAATGATACAAAAAATAAATAACTAACTAAATAAAAGATGGTTTTTCCCACAACCTCTAATGAACTCTATAATCATGGGGTTTATACCAATGAACAAAAAGAAAAAAATGTAAGCATTTATTCTTCAATTCATTTCAAAATCTAAGCATTTATATGGACTGATGTGTTTGTGCAAGAACCACTCAGAGTTATTTCCAGAAGTTGAGACTATATGTGCTTGTGAATATACTTTATAGAGTAGTGTGTATGTGCAAGAACCAAAGAGAGTTATTTCCAAAAGTTGAGTAAAATATTCCAATATAATATAAAGAATATAGCATGTGTCCTTGAACACCAATGTAACATACAAATTAAATAAGAAGAAAGAAAGAGAACTATAAGAGATTTTGTAACAAAAAGGCATCAGTTACATCTTCCACAAAATTTTGAAGTAGATATTGCGCTCCTTCATGAGAGTCTAACTAGGTCATGGTTCAAAATCTTGGCAGAGTGTGAGTCATCTCAGGCTCTCGGTTGAGTCATCTCAATCTTGTTATGTGACAAGACGGAATATTCTATTGAATCAAGCTAAATATAGGAATATATCATTTCAGGCAAGATGGCCAAGATCTTAGCCAAGACCAAGACACAACATCAAGATCTCATCTGAGATGAGATTTTTAAGTCAAAAACGATATAAAACCTCCATCTATTTCTTTCTCCTTCATTTTTCTAGAGATAAGTGAAAGTATTTAGGTTCAAAAATGCCAAGTATCTCAATATCCCTCTATTTCAATCCAAAAACTCTTCATTGTCACTTCAAATTCCTCTCTTTCTTTGCATTATGGATTTATAAACCTCAACCTATTTAAGTTGCAAACCGACTCTTTATTTCTTTTTCCTTGTTATTAAGACAAGAAAACCTCTTAAACTATTTATATATGGGATTTCTTAATGTGGGCACTTGTTAAGATGGATTTAATGAAGCAATAATCATATGGGAAATGTGAAAATGCATAAAAAAATCCAAATAGCATAGAAAAACGTGAAAATACATAATAAAATGGTGCAAGTTACAAAGAAAAACATAAATATAAATAATTGTTCAAGTACATTTTCCCATGTAATGATTAATTCATTAAATGCATCTTAACATGTGCCCTTAGGGCACACATTAAGAGAATCCTTTATTTAATTTACTTATGAAAACTATCTAACACTTTTCGTAATAAAAACAAGGGTACATTACAGAAAGCCCCCTAAAGTTTAGCCCCCCCTTTTTTTAACCCCAAGGGGTAGCTCAATTGGCAAGAGACCACGTCCTCAACAAGCAGAGGTCCTGAGTTCAACTCCTGCTAAACCTATAGGGCGACCCACACAAGGTTTAATGGTTCTTATAGGCCTTGTATTTACCTTCCATATGGGTTGTGGGGTTTTAAATGGACCCAAGGTTTGGCCAACATTTACAAAAATAACACTATCCATCCAAATGGCCAATGTGATTTGAGCGGCACATTGCAACAATTTTTCTCTTTAGGAGGATTACATAAAAGAGGGCTACAAACTTTAGGGGGATTTCTGTAATTTACCCGAAAACAATTATGTATCTTTTATTAATAATTATACCCTGTTAAAAAAAACTGATAGCTTATGAAACTTTTCCATTAAATTATCCCAACTCCACTATTACTTTTATCCAACTAAATTGATAATCATGTCATTTCTTCAATAAATATTTATATACACAATCATATTAAAATAATAATCATGTACATAAAAAATCATATTAAAAATTGTAGTGTATATATTGTTCATTTACTACATAAATATACTGGGTATCTAAAACTTAAATATTGTCTATTTTCATTTACAATAGCACACAAGCACTTGTTTTCATAATTTTTACCACATTATATGTTTTAAGTTTTTTTTTTCCCCATGGTTTCAATGTGTTTGTCCTATTTTTTATGATGCTTCTTTTTTTTCTTTTTTTTTTTCAGGGATTATTTTGAACATTCTTTCATGCATAAAGTTGCATCTTGCCCAAGGTGCAACAAGATGAATGCAACCGACACACAATGACATCCACTACTGAGATTTTAAAAATGACTGGTGTAGGACATGCTAGGACACAGGTACAGGTACAATAAGGAGTAACAAGTGACCAACTCGCCATTTGTCACAGGGGGAAGTGTCCCACATTAAAGACTATGTACACCTAAGTTTCTCCACCATTAAATGTGAATATCAAATTTGCAAAGAATGAATATGATGTGCCTAGTTATAATAGCTTGTGTTAGTTATAATAGCTTGTATTAGTTTATAAGATTAGTTAGCTAATTGTCTAGGGGTATTTCAATCGTTCAGCATGTAATCTACTATAAATAGGTTGGTTAAGGGTTAGTTTGGTTAGTTTTTGAAGAATATTTCATTTTGTATGAGTTGTGAAAGAGCTGAGAGCTCTTTCTCTAACTAGGATCAAAGTTCCTTTAATTTTCCCTCACTTTCTCTCTCATTTTCTCTCACTTTCTAGCATTTTCTAGCTAGAATGGATGGTTTGTTGGAGAGTCTCATCAAAATATGATATTCCACAAGAACCAGCAAGGAAAAAAAGAGAAAACAATCTTAAATAAGATCAAATTCACTATGAATGTAGTAGCTTCCTCACTATGAAAGTGGTTGTGTTGGAACCATACCCCATCTGCACCAGCTTTGGAAGGACCTTTTCAAGATAGTAGGTCGGACTTGACCAAGCTTTCACTCTCAAATTCACAATGTTGCTTATATTATTGTCAAACCGCTGAAGTACATCTCCAGGAAGCTCTCTGATCACATTCACATTATTTTTGAGTGCATTGATGAAAAATTCTTCATCAAATATGTCCCCAAACTTGCTGCAAAAAATTGAAATAAAGGAGAATGTATGTAGTATCCAATATCGAGCAGCTAAGCCAACATGAATAAGTGTCGTGGATAAATTAAATCTTACACAGTAAAATATTTCAGAGGATAAAAGAAAATTCTTAACTTCCTATTATGGAGTGAGGACGTTTATACTCTGCAACATCAACAGCACAAACAATATTCCATTACTAGTGTCTACTTACAGCTCAAATGTTCTCACATCACTACTCAGCATCAATTTGCCTTGTTCTTGTTCTAGTTTGAAAGATATTTGCTGGTCAGCATTGCATTGCAATTTGGCCAAGTCTAAAAGTTGTGAATCTATACACAAGCTGTGTTAAATCAGAGTCAATCTTGGCACTGTACCCAATCAAGCCCCCTTTTGGTGCCACATAGCAAGTCAAATGGAACATGTTAATGCCCAATATAACCAATTTCAATCCCCACTATAGGCCAGATTAATTAAAACAGAAAATATCATTCATATTAGCAGTTGCTTGACACCACAGTCATATCCTTTTTTGACTAAAATTGGTACTATCAAATTTTATGTTCAAATGCACATTTTATACCAAAAATTGTCATGCAACCATGCAATGTTTACTTATCAAGCTCAGAGAAAAGCATTTGAAGCCCTGTTGCCAGAAAGCTATCAGACTTTTTCAGATGTTTTGAGAAAGAGGATATCAAGCACATCTCCCACTCAATTGTATGCCATAGCAGCAGGATACAGGGTTAGTGGGATGTGTGCCAGGGGGTAATTCTTATGTTCAGACTTCAGAGTGGAAAGAGTAGAAGGGGTGCAATGCTCTATACTACTTCACAGGAGAGATATACACTTGCTATTGCATTTATGTGAAATTGTAAAGGAGTTCAGCAGGGTCGTGATAGGAGTAAGATAGTTGAATTTGCCTTTGTGATCATTGTCATTACTATGGTCTTTTTTGTTGTTCCAATGCATTTTTCCTTCTTTGTTTTCTCAAATAAATGTTCTAAAATTTCATTGTGAATTTTGGTAACTTGCAAAACATCATCGAGCCTTGTTGCCACCAAGTTCTAATAAAATTAATATGTCATTTGCTATGGTGAATACTGATGTATGGGGTCCTCATTTTTTTACATTATTTGGTTTTCAATGCTTTGTCACTTTTATTGATGAATTCTCTAAAAGTAATTCAGTGTATCCTTTTTTTCCTATTTTTAAACTTTCCATAAAATGGTATAATGGTGCTAACCCATTTTAATACTCCTATTAAGATAGTTCATTTAGATAATGGGGATAAGTATCTTTATGGAGTCTTGAGTCCTATTTTTGGATCATGGTATTGTTCATTAAACTTCTTAGGTGGGTGCACCTCAGCAAAGTGGGTTCACAAAGAGAAAAAACCACCATCTTCTTGAGGTGGTTAGGACTTGCTTTGTTGTTCTCCATGCATGTACCTAAACCCTACTATTGTGATACTCTTCTCATGATAGCACATTTAATAAACAGGATGTCTTCGAGAGTTCTCAATTCCAAGGCACCGGTTGACCTATTGTCTCCATCCTCTCCATCTGATCATTTTTTTGTTTCTCCTTAGGTCTTTCAATCTGCCTGTTTTGTTCATGTCCCTAGCAAAGCTTAAAGTAAGTTGGATCCTAAAGCTCTTAAATGAATCTTCTTAGTTTGAGCCACTAAAAAATAAGAATTACCATCCTCTCTCTGAAAAGTGGATTGTCTCCATGGATGCGACATTCTTAAGTCCTTGTCCTATTTTTATTCTTCTTCGCGTTTTCTTCAGGGGAGAGAAATAGTGAAGAGAAGTCCTCAATGCTAACTAATCTTGTTCTTTCTCAAGGCCATGAAGAGCAACAATATAAAGAAAAACTTCCTCCCAAAGAGTTGAAGGTCTACTTAAGAAGACAAAAGGACAAGACCATTTCTCCCCTTAGCAACTAACCATCATCCTTGGACTAAGGTAATCTGATGTCTACTCCTGTTACTGCTACAACTATTTAAAACTCTAGTGATCTTGTTACACTTCAGTGCAAGAGTTAGATCTTATATTCAACACCCTAACTCTAATTTTGTCTCCTATCATAATCGTTCTTCTTTTAGTACATTTGTATCCCATTTATCTTCCATGTCTACGGCTAACAATTTATGGGATGCACTTGGTGATCCAAAATGGAAGGTAGCTATGATTGAAGAGATGAAAGCTCTTCAGGAAAATAAAACTAGGGAGTTAGTTGACTTACCTATAGGGAAGACAATTGGATTTAAATGGTCGTCTATAGTGTTGTGGTTCTATAAAGCCATATAGGGCGAGATTAGCAGTAAAAAGTTTCACACAAACCTATGGCATTAAGACATTTGCCTCAATGGCAAAGAAGAACTCAATTCGGGTTTGACTTCATTAGTTGCTAATCTTGGATGGTTCCTACATCAGTTTAATGTTAAAAATGTTTCCTTCATGAAGTTTTAGAGGAGGAAGTGTTCACGGATGTTCGTCCAAGCTTTGAGTGCTCTACAACTAGTTGGAAGGTGTGCAAGCTAAGGAAGTCCTTTTATAGGTTGTAACAAAATCTCCTTGAGGGTGGTTTGAGAGATTTACTCTAACTATGTTGGGATATGACTTTATACAGAGTTAGGGAGATCATACCATATTAATCAAGCACTCATCCTAATGCTCTACACCAAAAAAATCAATTATTTATACTTGCAAGAAATGCAAGAAAATGAGAGGAAAGTAAAAAGAAAGTGATAGAAAATCAAGGGAAACTTTTAATTTAAGAGAGAAAGAGCTCTTAGCTCTCTAACAACTCATACAATCAGGAATATTCTTCTAAAATTATTATAACTAACTGGCAACAGCCCTTATATAGCCAATACGCTGCTGGGTAGCATACATCTTGCCACATCACATCCTAAGGAAAAGTAACTGCCCTTATTGTATATGTTGATGATACTTGATAGTGTACTAACAAGTGATGATCACGAGGAGATACAAAAATTAAAGACCTATCAAGCTAGATAACTTGAGAAAAAGGACTTTGGAAGTTACCTTATCAAAAAAAAGAAAAAAAAAAAAGGACTTGGGAAGTCTGAAGTATTTTTTGGGCATTAAGCTTGCTAGATTTCAAAATGGTATCTTCGTTTTGCAAAGAAAGTACGTCATAGATCCTTTTTTCTTTTTTTTTTGATAAGGTAAATATGTAAGTACGTCATAGACCTTAAAGAAACAGGATGCTAGGTTGCAAGCCTATTAATATTCCAGTGGAGCAGAACTGCAAGTGGCAGGTTGATTGGTAAACCTATTTGCTTGTCACACAGTAATCCCGATAATACCCTTGCAGTTAGTTTGGTAAACCAATTTGCTCCTAGAAAGGGATTGTCATTCTACTTCTATAAGCATGATCACTTGAGATTTGAATCATATAAAAATGCTGATTGAGCAAACTCAATCCCAAATCATAGGCCTACCTCAGGCTATTGCACTTTTGTGGGGGGGAACTTGGTGACATGGCATAGTAAGAAATAGGAAATTGGCTAGATTTGGTGTTGAGGCTAAGTTTAAAGTCATGGCTCATGGAGTCTCATCTCTAGCTGAAGACGTTAAAAATGCTTGGTTTTGATTCTAATGACCCTATGAGACTGTATAGTGACACTAATTGATGGCGTAGCCCTTAGTTGGTTAGAGAAGAAGTACCCTTGTCGGAAGCCTAAGCCTAAGTTCGTGGGCCACTTGACAATGAACAAGCCTTTTTGGTCCAAATGAAAGTGTCCTTGGTTGTTTGAGTCATTAGTTTCTATTTATTAAGTCTTAATTATGGACTAGGGGTATTTTAGTAATCTTACAGACTTTCTATTTTCTAATTTGGTAGTATTTTATTTTCTAAAAGTTTCTATTTTCATTGTTTCCTAGTTTGAGTCCATTAAGAGTCTTGAAACTCTCCTATTTTAGTGGAGTTTGAGTCCTAATTAGTTTCCATATTGGTAAGTGTTGTCTTTAGAAGGTTTTTAACCTTTTACTTGTCATGCAAGTTTTCTAGAGTCTATAAATAAGGGCTATTGTACCCAAACGAATTTTAACTTTGATTAATGAAATATTGAATATTTTGATTTGGTTGTTGAAGGCATGCTTGCCTAGCTTCTCCCTTCTTCTTCTACTTCTTCTTCTCTTTTCTCCAATTCTCTATAATACTGTGTTCTCTAATTAACCCACAACCAGCCCCTATTTTCATTATCTTTTCAACCTAAAACCCTACTTCCACAACCCTAACGCTGCATTTGGTTTGAGGGAATGGAATGGGTGTGGGAATGGAATGAGAATGGGAATGGAATGGGAATAGTCATTCCATACCAATGTTTGGTAAGGGGTGGGAATGGAATGAAAAAGAATAGGTGGGACCCACTTTTAATGATTTTCATTCCTTAAAATGTGGGAATAGCCATTCCTCTTGGCTTGGGAAGGAATGGATATTCCCTCCTAGGGAATAAAACCCCATAAACGAATGGCCATTCCATTCCCCACCAAACACTCACTTTTTTTGGGGTAATGGAATCACCATTCCATTCCCTCCTTCATTAACTCGTAACAAATGTAGCCTAACTCTATTGTCATACCATAAGCCCCTTACATTTTAAACCTTAAAGTAGCTGCTGTTCAGAAATTCCAACAACTATTTTTTTAAAATTCCAGCCACTTAATACCTTTAGACCTTGGCCTACTCTAACCCTAGTTCAACTACAAAGCCTTCCACCCTTCAAAACCTAAAATCACAAGCCTTAAGCCCACCATAACAGCCACATACAACATTATTCAAGGCTGTGCTGCAGCACTAATGCTGCAATTGATATTGCCCATAATCCAGTGCAACATGACAGGGCCAAGCATATTGAACTTGACAGACACTTCATCAGGGAGAGATTGAGTGCTGATGTGATTTGCAAGCCTTGCGTTCAAATAGGAGACAAATTAACAGATATCTTAACTAAAGGAGTAACAAGCTTGAGTTTTCCATACTTTCCTAAGCAAGCTGCACATGTGTGATATCTTTGCACTGGCTTGAGAGGCATTGTTGCATAGTTGGTAGCTTCTTAATTTCTATTTCTTATTATTCTATAAATCTATGGTAAGCCAAAGGGTATTTATGTCATTGCACTTGTGCTAGTATAAATATTAATTTACAAGGGAGAGAGCATTAAGCTTTCATTATTTTTCAGCCATTTCTCTCTTCTTTCTTTTCTTCTTCTTCTTCTTCTTCACTTTGCGATTATCTATTCAAATCAACTAAAAATAAGGCTGGCATGTCAACCTACTTCCATTAAAGTGGCAACTCAGAAGTTAAAAATAAATAAATGTTAAATAAGTGGTCAGAAAATAAGAAATATTAGAATTGGATTAATCAAAACCCTAAAGGGGCTTATACAGCTTACAAGACGTATCAATGTTAGAAACTTTATAATATTTGGAAATTCTATAATATTCTTATGGTGTATCATGTACACCATATTACATCATCCATTTTATTCACCATCAAAATCGGGTGAACACCATGATCTATTTGCCATAATTTATGAACCATGATCAATTTACCAAAAACTATGAATCATAAACTAGTTGCCACAGAATATGATTGCCGACTGCTATCCACTGCCTAAATAGTCATTATATCCTTCATAAAGGTCTGAACAATATTAGAGAGATGCAAGGATTATACAAAGGGAAATTACAAATCCAATAAGTCTCACCTGGAATCTCGCCAAACACTATTAAATGAAACATTGGAATAACAAGAGTCGCATTCAGTAGTCCTGCCACCGCCACTACATCGCATATCTATATCGAAAAGACGGATAACTTATCAAATCAAAATTATATCATGTATAAAATATAGTTAACACTGCTCTTAAGTTCATGAGATTTTGTTCCAAATCCAACTTATTCAAGCATAAATCAACTCAGACAGTCCTTCCTTTAGTCTATCAATACGAAATGATTCAAAAAAACATTGAGAAATATGCAAAGAAACAAAAGAGTTCCGTCATTGATAGCTAATATACCAAAGCAGGAATCGAACGGTGTCATGGATATCAATCCTTTGAGTAAACAATATGATAGATGAAAACAAAAGGAAACAACAGAATTGGAAATGCATGGTCAGTTTAATAAGGGTAAGAAAATTACACTAACCTCCATAAGCTTTGTAGAAAATACAAGGAACTCCCCTTTCTTTCCAAAAGTAAACTCCCCTCCCCTATTACTAACATCGGCTTGATGATGTTAACAATTGGCATTGATTTTCCCTTTTAACCTTCATTATAGTATAATATCTTTGAATCAAAACGCTATGTCTTGATTCAACTTCATAAATCAATTTTAGGTTTGAGTTGCAATGGCATCTATCAGAGTATGCAAGGACTCAAAACTAGCCACAGTTTAGATTGTTTAGACGGATCATGCAAGAGAATCTATTTTGATCGTTAAAAAATTTCTATCTCAAATTTCCAAATATAAAAGAATTAAACTTTAATCAACACGCCTTCACCGAAAGGATGTGGCTATATTAACATTACTCAATTCAAGGCCTCACCATATATATATATATATGTGTGTGTGTGTGTGTGTGTGTGAAAATTCCATCACCAAATGGGCTGTGGACACGTGGCACTTCTCGGGCTAGGGCCCTTGGTCTATATACGTTCAGGTAGGATACCACCTAACCCATAGAGATTAGCTCAAAGCCAACGGTGCTTGGCTCCACATGTTAGGCCGAATCTTGTTCGACCCACATGCTAGTTCAATCATAACCTCGCTCGAGCCTCAGACCATGCACCGTTCAGTCTAGGCATGTTCAGATTATACATTTTTCAAGGCAAGATCATTAAAATCATAACTAAGCTCGCTTCTCGAATTCCATTCTGCTCAATCCACTTATGCACAGGCCAAAGGACTCTCGCTCCACTCTAGTGATTGTTGTTCTAGCTTGATCACAACCAGATCTACGACACCTTCCTCAGTCCACACTGAGCCCGTTTGAGCTCGGTAGCCTCCAATGACATTCGAACAAGCCCCTCATCCAAAAGCCGAAGACTGACACACTTTGCGCTCAATGACCTCCGATTACTTAATCAAACCTTGGTCAAGAAGGTTATCGATAACCTGACCATGGTCAGCTAGCTGTCACCTAACCAGGGCTCAAACCCTAACTTAACCTCGGTAAGGTTAAAACAGTTTTTTACCCGACCTTCAGTTCCCACTATATAAGCATACTATTAATCTCCAGTCAGGTACGCCACTCTTACAAAAAGCCCTAGCTCTCCCTTTTTCACTTCTTCTCTCTAGACACTGAGATCTTACTTGACCATCGGAGGGTCCTTGGCCAAGCAACCCTCGGCCTCCCCCGTATTTTCATTTATTTCATGTCACTATTCATCGCCGACCAAAACTACTGTTCACACCCGGCAAACTAGCGCAACCATTCCTCTGATAGCCTAGATGCCAGAGCTGCCTCTGCAATCTTCTCTAATCGTCGTACTACAGTGCTCGGAGTCATCGAACCACCCATCTAAAACTGCTCCAACGACTGTACAAACTTTCCCAATATATATACATTTTTTTTTTCCAGGGGTGTTGCTTGCCATAAATTTTTTATTAAAATGGTTGCCATAAATTTCAATGTTTACCTTCAGTCAAAACTATAGCAAATTTTAAAAATAAAATAAAGGGGAAATATCTAAAACCTCCCTCAAAAATAAAATTATATCCAAAAATGCCATTAAATATTTTTCCTATCCATCTAATCCAAAAAACCTAAGAATCATATCCATTAACTCCAACCAATTAATTTTTTGTTTACTGCTGCTAAAAATAAAAAATGATTTGACTAAAATACCCTTATTCAACAATTAATATGTTTAATAACAAAAATGGTCATTCAACTGAATTTTCCCTTTTGCCCCCCTCTTCCTGCTTTGATGATGGAGGAAAAGAACCAAAGATAAATTGAAAAGAGAGGGTGCGAAAGGGAAAATTTAATTAAATGGCCATTTTTGTTATTAAACATATTAATTGTTGAATAAGGGTATTTTAGTCGGATCACTTTTTTTTTAGCAGTAGTAAACAGAAAGTTTACTGGTTGGAGTTAATGGATATGATTTTTGATTTTTTGGATTAGATAGATAGGAAAAATATTTAATGGGGTTTTTGGATATGATTTTATTTTTTAGGGGGGTTTTCGGATATTTTCCCTAAAATAAAATAGCTATTTGATGATTTGAAATATGTCTCACAAATAAAACAAAATAATATATATATATATATATATATATATATGGGTGGAAAACAACTTCTTGAGAACATTCTCCAAAAAGTCCAAAGTGAAAATACATTAGTAGGAATACAAGCCAAACCATCTGCCAATTGGGTCTCAACTATTGGTAAAGCGGTCATACTTCTTTTACCTAAGCTTAAACAGATAATTTTATCGTGGTATAAAATAGGTATTTGATCAATTTGGGGTTGACTTCATGCATTACCATCTATCCCACTAAAAAGAGATTGACAAAGGGGAGGTAGTGCCAACATTTTCAACATTTGCAATTCCTTTTAATAATTTTTTAATTAAAATGTATATTTCAATTCAAAAAATAAATTAACTTATATTCTGAATGATAGACTTACAATCCCTTTTCTTTTAATTTAACCGTCAAATTACACACAACTAGGAGAAGAAACAAATATTAGTCCTTACTGATGACAACAATGGGACCAACCTGCCCGATTATAAATTTGAAATCTTTTATTAAATATTATTCGTGTAATTGTAATTGTTAATTGTTTGAACACTAGGACATTGGAGCAAGGGCCACTTATATGAGAGTACCGAAGTCCCTGTCTGTCGTCTTATATGTGAGATCAATAAAAGGGGAATTGAGCTCTTCTAGTATGGCACAATCAAAACATCGCATTTGACTTGGGTAAAACAACCTCCAAATAGTGCCATTTTGCATTGGGAAACTCAACATAAAATGCAAAATGCCACATTAACTATTCAATGAAAATAAAAGGAGCGTTGCTCATCTATATAAGGAGATCCCTCCCACATCTTTACATGTGTTCCAATCATGTATGTGTACTCACATGCGGAAACATGAACTACAATTCTCTTTTTCCCCCCCCCCCCCCCCCTTTTGTTTTTTAATATTACATTGGATATAAGAATAACAAGGATGGACAAGTAGCCCTTAAAATGAGCCAATTCCTCTTGAAACATGCCAAACACCTAGTGAATCGATCCCCCAACACACTAGTGACACTGCTTTCCAATTTTGCAAAATGCACCTAAAAGAAAAAAAACACCCTTGAATTCTTTAGTGACCAAAGCCCATATGGAAGCAAAGAAGACAATCTTGTTTCAAATAAGCTCGCAAGAGTTGGAATTTCCGCCAACAAGTTTAGAATTTCTCTCCAACCAAATACTCCAAATCAAAGAAAGGAAGCACATGCTCAAACCACCTTTTCTCTACCACCCCTTCCAAAACCACTAAAGCCAATCTCCAACAAAGAAACAATCTTCCTAGGAGGAACCCAAGCGACTGTCTACCCTACCAGATTCCTACCACGTTTACAATTTCTCTCATGCCCTAGCCTGTCTAATGCCGATGTGAGTTTGGGATGGGCTAGTATTCTTCTCTCTTTTTTCCCTTTTTTTTTTTTTTTTTTGGTGGTGGATGGGATCAAGATAGGGCCACCCTGGCCCAAGGCCGCCTCATTCCCATGTCTATTCATTACGTTAATGATTAATAGTATAAGGCTCGTTAGGACAAAGGGTCATGGTGTAGATAGAGTTAGGGTTGTGGGAGTAGGGTTTCAGGTTGAGAAGACAAAGAAAATAGGGGCTGGTTGTAGGTTAATTAGAAACACAGCACTAGAGAATTGAAGAAAAGGGAAGAAGAAGAAAAAAGAACCTAGGTAAGCATGCCTTCAATAACCAAACCAAAATACTCAATATTTCATTAATCAAAGTCTAAATTCGTTTTGGTATAATAGCCCTTATTTATTGACTCTAGAAAACTTGCAAGGCAAGTAAAAACCTCCTAAAAACAAGCCTAACCAATATGGAAACCAACTAGGACTCAAACTCTAGTAAAATAAATAGTTTCTAACTCTTAATGGACTCAAACTAGGAAACAACAAAAACAGAAACTTTTAGTAAATAGGAAGCCTAACCATTAGAAAATATAAAGTCTGTAAAATTATTAAAATACCCCCAACCATAATTAAGACTTAATAACCAGAAACTAATGACTCAAACAACTACCATGGACACTTTCCTTTGGACCAAAAAGGCTTCTTCATTATCATCGAGCCCACGAACTTAGGCTTAGGCTTCCAACAAGGGTATTTCTCCTGTAATCAATTAAGAACTATGCCATCAGATGGTTACTTTTAAAAGTTGAGGTAGCCAGAATTTATTACTACATTAACTTTTAAAAGTATGTTCCAAAATTTTTTACACTAAAAACTTTTGTCTTTTTTTTTTTAATTATTATTTTTATTATTATTATTATTATTATTTTTTAATAACTTTTGAAATATTAAAACAAAAAGTAGAAGCTTGTCCACATGGGTCCTAAATGTACAAATTATCAATAAATAGATAACCATTTCCAAACGGGTCCTAAATGTACAAATTTTCAATATGCCAACTTTAACTCATACATTATATTTGTATGTGTAGATAGAGAGAGAAAAGAATAAAATTTGGTTGATTGCTGGGCACGACCAAGTTACCATTCATCTATCACACCTACACAATCCCAATCTAAGTGTCAGAAATCTCAAGTGGCTCATCAGGGACTACTTATGAATGAGAAGACATATCCAATTGAACAATAGCCCCACCTAATTATGTATCAGACAAAATTAGAAAACCATTCATATGTGTAACATGTGGATCTAGTCATTATCATGCGTGTGCATGTGTGAGTGAGACTCCTTAACTTGACGAAGCCCAATAGCTGTTTAGTGGAGATCTTAGCATGAACACATTTAACATTTTATTGGAAACTGATGAGATTTCAAGGTTTAAAATTTATAACACCTTCCATGTGTTTTGTATATACTTTCATGATTGCCAGCAGCACAGTTAATATGTGTAACAAACAGAACCACGTACATGTAAATCGTACTATGTAGTATCTACATTGTCAAATCCAGTATACAAGGAGAAGCATAGAATATAAAATTAACCATAGTAGAGAAAACTTTGAAGAATGGTAATGCGCAAGTGCACATGCACACGCACATAGCACTACCTTCCATATACAACAAAAACAAAAACAAAAACAAAGAATGAAGAACAATTTTATCCTTAAAAAAAGAAAAGACATACCGATAAGCGTTGTTGGTTCAACCCACCATTCGCTTCAATTATAAGGAAACCATTAGACTTTGGCAGTTCTGAGAACCCATAAAACCAAAAACATCCATTAGCTTCTCAAAATTGACAAAACAAGTTTTAGAAAATGACTAAAACAACTACTACTATTATAATGAAAGTTAGAACTTTCTACCAATATTCTACTGCTACAATAAGCTACAGCCTAGAAGTGCCAAACTATAATTTGACAATACAAATCTCCAAACAGCATATGCATGACCAAAAAGGAAAAAAAAACACAAGAACTGACTTAATGTGACCCAACAAATGTAGTTCGTAAAACCCCAGTGATATAATAAGGGAAAGAAAAACAAACAAATTCAATTCAAATATGGATGGTGAAGGATGTTAAACTATAAATGACTGTAAAGCCCTAACTTGAGAAAATTTTGCAACAGCCAAACAAGCACTTTAATAAATTCAGCGTAAGTAACCAGCCCAAGCCGAAAAATATTCTCAAATTTGTGTGCCATTGTCAAATATCATAACAACTTCATACAACTCGAACGTAACTCAAGTTTTGCCCCTAGACCTGATTGGCCCTGAATCTGACCCAAATAATTTTATCTCAAATATTGGACATAAATTTTTTAAATTTTTTAATGTTTTAAAATACTCCTGAGTCCTGACGTATTTTATCTTCTTTCTTTCTGGTATTATCTTAAACAATATTCTATAAACATGTTGGTGGATTTTGTCTGAGTTGGACCATTTGGAACCACCTAAACTCAACTCTGCTTGTATCAAACCCATCGCATCATTATTTAGAGAATACAAGGGATTATATTAAAAAAATATATCAAATCTCAAGTAATAAATCAAACACAAGATTTGAAGAATACCTTGCTTTATTGCAAGATGTTGAATCCAGTAAATCATTGTGTTTTAAGTTCTCAGGAGTTCTTAATCTTAGAATCTGTGTAAAAAGGTCATGAATATGGTGATCCCAAGATTCACAAAATCCTGCCCTGAAAACTCGCAACTAGAACACCAACCTAGTGAATTCTAAAGAGTAAATGCAATATGTTGATTCGAAGGACAAAAGAAGGGCCTATATCAAGATGTGGTACATCCATACATGTACATGCTGCAATGCGGTATGGCTATGTAAGCTTTGTTTGAGAAGTAGTCACAACTGGAGCTGCATTAAACAATGGCAGTCCAAATATGGTCAATTTTAGAATGCAGCATCCATTAAGATATGCAACAACCTCAGTCACCTTAGACTGGGTTTCACACATTGCACTCTACTTGTTTTGCTTTGGTCCTTTGTCTGGATTTCCTTTCTTAGATCCATTTATATTTACTAATAGTTTTTCAGTTGTCCCACACACACACACACACAAAGCAGGCAAGGAGAATGCTAATTATGCTTCTAAGAATACTTTTATTTTTATTTTTTTGATAAGGAATTATGCTTCTGAAAGTACAGTTCACAAAACAAGAAGCTGAATAATAACATTATTTATTGACCAATCAAATAATACAGATTATAGTTAGGTTAACTATAATTGGTATAATACCTGCTTGAGAAATACTCTGGCTGACACAAGGCTTCCAACCTGGACGTAATTTTGGATGCCACGCTGTCATCAACTGCATGATTTCCATTTGATTATTTTTCCAGTGTACTCTATAATTAGAAATTTGGCAGGAAAACTAAAAAAACATGCATAAAAAATTTCGATTGTTTTTTAAAGAAGACTATTACAAAAAATACTAAAATCATGAAAATGAAACTGTCATAACCAAAACAACGTTCATTTGATGACTGTACAGTTTCTAATATAATATAATATAATATAGATATATATATATATATAGATATATAGATATAAAATATCAGCTTTAATCATGTGTGGGATATCCTGTATGATCACAACTGTTCGTGAGCAACACGCGCGCGCATCATCCACGGATGGCCATGATCGAATGAGATAGTTTGGGATATCCCGCACTTGAACAGCCCTCTATATAATATATATATACATATATATATTGAACAAGATCAATAAGAATTGAACCCTTGACCCACCTAGCCCCTTTGAAATTGATTTTCATACTTCACTAAACATAGTAAGCTATTTTTTTCATTTTATGATTTAAAAATGTGTCCATGCCCACATACTGAAGTTCTCTCATATCCTAAGATATAGAGGTTGTACAAAACTAGCATTCAAATATACCCATAACGGACACCATTATACAAGTTCATATAAAATAGTCTTTGTTTTCAAAACAGCAGCAGAGGGTCCAACCACATGGTTAACATCCAATTACAACATTAGAGGGTCATATGTTGATATTGTTTGCAATGATTGAGAACTCTCAAATGGTTTGGGAATGACAGTGAGACTCTTCCAGGATTCTGGTGATGAGAGGATTGTCATGGATAACCATATTCTGGTGGTTTTTCTCATAGGTATTTTCCCACGAAGGGGGAAACATGAGGTTGTCCTTTTCTATATTTTGGGCTGAGTGATGTTGGCATCTCCTAAGATACTAACCCAAAGGAGAGAATGGTGCATCCATAGAAAAAAGACGGGATTGGACTTTGTAAGTCAAACAATGATTGAGTGCTACAACAGTTCTCCAGGCTTCATGTCTACACCAAAATGCTGGATCTGAACTTGGATGGTACTTAACATAGTAGTTTCAGTGAGATCTAAACTGAGATTAAATTTGACCTCGTTTAGAACATGTCCACTGTGCAAGAGCTTCTATTGCAGTTATACGAGCATCCTCATACTCATTCCATATGGTGTCCAAAAGGGCAATGAAACACATAACATTCTTGCCTGCCAGAAAAGTAGGCTGAAGGCCGAAAACCCAAGACATATGGCTCCCAAATGAAAGCCTTATACCCTTACTCGCAATATTGTTCGAGATCTGCTTCATTGAGAATTGATAGACATGTTTCTTGGAGGGAGGCTCAGACTGTTTGGATAGAGACGGTCGACAATTTATACACAAATGTGACAACTATAGGTTTATCATGTACAATAGCTTTGAGAGACTAAACAAGGTTAAGTGTCATAAAACCTATAAGAATTAAGAAGGTTCAACTTAAATGGTTGTAACTCATGAGTGGAAGAAATGAAAGACTCTGGAGCAAGGGGTGTAAACAAGAGTTTTGGGGATGTTGTCACTAATGGTTGTTAGGTTTGCCACGTATGGATCTCCTGATTCAATTATCAAAGTCAAGATCTAATAATTCAAAACTTGAAAGACTTCAAGAACTAACTATAGGTCTTAGGTGCTTCCTATGCTATTGCTTAGTGACCTAAGCAATCAACCAAGGAAAACAAGTGTTCACGTTATGGGGGCCAGCATCCACCCTGTAACTTGAGGTGCCCCCTACTAGCATGAGGCCAGCATAGGGAGGACTAACAGCCTCCACCTGTCGGTGTTGTCTGGGCAGCATTGCAAAGTGCCTCATGTCTGCCTGCCACTCAATGTGGGGCTCTACATTACCTTATTCCAGTATTCTTTCCTTTTAACTTACAAGCATGGACTAAAATATCCACGATATATCTGTGTATTTGACCCCTGGATACGATAAGTCGATAACTAACTGTAATATCTTTTTCGCAATTTATCTTTACAATATGGTCAATATTTTCAATATTATCGATGTTATCTCAATACATCCATAATATCTTCTTCTTTTTTTCATGTAGTACTGTCAATATTTTGATATTAGCGATATATCAGTAATATATTGTAAATGTCATCCATTGTCCACAAGATATCATGGATAATACTATCAGTATTATCAAAGATATATCGACGATATCGGAGATATATCGACAATATTGTTTCAGTGCTTTGAATCTACCAACTTCACCATTCATGTGGTTTTACTCTTTTTTTTCTTTTTCTTCTTCTTTTCATTTTTCTTTCTTTAAACTTTGCAACTTTCAATGTAAATGTTATGTATTTTAAATCTTTAACATTATGTGACATTCAAATGTTAAATTTGTATATATTTCTATTATTTATTTGCTCAACGTGGCACACTTTTTATACTCCTACATAACACTTTTCGTTTTATAATGAGGAAGCCCTTTGGGCAAACCCGAGCCCATAAAAAACCCCATAATCAATATGGATCAGGTAAGTCCAAGCACCATGAGAACCATGGAACTTTATATGGGGGGCCCTATGGGGTTTAGCAAGAGTCGAACTCAGGATCTCCGCTTCCTGACGTGGGATCCCTTGCCAACTGAGCTACCCCTTGAGGTTATACCCTACATAACACATACTTGTCCTATACACATTTAAAGTGTAATATTTTTATTCTAAATTGTTTATGAGATTCTAATCATTGTTTTCTAGAGTTTCAATGAAATTTTTCGTGTTTAACTAATAATATCCGTTATATCTCTAAATCAATATCGATATTTCTGATATATCCGATGTATTGATCGATATATCCATATTTTTCTCAATATATCCATTCGATATCGATATCAAATCCTTGCTTGCAAATCATGTTTTAAAGGCTTAATGGGTGCCAACTCCAAATGAACTCCACAATTAAGCGTGCTCATCACTGCACTGATGGGTCACCTAGGAAGTCCTTGGGTTAGGGCCTAGAGTAGACAATTCTTGCAAGTGGGGTGGGGGGTAAAAGTGCGCATAGAGAGAATTAATCGCCTCCACTCGCCGATGTTGATTGGGGCAGCAATGCAATGCACCTCATATCTATGTGGGGCTCTACACTACCCTTTATAAGTATTATTTCTTTAGGGCCCATAGCAGACAATATCTTGCAAGTGGGTTGGGGAGTCAGAGTGCTAAAACAAGAGTTACGAAAATGTCCTTACAATTCTATACAGGGAGTTACACATGGACGATGTAGAGCAATTAAATTAGTGACAAGAGAGGATTTAATATAGTGATAGTCTTACTTATGATGTGACTGTGAAACATCGAGAGTTTGCCAAAATGGAAGCAAAAGCGCAAAATAGTGTGAGACTTCATAAAAAAGTAAGCCAATTGCATAGGAGCAAACAAAAGCGACAACAGGGTGCTAAGCTGAGATTATAACGCACGAAATGACAATCTATCTCGATGTGTGTAGTGCATGGACTGAAAAATCAAAGATATAGGCGATATATTGCCGTATCACAATGCCCTGATACGATATCTCACTTTGATATCTTTTTAACATAATATCGAACGATATATTGCAATATTTGCCGATATATCACGATATTTGCCGAAACATCGAATGTAACGAGTTTACTGTAAAATTCCATCAATTTTGTCATTTTTCTCAAATTATCGAACCGATAGTATTGAACTGTTGATACATCGTCGATATTGGAACGATATATTGTCCAAATACCAAAACTAGCTTTAGCAGCTTTACTCCAATGATATATTGTCCAAATACCGAAACAAGCTTTAGCAGCTTTACTCCATGGATGTCTACCACTGTTAGAGAAGAAAAATAAGAAATGATGACAACATTTTACATACCTAGTACGTATTGTTGTCGTATCCTCATTGCTAGTCTACTACCATTGACGTCATCCTATGTACCAGCGTCATCATCAAAGCTCCATGGAAGCGTCTTATTGGTGTCACTATCATCCTTCCATAGGAGCTCCATGACCATGGAAACGCCTCACTGGAGTCACTGGTCTGTTTGTCGAGCCCCCTTTCTTTATGGTTTTTCTGGTTTGTCGAGCCCCCTTTCTTTATGGGTTTTCCGGTTTGTCGAGCCCTCGTGACTAATAGATAAGTCATGAGTCATAACTCATCACTTCCCACTTTAAAGTGCCTTTTAATAATTGAAGTCACAAAACAAGAAAATGAACCTTTTTATTTTCCCTTTTTATTAAAAGATCCATTTTTTACATATTTTTGTAAACATAACCCTATAATTCTTTTCAATTTTACATTCTTACTTTAATTTTGTGACCTTTTTAAAAGAGCCATTTTTTATATTTTTATTTTTGTGTATATTTTTTGTTTACTATGTTTAGTATTTCACATATTTTTAAAATAATTTCAAGCCAATAGCCTTTGATCTAGTGGCACAATGGCTACAGAAGAAGTGACTGACAAGGCATTAGATTGTGATTAAGAAAAAAGATTATGCGCTCCACAATCATAATCAAAAAGGCGTGAACATCCATGGATGGTGAAACAATAACATTCTAGGACTCCATTAATATCCAAATAAGAACAATAAATTAAATGGCCACCAAAGCAGGACAACCCACCAAACAGATCAAACAATTATCAAGTGGCCAACAATCACCCCACAACGAAATAGTCACCTTAAGACAACCAAGTACCCGTAACCAAACATCAAACAAAGGCTGGTTATAAACCACCAACTAAATAACCAAATGTCTGCTTCAGCCACAAAAGCCTATGCTTCTGTCCTTTGAGACACCAACTTTGGTGCTCGACGACCAAGAATGAAGATCTCTTATGAACTCAAGGAAGAGGAGGAGGGAACAGTACAACCAGTGAGCAAAGGAACCTCGATTGTGGCAACTGGCAGGGATAGCCCTTATTGGAATCGTTAGAGGTTGTATAGGTCTCGATTGGTTGCTATAAAGGCTTTGACTAATCGAGATGATGCTATGTAACTTGGCTGGTGCTTAAGGCTAAATCGATAAGCTGTGTGATCATGCTTGAGGCTAAATTGAGATGTTGTATGTGATGCTGGATGGGTTTCAAACAGATCTGATTGATGTCCAGAAGGGTGCAACAAGGATTATATGCTTCAACTTGTGTCTCCAGGGCTAGCCCTGATCTCGACTAATGTTGCTGATGCTTCGACTGAGGCTAGAATGCTTCTATGGTTTATCAACTAAGAGAGAGACGCAATCAAATGGTGCAACTGGGTTGTAGAGTGTTTGTGATAACTCGATTAATACTGGGATGATGGCTCAAAGGGTCTTGACAAGAGTTTAACACTGGTTGCAACTAGGGATACTACTGTGAAGGCTTGACTGCTGCTGGGTATGCTCGACTATGGAGGCTCAACTGCTATAAGTAGTGTGATTGCTATGAAGGTGCCATAGCCAAGATCGAAGATAGGTTCAAGTGAGAGGCTTGACTGATAAAAGGAGTGCAACAAAGAGGGCTGAAACTAGGAAAGAAGTGCAACTAATTCGATGGATGGTGCTGTGTTGTTCGCGAGGGAATCAAATTGATTTGGTCCTTCACAAAGAGGTCAAGAGAGAGAAGGAAGAAGGTGCATGCTTCGACCCTTAGGGCCCTGATACCATGAAAATTCTCAATAATCTAGACAGCTAAAAATCTTTAAAATCCTTATACAGGGAAAGACTAAACCACCCTTAATAGTCACACTAATATCTTCACAATCCTAAATAGATGTATTAGGAGTGCAACTCAGTCCGAGCGAAAGGTATATCTAGACTGGACCAAACTAATTCGGGACTTTAAAATTTGAACGAGAACCGGACCGGAATAGGCATTGGACCAGACCAGACCAGAAAAAATGGTCCGGTTCTCAGTTTTTTTTTTTTTTGGGTAAAAGGTAAGAAATCTATTGAATAAGTATTATATTTATTTATGGAGTATAATATATTAATATTAACATATAATATATATATATATATATATATATATATATATATATATATATATATATATATTTTCGGAATTTGGGAATTCGGTTTGGTCCGATTCTAAAACCCCCTAAACTGTGGAACGGACCAAAATAATTCGGGACTTTAAATTTGATCAGAATCGGACCGGCTACTATTTGGACCGGACCAGTTCAGTCCTCGGGTCTACCCGAACCATGTTGCACCCCTAAGATGTTTCATGTGTAAGAAAGTGGTGGACTCCATTGGTCACCTCTTTATGCATTATGAGGTGGTTTTGGGGGTATGGTCATCCTTTCCTCTATTTGGAGATCGGTCGGCGTTTCCCAAGTCACAATTAGAGTTACTCAGCAGGCGGTGGATAAATACCGGAAATAAAGTAGGGATTCTTGGAGAGGAACCCAACATATGCTTCTTAGTGCATTTGGAATGAGAGAAATACAAGATTTTTTAAGATGTTGAGATCTCTCCAGTTGAGTTGAAGTTCCTCGAGAGAGAACTTTTTCTTTGCAATCATTAATTGGATTTTGATATACTTAGATTCTTTTGGGCTCTAGATGGGAAGTTGATTCATGTTCTGTTTTTTTCCATCTTTTTCTATACAACAAATGTACATGGCCATTCCCTTCTTTTTACTATATGTTTACTATATTTATTAAAAGATTAGGGTTTTTTTTTTCTTTTTTTTTTTTGGGGGGGGGGGGGGGGAGTTGTACATTAAGGAAATGCATCTGGTCATGACTCATGAAAACACATATGAACTAAAATTAGCATCATTTTGAACATCATATCCTTTCTAAATCATTTATTTCATTTTAGCTTTCCCTCTTCCTTGTAGTGCCTTCAATGCACACAACCAAACGATCAATTAACTTTTCTTTTAAAGCACTGGTTCTAAATATAAATACTTGTGATTAACAATATATTTTCCAGGCTAGCCTCTCGTCCATCCCAATATAAACCTATGCTTGCCCTACGATAAATTTTCTGAATACCCAACATTTTACATATAAATCATGCCTCTTACTCCTTTTCATTCACTCTAAATCTTGGTAACAACACACTTGTCGTGGTACTAATGCTACTAAAATTGCCCATGGCAGATTCTTAGTTTATTCAAGAATTTTAATTCTAGAGTATTTTGAACTTAGCGTATATTTCTCCTCTAGTCTCATCAATTATTATTATGTCACAAGCAACAACTTACAGCATTAGATCAAGTCCTTTATATATGCCCACCAAATTAGCCCTAACTATAAAATATAAAATAGTCTTAATGTTGTTTCCTATGAATAAAGAGTAAAGACTCACTTGTCATTCATTAAATTATCCTCAAGTTAGTTGTAACTTAAACATGCACGCCCTCGTTCACATCGTTGTACCTAGATCTACATGAGAATTCTAGCTGAGAAACCTTTCCATCAATCAAGAAAAAGGACTTCAGGCATGTTTGGATGATTAAAAAAAATTGAATGGCTCCATTTTTACTTACCCAGGATTTGAAGGTAGAAATCTACAATATTGAAAATGGTCATTACAGGAAATGGCAGCCACCTCACAAATAATGGCAAAAATTTGTACCAGAGTCATTTCAAAGCAACCTAAAAATTGAACCTATACCATCAAGTGTGCAATGAATTTCATTTATATTAATGGTCTATGTAGAATGCAATGAGACCACTCATTTTATATTGGACTTTCAAAAACACCCCTAGTCTTTACTTAATCACTCTTCCCCAAAAAATTATATTGTGCAACTCAGGAGCTTGATTCCTTATAAATCCTGATAAGTTTAAAACTAGGCACTATGGCCTTTCATCTCCCTTATTGCAATTTTTTTTTTTAAGTTCTGTCAATTAAGCTGCACATGCAAATTAAGCCAAATAGCCAAATATCCAATATCTACCTTCTCCAATAGTCCTATACACTAATACACATGCAAACCTCAATTGACAAACTGTAAGGTCTTAACCCCATAATTTTTGTCAAAGCTTGTCTAACTTCATATCCCAAATGCTGCAAATATATGTATCATTATTGAACTAGAATATAGATCATGAGAACACCCCTAACATTGAGAAAACAAGTTTCCGTATAACATTTTATCAAAACTCAAGGATTTCACAAAATCAGTAGGGCACCTGGCCAAAGGTTCCAACACTCATATATAAAGTGGCTAATCAATTTGAAGCAATTCAAATTATCAATAATATAAACTGTAAAAGCGCATCTTTTTAACTAATAATGCATTGTTTGGTAAGCATTTTGGAAGTGCTTTCCTTGCCTTGAAAAAGCCAGAACAGTTTTAATTCTTACTTTTACAAATAGGAAAAGTACTTTCAAACTGCCAGCTAAACAACACCTATAACCTCTTCCATAGTTGTCTCATGGAAATAGCACTACAGCAACTAGAGAGAGAAGAAAATTACCGCATTGTTACTTCCATTGCCTTCGGCCTGCATATAAGGCCACAGCTTCACAAAAACCTGAGGACTCCTATACACCGACCCTAGCGGAGAAACCTCACCGCCACCACCACCACTACTAACAACTACATCGAAGTTCAAAGACCCCATATACAACAACATCCCCGAAATGTACAAAAGCGGAGCGAATAAAAGCACCCCTCGCCTCCGAAAAACAACCGAGAGAAGAATGCACATCACCCGTTCGACGAAACCATGAAGCTTCGGACGTCGGCCCCCGCCACCGACCCCACCGCAGCTGCCGACATTCTTGTTGCGGCCGTGGCGGAAGCGAGGCGAAGATGGAGGCGACGGCACGGTCACGGCCACGCCGTTGGACCGACCACCGGTACCAAGGCGGCTGTAGCCGTGCATGGCGAGGACGAGGGGTTTGGTAAAATAAAAGCCCTAGAAAATGATGGGGAGCCGAGGGAATTTATAGCAAGATCGGAGATCGAGTCTATATGAAAAAGTCTGCATTTTGCGGTGGGGACTCAGGGTACAATAGTTTTCCGTTTGGTTCCCGGGAAATTGAGAGAAAATTTTGAATCAAGTTAACTGATGGTATTTTTTGTGTGAATGTAGTGGTGATTATTGAATGGGAAGCAGACGAGAGAAGCTGAGGGGAGAATGTGGATATTTACTGGCTGTGACGGTTAGGGAATAGGAGGGTGGGGAAGATGGCGCTGTGTGGGCAATTAAGGGGATCACGTGGCGAGCCTCTGCGTTCGTCACGGCCTTGCCCCAGCTTTGCCGCTTAAAAAGCCAATAATGGTTTGGATTTTGGAGTGTGCCGGTGGCCCACTTGAGGCATCATCACTCAAATGCCACTACTAGTATACCACACTTCCACTGTGCAACAAAATTTTCCAATCCGTTCCAATTCTGGATTTTTCATTTATAACCAAAAGCATCTTCAACACTTTTTTTGGTTCAGAGATTTGTATTTATAAAAATAAAAAAAGTATTTCCCAGATTTGATATGGAGTTCTCTATTCTTTTATTCAATTTTTGACTCGAATCTTTTTTAAAAATTCCCAACTTACCTCAAATTCTCAAACCCTAAAATTTTTTTCCTGTGAGTGAATCGCACCATCACTGCCAATGACTCCATTACAGCTCTAGCGGTGTGTCAGCACCTTCATAACAACTCTGGCAACTTCTAGAAATATAGGGAAAGAAAAAATAAGGAGAAAGAGAACCTTTTCCATCCAAGAACGCTGAGAAAGAGAGAGAAACGAGTCTCCGATAAGTCTCCGGCGATAGATCCGATAACTTTCCATCCAAATATAGCTGTTGAATCTTCTAACCAATTTGCCCCTCACCTTTGGGTATGATTTTGATGTCCCCCTAATTCGGGGAAAAAATTGAGTATCCCTTGATTTGAAATGAATTTAAGTATAGGGTTGGAGAAGGTTTTTGATCTTTTTTTACTCAAATTTGAATTTGGTATAGGTTTTGAGTAAAGGTTAGAGATGCTCTAATAAATTTTAAATTATTTCTAAATAATTCAAATGCTATGAATAATTTTTTAATTATTTTTAAAAATCTTAAGTTATGATTCAAATTATCTCATACAGATTGTAACGCACCACCCCTATCACTAATATGATATTATCCACTTTGAGTTACCCCTCACGACTTTAAAACTCATCATACTAGTTGGAGAGCGGTCCCACCCCCTCAAGCTTTAAAACGCATCATACTAGTTAGGGGGTAAAATCTACATATATAACATAGTTATTTTTTCTATTCAGGCGATTTGAGATCCCGGGGTATTACAAATTATTATTTATTATACGTGGTTTTATGACCATCCTAGTATTTATTGATTTTGTCCATTATTATGAGTTAGTGGGCATATTATTATTAGAGGTTACATATTCTTTTGGAAGATATCAAAAGGCCTTTTCACTATCATTTATATGGTTTTTAGTTGTCTTCTTCATTCTTATTTGAAATGAGAAAACATAATTTGTTCTGCCTTGAATTTTATGGGCATTAAAATAACCCTTTATTCGGCGCGATGACCCTATTTGTCCGAAAATGATTATTTGTATTATTGTCATTGTTGTCCCAAATATATAACCCTAGAGGGGGTGAATGGGGTTATTGGCCAAATTAAAAACTAATTGCAAACTCAAAAATAAATTATTGCTAGTGAAAATAAATACAATAACAAACAATAATAAGGAGTTTAAAGGGAAGAGAATGCAAACAATGTTAACGAGGTTCGGCCTCCCGCCTACGTCCTCGCCTCAAGAGCTCGCTTGAGGATTCACCAATCCACTATCACTCTCCTTCAAGGTGGAGCAGCAAACCTTTACAACTCCAAGTGTTCTTCACCAACACTTGTTCAAGATACACTCTTCAAATGCTTACTAATGGGGGTTTTCTCAAGCCTTGACTACAAGAAGATTTGAGTATGTTTTTGTACTCAAGAAACTCTCTCAAAATAATAGATACTCAAAAATTGAAAGCTCACTCAGCTATTGATTGAATCTCAATAAATGCTCACTAGTGAAATTAGGGCTTGTAAATGAATGATCTTGTTTTTAGTTCAATGAATGCCCAAAAATGAGTTTAACTTATGTATATATAGCCCAAGGGGTCCAAGTGACTGTTCTATAGCAATAAATGCCGGGAAAGATGGTTTAGTGGGTATTTAATGCTCAAAAGACCGTTTGAAAAACTAGCCATTAAGTGTCAGTCTCGAGAGATTTAGACATCTGAAATCGATTTTAGACGTCTGATTTTGTTTAAGACGTCTTATTCAAGCGTCTTAAAAAAGGAATGAATTCTATAGAGGTTTTTCAAGGTCACTGTTCACGAGGATTCAGACGTCTTAAACTACTTTCAGACGTCTTAAATCTCTTTAAAACGTCTCATTCTCACGTCTTAAAAAAACCAGAGAGGATGTATTTTTGAGGTCTTTTCATTTTAGACGTCTTAAACAACTTTCAGACGTCTTAAAGTCCATTTAGACGTTTGATTTAGACGTCTTACTAAACCAGAGAAGGTGTATATTTAGTCCTCATTCTTCAGACGTCTTAGGCCTATTTCAGACGTCTTAATCATGATTTAGACGTCCAGATTTCAGATGTCTTAAATATTTTTAAAACGTCTTAAAGCTCTGCAAAGAGATTAAATATGAAGAGCTTAAGACCTGATTTTTAAGGGATCAAATGTACGAGTCCAGAGACTCAAAACATGATTGAATTGGTTCATTTTAAGTGTTACCAAGTTAATGCATGAACCTCAAGCCCTTATTTCTCAAGTGATCATTCAAGAGAGATCAATCTTACATAAATCCTATGTGTCTTCACTAGATCTTCTTTTTAGCTTTGACGTTGATTCTTTTTTATGTCTATTCATGCGTTATGCCTTTGTTTGCATCAAATGATTTGCTGTAGCTTTTGTATTTACTTGTCTTAGGCTTAATTTGAAATCATTAGACCTTAAGACCTTCTAATGCATTGTTATCATCAAAATCAATGGTGTTAAAACCATTTGGGCTAACAGTTATTATATTGCATCAAAATAAAATGGAATAACCAAATTTTACTAGTGGGTTGAATTCATGGGATATTTGTATTTATTTAATTACTGATTTATTTAAACTCAATTAATTTTTATTTTTACATTTATTAAAATGTTTTTAAAACCTTGGTATACACTTCTAAAAAAAGAATCCTATTGAGTTATACTCGCACCCCATTTTAAAATATTTTTATAAATGTTTTTTGTGTGGGGACATAGCACGCATTACATGTGGATATTTGTGTAGACATTATTTACTTATCTTTTATGGTCTGTACGATACTTAAATAGCTTGTAAAACACTGATGACAACTTATTAAATTCTATTGTGGATGGACCTGAATTATTTTATATCTTATTGCAGATTTTCACATCAATCGAAAATTTAGTATGTCCAATTTACAAGACCATGTCGGATTTTCATAATTTTTTTTATCTATTTAAATCAACTTCTATTTTATATAACACTATCTCAATTTTAAATAAAAATATACTTAATATTATACATGTTTAGGCCCCTTTTTAGGTCATGACACCCAACCTGAAAAGCCCAAGCCCAAGGCCGAAAAATCCCAGCCCTATGAGTTGGGATTGGGTTTCACATTTTCTTTCATAGCCCGGCCCGATGAATAGTGAAAGCCGCAAAGGCTTAGCCCAAGAAAAAAATCCAAAGGCCACCCCAATGACAAGACCTACATGTGAATATTTTTGGAGAGATTTTAGTATCATTCTCCATTGGTACATGGGTGCATCATCAAAGTTCATAATCGTGTGGGGCTTATAATCCAAATACAAAGATCCAACTTGTTTCCGCTGAGGTATTTATACCTATATTCTTATATTATAACAAATATATACAATTATATAATGTTTGCAAATGTCTTTATAAATTGTAAATATTTTATGTTTATAAACTTTATAGAATTTAAATGTTATTTAGCAAAAAAAAAACAATAAATAAAAAGTTGACCCAAATTAGGCTTAGCCCGAATCCAACATAAGCTCGAACCCTAAGCCCAAGTTCGAGCCTGGGCTTTTTTTTTTTTTTTTTTTTTAAACCCAACTTGAGCCAAAGCCCAGCCTGAATGAATAGTAAAGCTCGACTAGCTTGAGCCCAGCTTAGCTCGCATGAAAGGTAGCCCGACCCAACCTGACCCATTTCATTTTACACCCCTACATAACTATAAAATATAATTTCATTTTTTTCATTTTATACCGTATTACTTGTCTACCACCATCTAAAAACAACGTATAATGAATGAGCAAAGCAAAACATTCCTTAAAAATGATGTTTATAAAATTAGAAAGCAAAAATTATGTCCCTTAATCCTTACCAAACATACATATATATATATACAGAAATGATCCTATCAGCACGTGCTGATATAGGTTATATCATCACGGCTACAAACCTACAATTGCTGATTACAAACCTACAATTCACTAATTACAAACTTACAATTGACTAACTACAAATGTACAAATAGACGGCTTTTAAATAGTTACAAACATCCCATTTCATTGACTACAAACCTATAATTGACTGACTACAATCACCCAGGCCCGATAATCGTCCATTTGTAGTCAATCAATTGTAAGTTTGTAATAAGTGAATTGTAGGTTTATAATCAGCAATTGTAGGTTTGTAGCCGTGCTGATATAACCTATATCAGCACGTGCTGATAGGATCATTTCTGTATATATATATACATACATATATATATATATATATGTGTGTGTGTGTGTGTATATATATACACACACACACACACACACACACACATATATATATATATATCGATGATGATGATGATGATGAAGTAAGCATGTGCTGATATAACTTATATCAACACCTGTATTGGGGGTTATACCTCGTGCATTAATGGATTACGGGATATATTAGACGAATGCATGAGGTATAATCCTCAATGCATAATGCTGATATAACTTATATCAACACGTGCTGACTTAATCAAAACTGTATATATCAATATATATATATATATATAGATATATAATGATCAGATAAGTACGTTCTGATATAACTTATGTTAACACCTGCATTGAGAGTTGTACCTTGTGCATTAGTGGAATATGAGGTACATTGAACCAATGTAAGGGATACAACCCTCAATGCATGGTGCTGATAAAACTTATATCGACACGTGCTGATGGGAACATAACCGTATATATATATAGGATGTGAGAGTTGTATCTTGTGCATTAGTAGGATATGAGGTATATTGGACTAATGTAAAGGGTACAACCCCCAATGCATAGTGTTGGTAACTTATATCAACATGTGCTGATGAGAATACAACCGTATATATATACTTTGATCATGTGCGAGATATCCCAGACATCTCATTTGATCATGGCCGTTCGTGAGTGACACACGTGCGTGCGTGAATGTGCGCATGTTACTCATGGACGGTCGTGATCAAACGGGATACTCCATAATATCCTGCACATAATCAGCCCTATCTATATATATATATATATATATATATATATATATATATGTATAGGTAGGATGATGAATAGGTAAGCACATGCTGATATAACTTATATCAATACCTGTATTGGGAGTTGTACCTTGTGCATTAATGGGATATGAGATACATTGGACCAATGCAAAGGGTACAACCCTCAATGCATGGTGTTGATATAACTTATGCCAACACGTGCTGATGAGAACATAATCGTGTGTGTATATATATATATATACATATATAATAAATAATGTAACATCGAGTTAGGTTACTTTCAAAACTGAAAACCTTATCATCTATGTGATGTATTTCAAAAGTCAAGTTGATTCGAGACTGACTACTATTCGATCCAAAACTTACATTTTTTAATTAATGGCAATCACTTATTTTGGATATTTATGGATGAATCAGTTTTTAATCTCGGATTTACTTGATTTTTGGTATGAATGACCTTCATTTGAAGCAGATCTAATCTAACAGTTCACTTTGCAAAATTCCAATCATATATAGAGTTTTAGAGGGTGACCTAATGGAAAGTTGCTTTTAGTTAGCCTCGAAATAATGGAACTCTATAATTACCCTCCAAAACTCTATATGTGACTTCAATTTTCCAAAGCGATCTAATTTGTTGGATTAAATTTGCTTTATATAAAGATCATCCATGCCAAGAATCAAGTTAATCTGAGACTAAGAACTACTTTATCCATAAATGTCCAAAATAAGCTATTATCATTAAATAAAAAATATAAGTTTTGGATCGAATAGTAATCAATCTCGGATCAAGATGATTTTTGGCATACATCACCTATATGATAATGCTATCTAAACCAACGGCTAGTTTTGCAAAATACAGATCACAAGTATAGTTTTGGAAGGTGACCTAACGCAAAGTTAGGTTAGATTAACCCCATAACAAGAAGACTCTATATCTATATATATATATAACATAGCATTGCCAATAAGCAATGGCAATTGGAGCTATTCATGGCTTAAACACATAGGCTCGTGAAAACAATGAACAGTTCTTGTATCACTCATTGACTACGAGTGAACAAAATCTTATGTATATACTAGATGCTGAAGCACACGCTTTACACGTGCCAAAAATATAGCGGGGAAAAACAAACAAACAAAATCTCTAAAAAAAATTAATACCATCAAAAGTTTCTCTAAATTTTTTATTTCAAATTGTAAGACAAATTGGTATCAAGTGGATAAGGAGAGAGGATACGATGAAAAGAAACCACCTCTATAATCTTAAATTACCACTCTAACCCCAAAAACCCTATCCCTTGTACATCCAACCAAGAGCCCTACCCCTTTCTATAATAGTGTGTGTGCGCGCGTGAATGTGTGTGTGTAGTCCTAGCCGGGAAAGAATTTGTTGATATAAGTTGTACAACATGCGCTTCAAGGGTTGTACTCGATGCATTGGTGGTTTATAGGTACATTGGGAAAATACATGAGGTAACCCCCAATGCATGGCATTGATATAACTTATATCAACACATCGTCACCTGACCACCATCCTAGATATATATATATTGTTTGCATTCGACTCACATTCCAAATAGAAGAAACATCATAGAGAAATATGTTTCAAGCAACAATCTATAGCCATAAGCAATGAGTTATGGATAATGGATATCCAAAAGTCTTTCCTCAAGTAACCTTACTCAGAGTTTCTGAGTTCAAGCCCACCATCGTAGACAAGGATGATATTAAATATGTATAAATACACCCACCCCAAGAAAGAAAACCTCATATTAAGGAATATGCACACCTGCACTAGTGTTTATATACATCAAGAAAGCTAATGAGTACGCATCTCTAAAGCTCATTAAAGTATACACTACAAACTCTAGCAGAGAAGAGGCATCGATTTTCTGTCAATCATAAAATTCTCCATCTAATGATTCAATCCCCCATGAACCCCAAGATGACTTCACAGTCACCACTTGTTTCTGCTAACATGCACATTAAGAGGAAGAATAAGGAAGGAAAGAGTTTAGATAATTACCACCAAGTGAATCGGAAAAATAAAACATAATATTAGAGCAGGTTTGATTGTAAAATTGGGCAGATATCACGGCCACAAAAGCCAGTACCACCCCCTTTTTAAAGAGAGATATTCTTTACTTATACCCCACTCGAGCAGGAATTTTGCGTGACGTACTTCTTTGTTTGTAACTATGTTTCTGATGCCTTCCACTAGTCTTCAATATTAGATTCTCTCTCGAAGAACCCAAAACAAGTGAATTTGCAGTTGGAGTTATTATGTCTGTTGTTGCGCCATGCCCTTAGACATCTGAGGAAGAGTAATTAAACTAAAACAATAAAACATTTGCCTCCTAAAGAATAAACTGATTAATGTTTTATTTTTAAGTCAACAAGCTAGATACGAGGGTAAGAAGAAATTATAGGGAAAATAGTAACATGCTGCAGCCATCCACCACTCAGCAGTTTATCCTATATATATATATATATAGATTAAATAATAATTTGAATTAGCATAGCCCTCGTATATGAGACATATACAAGAACTAGCCAAAGAAATCCCCTACCTAGAGCTTAAGGGAATCTATATATCTATAAAATGAATAAAAGAAAACCCAACCGTCTTGTTTGCAATACCAATGGAAAAAATACTTAACAACAAGGACTTCAAATCAATTAACGAAGCTTCTGAAGCATATTATTAGTACTAAATTTGGTTATGAGCTACAATAGAATCAAACATTTGTACTTTAAGAGGATCATATAAGGATGAAAAGTAAAAATAGATTGACACTAAAGAAAGATTTACAAGAAAAGATTCTAGATGAATGAGCTGACCACATCCTCTTATCAGTTCGACAGCCTTAAGGAAACCTGTGATGACCAAAGAATTTTGTGAAAAACAAGGATTTCAGCCTGCTGAACAGGAATTTCAGCTTGTTGAAAATAAGTTTCAACCGGCTGAAATGCATGCTAAAAATTGCATTTTAACCAATTGAAACTTCACCTTCAGCCAACCAAAAATTCTAGCGAAGAGGTGATTTTGTATGGGATATTTTCAGCCGGCTAAAAGTATTTTCAGCTGTCTGAACATATTAGTGGACAGTTTTTAATAATAGGTTAAAATGATGTTTTTGCTCCTCCCTTTCTTATAAACCCATTTTTAATAAGTTGTTCTCCCATTTTTCCAATAAAGAAAGAGGAGAGGAGAGAGAGAGAGAAGCACAGAGGATAGAAAGAGGAACTCAATGGTGAGGAGTGTGATTGCCGGAGCTTGGGTCCAACCCCGCAATGCTTGGATATTGCGATTTTCACCCCGATCTACGCGTGTGCACCCTTAGATTCATGTTTCTAGCTACCATTTGAGATGTAGATGCATTTTTCATGGTTGTAAACCATTGTATGCATGATTTGGTACATTATTATGGGTTTTTGCATGTTTACATGATATGACACATGTTTACATGGGATTGGGGTTTGAATTTCTTAAAAATTCATATATTTGGGAAATTAGGGTTTTGTTTTATACCCTCTTTAGCTATATTTGAGTTATTTTGCACACCCTCACATGATTTGGGGTACAATGGGTTGATTTTAAAAACCTATTTGTTAAATTCTTGCAATTGACTATTTGGGGGTCACTTTTATATAAGTGTTGGAAACCCATTTTTCTACCATTATAAATAAAATGGTTTTGGGAGATTAACATGTAAATGGATGTGACGATAAAGGGTATTTTCTGGTCTTAACGAATGTAGTGTTCCCAAAATGAGGTTACTTTCTGGATTCATGTAGGATTCATAGTGTTTCCTCAAGATGAGATTACTTTTTGGACCTATATAGGGATCCATATTATTTCCTTCTACTTTCGCGTGTGAGGCCCTGCATGACCTAGGGAGGATTATTCAGTTTAAAAGATTGATGATATGGATTGCTAGATATAGTAGATTTATGTTATAGATGATTTTCATGTTCTCCTGTACTTATTTCAAAATTTGTGATATGTAACTTCTTGTTATCTCATTTCATTTAATTGCTCAAAATGGTTTTAAAACCTTGATATACAACTTTGAAAAATGTATCTTACTGAGTTTATACTCATGCCTATTTTTACAACCTTTTGCAGACTTTGAGTAAAGTAAGGATAACTCTTATAAGGAGGCATCATATTGGGCTTAGCATAAGCATTGCATTATGGATGTTGTGCGGATGCATTTTATAATTTCTATGGCCTATATATTATTTAGATAGACTTATTGTATTATATACTGCTTGTATTGACAATAGAACTCTATAGGGACTAGTATGCTAGCCTATTTTAAATTGAACAGGTTTAAAATGTCGAGAACTTGATATGTCCTATTTTTAGATAGGACCATGCTTGATTTTCTAAAAATATATTATAAAGCTATAATTTTTATTATAAACCCTCCTTGAATTTCATTTTATTTATTCTTCTTTTTATTAACACGTTATAACCTATTTCCGAGTCGTGGCAAAACCCATCAAGCAACAATAACAATAAAGAAAGCTTAGAATATTCTCTATCATTGGGATTTCGTATAAACTTAAAATCCCAACTATGTAGAACCGATATGAAGAAACCACACAAGAAATTGAAGCATTATAAGCTAAAGATAAATTGTATAACAGAGAAAAAAGAAAAGAATTCTTCCCAAAAAAGAATCTTATCCCCCTCTCCCAAAACTAAACCAATAAACTTTGAAAAACGATGCAAACCTTGAGAGATAAATTTCCAAGAGCACCTAGCTGACACCCTATTACCTAATTGAGAATCCCAACCATTGTCTTAAATCTCATACTTGCTTTTAATTACAGCATAGAGTCACAAATACTCAATGGGAAGTCGCCACAACTACTTCCCGAGGAAAGTAATGTTCCTTTTAACGACATTACCCAAAGCAAGGCTTCCTTTATCTCTTGGTCATTTTATCTAATGGACAAGAAACCTTCCAACAAATTATCCTCGACAGATTTTTGAATTAATCTACTATTAGCTTCGATCAACAAAGTGGCGAGAAGTGGGTACAACAGATAACCTTGATGAAGACCTCTAGAGCGAGCTTCGCCATCATCAATCCTCATCGGCTCCCATGCACCTGTTAGCATAACCAGCTATCTCCATGGATCTGAATGATGGGACCATCACCAGCACCACCATAAAGATGACGTCACCATGTTCTACCTCAACGAAATTAGGTATACATGACTTTCTTTACAAGGACTCTAATTCTATCCCAATTGCCTTCCCAATCAATACCCGTCTTCACAAATCCACCATATAAATCACCAATAGTTTTGAATAGATCCGAGCACCAAAGCTATAATGGCAGTCCCAATATTTGAACCCAAACCACCCCTGACCCATTCAATTCTCCAAAACAACCTGCCTTATATCCCCGTGGATCAAACTGAAGTTCTGAGTCTTCTTTCCTTCTTGCCCTTTCTATATAGATTCTGCTAGCATCTTAGCTTGAGGGAAGTCGAAATAGTAACAATCTATCTGACAATCTATGAACTTTCACCTCAGTAGCTACACTCCAAACTCTCATGGCCCATTTTAAGATCTCATCAATCGATCCACTATCTCCATTGAATTCATCGACCAAACGTGATTGCAAAAATTGATATCTCTGATCAATATCACCTTTGCTAGGAGCCAAGAGGATTCTGTTACCCACCATTTTCATCTCGCATTGTCCTATTAAGGGAATAGATGGTAATCTGGCTACGTTTAAGAACAACTTGAAACCCTAAGCCTCCAAATTAGAACCAGCAGTAAGAAGCATCGTGGCTTTCCAAGAGATATCCATGTTCACACAACATTTCAATTCGTCGGACCGAGCTTTTCCAACCATCAGCCCCATCTCCATCAGGGGCAATCACCAATAATTTAAGCCTTTGAGCCACTTGACATTCCTTACGTGTGATTAAATCATTAAATGTTATGCCAATTTATAAACTATCACTAAAATATGTCAATTTATGATTATAAATTATCATCATTAAATTATGATCATATCACAAAAAATAATGTTAAAATACAAATAAAAATGGATTTGTAAATCATTAACTAGATATACCATTAACAATTTGTAATGGCCCCACAAAATGTTTCATTATTGAATTATGTCCAAGTTTAATTCCTTTTTTAATATCTAAATAATTTCTTGTACTTTGCTAGACTAAGTTCCAAATTTCACATTATTCCAATGTGAGATAATTACTAAATCTTGAAGAATTGAACTCTAAAATAAGTATAATTTTTGTATTTTGAATGTATGGAATAAATGTGAGCCATCGTAGATGCATTAGACATATGTGCAAACATGCTGACAGGTTTTTATAGATAAGTATAGGGTACATACAGTATACACTTAGTAACACCCTATTTCGTACCCATCGACACCATAGGCCATTCTTTAAGCCCAATGATGAAGGGTAGCAGTAGACGAACTATTACAAGCAAGCCCGAAGGACTTACGCAGGCACAATAGGCCCTTTTAGCACTTTTTGATACCCCATGATCGTACAAGGCTGCTCCATGCACGTACGTGCATGTACCATGCACATACAATCATGCCTCTTTTTTTTGAATTTTCAACGCTTCCCTCCGAATTATCTCTTACCTTAGAGAGCCCCATGCTGACAGCTGCTCGATGGTGGTTGAGAAACCTAGAAACGCTCGAATTAAACCCTAAATCTTGCCTATATATACCTTACTTTCAACCAAGAGAGGGGATTGAACCTTTTCTACCCAGCTTCCACCCTGAAAAACTCGAGAATTCACAGCTGTGATTGCGTGGAGTCCGGAAGGCGAGTTTACGGAGAGATTGCTACTGCTCCTACCTGAGGGTAACATTTCATAACTTTAATTTGCTTTTCCTTTAACGATTCAGGATGATCACTCATGATATCACATAAAATGAATGTAATATCGGCTATATGAATCTCTTCATTCAATGCTTGCATTTAGGATGCATTTAGTCTTGACTTAAGATTGATTTCACTTCCACATTCAAGGGTTTAAAATGGGGTTTCTTATTCATCTCAAATGTATGGGGGAAATAGGATTCATGTATTAACTCTGGCATTTGCATCATACTGTCATTTCGTTATATCTGTTTATATATGTATATATTCATATTAATCCGTTCATAATATCAATATGTACCCTTGGCATTTAGATCTAGGACATTAGTATCATTTTCAAGGCATGATTCAGATTATTCATAGGCCCTTTTACTTGGTAGTAGCATGGTAGGTTTATGTCTAGGCATAATACACCATCATCAGGAGGCATGTACGTACGTACATAAGGGAGGCACATATGTGCGTCTCATATGCACGTATGTACATGGCCTTGTTTTTACAGATTAACCCCATTTTTCTCTTTTGCAGATAGTGTAAGCGTTTCTTTTAATTTTAAGCCCTCTTTCTTGTATATATATTTTCCTGTTAATTCTTCTTTACCTTTCATTATCGTGTGCCATTGTTTGATTTTGCATAAATGCTTGGTTAACGGTCGAATTCAATTAAGTCCTTTTTAATTAAAGCCAATAAAATATACATGGGGGCCGGTTTCAGTCAGGCGTAGGTGGGTGCCTAACACCTTCCCATCTGCGTACCCTAGCTCTGAACCTTGATTCTCTTGGTAATAACGAGTTGGGCCCTTGCTAGGGGTCAATCAGTTCTTGAGGCCAAAATCGGGTGGCGACTCCCTCTTCGCTCTAATCATTTGTAGTTAGTGGCGTATTCTCGAGCCAGCGTGGTTAGGACACGGCGCTCACAATAGCGACTCCACTGGGGATAGAGAGCTAGACTTTGAAATATTTATTAGCTTTAATTAATTAGGAGACTTAATTGGGTAAAACTGAAAATTGCACACACATGATTTTAGCACTTGTTATCTCTCGATGGCAGTCTGATTACAGACTCGGGTTTCATTTAGTTCCTATGGGCAACTCGATTCAGCACCATCAACCCATGACTTGTGCCATTAGCCTGTAATAAGCTAGTGAGTATGTTAACGGGTTGCTCTTTGAGCACTCTAGCCTGGGTGACCCTTAAAGAAGAAGTACCCAATTGACTGACCATACTAGTGTCCCCTGAAACCTTTGCATAACCCTACTTGAATGTGTGCCATAATGTGTGTCATGCTGCATCCATATTCATTTGTATAGCACAGGTATGGGACGAGGCTCGTATTGTACATAAACTTTCTAGTTTGGGCCCAATAGAGGGAAGAGTGAGTGATGTTGTAGTTGGACCTAAGCCCATTCGAAAAAAGAGAAAAGAAAAATGATGAACACAATGGGCTAGAATCCCAATGAGAGGTGAGCTGTGTGCATAATGGGCTCAAAGAAAGGAAGTTAATGGACCATGTGGACCTATTAGGAGCTAGGAATAGACCACTGTGATGAATAGATACAAACCATCTAAAATTGAACATCAAAGTCCAATATCATTCTACCTAAGGCTTGATGAGTGAGAGATAAAATAAAGTGTGATTACAAGCTTGATGAGTGAGAGAGAAAATAAAGTGTGATTTTGTAATTGGACCAAGCCTATGATGAAATAGGTTTAGATCCAAAATGAGCATGTGAGATATGTGTGAACTTGTAATAGGCCAAAGGTAGAATGATATTTGACTTTGTAATTGGCGTCTACCCATCATAGATCCTTGGAAGATCTAGTAAACGTGATAAGGCTCTAGTAATGGGTTTAGACATGGGCTCAAAGACATTTGTATTGGACTAAGGGTAAAAGTTTAAGGGGCATGTGCTTATTATGGTCAATTCCTATTTCAGCAAGATTGATTCACCAAGAAGAGAAGCACCAAGTAGAGTAGGGGTGCAACTTGGTTCGGGAAATTCTGAGGATCGGACCATTCCGAGCAATTTGGTCCGGGATAGGACGGGACAAACAGTGTTCGGTTTGGGACTCGGGACAAATTTTAAAAACCGAATTTTTTCGGGACGGGACTCGGTTTAGGGGTGTTCAGTACTGTCCCGTACCGAATTCCCGAACCGAATTCCTGGACCGAGTACTAATTATATATAATATATATATATATATATATATAGATATATATTCATATGTATAATATATAATATATAATTATATATTATTAATATTTCGGAATATGAAACCTTTCTGACACTGTTTCATACTTTCACTGTTACTTTACTTACTTAACAAAAGTTACAAAACAAAAAATAAATAAAACCCATTTTGAATTTTGAATCTTTGACTTTTACCTAAAAAAGTAAAAAGGCTAAATGCCTAAAAGCAAAAAAATCCTTAACCCTACGTCCCTACCTGAGTGTGTTAGTCCCTTATCTCATTCTCATCTCTTTCTCTATTCTCCCTTAGCACCATCACCATCTCCATTCTCTAGTCTCCACTTCTCCACTCCGACAGGCGACACTCATCCTCACCACTCCAGTTACCAGCCATAAGCCGACAAGTCCACAAGCACAAGCACAACTGCACAAGCACAAGCACAAGTACAAGCTGCAGTGCTGCACAACTCCACGAGTCCACGTCTCCAGACTCTCCACCCACTCAGGCAGCCACACTCTACCGTCTCTACTCTCCACGTCTCCACTAGGCACTCCGGTAGGCACACCGTCGCGGCGTCACCACAAAGGTACGAAATCCCCTATTTTTTTCGCTTATTTTTTCCCCTAAATTTTCAGTACCTTATGTTCAAATCAGTTGATATTTTTGCAGATCTGACTTCTGAGCTTTGTTTACCGCTCATCATCTTCGGCAATTTCCATTTGTAGGTTGGAATTATTTCTCTTTCTTTCTAGTCTCTGCCCAATTTGTGACTGGTTTAGGGTTAGGACTTAGGTGTCTTAATTAGTTAATTTGGTTGATTTTTTTTTCCTGCTGCTATAGTTTTATTTTTACATAGGGTTTGTTCTTTTAATTTGTTATCTCATCTGTTGTTAATTTGTTAATTTAGTTGTATTTCATCTGACTTTCTTGAGTATGATTATGTTTGGTTGTAAAATAATGCTAATGGACAAGTGGAATTATTAGTTTATTGTGCTATCACTAGTTGTCTACTTCACTACTATGAATGAATGAATAAATTATAATTAATGATTATGTATTTATGATTTTATGTAGCCTATTTTGTGGAAGAGTAGGTATATGCAACCCATTTTGTGGCTAATTAAGCTGACAATATTTGATTGGAAGTAGTTATTTTTAATTTTTAATTCAGGGAAAAAAACTAATAAATACCGAGAACCAGACCGTTCCGTCTCGATATTTTTCGGGACGGAACGGGATGGGACAATATTAAATTCGGTTCGGTTCCGGTATTGATTTTCAAGTCCCGAATTAATTCGGGATGGGACAAAAATACCCCTGTCCCGGACCGTCTCGTCCCAAGTTGCACCCCTAGCACCGAGTTATGTTTGGGCCCGATCTCCAACCACCAACAGATTAAGAAGGACCTCGACAAGCAGGATGGCGAAGCAGGTGACTTTGGCTGATATCTTTGAATAGATAAGGAGTGATAAGGCCAAGATGAGGAGCTTCATAAATGAAATGCGGGACCGAGTCACCAAGTTCGAGAAGGGAAAGGGGAAAATCGGAGAGGAAGAACCACCTGAAACTGAAGAAAAGAGAGAACCTAAAGGTAATGAGAAAGAAAACACAAAGTGGGAGGATGACGACTATGAGGATTACTTAAAGAGGAAAGAAGCCAAAGAAAAAGACACTAAAGTTGAAAAGTTAGCGACAGAGAATGATAAGATGAAGGCTCAAATGGACCGAATGGAAATGGCATAGCAGAAGTCACAAAGCATGGATGATTACATATACTCTATGGCAGGGATTACGTCCGAGTCAAAGGTGCAACTCCCTCCGAAGTTCAAAATAGCTGACTATGAAAGGTTTGATGGCACTGGTGATCCCAAGCAACATCTGCGCCAGTATTTGAGTATTACCCGAATGAAGGGTTTGACTTCTATGTTAGGATTATGCCCTAGAGCCAATCATAGAGATGATTGTTTAGGGATTAGGAACAATCATTTGATTTCATTTATATATGTCGCATTTATTATTGATTTAATAAAAGGGCTTATTCTATTATGTTTATATGCATCATTTATATTTACATAATATGTCCATAGAGTTAGAATTGAGAATATGGAATTACAAAGAGTTGTAATTTTGAGACTGTAGATATATCTTTGTACTAAACTCCTAAAGCATTCCTAGTTGAAGGTTCACTATGATGGACAATAATGAACCATAGGACTAACACTTGTTAGGTTGACTCTATAGGAGGATAGCTGGTCTCAAGCTATCTGTGTAGAGACACTACAACCAACAGGTGAGTGCCTATTAATAGAATAGGTACACTGAATGTGACCAAAGATATGAGATAAACTGAATGGAGTTTTAACCTTCCTGTCAATCAGTTTCTCATTGTTATAGTGGTATAAGTAATCCTTAGACCTGAGACACCATAGTTGTCTTATGCATGTAGCTTTAGAAATTTGATAACACTAAGTGCAGATCCTTATAGGGGTCTGCAAGGGTGTTCATTAGCCCTACTGCTATATGTATGAAGGTATGTGAGTGATCAACAAGGAATCCATCACTCTTAGGAAAAAGAGAGAATGTCTCATATAGCATTCATAATATAACTCATTAAATCCATGGCCATGGTAGGATGAATATAGAAAAGAGTTTCATGAGTTCATCAATGAGTTGATATCTATGAATGAGTATAAAGTAATTGAACTAGGGACTTGACAGATTTCTATGTCCTATTGGTTCAATTGGAGATATTGTGTAGATGGAAGGATGTAATTGTAACCTATAAACTATAACAGAAGGGTTCTTTGTTAGATACTTATTCACCTCATTAAGGACAACACCATGAACCATATGTTAGGTGTTATTTATGGTTAGTAGAAGCCCTAATTGATATAAGTGAGTTATAAACAATTAATCAGGGAATTGGAAGGAGTTCCAATTAGACCCTAAATGGAAAGAGTTCCATTGTGCACACCTCGTGCTATTCCTACTACTTATGATGTGAACCCAATGGGTCACACACTGATCATGCAAGAAGAGTTTTAAAGTCTATGAGAGAAAGGGTATAAGTGAAAAAAGAATAGTTCTTTAAGGGCCCATTTGTATTTAATATAAATAATAAGGGTTATTGTGCAATTTGGAGAAATTGCACAAAACCCTATTAGGTTCTCCCCTATGGCCGGCCCTTTTAGTGGGGATTATATAAGTCACACATAATAATATCACTCTCCCAAGCCCTAGCCGTCTAAAGGGTTGGAGGCTCTCTTCTCTCTTTCTTTCTCTTCTCCACTTCTAGCAATAACAAGGAAGAAGAAAGGAAAAGCTTGAAGCTCTAACTTGGTGTGGATACTGTTGGAGGCAATACACTTGGACTACTTGTATGTTGCTATTCGGATTCGAAGCTTGGAGAAAAAAGGGGAAGACATAATCAACTATAAGTTCTAAACCCTCTCTTTGTAATTAGGGTTTTATTGTTTTGTATTATATCACAATCAGATTCATGGGTTGCATGGAATTGATAGGAAATTTTTGTTATTCAAGTTATTCCGCATTCTATTTCCTTCTAGTTCAATTCCTTACAGTCTGACTAAGTGTTGTATGCCTTCCCTTTATCTCTTTCGGTAGATGCCTCAAAATGGTACTATGCACTTGACTTGAAGATCATGGATTCTTGGGAACAACTAGCCTCAGAATTCACAAACAAATATGTGTATAACATTATGTTGGATGTCACTGTATGGGACTTGGAGATGATAAGGCAAAAAACAGATGAGACTTTCTCAGAGTTTCTGACCCGTTGAAGGGCTAAAGCTATTAAAATGGTGAATAGGCTGAACGAGATAGATCAAATAAACATCATTTTGAGGAACTTGACGCCGGTGTACTTTGACCGTATGTTGACTTCCTTAGTCATGAATTTTGAGCAACTATACTAATGCGGGACCCGTATTAAAGATTCCATTCACCGTGGCCAGATGGATAGGCAAAAGAAAGTGTACGGCTTTGGTAGTAGTAACGGGAGTGGAAACACCAAGGTTGGTGGAGGAACTTAACCTCAACCCATAGTCGGAGCCATTCAACAGACATAGGCGGTACCAAAAGCGCCAAGGGTATACCATTACTTGGGAGTCTCATTGTCCAAAGCCCTAATTAACTTAAGCAAAAGGGATTATTTGAAGCCGTTGGAACATAATCCCTTCGTATTGGAAGCAAAATGAATTTTGCAATTTCCATCAGTGGATCGGCCACAAAATAGATAATTGTATGCGCTTAAAGAATGAAATCCAAGATTTGATTGATTCAGGCAAAATACCCCCACCAGGCGATGATAAGCCTAACATTCAGAATAATCCTCTCCCCAACTACAAGACTGCACCATCCCTTGCCTATATGAATCTGATTAGTTGCATGGGTAAAGTAGAAGACCTGTCACAGTTCATTTTGATGATCAGCATAAAAAAGGTTCCGTGGGAAGATTATGATAGCGAGGATGAAGACATTTGGGTGCAAATGAAGAAAGATTCTATGCATTTAACCCGTTCAGGAAGGCATTTCAAACCCAATTATCTGGAGAGGGACCACCCCAGAAGGGAATTGAACTAAGAAATAAGAGAGAGAATTGAGAAGCAAGATGAAGAAGATGAGGATAGGGTATTGAAGCAACTGAAGAAGACACAGGCAAGCATAAGCATTTGGGGTTTACTAATCGCCTCAAAGAAACACTGCCAAGCCCTACTAGATGCATTAGCAAGGAAAGAAGTGCCAATGGAAACCACGCCGGAGTAGGTTTTGTCTCTTATGGGGGTAAATTCAGTGAGTAAGGCTGTGATGACTTTCTCTCATGAAGATTTGCCACTTGAAGGGGCAGGACATGCTAAGCCGCTCTATGTCACCGTAGAATGCAAGGATTTGAAAATATCTGTAGTTCTGGTCGATAATGGGTCCACACTGAATGTCTGTCCGATGCATACTGCAACTAAGATAGGAATCACTAAAGAAAATCTGGTGTCGTCTGTTGTAACAATAAGAGGTTATGATAACAATTGTCAGAGTGTGATGGGGACCTTTAAGGCTGTTTACAAGATAGGGCCAGTAGAGTCTATAGTGGAATTCTGCATTATGGACATCCCTGCTAACTACAACCTGCTGTTGGGAAGGACCTGGTTACACCCCTTGCAAGCCGTCCCTTCAATCATACACCAAAAGATAAAGTTGCCCTAGGAGGAAGGAGTCCTAGTGATCCATGGGGATGGAGAAATAACTGGGCAGGTATTGGGAATAAAGGAAGAAAGTGGTGAGCTAGCATGGAGAGGCTTTGAACTAGTATAAGTGATTGAAAGGAAGGAAACTGGAAAAGAGAAGGTATCTCCCGATTTTGGGGAAGGGGTGTGAACCCTAAAAAGGAGTTAAAGGGCCCACGAGGGGTTTTAGGTTTGAAAAAGGAAAAGGAGTCACCACCTTATTTTTTAAAGGAAATAAGGAAAACCCTAAAGAACAGTTTTGTTTTAGGAAAACAAAAGATTGACTCCATATTTAAAAATGGAAAGGCAAATGATCTTTTTGGAAACCAGACAAATCAGGGATTCGGAGGCTAAGTTACGATATGGGAAGGTTCTAGGCAAAGCCTATAGGCACCCATATCGCCCTAAACGGTCTCTTAATTTAATTGGGCTAAATCAAAGTCTTAATCACACACAAATCAACAGTTATCATCACAGGACAGCATGCATATCATTCATCCATTCATCCATATAATCAAGTAAATCAAAGAAAAACAGAAAAAGAAAGAGGGGGGAGAAGAAAACCTAGGATACTTAGTATCCTAGGGCGGACTTGAACATCACGAAGAGCGCCTACGTACCATGTATGGAAATACATGGATCAAAGTCCACGTAGTTCGAAAGGGAATAGGGTTATAACCTAATCAAGGCCTATGGTAAACCCTAAGTTTCCTTTTAAGTAAAACATGGTAAGTTTCCAAAATAAATGATTCTCAAAAGATTTTTGGTAAAATATGGAATTTTGATAAAAGATGGAAACTTTGATTTAAAAGGTATCTTTTATTAAAAGGAAACTATAGAATCTACCATACCCCTCTATTAGGAAACAACCCTAGGGGGGGAGAAAGGGAAAGTTTCAAAGGAAAGAAAGAAGGGTGAATTGGGGCACCCTCACACCCTACTTACCTTAAGCAAAAGCAACCTGTCAAAGTAACCACCCTATTGCATAGGGTAATTACCTTATTTGTAAGATTTCATCTCACAATAGCCAAAATAACCACCCCACATTGGTGGGGTAGTTGCACCTGTTGTACCTGTCAAAGCACCTGCAATTTCCATGCAAAACATACCAAAAATACCAACCAAACAAGCTAGATTCCAAATCAAGCCATTATCATGCCCAAACATGGGCTAACACATGCTCAAAATATCATAACAAAGACAAATAACAGATCTGGACAGAATTGAAATAAGGCTTAAAATCAACCACAAGTCATGCAACAACATGAATCATAAGCTAACTAAAACCCTAATTCAACCCTACATGCAATGACATGCAAAAAAACCTAAAATCCACTACTATGAATGCAGAAAAATATCATAGTTATCAAATATGCAGCACATATATATCAACTATGAAGAAAACACAAGGAAAAACCCTAAGCTATCATGCTATATGCAACTTTCCTAATTTCAGCAGAAGAGAAACCCTAGAATTGCAAACATGCATTAAATCACATGGAACAGCATCCTAGCATACTAAACAGCCCATAAACATTATCCTAATCATGCATACTAGCTAATAAAAGTATCAAAACACAATAAAAACACAAGCTTCAATATGCAAAGGTGGTATTTCATGTAGAAAACCAATTTCAGCACTAAGGAAACCCTAAAGTCCCAAACATGCAATAAATCACATGGAATAGCATCCTAGCATACTAAACAGCCCATGAATATTATCCTAATCATGCATACTAACTAATAGAAGCAATAAGACATGATAAAGACACAAACTTGAACATGAAATAATGACTATTCCATGTAAAACCCTAGAAAAGACTCTAAAAAACCCTAAAAAACACAAAGACTCATAAAACCACATAGAATGACATTATATCATGCAAAACCAGCCATAGACAATATCCTAATCATGTATTCTAAGCATTAGAAGCATCAACACATGATAAAACAATAAGCTTTTAACATGAAGCAATGCAAAGCTATGCAAAAAACCCTAGTTTGAATGAAAGAGAGAAAGGGGGAGGGGTATACCTTTTGTGGCTGCTGCAGAGAGTCCTCCTCCTCTTGTGTGCTGCTGGAAACAACCTCCTTCAAGCCTTCAAGCAATGCTCCAGCCTTCCTTCAAGCTTTCTCTCACACTCTCTCACTCTAAGTTTAGGTTAAACTACCCTAAGGATGGCTGCCATAGCCTCCAAGTCTCACACATGCCTCACACTTCAGGAATTGCCTCCAAAGTGTCCCCCCTATTGCTGAAGTATAAGGGGGTATTTATAGGGATTGAGGGAAAACCCTCAATGGTTGGGATTAAAACCCTAGGGATTGATCCAAGGGCTCTTAGAGGTTCCCTTGGGGCTTAAGTAGGTCAAATAAGGCTGAAATTAGGGTTAAATGGCGGCTAGAGGCGAGCAAATCCGAGAAAATAGGATGGGAGCCGCGTCAAGGCTCAAAATAGGAAAGTGGCTCGGGTGACCACCTGGGGCTGGGCGGCTAGCAGCCTGGGCCCAGGCGGCTAGCCGCCCAGGCCTGGGTGGTCACCCGAGGCCATGTCAGCTTCAGCCCATTTTTGACCCTTTCGACTTCCAAATGTGTTTCCGAGCTCAAATCAACTCCGATTTTGACGAAACGAAAGCCAAAACGACCGTGTTTCGAAGGGGAATGTAATTTGAGTCACTTGAGGGCAAGAAACCCTAGCCATGGCTGCATGGTTGGGCCCTACAAAGGTGGTTAACCGCTATGCCTCACCATCGCTTAGCTTAGGTATGCACATAGGGTTGCACCGAATGCTTTCTAATTCAAAATTCAACCTCCCTAAACACATTTGGGGATGAGATTAAGACCAATCAAGGTCAAATGAGTAGTCATAGAGTGAAAATCATGAACCAATTCGGGCTAACCCGAAGTAGGTCTCTTAACCAACTTGAGCCTTGCTGAGCCATTCTAATCCCGAACCTTCAATTCATCGAATTGAACCCACAAATACCTCAAATACAACCATATAAACTCCAATTGGCAACTTGGAGATCATTTCAAGGTCAAATGGAAAGTTTGTGATAAAAAAGACAATTATGCCCCTCAAGTCACAAAAGTTCTTATTAACCCTCAAGATCAACTCCAAAATGAACCAAAATTCATACACACCATCCTTAGGACCCTAGAAACTCAATGCAAAAGACTAGACTCAAAAAGGAAACAAAAAGACACATGCAATGACAAACCCTAGCTAAGGTGGCAAAAATGGGGGTGTGACAGAAGCCCCTCATTGGTGAGCAAGTTTCACTTGCGAGCCAATGACCAAAAGAACAACCCATTTTTGCCTAGGGAATTGACTTCGTCAAGATCCACTGGGGAAAAGAGGGTGATCATATCATTGAATTCTTCGAATTCATCATACACAAGCACAAAGGTACTCTTCATAAGTTCTACAGAACTCCTCTCATACTGTATACCAGTTTCACTGGGGAACAAGATGAGGTATCCACAGCTTACATCGAACTTCGTTCGATGAAAGGTCTTCCAATTCTATGCCAATGACAACTGGCGAATGGTACGAGGTAACATTATGCCATCAAGGCCATCCCAAAATATGAGAAAGATACATCCTTCTCATATTCAAACCGTCAAGGTTATTACTCAATTATCAAGGTAATCACATCCCATACTGCACCAGTGACAACTGGTGAATAATACGAGGTATCCATAGCTTACATCGAACTTCGTTCGATGAAAGGTCTTCCCATACTATGCCAGTGACAACTGGTGAATAGTACAAGGTATCCATAGCTTACACCGAACTTCGTTCGATGAAAGGTCTTCCCATACTTTGCCAGTGACAACTGGCGAATAGTACGAGGTATCCATAGCTTGCATCGAACTTCGTTCGATGAAAGGTCTTCCCATACTGTACCAGTGACAACTGGTGAATAGTACAAGGTATGCATAACTTACATCGAACTTCGTTCGATGAAAGGTCTTCCCATACTTTGCCAGTGACAACTGGTGAATAGTACGAGGTAACACCATGCCATCAAGGCTATCCCAAAATATGAGAAAGATACATCCTTCTCATATTCAAACCATCAAGGTTATCACCCAAATATCAAGGTAAATCACATAACACGAGAAAGATCACGTCCTTCTCTTGCTCAAATCAATCAAGGTAAACACATACCACAGGAAGCCATCAAGGCTATCTCAAAACATGAGAAAGATACATCCTTCTCATATTCAAACCATCAAGGTTATCATTCAAACATCAAGGTAATCACATAACATGAGAAAGATCACGTCCTTCTCTTGCTCAAATCAATCAAGGTAAACACATACCACAGGAAGCCATCAAGGCTATCTCAAAACATGAGAAAGATACATCCTTCTCATATTCAAACCATCAAGGTTATCATAAATCACGGGAAAGATTGCATCTTTCAAGTCATCAAGGTAAGCATGTAATCATGAGAAAGATTTCATCTTTCTCTCACTAAGTCATCAAGACAAAGGTAAGCTTCTACTCACCAACACACAACGAGTTCACCAAGTCATCTCACATGGAGGCTATTCATGCCTCAACTCAAACACCAACTCATATAGGAGACACAATTATCTCATGAAAGCAATCATTCACATGCATATAGGGAAGGTATCTTTATCCCAAATGACAACAAATCATAGTGACATAGGAGGGAATTCATCCCTAATAATCAAAAATCATATGCATAGAGAAGGTTGTTCAACCCTACTAGCATGCCATGCCCGCACGAGGGCAACCAATGTAATCCATTTCAAAAACATTTCATGTCAAACAAAGTCAAGATATTTATTCATTTTTCAACTCAAAACAAGCTTGATAATGCATCTCAAAGAAGGTTCAAAAGCGCGAATAGGCGAGCAAAGGCCAAACGAGCGCAACGGAGCGAGCAAGGGAGGCTGACCACCTGGCTGCTGGTGGCTTGCCGCCCAAGCCCAGGTGGCTTGCTGCCCCATGCTGGGCGGTTACCCGAGGCTAGGGTCCTCAAAATCTGGGTTTTTAAACCCTTGACCCCCATTTGATGCACACACACACCCAATTCGAAAATAGAGAGTTTCTCTCTCTAGAAACTCATTCCATCTTCTCCAAACACCCACAAACACATTCTCAATCAAAGTTTCACTTTCAATTCAAGTTGTGTGCATGAAATAGCATCAAGAACAAGTCATTCAACAACAAAGACAAGCATCAATCATCAAGTTGCAAGATCAAATTCATTATCTTTCTTATCAAACCCATTTTTCTCACATACAAGCTCAACCATCATCAATGGCTTCTAGCAATGATTCTAACATCAAGTATCCATATTATGTGATCAAGAATACATACAAGGCACCAATCTATGATGCATCCCAAGACAAGGTGTTGCTTGAACCTAAGAAGCATCTCTCATACCTCCATTCCCAACATGAGGTTAGTTCTTCCCAACTTAACATGTTTATCTTGAAATCTTGATTTCTATCGGATAAAATGCATTCCCATGATCTTCTTTTGATTGTTTTTATCATTGTTAAGCCAAGTTCATTGATTTGGCAAGGATTGAATGTGTAAAAAGCTTGTTTCCCAATGCTTGAGAAAAGATGCCCACCAAGTGTTTGATAAAATGCCAAAGAGACAAAAACATGTTCAATTCTTGAAAAATCAATTGGTTTGCATTGTAGAACCAAGTCATATGGTTTTGGCAAGGATTTGATATACAAAATCTTTCATTTCAATGCTTGAAAACAAGTTACACACCAAGTGTTTGATAAAATGTCCGAAAGGCAAAAACATGTTCAATCTTTACAAAATCAATGAATTTGAATACACAAAGTCATGGGCATTCATTTCTAATTCATTTCATGAATCAAAACCCATATTTTAAAACTTTTGGAAAACCATTTGAAATCAATTACCAATGTATGCCCAATATCTCTATGTTTTCAATGCTAACTCAATACACAATCTTTTGACATAGCCCGACTTCCAAAGTCTCCGTACAAGGACATCAATAAAGGGGCTCATCTCTTGGTGGAGACATATGAATCATGCCCAACCACGTGCTCGCAAGATAATAAAGAAGGCGGGTTTTGAGCCCTTCCTAGATGCTCTATGGAACGAGCAATGGGATAGGCAAGCATTATTTGCCTTGACAGAGCTATGGTGGGACACCACCAACACTTTCCATTTTAGCTTCGGGGAGATGACCATGACTCCTAAGGATTTCACCATGATAACTGGGTTGAGCTTGAAAGGCAAGCGCTTGGAATACTATGAACATGCCAACATGGATCAAAACTGCATAGTAGCTCTACTTGGGGTTGAAGCGGAATTAAGCCCAAAAGGTGTGCGCCGTACTTGGCTCTACAACACCTTTGCCACTGAAGAAGAGAGTGAGGGGACGGATCCCAAATATATTGTGAGAGCTTTCTTGCTCTACATGATTTCATGCACCTTCTTTGCGGGCACCAATAACATGGCTCGACTTGAGTTGCTAGCTAGCATGGAAGATGTGAACAAAATTGGGAGATACAATTGGGGTGGAGCTGCTTTCGCAAACATGTATCGCTCCATGACTGACATGTCCCGAGGAGTTGCAAAGAACTTTGGGGGACTTCCTTTCGTTTGGGAGGTAACAAAGAACATTCAATTCTCTATTATTTCCCGAAACTTAACACATACATGATTTCTTCTTTTTTTTTTCTTTTGATTTTCCACAGATATGGTACTACGAGTACCTGAACATGTGTCGCCCAACTCTTGCTAGTGATGCCATGTCATGGCCCATCCTTCAGAATTATGCTCCATCTTGCTTGGCTACAAGAGCCTCCAATCGACACGATTATGCCCATGCAAGGGCATATCTTGCCAGCTTGACTGCTGATATGGTAGAATCTTTCTTTCTCCTTATCTTTATCTTTCTTTTTTCATTTCTCATTTCAAACTCAACAGGTGGAATGGGATCCATGGAGGTTGTGGGAGCATAGGCTTCCCGAGAAGTACTCCTCTTGTTTGGAGTTGACAAGCAAAAGGGTCCTTTTTGAAGGCCCCACAGGTAGATGCTGGTATCTTGGGGAACGAGTCCTGAGACAAGTCCATGGAAATATGAATGCAGCTGTGACACCTTCTATGCCACCAGAGAACATGAGGCACACTAGCCACTTGGTGGGGGATGAACTAGAAGAAGCTTTGAGGGGTTGGGATGCTGAGGGATTCACCTCCCCTCGCATAGAATACACTGCCTTTTGCCGACAATATCTAATGAATCCTAGGGTCACTGGTCTCCCACCTCAAGGGGTGAGCTCCCCACACTCTTAAACTCTTTTTAAGATTATAAGAAAGACTCCATTTGACAAGTATTTGAATTTCAGGGCCGACGGGCAAGGGGACACAGCTCCACAGTTGGATCTGCCACTGGGATGACTTACAATGACGAGGATGAGGACCTTGAAGGAAATCAACCTCCACCCCTCCCACAACTAAATTGGTATGTGAACTTGTGCAGTGGGACAAAATTTGTGAAGACTGACATTACCCATCCACCATTCGATGAATATCCCAAGATCGATCCATATTATGAGAATGTGAGTTCTAAACTCTTATCTTCTTGAAATTGGATTCTTTCATTATTGTTAACCATGTTTATACTTTCCTAGGTTCCACGGGAGTATGCCCAGGAATGCATTGAACTCAATGAAGGATTGAGGAGGGATCTTGTGCGAATGAGTTTAGAGAACTCAGTTCTAGAAGCACGCCTGAATCCCCAAGTGAGTGATCATCTTATTAGCTTTCAACTAGGATTGGCACCATTACCCTCCTAACTCATTATCTTTGTTTGCAACAGGCATCATCATCTAATCCACCACAGGATATGCCCCCTTCTAGAGCACCTCGTTCAGGGCATGATGGAGCCGGGCCAAGTCGAAAGAGAAGGCCCACGGGAAATCATTGAGTTTCACTCACCTCTTGTTAGGAATGTTTGGAGTCTTTCTATCTATCTTGTTATGTATTAATTAGGAATTTCAATTCCCAACCTTGAACTTTTATTATGGATACTTGATGAATCTATGTTCGAACTTTATTGCAATGATATGATCTTGTATTGAGTGAAAAATGGGCTTAAATCAAGCACAAAAAAGTCAAAACATCACAAAAGGGCCAAACGAAGGCATAACAAGGCAAAAATGGGCGAAACAAGACGGCGGCCTCGGGTGACCACCTGGGGCTGGGCGGCTAGCCGCCTGGGCCCAGGCGGCTAGCCGCCCAGGCCTGGGTGGTCACCCGAGCCCGAAGCGGTGTTTCGCCTGATTTTAGGAAACTTCCTATTTTGACGGGATTCCACCTTCCAAAACACGGATTTTCGAATTTTTTCCTATAAAAGCACATCCAAGGGGTCTCAAACCCTACTAACATTCATTGAGAGCAAGTTATGGAAGCCCTAGACAAGCTCTTGAGTGATTTTCTGAAGGTTATGAGTGCGGAGGCAAGGAAGGAGTTCAAGCGCTACTGCTTGGATCCATTGTTTTCTTTGATGCATGTGAAGCTTGAAACCACTCTTCTTACTGCTGCTACATATTTTTGGGATTCCCAACTTCATGTATTCCGCTTCAACTATGAAGAACTATGCCCAACAATGGAGGAATTCTGCGCCTTGTATGGAGTTTCACCTGTAGGACCTTTCATCCTCCCTACTCCACGCTCAAGTTACTTGATTTCCTTCTCCAACTTCCTTGGGATTTCTCAACAAGAGGCCTCCATATTTGTGAAGGATCATAATGTTAGGATTATGCCCTAAAGCCAATCATAGAGATGATTGTTTAGGGATTAGGAACAATCATTTGATTTCATTTATGTATGTCACATTTATTATTGATTTAATAAAAGGGCTTATTCTATTGTGTTTATATGCATCATTTATATTTACATAATATGTCCATGGAGTTAGAGTTGAGAATATGGAATTACAAAGAGTTGTAATTTTGAGACTATAGATATATCTCTGTACTAAACTCCTTAAGCATTCCTAGTTGAAGGTTCACTATGATGGACAGTAATGAACCATAGGACTAGCACTTGCTAGGTTGACTCTATAGGAGGATAGCTAGTCTCAAGCTATTTGTGTGGAGACACTACAACCAACAAGTGGGTGCCTATTATAAGAATAGGTACACTGAATGTGACCAAAGATATGAGATAAACTGAATGGAGTTTTATCCTGCCTGTCAATCAGTTTCTCATTGTTATAGTGGTACAAGTAATCCTTAGACCTGAGACACCATAGTTGCCTTATGCATGTAGCTTTAGAAGTTTGATAACACTAAGTGCAAATCCTATTCAGGGGTCTGCAAAGGTGTTCATTGGCCCTACTGCTATGTGTATGAAGGCATGTGAGTGATCAACAAGGGATCCATCACTCTCAGGAAAAAGAGAGAGAATGTCTCATATAGCATTCATAATATAACTCATTAAATCCATGGCCATGGTAGGATGAATATGAAAAGAGTTTCATGAGTTCATCAATGAGTTGATATCTATGAATGAGTATAAAGTAATTGAACTAGGGACTTGACATACTTCCATGTCCTATTAGTTCAATTGGAGACATTGTGTTGAAGGAAGGATGCAATTGTAACCTATAAACTATAACAGAAGGGTTCTTTGTAAATGACTATTCACCTCATTAAGGACCACACCATGAGCCATATGCTAGGTGTTACTCATGGTTAGTAGAAGCCCTAATTGATATAAGTGAGTTATAATCAATTAGGGAATTGGAAGGAGTTCCAATTAGACCCTAAATGGAAAGAGTTCCATTGTGCACACCTCGTGCTATTCCTACTACTTGATGATGTGAACCCAATGGGTCACACACTGATCATGCAAGATGAGCTTTAAAGTCTATGAGAGAAAGGGTATAAGTGAATAAAAGAAAAGTTCTTAAAGGCTTAGTTTGTATTTGATATAAACTAGAGGGGTTATTGTGTAATTAAGAGTAATTACACAAAACCTTTTAGGGTTAGAAATCCCCCTCATGGCCGGCCCTATAGTGTGGATATATAAGCCACACAATGATGTGATGACATCATACTTTGGAGGCTCCCCAAGGGCTGGCCAGAATTTCCAGCCTCCCTCTCTCTCTCTCCTCTCTTCTCCTACACTAGCAACAACAAGGAAAAGGAGAAAAGGACTTGAAGCTCTAGCTAGGTGTGGATACCGTTGGAGGCAGCACACTTGGGCTGCTCATTCATCGCTGTCCGGAATCAAAGCTTGGAGCAAAAAGGAGAAGACAAAAATTCTGTAAGTGTTCTAACCCTCTTTGTAGTTAGGGTTTGATTTTGTGTTATGCATAGTTAGATTCATGGGATTGGGAATCGTAGGAAAAATTTTTATATTCCGCCTTTGTATTTTTCCCTCTTGTTCGATTCCCAACACATAAGGTGAATCTCATGGAAATAGCAACTTCCTTCTTGGCTCATGATAGCAAAGGTACCCTGAATTTCAACCTTCCCACTCAACATGCTCTTGCTTTCTGCTTGATTGGTCGCTTCCTTATCTCCACGGGGACTCTCTATGTCCCTATTCAAATATGCGAACTGATCCCTTTTCTTCTTGAACACAACAACCTGATTCCCATAGTGCTAGCTGAAACCCTCAACAGTTTAGACAAAGTTCATGATATCCCACAAGCCCCATTAGGAGGGAGCCCCATTCTACTGCAGATGTGGCTTCTTGAAAGGCTTAATTTCTTATCTCCTGCCACCATTAATCCATACAAACCCCAACATTATTGTTGCCGTCGAGTTGAACTCCCTGGTCAATTTTCTTTGAGGGAATGGTTGGGCTACTTTCACACACTCTCATGGCGAAACATTAAGTGGTTTGTCTTTATATGGGGATGCAAGGAACAAATTCTTCTTCGAACTTCTGGGTGTGCTATGGTCAAACTCATAGGGTTGAGGTCAACTTCATTCTATTGGACTTCAAGAATCCTTCGTCAACTGGGTGCCATGCAAACCATACCTACTTCTGTGGTATTTGATCATTCTGTCGAACCTGTGGGCCCCACAATGATTAAGTGGGCCAAGACTAGATGGACTGACCAACTGAAACTGACTCGAGTTGAAAACACTGACGGGCCTTATGTCATGAGCCCTGAATACAAGACATGGTTGAAGACTAGCTTGGGTGAAAGAGAAACCCTACGCAGGGAAAGGATTTATGACCTTATCAAGGACACAAAGCTTGGATTTTGCAGGGAAGACATTCTGGAAGCAGTAGAAGCAGCACATGCTCATGACTTGCGAAAGAAGCGAAGACTTGAAAGAAAGGAGCAGAAAGCAAACCAAGAGACTCTGAAGAAGAACAAAAAGACTTGAAGACATTAGAAATAGGATATCTATGGCATGTCAATAGTTCTTTTATCTAACACCAATAAATTGCTATGTCAATTAATTAGTTCTAAATGAATTGCCAATAATAATTCAATTTTGAGATTTGTTGTTGTGGTGTTGTTTGGACCGCACCCAAGGTAACTTTATGGGCTGCCTACGTATCCCCATCCTTTTTTCATTTTTTCTTTTCTTTTCATTTTTTTTCTTTTTTCTTTTTTTTTTTTTTTTTTTTTTTTTTTTTAGGGATGGGGAATCAGGCCCTCGTAGTTCAAATGCCTTAACTTTTGCCTAGGCCGCCCTTATGGGTTTTCAACCTAGCAGGCCTTACACATAGTACTTCTTCAATTGATCCAAATTGGTAGGACGAGCGAACTCAATTCCATCCAAATCCATGAGGCGAACAGCCCCTGCTGGTAATATCTCCTTGATAACATACGGGCCACCCCAACTTGGCTTGAACTTCCCTCGTGGATCAAAAATTGGAGCTCTGATTTCTTTCAACACCAAATCCCCTGTCTTCAAACCTCGGTCTCTGACATGCTTGTTGAATGCTCTCGCAACCCTTCGCTGATATCCCTGCACATGATACAAGGCCCTCAATCGCCTTTCATCGAGCAATGCCAGCTCATCATAACGGTTCTTAACCCAATCTGCTTCTGCTATCTGACTTTCCACAGCAACCCGTAATGATGGTACCTCCATCTCAATAGGCAAAACAGCCTCCATCCCATACACCAAGGAATAAGGGGTAGCCCCTGTTGATGATCTCACAGATGTTCTATAGCCCCACAAGGCTAATGGCAACTTCTCATGCCAATCAGTGTAAGTGTCAGCTGTTTTCTGTAATATCTTCTTAACATTCTTGTTGGCGGCCTCCACTGCTCCATTAGTCTGCGGGCGATAAGGGGAGGATAGATGGTGCACTATATTGTATTTCTGCAAAAGTTCCTTGGTTTCTTTCTGAAAGTGCTGACCATTGTCTGAAATGATCTCATGGGGTACCCCATACCTGTAGATGATGTTGAGCTGTATGAACTGTGCTACCTTCTTGGCATTCAAGGTCTTGAAAGATGCTGCCTCTACCCACTTAGTGAAGTAATCAATAGCTACCAAGATGTACTCATGCCCATTGGAGGCTTTCGGCTTAATCTGCCCAATTATATCTATTCCCCACACTGCAAACGGCCAAGGCGACGACATACTTGTCAAAGGCATGGAAGGCAAGTGTTGTCCATTAGCAAAGACTTGACACTTGTGACACTTCTTAACATGTGCATGGCAATCTCTCTCCATTGTAGACCAATAGTAACCCAACCTCATGATCTTCTTAGCTAGCATATAACCATTCATGTGCGGTGCTCCAACTCCTTCATGGATTTCACTAACAAGACGTTCGGCTTCTTCCTCGGTGACACACAACAGATGGACCCCGTCGTATGACCTCCGGTATAGCTTTCCTCCACACAAGACATAGTGACTTGCCAGTCTTCTTAGTGTTCTCCTATCAACGCGGGTTGCTCCTTCAGGATACTCCCTTTCCTCAATGAGTTTCATGATGTCATAGTACCAAGGATGGCCATCTTTTACTTCTCCTTCTCGAATAGAGCAGCAATACACAGGTTTTTCTCTACATTCTATCACCAACGGTTTTACATTCCCACCATCCGGGATTTCCACCATGGAAGCTAGAGTTGCCAAAGCATCAGCAAATTGGTTCTTATTTCTTGACAAATAATTGAACTCTATTTCCACAAATTCTTTAGTCAAGGCTTCTAAGTAGGCATGATACGGTAGCAGCTTCTCATCACGAGTCTTCCACTCTCCCTTTATCTGGCAGATAATCAATGCTGAATCTCCGAAAACCTCTAACTCTTTGATCCCCAATTCTAGTGCAGCTTCCAATGCGAGGATGCAGGCCTCATACTCAGCAATGTTGTTGGTTGCTTCAAACCCTAGCTTAACTGCCAAGGGTGTAAATGCTTCTTCAGGTGAAACCAATAGGACTCCTATCCCATACCCTCTCTTATTTGCAGCTCCATCAAAGTATACTTTCCAACTCTTCCTTCCAATCTCCAGGACATCCTCATCGAGGAATTGATCATTAAATTGTTCTGATGACGCCACAGGGCAGCTAGCCAAGTAATCTGCAATGACACTTCCTTTTACTGACTTCTGTGTTACATACTTTATGTCGAATTCATTGAGAAGAATCGACCATCGGGCAGTTCTGTAGGATAAAACCGGCCTTTCTATCAAGTACTTCAGCGGATCCATTCGACTTATCAAGAAAACCTCATACGACATCATGTAGTGACGGAGTTTCTGAGTTGCCCATACCAAAGCCACACAAGCCTTCTCTATGGCGTTGTACTTCACCTCATAATCTGTCATCTTCTTGCTTAGATAGTAAATGGCATTCTCCTTTTTTGACCCCTCAAGGTACTGAGCTAGCATAGCTCCCGTCGCGGTTTCAGTGACCGTCAAGTATAACAATAACGGCTCACCTTGTCGCGGAGGAACTAGAATTGGTGGATTACTCAAATACCTTTTGATAGTCTCAAAGGCTCCTTGACATTCTTCATTCCATACCTTCGGCACACCCTTCTTAAGCAACTTGAAAATCGGCTCACACACCGTAGTCAAATTAGCAATGAACCTGCTTATGTACTGAATTCTCCCCAAGAACCCTCGAATCTGCTTTTCTGTGCTAGGCGGCTCCATCTCCACAATGGCCTTGATTTTTCCCGGATCGACCTCGATTCCCCTCTGAGTAATCATAAATCCTAATAGCTTGCCTGCAGTGACACCAAAAGCGCATTTCTGAGGATTCAACTGCAAGTTGTACTTCTTTGCTCGCTCCAGGAACCTTTCTAGTGCCATGAAGTGTCCTTCTCGGTCCACGGACTTCACGATCATGTCGTCCACATATACTTCCACCTCCTTATGGATCATGTCGTGCAGCAATGTTGTAGCAGCTCTCTGATAGGTAGCCCCGGCATTTCTTAAACCGAACGGCATTACTTTGTAACAATATGTTCCCCACTGTGTGATAAAGGTCGTTTTCTCCATATCTTGCGGCGCCATCTTTATCTGATTGTATCCGGAAAACCCATCCATAAAAGAGAGGAGCGCATGTCCTACAGTACTATCTACCAATACATCAATGTGGGGCAAAGGGAAATCATCCTTAGGGCTTGCTGCATTAAGATCTCGAAAATCCACACACATCCTCACTTTTCCATCCTTTTTAGGCACGGGAACTATATTGGATAACCACTCGGGATACTCCACAACCTGTAGGAACCCCGCATCGAGTTGTTTGGTTACTTCCTCCTTTACCTTCAATGCCCACTCGGGTTTCAATCTTCTCAATTTTTGCTTTACCGGCTTTTTAAGGGGATTGGTGGGGATGAAGTGCTGCACAATGTCTGGATCTATGCCGGGCATGTCTTCATAAGACCATGCAAAGGCCGTTATGTTGGCCTTTAAGAGGGCTATCAGCTTTTCTTTTTCAAGTGATGAAAGGGTTATCCCAATTTTAATTATCTTTGGCAATTCATTTGTCCCTAAATTGATTGATTCCAATTCATCCATGTTAGGTTCGGTGACACCCCTTTTCCTTCGCTCGACGAGCTCCGGGGGGACGTCATTCCTAGGATCTATATCCATGCCATAAATATCCATAGAAGAGAGAAAGGAAACACTGCAAGCAAAATATATAAAAGAAACACACTTCATTAAAGGAACAAACAAAAAGACACAAACTTGAAAAGGAAACCAAAATTTGGTGCCACAACTATGAAACGACTCCTAACTCCACAAAGTGGGATAGGCGGACACACTTTATTGAAAGCAGGAAATACTCTAACTAAGGAACCTACAAGCTACTATCAGGCTGGTCATGATCTTCCTCTTCAAGGATCTCTGCAATGGCTCCATCTTCTAGGTACCAATTATGAAGCGGCATGGTTGCATGGTGAATTGACGAATCTTGGCAATCTTCTGTTGCTGACTCCCCCAAAGTAAGAACCATATCTTGGAACATGGTGACCATGGTTTCAGAATCCATGTGCTCCACCCAGTCTTCTTTCTTCTTTCCCACAGAATTGTACCAACTTGTCAAGCTCTGAGGATTCGGCCCATCTGTAAAGTACTTGTCACAAAAATCCTTATCTGCCAATGCTGGATCAGAACTTGGGTAAAAAGTGCAATAGTGTGATGGCTCTTCCTCTTGTACACCTTCAAACCCTATGGTAAGGACCATGTCTTGGAACAAAGTGACCATGGTTTCAGAATCCATGTGCTCCACCCAATCTTCTTCTTTCTTCTCCCAATAACTGTCATTGATGGCTTCATCATCCACGATTTCGGCGGTGATTGGATACCACTCGGTGAAGAAAATCTCAAATCCTGGGATTCTGATCTTGGTTGTTGGATTGAACATAGGCTCTGGGAACCCACAGTACAGGAAGTCATCCCCCTCCTTGATGAAATAGCCATTCAGAGTCGGCCTGTATGGTGGAATCTTAAAGTCTGGCACCCTTCCTTCTGCTCTAGCTTTTCCCTTCTCCTTATTCCTCCTTGTCATTTCTGCATAGTCATCCTTAGTGGGCTCATATCCTAACCCAAAAGTGTAGGAAACAACCCGACTTTGAACAGAGTGGGGAATTCCTTGTTGGCGACGCCCTAGGCCCATACCCGGGAAGAAATTCATTTTCCGCATTATCTTACCAACATGTAAATTACCATGGGGACAATAGTCAAGGGGGATCAGCTCTTCCTTTTCCAACTCCTTTTCAATGCATTGCACATACTCAAACCCCGACAAGGGTATCTCAACTGATTCTGGTTTTATTTCGCATATGGGTACACCCGCCATTTTCAAATTATAATCCCCTTGAAGTGTAACAACGGCTCCCTCATGTGGGAACTTTACCTTTTGATGCAATGATGATGGTACAGCCCCAGCGGGATGAATCCAAGGCCTTCCCAATAATAGATTAAAACATGACGGCACATCCAAGACTTGAAACTCCACTCTGAACTCCGTGGGTCCCATGATTAAAGGTAGAGTGATCACCCCAATTACTTCTCTACGGGTATTATCATACGCCCTCACTGTCTGCCCAGATGGAGTGAAATCAGTGGGCCCCAAGCCCAAAACAGTTGCAGTTCTCAAGGGACATACATTCAACGCGGAACCATTATTAATCAAGACCGTAGGAACTCTCTTCCCCATGGTATCAACAGTTATATGCAAGGCTTGGGAGTGGCTTGGCCCACTCTTAGGTAAGTCCGCCTCTGTGAACACTATAGTGGAATTCTTCGGAGCAGGGTTTACTAGATTCACCAATCCCTCAGGGGACAAATCAACCGGAACCTGTATCTGGTTTAACAACTTCAGCACTGTCTGTCTGTGTTTGTGAGAGGCCATAAGCAAGCCCCAGATGGTGATATTGGCATTGGTCTTCTTCAATTGTCGGAGTACTTTATCCTCTTCTTCTTGCACATCAAGGCGCTTATCTAACTCACCCAGTGGATTATCAGATTCCAAGTGCGGAGGCTTGAAATGGCGGCCCCCTCTTGTCATGTGGTCTACTTCTTCATCACTAGCCCATATGTCATCAATTTCATTTGTGTCACCCATCAGGTCATCCCATTCAATCATGTCAATGTCCTCCATCTGCACCTCTTCGGGTATATCATCCCAGCCCGTAGGAATTATGGGCTCACTTGGCAATGGATCAGGATAAAGCACATAGTAATCAAACTTCCCCGAAGGTTCTCCCAATAACCCCACTCGAGGGTCTCCTGCTTCATACCTTTCTTTCAACTGCTGTTGGATGGACTTCTTTGGCAATTGTAGGGTCTTTTGATCAATGAGGTCTTGAACGACCTTTCTCAACATAGCACAGTCCTCAGTGTCATGGCCGGGTATACCATGGTATTGGCAATATTGATGGGGTGTTTGGGGTCTTGGCTTTAGAGGGTGAGGTATGATAAGGCCTTGGTTACAACATTGGTAAAAGGCTTGGGTCAAGGACATGGGTAATGGAGTGTATTGTCTTATGGGTAGGCAAGGTCGAGATGGGTTGGCTTCAATGGCATTTATGGAGTTGGATGAATTATGAGAGGGAAGTGGATTTTGAGTGACATTTGGGCGAGTTGGTGGTGAGATGATTTGCTTGTCAAGTAAGTCTTGGATCTCATGCCTAAGGCGATAGCAACGGTTGGTTGAGTGGCCTTTGGCTTGGTGGAATTTGCAGTATTCATTCTCATTGTAGCTCTTGGGCAATGGATTTGGTGGTGGTCTTGGGTCGAGAGGTTTCAACAGGCCTCGGATTTTTAGCTTTTCAAGTACTTTCTCAAGTGGCATATGCAGCTCGGTGAATTGGCGAGGTGGGTTGGTGTCATTTAGGGAGATGGGTTGAATGGGTTGGGCTATGGCATTGACCTCGGCATTGTTTTTCCCAGCAAAGTTCGGCCTGCGGCTCTTTTGGACTTCTTCTGTCTTGATTGACCCATCGGCAATGGCATCCTCAACTTGTGTACCTGCTCCGATAAGAGCCTTGAAATTAGGGAAGTAGTGAGCAAAGAGGTGCTTGTGATACACCGGCAATAGGTTCTTAACCACCAACTGAATCTGATCTTCCTCATTCGGTCTATCTGCCATTCTCGAGGCCTTTTGCCTCCACCTTGTAATGAAAGCGGAAAAGGTCTCATTAGCCCCTTGTTTTGTGGTCTCTAGGTCCCTTCTTGTGACATCCACCTCAGTGTTGTACTTGTAGTGCTCTGAAAACTCATTACATATGTCCTCCCAAGTTCGGGTTCTATTCTCATCCAAGGCTAGGAACCACTTTAAGGCAGAAGTGGCTAGGGTTTCATGGAACATTTGGGCCAAGAGTTCATCTGTCGCTCCTCGAGGGTGCATAGCTCGCACATACATCTTCAAATGGGTCTTGGGGCAACCCGTTCCATCAAACTTTTTTAATTCGGGCATCTTGAATTGTAGTGGAATACGAGCTTGAGGGAACAAAGATAGGGTACGTACATCCACCATGTCATCTGTCCTACGGATTCCCTTTATAGTTCTCTCCAAGGCTTCTACCTTACTAGCCAACACAGAGTCTGTATCAGAGGTCTTCCCCTTACTTCCCCCTTCTAGGTTAAAAACTTCAGGTGATTCATTCCCTTTGGGCTGAGTACTTCCCCCATCATTGGTCTTAGTGCCCTCTCCAGACTGGGTCCCATTTTCGGTGTTATCCCCCGGGGTACGGCCATTATTCTGTTCGGGTTCGGACATCTTATGTTGGATATCTTGGGCCATTTTCAATGCTCTCTCGGATACATCAGTGGTGTAATCAAGTTTGGTCATGATAGCCTTCAAACAAGTCTCAACATCAAAACCCCCTTCACTAGTTGCTTCATCGGCCATGTCTGACTGGTTGGTAGAATCAATCTTCACTAAGCGCCCTTGCTGGTCGCGGATCCAAGCCAGTACGTCTTCTCACTCCTCTAAGAAAGGGAACAATCAGTCTCTCATCCTAAGGGTATGTCCTAGGCTTCCATATTTGTCTCAATGACTTCACGCCATATATACTCAATTAGTCCCTTTTAATCCAATCACCTTTGCAAGGGTCATGGGCGAAAGGTACGTATTAAGGATATAGGGTGCAAAGGTCCTCTATTAATTTTTCCGTTAAGCACATCACAAACACGGTCATGATATCATTACAAACAATGTGGGTGCATAAGGATGAAACCATAGTGTCCTACAAGTCTGTCTATATGGACTAATGACAAGGGTAGGCTGGGGTCCTTCACTTGCTTGAGCAATCTTTATACCTAACCACATGTGGCATCAGGAACGCCGCGTGGGTCCAGCAGTACGTGATTAACTCATTTAATATACCCAAGGGCAAGCCCAAGGGTACTTGGCAAGAGAGGTTGAGAGCTTTCGCCCCAACTCATGGAATCAGGAAAACCAAGGTTGAGGCTAGGCCCGTCAGTGGCAAGGGACATCGATCCTAACATGCAAGAGTTTGCGCACACAATGCAATAAATGAAAGCACACAATCAAGCGAATGCAATGTGATTGATTTTAATTAAACAAAAGAAATTAACTTAGCCCAATCAAATTGTGTAGAGTCTAGCCCACAAATCCCCAGCAGAGTCGCCAGTCTGTGAACCCTAAAAAGGAGTTAAAGGGCCCACGAGGGGTTTTAGGTTTGAAAAAGGAAAAGGAGTCACCACCTTATTTTTTAAAGGAAATAAGGAAAACCCTAAAGAACAGTTTTGTTTTAGGAAAACAAAAGATTGACTCCATATTTAAAAATGGAAAGGCAAATGATCTTTTGGAAACCAGACAAATCGGGGATTCGGAGGCTAAGTTACGATATGGGAAGGTTCTAGGCAAAGCCTATAGGCACCCATATCGCCCTAAACGGTCTCTTAATTTAATTGGGCTAAATCAAAGTCTTAATCACACACAAATCAACAGTTATCATCACAGGACAGCATGCATATCATTCATCCATTCATCCATATAATCAAGTAAATCAAAGAAAAACAGAAAAAGAAAGAGGGGGGAGAAGAAAACCTAGGATACTTAGTATCCTAGGGCGGACTTGAACATCACGAAGAGCGCCTACGTACCATGTATGGAAATACATGGATCAAAGTCCACGTAGTTCGAAAGGGAATAGGGTTATAACCTAATCAAGGCCTATGGTAAACCCTAAGTTTCCTTTTAAGTAAAACATGGTAAGTTTCCAAAATAAATGATTCTCAAAAGATTTTTGGTAAAATATGGAATTTTGATAAAAGATGGAAACTTTGATTTAAAAGGTATCTTTTATTAAAAGGAAACTATAGAATCTACCATACCCCTCTATTAGGAAACAACCCTAGGGGGGGAGAAAGGGAAAGTTTCAAAGGAAAGAAAGAAGGGTGAATTGGGGCACCCTCACACCCTACTTACCTTAAGCAAAAGCAACCTGTCAAAGTAACCACCCTATTGCATAGGGTAATTACCTTATTTGTAAGATTTCATCTCACAATAGCCAAAATAACCACCCCACATTGGTGGGGTAGTTGCACCTGTTGTACCTGTCAAAGCACCTGCAATTTCCATGCAAAACATACCAAAAATACCAACCAAACAAGCTAGATTCCAAATCAAGCCATTATCATGCCCAAACATGGGCTAACACATGCTCAAAATATCATAACAAAGACAAATAACAGATCTGGACAGAATTGAAATAAGGCTTAAAATCAACCACAAGTCATGCAACAACATGAATCATAAGCTAACTAAAACCCTAATTCAACCCTACATGCAATGACATGCAAAAAAACCTAAAATCCACTACTATGAATGCAGAAAAATATCATAGTTATCAAATATGCAGCACATATATATCAACTATGAAGAAAACACAAGGAAAAACCCTAAGCTATCATGCTATATGCAACTTTCCTAATTTCAGCAGAAGAGAAACCCTAGAATTGCAAACATGCATTAAATCACATGGAACAGCATCCTAGCATACTAAACAGCCCATAAACATTATCCTAATCATGCATACTAGCTAATAGAAGTATCAAAACACAATAAAAACACAAGCTTCAATATGCAAAGGTGGTATTTCATGTAGAAAACCAATTTCAGCACTAAGGAAACCCTAAAGTCCCAAACATGCAATAAATCACATGGAATAGCATCCTAGCATACTAAACAGCCCATGAATATTATCCTAATCATGCATACTAACTAATAGAAGCAATAAGACATGATAAAGACACAAACTTGAACATGAAATAATGACTATTCCATGTAAAACCCTAGAAAAGACTCTAAAAAACCCTAAAAAACACAAAGACTCATAAAACCACATAGAATGACATTATATCATGCAAAACCAGCCTTAGACAATATCCTAATCATGTATTCTAAGCATTAGAAGCATCAACACATGATAAAACAATAAGCTTTTAACATGAAGCAATGCAAAGCTATGCAAAAAACCCTAGTTTGAATGAAAGAGAGAAAGGGGGAGGGGTATACCTTTTGTGGCTGCTGCAGAGAGTCCTCCTCCTCTTGTGTGCTGCTGGAAACAACCTCCTTCAAGCCTTCAAGCAATGCTCCAGCCTTCCTTCAAGCTTTCTCTCACACTCTCTCACTCTAAGTTTAGGTTAAACTACCCTAAGGATGGCTGCCATAGCCTCCAAGTCTCACACATGCCTCACACTTCAGGAATTGCCTCCAAAGTGTCCCCCTATTGCTGAAGTATAAGGGGGTATTTATAGGGATTGAGGGAAAACCCTCAATGGTTGGGATTAAAACCCTAGGGATTGATCCAAGGGCTCTTAGAGGTTCCCTTGGGGCTCAAGTAGGTCAAATAAGGCTGAAATTAGGGTTAAATGGCAGCTGGAGGCGAGCAAATCCGAGAAAATAGGATGGGAGCCGCGTCAAGGCTCAAAATAGGAAAGTGGCTCGGGTGACCACCTGGGGTTGGGCGGCTAGCAGCCTGGGCCCAGGCGGCTAGCCGCCCAGGCCTGGGTGGTCACCCGAGGCCATGTCAGCTTCAGCCCATTTTTGACCCTTTCGACTTCCAAATGTGTTTCCGAGCTCAAATCAACTCCGATTTTGACGAAACGAAAGCCAAAACGACCGTGTTTCGAAGGGGAATGTAATTTGAGTCACTTGAGGGCAAGAAACCCTAGCCATGGCTGCATGGTTGGGCCCTACAAAGGTGGTTAACCGCTATGCCTCACCATCGCTTAGCTTAGGTATGCACATAGGGTTGCACCGAATGCTTTCTAATTCAAAATTCAACCTCCCTAAACACATTTGGGGATGAGATTAAGACCAATCAAGGTCAAATGAGTAGTCATAGAGTGAAAATCATGAACCAATTCGGGCTAACCCGAAGTAGGTCTCTTAACCAACTTGAGCCTTGCTGAGCCATTCTAATCCCGAACCTTCAATTCATCGAATTGAACCCACAAATACCTCAAATACAACCATATAAACTCCAATTGGCAACTTGGAGATCATTTCAAGGTCAAATGGAAAGTTTGTGATCAAAAAGACAATTATGCCCCTCAAGTCACAAAAGTTCTTATTAACCCTCAAGATCAACTCCAAATTGAACCAAAATTCATACACACCATCCTTAGGACCCTAGAAACTCAATGCAAAAGACTAGACTCAAAAAGGAAACAAAAAGACACATGCAATGACAAACCCTAGCTAAGGTGGCAAAAATGGGGGTGTGACAAGGGGTTAGCCACATTGTGTCCCACATCATGAAGAAACTCGGTTACATACCGGGAATGGGGCTTAGCAAGAGAAGAGAGGGGATTGCGGAATTCCCTAATTTTTGCATGCAAACTGACTAGCGGGGACTGGGGTACACTGAGAAAGATGACAATGGCATCCCGAAAAATGCAAGAACTCTCAACGACAACTTTGTGAAGGTAGGGGATGACTTTCCCTACTATGGTTTTTTAGAACCGTGGATGGACAAAGAAAATGGAGAAATAAGGCCAGGATTAGAAGTGTTTTTTAATGAGAAATCAACTTTGGACGAAATAGATAGAGGGTTCTTTGAGGAAAAAAGCGAGGAGTAAGACTGGATAGAGAATGTGGATCAGTCAAGCTGGGAAGCCTTATTGTCGCCCAAACACAACGAGGAAGTGCTCTCTCTGATCGATGGAACTATCACCACTGAGCTTATCATTGTAGCTGATGGGGACACTAGCACGTGGATTTGGGAACGTGGAGCTAAAGTCACATATAGTGTTAAGATAATTAATAAGCCTTCCCAGGAGGGGTCTAGAATGGAGTCTTACTCTGAATTTGAGTTTGGGTATGGGTCTGAGTTTTCCACTGATGTAACTATAGACACCCCATTTTCACCCCCATAAGTTTATGATAGCATTTGTTTAAGTTTAGAAGCATCTAGGAGTCCCTAAGCCTTAAAGGACACTTTTGCCCTCTTAAGCCTTAGGAGAATAGATCATCATTGCATGTAGATTTTTGTCTTGTTGTTGAGTCCCATCATTTGCATTTAGTTTCTAGGATCATTTTGGATATGTATGTCAAAATTGGTTCAATTCCAGATAGGTTTGGATAGTTAATTAGAACTTTTGCAATTTGAAAGGTAATTTCATCTTTTACTTCGTATATTTTCCAATTGACCTCAAAATTTGTTCCAGAGTGTTCCATTGATCTTAGAATGATGAAATGAGTCTAATTTAAGAGCCAATTTAATTATTGAATAGGTTTTGGATTGATTCACCATATTATCCTATGGTTAATTGACCCTTTTTTCGGTTAATCACCTTATGAAAACCCAGCCACATGCTTATGGTTAGGGATTTCTAGTCCAAGAATATTCTAGACTTATTCTACATTGAATCCTTAAAATTTTGCCTTTTGAATCACTCAAATCGGAGTTAAAATGAAGAATTTGTGTCCGTTTGAAGTTAGGAGTCTGTATCGGGTCAGGAATCCTCAAAATTGAGGAAACCTGAATTCCCTCTTGGGTGACTGGTTCACCCCAACTGGTCCAACTAGTTCACCCCAACCGGTCACCTAAGAGCTTCGTCCTATTTTGTCCTTCTTTGAAGTTTTGATAGATTAGGACTCTTCCATTTCGAATTTCTGCCTTCCAAACGTTTTCTAAACCTATTGGGATGTGATTTTGAGTTGTTTAACATCTATGGGATTTAATAATAGCCTTAGATTGGTTTTATGGTGAATTAATCCCAACCATTGATTCATATGGTTGGTTGGTTATAAATAGAGGCTCATTCATTAGCATAAGGGACTTTTAGACTATTGGTTGAACTTTTAACTCTTTGACACTTCATATTCATTAGAGAGCTAGGGAGAACGAATTTGCACACACCCATATCACTTGGAGGAGGCTTTCTACTGCAATTTTGAAGAGGAACTAGAAGGCAATCAAGTCCAACAAGAAGGAAGAAAGCAGCGAAGACCTTTGCTTTGTTGTAAGTATCCTTATTCTCTTTTTACGATTCCTTCTTCTTCTACTTCATTCTCTGCATAGTTATGGCTTAGTATTGAATTAGGAATCATATATAGTCTATATTTTGGAGTGTATATGATTCAAATAATGTGAAAAGCATGCTAGTGGAGTAGGATTGTGAATTGCTTGTTGTTAGGATAGTTTCTCTCTTAAGGATAGAGGTACGTTTTGCACAGAAAATTAGTTGATGTGTTTAGGCCGTTTTCTCTTCATGGTTCAATTATATGCATGATTTTAAGCATATTTTGTATAGGACACTTGCTATGTAAGCCTCGTCTCCATAGGTGTATGGATGATTATTCTTTTCGAGGATAATTATCGTCCTTAGAGGGTGAGGTTGTGCATAAATGCTTTTTGGAATGTGTTTAAGTGCGCTGTGAGTTTCTTTGCATTCTTAGGTATATATTTTACGTAGGATATGTGAAGAAATCATTCATGCGGAGTGATTTTTACGTAAAATTATTCTGGATAGTTTTGATTAAGAAAGCTCGCCGTAAAGATGATTATTTCACATTCTTACATAAAATACTTACCTAAGGCATCATGTTAGATTTTGTTTCCATGTTTTGGATTTTCATATAATATTTTCATCATGATAATTCATGCTTGGCATGTTTTTGATAGTTTTATGCATGTTAGGGTGTTTAGGGCATATAGGAGCATATTAGGGTTTTCTCTTTCTTTTGATTTTTGTTCTTTGCATGAGTATTAGGCCATTATATTCATGTTTAGTATTCTGTCCAGATTTGAATTAGGTCTTCTAATGATGATTTGAGTATGAATATGGTTGATTTGAGCATGATAATTGCCCTATAGCATACATGGGGTGATTAATTGGTGTTTTCTCGATGTTTCGGGATATTTGGCATGTGGTAAGTGGTTCATGGTGAGTTTTGTTATGCATTGTTCTCTTCTCCCTCCCTAGGGTTATTGTCTTTACTTTGAATTAGAAGTCTTAAGTTTCCAACTTTTATAAAATTTTGTTTTATTTAGAATTCTATTCTCTTTTGAATTCAAATCATTTTGGAAGTCTATTTGAGTTAGAATTCTATTCTTTCTTAAATACCTACTTTTTCTCAAACTATTTTTGGAAACTCTTAAGTTTTAAAACCTTTCTTAAGTTGGAAACTTAGGGTTTATAGTTCATTGTAAAGGGAGTAACCCCTTCTCAATTGAACTACGTGGACTTTAATCCTTGCATCTCTGTATGTAAGGTACGTAGGCGCTCATTTGATGTTCAAGTCTACCCTAGGATACTAAGTATCCTAGGTTTTTCTTTTCCTTTTATTCTTTTGTCCATCACATATTTGTTAGAAGAGTAGGATGGACTCATGCTTATTCATTTATCCATCACATATGCTTATTTGTTAGAGGAGTAGGATGGACTCATGTTTATTCATTTATCCATCACATATGATTGCTAGAGGAGCAGGATGGATCTGTTTCTTATTCTCTATCTCTCTACTGCTTTCTATATCTCTCCTAGTTGTTCATAGATATTTACATGCTTTATGGATGTTCATATGTTTTGTGGATGTTTATGGATGAATATAGATGGTTTATGGATGATTCTTTACATATGCATGGTGACTAATTAGGAAGTGATTAAAATAGCTCATATAAATTCAGAGACCCATTTTTGGGGCGATGTGGGTGCCTATAGGATGTTTCCTAGAACCTTCCCACATCGTAACTTAGTCTCCGAATCCTCTCTTGTTTTGTTAATGCCTGTTTTTCTTTGATTGGAGTCATGTGTTCGGTTTTCAAAGGTTTCCTTTTAAAACTATTTTCATGGTTTTCCTTTTTTCCTTAAAAAATAAGGTGGCGACTCCTTATTTGTTACGTTTTTGTGAACCTTTTAAAAACCAAATTTTTATTCATTTAAATATCTACAAGTCTTTTTAAAAGAAGGGTTCCCCCCCCCCCCCAATTGAAACCCGTGGTTCACAGTAACCTCCAATAATGCAATGAAATTTGATTCCGCTTACTCTGTTGTGTCTCCTAACAATCAAGTTCCACAAATGCATGATCTTTTAGACCCAGATGAGTTAATTAATAAAAATCAAGATGCAAAGATTGAACCCATTAAAGAGGAAACTATTATTATTAATATAAGCACTGATAAAAAAGTTAAGGAAATCTAAATTGGCTCTACTCTGTCTACAGGAGTTTTTTGATGTGTTCGCTTGGTCTTATAAGGACATGCCAGGAATTGATCCCGCCATAGCATAGCATCACATCCCTATTAGGGAAGGGGTGAGGCCTGTCAAGCAAAAGCTAAGAAGGATGGCGCCAGAATGGTCCATGAAAGTCAAAGCAGAAGTAAGTAAGTTGTTGAAGGTTGGGTTCATAAAAACGGTGGATCAAGCAGATTGGATAGCCAACATTGTTCCAGTACCAAAAAAGGACGGTAAAGTCCGAGTGTGCATAGACTACAGGGATCTTAACAAGGCTTGCCCTAAAGACAATTTCCTCCTTCCCCACATCGATGTATTGGTGGACAACACAGTAGGGAGTGCTCTAATGTCATTCATCGATGGATTTTTGGGGTATAATCAGATGCGGATGGCGCCAGAAGACATGACTAAGACCACTTTTACAACCAAATGGGGGATGTACTGTTACACGATAATGTTGTTTGGACTCAAAAATGCCGGGGCAACGTATTAGAGGATGGCTACTACACTGCTTCATGATATGATGCACCAAGAAGTTGAGGTATATGTTGATGATATGATCGTTAAGGCAGAAACTCAAGGAGGACATTTAGAGAACTTGAGGAAGTTTTTTGAATGAATTCAGAAGTACAATTTGAGATTGAATCCGCAAAAGTGCATATTCGGGGTCACATTAGGGAAGTTGTTGGGGTACATTGTGAGTAGTAGGGGTATCAAAGTAGATCTGACCAAGGTCAAAGCAATTTTGGAAATGCCGTTGCCAAAAACGGAGAAAGAAATCAGGGGATTCTTGGGAAGGTTACAATACATCAGTTGCTTCATAGCCAAATTAACCCCAACCTGCTAGCCCATTTTTAAGCTGCTTAAAAAAGGGGAACCAAAGGAATGGAATGAGCAATGTCAGCAAGCTTTCGAAGCCATCAAGAGGTATCTTCTGAATCCTCTAGTATTAGTTCTTGCACGCCCTGGAAAACCTTTATTACTCTATCTGTCCATCTTTGAGGAAGCCTTGAGAAGCATCTTGGCACAGGAAGATGACCGTGGTGTTAAACACATGATCTATTACCTAAACAAGAAGCTACAGGGCTACGAGGTGAAGTACAATGCAATAGTGAAGTCTTGCTTTGCTTTGGTTTGGACTGTACAGAAATTGAGGCACATTATGCTAAATTTCGAAGTGTGGATAGTGGCAAGGATGGATCCGCTTAAATACTTATTCGAGAAACTAGTTTTAAATGGTTGCTTATCTCTATGGTTGATTTTGTTGGCGGTGTTCGAACTCGTATATGTGATACAGAAGTCTATTAAAAGGGGAACCGTTACTGAGTACTGCGCTGAACATCCGATTTTGGGACATGGTTTGAATGATGAGTTTCCCAATGAAAACCTCCTAGTTATCGAATGTGATAAAGCATGGAAAATGTACTTCGATAGGGCCTGTGAACCCCGGAAAATGGCCCACAAGGATTTGGCGAAAGAAATTGATATATGTGTGGTGAAAGACAACAAACAAAAAGGGAGTCACCACCTCATTTTTTAGGGAAAAGAGGAAAACCACGAAAATGTTTTATTTTCAAATCCACATGACTCCATTAAAGGAAAAGCAAAGTCTTTGAAACCAGAAAAATTGGATTTGGGGGCTAAGTTACGACGTGGGAAGGTTCTGGGCAAAGCCCATAGGCACCCACATCGTCCGAGTTGGTCTCTTAATTTGATTGGGCTAACTTAAGATCTTTTTCACTCAAATATCAGCATATATCATCACAAGGCAGCATGCATATCATATATTCCATCCAATCATCCATGCACAATCAACCAAATAAAACAAAACAGAAAAAGAAAAGAAAAACCTAGGATACTTGGATCCTAGGACGGACTTGAGCCTTACGAAGAACGCGTACGTACCATGCAGCGAAATACATGGATTAAAGTCCACGTAGTTCGAAAAGAATAGGGTTACAACCTAATACAAACCTATGGTAAACACCCTAGGTTTCCTTATTTGAAAATGTATTGAATAATCTAAAATTGAAAACTTCCACAAGAGGAAAACCTTGATAGAAAACCAGAATTTTATTATTAAAGGAAACCCTTGATAATTACCATGTGTTCGTATTAAGAAGTAACCCTAGGAGGGAGAAGAGAAAAGAAAGAAGAAAAGTGAATTAGGGCACTTCATACCCTACTTACCTGAGCGCAAAAGCTCTAAGCATTAGCAATTTCAAGCAATAGCGGCCCTATTTGCAATAGGATAAGCATTGTACCTGTTTACACCCTTACAGGTGCACAAGATCATGCAAAGAGAGCAATACACTAATCTGGATAGAACCATGACAAAGCCTAAAATCATCCATTTATCATGCAAACAATAAGAATAATGAATAAATAAGGACTCTAACTCAATCCTACATGCAATGACCTAACTACCATGCATAAAAACCTATGAGAAACATGCTAACAGTCATGAGAGACTCCAATAATATCAATAAACATGATAACTAATCACATTCTAACCAAAAAGATGATATTTTATATAAAATATGAAAATAGACCTTCCTATGGCGAGCTTTCTTAAGCGAAACTATCCTAAGATAATTTCACGTAAAAAAGTTGTTATGGGGAGGTGCTATTATCATATCCTACGTAAAATATGTATACTAGAACACAACAGAGGTGATTTCATGCTTAAACACATCACAGAAAGCTCTCATACAAAACCTCACTCAACGAAAAGGATAATTATCTTTAGAAAAGGATAATGTCTCCAAAAAACCTATGAAAACAACTATATGAATGCAAACCTAGCATGATTCAACTATATGCAGCATATATAGAATGACTATTATGAGAAATGACTCAAAAAGTTAAGCTAAGCATGTTGTATGAAACTTGTGTGATTTTAGGGTTATCGAAACCCTAATCTCACAACCATGCATTAAAACCTATGAAACGACTCTAACACATGCTCAAATCATCATGAATATCATTCATATCACATATATTAACTAAAAGGAGCATTAACTCATGACAATTATCACAGCAACCTAAATATGTGAACTATGCATGATTTAAGAAGATAGAAAAGATAATACTTTCAAATCCTTAGTAAACCAGGGATTATCAAGCATATAAAGCCATAAATCATCTCAAAATCATTCATAATGCACCCTAGAAACATTGAACTAACCTAACATGTGGAGTTATATCATGCACTAGAACTGTCATAGAAGAGGAAGGAGAAGGAGAAGTAGAGAACTCATGTTCAGCATTAAATAAACATGCTTACCTCTTGTAGACTCTTTCTTGCCTTTAAACTTCTTGTTTCCTTGCTTGCTTGGGGTTGAAGAGCCTCCTCTTGATGTCCTTCTAGCTCTCCAAACTCGTAGCTCCCTCTCTCTCTAAGTATAAAGTGCAATTAACCTCCCCCTATGTGCTGAATATTATGTCCTTTATATAGAGAACTGACCCCCTAAACCAATAGTTAAGATTAATTCATTAAATAATGATCCTAGGGCTATTAGAGACTCTCTTGGTGCTCAAACAACTCAAACTTACACACTCCTAAGAGAAAACAAGTTGTTTTGGCGGAGGAAACCATCAAAAGAGGGAGAGAGGAGTCAGAATTCGAGTTGAGGACGGACTCCTCGGGTGACCAACTAGGCCTGGACGGTTACCCGAGGGTCTCCTATTTTCACTCTGGTTTTGACTCCTTCTTGCTTCAGAAGTCCTAAAATGTTCAAATTAAATCCGATTTTGACGAAATAAAAGCCAAAACGACCGTGTTTCGAAGGGGAACACATTTTTAGGCATTTTAGGACAAAAATCCTCAACCATAGGTGCATGGTTAGGTTTTACAAAGGTGGTTAACTATAGTGCTTCACCGTCGCTAAGTTGGGTTTGTACACAAGATGGAACCAAATGCTTTCCCAATCGAAATTTGATCTTTCTAAACACACCTAGGATGTAAATAAAGCCCAATTGAAGTTAAATGAGAGAAAATTGGTCTTATGAGTCAATTTGAGCAAACCAAGAAAGGGTCTTTTAGCCAACCCGAACCATTACGAGCCGAATTGATCTTAAACCATCAATTCATGAAATTGAACCTATATATAGACTCTGTATAACCATATGAACTCGAGGGAATGACTCGGGATTCATTTCAAGGTCAAATGGAAAATATACGGCTTAAAAGACGATTATGCCCTTAAAGTCGCAAAAGTTCTTATTGACTATTGAAATGAACTCCAAATCACTTCAAAATTCATACACATGATATTCAATGCCATAGAAACTCAATGCAAAAGACTAGACTCGAAAAGGACTCAAAATCCTACATGAAATGATATGTCCTAGCTAAGGTGACAAAAATGGGGTATGACAGGGCCTCAAACCAGTACGGAGATGGGGTAGGAGTTTTGCTAATAGCTCCCGACAATTCTCACATGCCATTGTCAGTAAAGCTGAACTTTCAGAATTCCAACAACATAATAGAATACGAGGCGTGCGTCGCAGGACTAAAAGCACTATTGGTATTGGGTGTCGAGGAAGTAGAAGTATATGAGGATTCAACCTTAGTGATATCTTAAGTGCAAAGAATATGGAAGACCCAAGAAGAACACCTGAAACCTTACCAAAGCTACCTAGAAAACCTGACCCAGAAATTCTGAAAAATAACCTTCACCCCTTTACCACGAGCCCACAACCAATTGGCCGATGCCTTGGCCACTTTAGTTTCCATAATTCAAATACCCTCCGGAACCCAAGTAAAACCTTTGACCATCCAACAAAGATTCAGACCCACACATGAAGAAGGAGTCATGGTGATTGATGAAGAACCTGATGATAGGCACCCTTGGTACTTCGATGTTTGGAATCTCTTGGAGAAAGGAGAATACCCTGAAGACACTAACAAGAAGGATCATAGGGCATTGAGACTATTCGCCACATAGTTTATCATCTGTAGAGGAAAGCTATTCAAGAGGTCCTATGACGGAAAACACCTTCTCTGCGTAGATCGCGATATCGGAGAAACACTCATGAGGGAGGTACATGAAGGAGAATGTGGGTCGTATATGAATGGGAGAATGTTAGTTAAGAAGTTGCTTAGGTTGGGTTATTACTGGACGACCATGGAAACTGACTGCGTTCAATACATCAGGAAGTGCCACCAATGCCAACTGTACGCCAGTGCAAACTATATGCCACTGGTGGAGTTGCATCAGTTATCGTCTCCCTGGCCGTTTTTAGCATGGGGAATAGACATCATCGGGGAAATCAAGCCGTCCGCGACTGGTGGGTTCAAGTATATTCTGGTAGCAGTCAACTATTTCGCCAAATGGGTGGAGGCTGTAGCATATATAAAGCTGAAATCGAAGCATGTGGCCAAGTTCATTGAAACCAACATAATTTGCCGATATGGAGTACCTCATGAGATTATTTCAGATAATGAGACGCATTTTGAAGACGAAGTCAAGAAGTTCCAAAAATTCAATATCCGACATCACAAATCCTTGCCCTATAGGCTGTAGACCAATGGAGTTGTAGAAGCTGCTAATAAGAATGTCAAAACCATCCTCAGTAAAATGGCATGACCTACAAGGATTGGGTGGAGAAACTCCCTTATGCATTGTGGGGATACCGGATGTCCGTAAGAACTTCCACAAGTGCTATGCCATATTCATTGGTATACAAAATGGAAGCTATGTTGCCCATAGAGTTGGAAGTACAGTCTCTCAGAGTTGCATTGGAGAGTCAAATTCCAAAGTGGAATGGGCAAGAGAGCGATATAAGCAGCTGGCACTATTGGAGGAAAGGAAGCTCAAAGCATTGTACCATGTGGAGGGCTATTAGTGCCGAGTGGCTAGAGCTTTCAATAAAAGAATTAGGCCGCAGAATTTAAAAGAAGGAGATTTGGTGCTTAAGTAATTTAGGGTGCCCGTGTTTGACCCTTGAGGGAAATTTAAGCCCAATTGGGTTGGGCCATAGATCATAAAGACAATTTACTTGGGTGGAGTGGTTAAGTTAATGGACAGTGATGGAAATGAGTTAGTGAATCCGATTAATATGGATAGACTTCGCAAGTACTATGTGTGAACAGAGCATTGACAATTTGGCAAAGTATTGAACAATTCTTTGAGTGTTCAAATTAATAATAATAGCTTTTTATTAATTGGGAGAAATCATTACATCTTTTAATGCTTATTCATTAACTCATAAGGGATTAAAAGTAATGCATGGGCACAATTGTTGATAGGATCACATGGGGTAATCTGGGTCACTTCTTTTTACCCTTTGTCTCATCATCTGCCTCCTTTTTTCTTTTGTGTTCCTCTTCCTCCTTCTCTTTTCTTTCTATATCAGCAAATAGCCAGTTGTAGTACGATCCGGGGGGACTGATTACTTCAGAAGGGGTGACGGCCCAATAGATTGCCTTGTTGTGCCAATCATTCTTAACCTTATCCACAATGTTAGGTCTCCAGGGGCAGGTATAGCTGAGGTGTCCCCATTTGATTGGATCTTGGCGTAGCCCTTGCTAACAGCGAATGCGTATGGGGGAATAGAAGGAAACCTCCTTAAGACCAATCAGCATGACACTATGAGGGAGAATTAGGTTCCGAACAGCATAAGAAATCCTCCACCAGGGGCAGAGCCAGCGAATGTTGTGGCAAGATACATATTCTAGCAAATTGCGGGTTTGTTCGACATTTGGGAAAGGTTTGATGATCTTTTTGTGGCGAAAATGTTGAGGGTGGTACGTCCAGATACTCATGGCTAGGTCCTCGATCAGTTTAAGGCATTTGAATAACCAAATCTGTGTTACGGGGAAAAAAGAATTAGATTTCAATAGCCCATGCACATACGTACATGGTCAATGCACGTATGTGCATAATCCATGCACGTACGATTATTGCACCCTAAAAAAAAAGTACGCACACGTGAGAAAAAAAACCTGTAAAAGGAAGGGGCTGCCACCAAAGGAGAAGCTGTCGCTACACACTACGCTGTCTAGTCCGTTGAGGGTGTCCACTAAAACTATCATGCTAGGATTAAAGTCTTTGATCTCAGGGATCATACAGATGACCAAAGTTTCCAGCCTCGAGGATTCATCCCTGAAAAAGAGGGCGGTGAGAGCACGGAAGCATGCTGCGCGCAAATAGTAGACTTGGGCTTAGCCAGTAGGGGGCATTGGACAGGCGATGAAATACTCAAATAATTTCGTCATGTCTACCATGAAATCTTTGGTCCACCCTTGAACCATTCGCGAGGAGAGTCTAAAGAACTGAGCCACTTCTATAGCAAGAACTTTGTCGATAGACAGGAGAAGCAGACTATTGAAGTTAGTCTACCCCATGATTCCACCAAAGTCTCCAAGCGTGGGGTATAATTCATTGTAGTTGAAACGGAAGACATGGCGAGTCGGTTTCCAATATTCAGAAGCGACAAAGAGGAAGGTATAGTTGATTTTCACTCGACAATAGTCGAACAAACGTAGAAGGTTGAAAGCGTCCTTGAAGTCGTCTCGAGCTCGGGTATCGAATGACAGGAGCCACCGTTTTACATCGTTGACGAATTTAGGGTCTTCCATCTGTTGGGAATCGAACAAGAGGGAAAAATAGAAGTGCAGAATATAAAAATTTTTCCTACGATTCCACAGCCCATGAATCTAACTATGCATAACACAAAATTAAACCCTAACTACAAAGAGGGTTAGAACACTTACAGAACTTTTTGTCTTCTCCTTTTTGCTCCAAGCTTTGAATTCGGACAGTGGTGAATGAGCAGCCCAAGTGTGCTGCCTCCAACCGTATCCACACCTAGCTAGAGCTTCAAGCCTTTTCTTTCTTCTTCCTTGTTGTTGCTAGAGGTGGAGAAGAGAGAGAGAGAAAAGAGAGCCTCCAAGGGGCTGGACGGCTAGGGTTTATTGTGCAAGCCTCTTATGCCATGTCACACATAAGTGTGACTTATATAGGCCAGCCCCCTAAAGGGGGCTGGCCATGGGGAAGAAACCCTAATAGGGTTATGTGTAATTACTCTTAATTGCACATTAACCCCTATTATTTGTATCAAATACAAATAGGCCTATAAAGAACTATTCTTTATTCACTAAAACCCTTTCTCTCATAAACTTTAAAGCCCTTCTTGCATGATCAGTGTGTGACCCATTAGGTTCACATCATTAAGTAGTAGGAATAGCACGAGGTGTGCACAATGGAACTCTTTCCATTTAGGGTCTAATTGGAACTCCATCAAATTCCCTAATTAATTATAACTCACTTATATCAATTAGGGCTTCTACTAACCATGAGTAACACCTAGCATATGGCTCATGGTGTGGTCCTTAATGAGGTGAATAGTCATTTACAAAGAACCCTTCTGTTATAGTTTATAGGTTACAATTGCATCCTTCCTTCAACACAATGTCTCCAATTAAACTAATAGGACATGGAAGTCTGTCAAGTCCCTAGTTCAATTACTTTATACTCATTCATAGATATCAACTCATTGATGAACTCATGAAACTCTTTTCATATTCATCCTACCATGGCCATGGATTTAATGAGTTATATTATGAATGCTATATGAGACATTCTCTCTCTTTTTCCTGAGAGTGATGGATCCCTTATTGATCACTCACATGCCTTCATACACATAGCAGTAGGGCCAATGAACACCTTTGCAAACCCCTGAATAGGATTTGCACTTAGTGTTATCAAACTTCTAAAGTTACATGCATAAGACAACTATGGTGTCTCAGGTCTAAGGATTACTTGTACCACTATAACAATGAGAAACTGATTGACAGGCAGGATAAAACTCCATTCAGTTTATCTCATATCTTTGGTCACATTCAGTGTACCTATTCTCGTAATAGGCACCCACTTGTTGGTTGTAGTGTCTCCACACAAATAGCTTGAGACTAGCTATCCTCCTATAGAGTCAACCTAACAAGTGTTAGTCCTATGGTTCGTTATTGTCCATCATAGTGAACCTTCAACTAGGAATGCTTTAGGAGTTTAGTACAGAGATATATCTACAGTCTCAAAATTTCAACTCTTTGTAATTCCATATTCTCAACTCTAACTCCATGGACATATTATGTAAATATAAATGATGCATATAAACATAATAGAATAATCCCTTTTATTAAATCAATAATAAATGTGACATACATAAATGAAATCAAATGATTGTTCCTAATCCCTAAACAATCATCTCCATGATTGGCTCTAAGGCATAATCCTAACAATCTCCCACTTGCACTAAAGCCAATCGACCATGTATCGCATACCTATCTTCTGAAGATGTTGGTCTTAGACATAACCAATTATGTTTTAAAGCTTTAGTCAGTAGGTCTACAAAAACTTATGTAGATAATATCTTCTGTAATGTATCTATTACCTCTTCCAATGATTCCTCTAATCACTTGGAATTGCCGCTCTATGTGTTTAGACTTTTGATGAGACCGTGATTCCTATACTTGAGCTATAGACCCATTGTTGTCACAAAACAAGGTGTGGGCAACTCAATGGAAGGAACAACTCCAAGTTCTAAATGAACTTATAGATCCAAACAGTTTCCTAGACAATGCGACAATTAATTCACCCTTAATAATGGAATCCACTGTATCTTTCATACGGTTCTTCCATTAAGTATTTCACCAACTGAAGTGAATATAAAATATACCCCATATGGATTATATCAAAATCCATATACCCATCTACTATGAGTTTACAATTTCCATATACAATCCAATATTCCAAATTTGAATTGATTGATAACTATTTGTAACAATTACAACATAATAGATATCAGGTTCAATACATAGTGTAAAATAAGGCTTCTTAACACTTTAAGAACTTTACTTGTGTTATCCTAGGGCACATACCCTTGAATAATGAATTCTTATCTGAAGTAAATTAGACCTCCCTTAGAATTCTCCATGTTGAACTCCTTCAACATTTTAACTATGTTTAATGACTTGGAGATACTGAGCAATCTATATGATCTATCTCTATAGATCTTGTTGGATGCTTCTACCAAATCTTTCATGAAGAAGTTTTTCTCAAAAACTAAACCTTCACATTAGATAACATTTATATATCATTCATAATGATTAAGATGTCATCTTAGTGATGGGATAAAGAAAAACGATAGCACTACCACTAACCTTTTATACACTCATGGTCCATCTATACAATGAGAGAAATCAAACAATTTGATTACTTCAACTTTATAGATGTTCTAATTATGAGAACCTTGTAGTCTATTAATAGACTTCTATAACTTACACACTTTTATGGTTTTTCACCATTTGATATAGCATCTTTATATCCTTTTTGACATATCTCATATTCAAAATGTGTGTTTATAGATAACAAGATCCAAATGGATTTCAGCATAACTATTATCAAACAGGTTTCTTTATAGACAACTTTTTGCCTATGTTGAAAACATTCTTAAATAGCCAAGCCTTTTAGGTCTCTACCTATCCATATTGGATTTAATGACTCGTAGTCATTTCTCGAGTTGATGTGAAACATCGTCTAGTAATAATCAATAGGATTATTTTGGTGATCTTTATTACCAAAGAACAATTCTTTCACATTCTAATAGAGATACAATATCTCTCTTATGTTAAGAAATATCCAATTTGATCTATGAAAAGATTGTAGTGTAGTTAAGGGTTTTGTCTTAACAGAGACAAGGGTTGGATCTTTGTTCATTTGTGGCTTTACAGACAATTCTATAAATTCTATCTACTTTTGCATTTTTCTTGAATGAACTCTTTCTCAAGAAAATCCAGTAAACATCCTAATGGACAACTTTTGTCCATTAGGGTAATAGAAATACTATCCCAACCACTTTTAGGATATACCACAATTCAACACTTACTTGACCTTATTTCCAAATTGTCTACATTATGTATCCAGATATACGTAGCACAAGCCCAAGCCTTAACTTCTTTAAGTTGGGTTTCTTCCCATATCATATCTGATATAATTGGGACAAAACTGGAGTGAACCCTAAATTATCAATATGTAGCAATTTTAAGGTATATCCTAGATGGATACTGTCACACCCCATTTTTGCACCACCTTACTAGGGCTCATCATTTCATGCATGTTTTTGTTTTGTTTTTGAGTCTAGTCACTTGCATTAGTTTTCTAGAGTCACAAGGACAATGGATATGAATTTTGGTTCAAATTGGAGTTGATCTTGAGGGATAATAAGAGCTTTTGTGACTTGAGGGGCATAATTGTCTTTTAAGTCCCAAACTTTTCATTTGACCTTGGAATGATCTCCAAATTGTCAATTGGAGTTCATATGGATGCATATGAGGTATTAAGTCCCGTGGCCCTGATGATGAGTTTAGTGTGGTTATTTACGGATTATCCTTGAAGAATTAGTGCGAATCACAGCATGAGATTTTTGGTTAAAATGAAAAGAAAATTATTTTATTAAATTAGCCATTTTTATCATGACACTAACACGTGTACGTATGTGATGAGTGTGTGTACGCACATACGATACATGTGCATGCGTGTTAGCGGTCAGTCTCCCAATTTTTATAAAAGACAATTTCCTTTTCCTATTCAGATTAGAAGTCTTTTATCATTATAAAATACCTTTTGATTATTCTCCAAGGAAACCTAGTCCAGGAAGGAAAGGGAAACTCCAGATTTCAGCTATAAATACTCTCTTAATGTCTTTAAACAAAGGGGGGAGGAGAAGAGGGTTTGGAGGGAGTGAAATTCGTCATAATTCAGCAGCAGATTTTCTGAGAACCAGCAGTCGTATTTTAATCATAACTTTTTCATCCGAAGTCAGAATTTGATGAAATTGGTCTTGTTAGAAAGATAATTCAATTCTCTACAACTTTGTATTTCACAAGCTTTGTCCAAATCCAACGTGTTCATACCCAAAAACGCAATTGAAGTTGCTGCTGCTGCAAAGTGACGAAAATCACTTTTCTTTTCTCTTGTTCTCTTTTTGTTTTCTATTTTCTTTTCAAAGTTGAGTGAGTTTTGATCTCTTTGCTGTGATACCACTTTGACAAAGAGGAGGATTCGTGTTGGTTTGATTCACTCTAAAGACCTGAGGAGCCACGAACAATTACAAACACAAAGGAAGGCCCTTCCTAAGGTATTCTCCTTCTCTATTCAAGCTTAAACTAGGTTTTCATATGGGTTAGGCTTATTGCATGTTAAAGGTAACTTTTTTATCATGTATTAACACTCTAGCTAGTTAATATATATGGAATATCTATTTTTTATCTACTGTTTAGCATGCTTTAGGGCTGTCCTTTAGGTTTTTAATGCATAGTTATGATTCTTGTGCTCCTGTTTGTCCTTGTGTTAGGATTAGTGTCATTGCATGTTAGAGTTAGGATTTTCATCATGTTATATTGCTTTAGTTAGTTAATATGCATGATTTAATTTCTGTTTAGTTTGGTTTTAGCATGATTAAAGTATGTTTTGTATGTTTTTAAGCATATTTGTGAGTTTAGGGTTTTAGAGTCATTGTTTTGTGTTTGTTTTCATATAGCATGATAAAGTAGACTTTTTTATTGGTTTTTCTTCGTGTTTGCTGTATATGTTTTTCATATGGAGTAAACATGATAGTTTTGCATGCATGTTAGTATGTTTTAGGGTTTTTATGCATGATATGGTTCTAGGAATATGTTAGGACTTATTATTGTTCGCTGTTTTTGCTATTGGCATGCTTAGTGGATGATTTTAGGTCATAATACTATTCTGTCCAGATTTGCATGTTAGTGTTTTTGCATGGTTTTGAGCACTTGTAAGGGTGCAAATAGGTGTGGTATTTGTCCTATGGCAAATAGGGCTGCTTATGTCTGAAATAGCTAATGTTTGGAGTAATTGCGCTCAGGTAAGTGGGTGTGAAGGTGCCCTAATTCACCTTTCTTCCTTATTCCTTCTCTTCTCCCTATTTAGGGTTAATTTTTAATATGATCCTATGGTTTAATTAGAGGTTTCCTTCATAAACAAAATTCTGGTTTTTATTAAGGTTTCCATTTTGTGGATTTCTTTCCTAAAATCAAACTTTCTATCAATTCTCTTTTGATTAAATAAGGAAACCTAGGGTTTTTACCATAGGTTTGTATTAGGATTTAACCTTAGTTCTAATCGAACTACGTGGACTTTGATCCATGTATTTCGTTGCATGGTACGTAGGCGCTCTTCGTGAGGCTCAAGTCCGTTCTAGGATCCAAGCATCCTAGGTTTATTTTTGTTTTCTTTTCTTCTTTTTCTTTTTCTGTTTTTATGTGCTTATTATGCATGGATGGATGAATGAAATATATGATATGCATGCAATTCTTGTGATGATATACTTGCTGATTTTTGTATGGAAAGATCTTGATTTAGCCCAAATGAACTGAGAGACCGAAAGGGTGACATGGGTGCCTATAGGCTTTGCTTAGAACCTTCCCATGTCATAACTTAGCCTCCGAATCCCCGATTTCTTTGGTTTTCAAAAGATTGGTTTTTGCCTTTCCTTTTTTATGGAGTCATTCAAATTGTTTTCCTAAAACAAACTATTTTTAGGGTTTTCCTTGTTTCCTTTAAAAAATAAGGTGGCGACTCCTTTCCTTTTTCTTTTTCAAACCCATTTTCTTTCAATCCCTTGTGGGCCCAATTTCCGGGGTTCACAGTTTGGCGACTCCACTGGAGATGTTGTGGGCTAGACTCTATAAAGTTTAATTGGGCTAAGTTAATTTCTTATGTTTAATTAAAATCAATCACATTGCATCCGCTTGATTGTGTGCTTTCATTTATTGCATTGTGTGCGCAAACTCTTGCATGCTAGGATCGATGTCCCTCGATGTATCCTTGCCAACGATCGGCCTAATCTCAACCTTGGTTTTCCTGATTCCATGTGTTGGGGCGAAAGCTATCAACCTCTCTTGCCTAGTACCCTTGGGCTTGCCCTTGGGTATATTAAATGAGTTAATCACGTACTGCTGGACCCACGCGGCGTTCCTGATGCCACATGTGGTTAGGTATAAGGATTGCTCAAGCAAGTGAAGGACCCTAGCCTACCCTTATCATTAGTCCATATAGACAGACTTGTAGGACACTACGGTCTCACCTTTATGCACCCACAATTGTTTGTAATGATGCTATGCCGTGTTTGTGGTGTGAGGCTTTATATCTTATGCCCTTAACATAGACCTTTAAACCCTAGCCTTCGTTAAGGCCATGGGTTAGGAGGAATAAATTAAGGAAGTAGGATGTAAAGCTATGTTTGTGATGTGCTAGTCCTAGGGGATTAATTAAACCTAGTTGAAGGACTCTATGCCCTATTCTTTAAAACATACCCTTAATCCATGATCCCTGTAAAGGTAATTGGATAAAAGGAATGAATTAATTGAACATGGTGTAGAGACCGAGTTCATTAAGGAAAATATGGAGGTTTAGGACAAGTCCTTAGGCTAAAGGTTAAAACTTTTCTATCCATAAACGTGCTGGCTTGGATCCGCAATCCACAAGGGCGTCTAGTGAGTGTTGAGTCTACCCATCAGACAGACATGGCCGACGAAAGAACTAGTGAGGGGCACTTTGACCTTGAGGCTTGCCTGAAAGCCATCATGGCCAAGCTTGACCATACCGCCGAGACATCCGATACCGCATTGAAAATGGCTCAAGAGAACCAACAGAAGATAGCGGATCTTGAACAAAATGGCTCTAAGGCCCATTCCTCGGGTATACCTCATGGGGCTGGCACCGAAGAGGGACCTCAATCCAATGAGAACACCAAGACAAGGGGGGAAAGTAGCTCGAAACCTGAGGTCACCAACCTAGAAGGGGAAGCCAAGGGGAAAGGTACTAGCAGTGATTCCGTGTTAGCTAGCAAGGTAGAAGCTTTGGAGAGAACCATAAAAGGGATTCGCAGGGCTGATGACATGGTCGATGTGCGGAGTCTATCCCTGTTTCCAACGGCTCGTATTCCACTACAATTCAAGATGCCGGAGTTAGAAAAGTTCGATGGGACGGGTTGCCCTAAGACTCATTTGAAGATGTACGTGCGAGCTATGCACCCTTGAGGGGCTACTGACGAGCTTTTAGCTCAAATGTTCCATGAAACCTTGGCCACTCCTGCTTTGAAATGGTTCTTATCCTTGGATGAGAATAGAACCCGGACTTGGGAAGACATATGCAATGAGTTTTCAGAGCACTACAAGTATAACACAGAGGTGGACGTTACTCGAAGGGACCTAGAAACCACCAAGCAAGGGGCTCATGAAACTTTCTCCGCTTACATTACAAGGTGGAGACAAAAGGTGTCGAGAATGACGGATAGGCCGAATGAGGAGGACCAAATTCAGTTAGTGGTTAAGAACCTACTGCCTGTGTATCACAAGCACCTATTTGCCCACTATTTCCCAAATTTCAAAGCTCTCATTGGGGCTGGCACGCAGGTTGAAGATGCTATCAATGATGGGACAATCAAGACTGAGGAAGTGAGGAGTCGCAAGACAAACTTTACTGGGAAGAACAATGCCGAGGTCAACACCATAACTCAACCAATCCAACCCTTTTCTCTCAATGATGTCAACCCACCTCGCCAATTCACTGACCTATTCATGCCACTCGAAAGAGTCCTTGAAAAGCTCATAAGTCGTGACCTATTGAAGCCACTCGACCCAAGACCTCCACCAAATCCCTTACCCAAGAGCTACAATGAGAATGAGTACTGCAAGTACCACCAATCCAAAGGCCATGCCACCAATCGCTGTATTTGCCTTCGCCACCAAGTCCAAGACCTCATTGACAAGCAAGTCATTTCACCACCAACCCGTCCAAATGTCACCCGTAATCCTCTCCCATCACACAACAACACACCCCCACCTAACACCATAAATGCCATTGGGGTTGAATCCTCTCGCCCTCGCCATCCCATAAGACAATACACTCCGCTCCCCATGACCTTAACCCGTCTCTTCACCATTTGCCGCAATAACAGCCTTATCATGCCACTTCCACCAAAGCCAAGACCATCAATCCCTCACCAATATTGCCAATACCATCGTGCACCCGGCCATGACACCGAGGCTTGTTCTATACTAAAGAAGATCATCCAAGACCTCATTGACCAAAAGGTTTTGTTGTTGCCAAAGAAATCTATCCAACAAGAGCTGAAAGAAAGATATGAAGCAGGGGATCCTCAGGTTGGCCTATTAGGTGAAGCGTCGGGGAAATATGATTACTATGTGCTGTACTCAAGCCCAAGTCCAATATCAGATGAGCCGATAGTCCCTTCAGGTTGGGATGACTTGCCGACAGAAATGGAGAGCATTGACATGATAGAATGGGATGACTTAATGAATGACTCCGAGGAAGTCCATGACATATGGGCTAGCGATGATGAGTTGGACCATATAACCAGAGGGGGTCGTCATTTCAAGCCCCCCCCCCCACCTAGAATATGAAAATCCGTTGGAAGATTTGGAAGGGCAGAGGCGTCCTAGCTTGCAAGAAGAAGAGGATGAAGTGCTTAGGCAGCTGAAGAAGACCAATGCCAACATTACTATTTGGGGCTTGCTCATGGCCTCGCATAAGCACAGACAGACCGTGTTGAAACTGTTGAATCAGATACAAGTGCCTGTTGACACATCCCCCGAGGGATTGGTACATTTGGTGAATCCAACTCCCAAGAACTCAACCATCGTGTTCACCGATGTAGACCTACCTAAAAGCGGGCCGAGCCATTCTCAAGCTCTCTATGTGACCGTTGACACTATGGGGAAGAGGGTTCCCACCGTTCTTATCGACAATGGGTCCGCACTGAATGTATGTCATCTCCAAACTGCCATTGTTTTGGGTTTGGGACCCACTGATTTCACGCCATCTGGGCAGACCGTAAGAGCTTATGACAATACCCGCCGAGAAGTAATAGGGGTAGTTACTTTGCCTCTTATCATGGGACCCACTGAATTTAGGGTAGAATTCCAAGTGTTGGATGTGCCATCATGTTTCAACTTGTTGTTGGGCCGACCTTGGATCCATCCTGCTGGGGCTGTGCCATCTTCACTCCATCAAAAGGTGAAGTTTCCTTATGAAGGAGCCATAGTAACACTTCAAGGGGACTATGAATTGAAACTCGCAGGTGTGCCTATATGTGAGATACAACCTGAATCAGCACCGCTATCTGGGTTTGACTATGTCCAATGCATTGAAAAAGAGCTCGAAAAGGGTGAATTAATACCCTTGGACTTTTGCCCCCATGGCAACTTGCACGTTGGTGAGATCATGAGAAGAATGAGCTTCTTTCCAAGCATGGGGCTAGGGCGTCGCCAACAAGGGATCCCTACGTCTATTCAAAGCCGTGTCACCTCATACACCTTCGGGCTAGGATATGAGCCCTCTAGAAATGATCATGCGGAAATGCTGAAGAAGAACAAAGAGAAAGTAAGAGCCAAAGCCGAGGGAAGGGTGCCAGACCTGAAGATCTCGCCATATCGACCTACTTTGAATGGTTACTTCGTCAAAGAAGGGGATGATTTTCTATATTGCGGGTTTCCAGAGCCCACCTTTGACCAAGCTACCAAGATCCAAGTTCCGGGTTTTGAAATCTTCTTCACCGAATGGTATCCAATCACAGCTGAAATGGTGGATGATGATGCCATCAATGATGAGTTCTGGGAAAAGAAAGAGGAGGACTGGGCAGAGAACCTTGATGCAGGGGCTATGACTGAAATGTTCCAAGACATGATCCTCACCGTGGAAGACTCGACCATTGAAGAACTCCAGGGTTTATCCATTAGCCATACTACCATGCCACTTCTGAATTGGTACCTTGAATGTGGTGTCATTGCGGAGATCCATGAAGAAGAAGACCTTGGCCTACCTGATAGCAGCTTATAGGTGTCTTAGTTTAGTAATATTTCCCTAATTCAATAAGATGTATCTACTTTACTCACTTTGTGGAGTCATAGTATTGATACAGATTTGTTTGTTTTCCTTCTTTATTTTGTGTGTCATTCCCATTATTCCTAGTCAATAAAGTGTGCTTTCTTTCTCTATATATGCAGTGTCTCTTTTCTCTCCTCTATAGATATTTATGGCATGGATATAGATCCTAGGAACGATGTCCCCCCGGAGCTCGTTGAGCAAAGGAAAAGGGGCGTCACCGAACCTAATATGGATGAATTAGAATCAATCAACTTAGGGACGAATGAATTGCCAAGAATAGTTAAAATTGGGAAAACCCTCTCCCCCGTTGAAAAAGAAAAGATGATCTCCCTCTTGAAAGCCAACATTATGGCTTTTGCATGGTCTTATGAAGACATGCCTGGCATTGACCCCGATATTGTGCAACACTATATCCCCACAAATTCCCTAAAGAAGCCGGTAAAGCAGAAACTCAGAAGATTAAAACCAGAATGGGCTCTAAAAGTAAAAGAAGAGGTAACTAAACATCTAGACGCAGGTTTCCTCCAAGTTGTGGAGTACCCCGAGTGGTTGTCGAATATAGTGCCTGTGCCTAAAAAAGATGGGAAAGTAAGGATGTGTGTCGATTTCCGAGATCTCAACGCCGCGAGCCCTAAGGATGACTTTCCTTTACCCCATATCGACGTGTTGGTGGATAGTACAGTGGGACATGCACTCCTCTCCTTCATGGACGGATTCTCCGGGTATAACCAGATAAAGATGGCGCCTCAAGACATGGAGAAAACAGCCTTTATCACGCAATGGGGAACGTACTGTTACAAGGTAATGCCTTTTGGCTTAAGAAACGCTGGGGCTACTTACCAAAGAGCAGCTACGACCCTATTGCATGATATGATCCATAAGGAAGTCGAGGTTTATGTCGATGATATGATCGTGAAGTCCGTGGATAGAGAAGGGCATTTTAAGGCGCTAGAGAAATTCCTAGAGCGAGCAAAGAAGTACAAGCTCCGTCTAAACCCACAGAAGTGAGCTTTTGGTGTCACTGCAGGCAAGTTATTGGGGTTTATGATCACTCAGAGAGGTATCGAAGTGGACCCAGGGAAGATAAAAGCTATTGTGGAGATGGAGCCGCCTAGCACTGAGAAGCAGATCCGGGGTTTTCTGGGAAGAGTTCAATACATAAGCCGATTCATTGCCAACTTAACCATGGTTTGCGAACCAATCTTCAAATTGCTTAAGAAAGGTGTGCCAAAAGTATGGAACGAAGAATGCCAAGAGGCCTTTGAGACCATTAAGAGATACTTGAGCAATCCTCCAATCTTAGTTCCCCCACGGCAAGGTGCTCCACTTTTGTTATACTTAACGGTCACCGAAACCGCGACGGGGGCTATGTTAGCTCAATATCTCGAAGGGTCTACAAAGGAGAATGCCATCTATTACTTAAGCAAGAAAATGACAGACTATGAAGTGAAGTACAATGCGATTGAAAAAGCTTGTGTGGCACCAGTATGGGCGACGCAGAAACTCCGACACTACATGATGTCCTTCGAAGTGTTCTTGATAAGTCGCATGGACCCGTTGAAGTACCTGGTAGAAAGGCCAGTATTGTCATTCAGAACTGCTCGATGGTCAATTCTCCTCAATGAATTCGACATCAAGTACGTGAATCAGAAGTCTATCAAGGGAAGCGTCATCGCAGACTACCTAGCCAGTTGTCCGGTGTCATCATCCGCTCCGTTCAACGATCAATTCCCAGATGAGGACGTGCTAGAGATTGGTAGAAAAACTTGGAGAGTATACTTCGATGGGGCAGCCAATAAGAAAGGTTATGGGATAGGAGTCCTGCTGGTCTCACCCGAAGAGGCATTTACACCGTTAGCGGTCAAGTTGGGGTTCGAAGCTACCAACAACATTGCTGAGTATGAGGCCTGTATCCTAGCACTGGAAGCGGCACTTGAATTGGGGATTAAAGAATTGGAAGTGTTCGGGGACTCAGCACTAATCATTTGCCAGATAAAAGGGGAATGGAAAACTCGAGATGAGAAATTGTTGCCTTACCATGCCTATCTGGAAGCTCTAACCAAGGAGTTCTCAGAGATAGAGTTCAACTACCTTTCAAGAAACAAGAACCAGTTCGCCGATGCCTTGGCGACCCTAGCATCCATGGTGGAGATACCTGAAGGGGGAAATGTGAAGCCGTTGGTGATAGAATGCCGAGACAAGCCTGTGTACTATTGTGCAATCCGAGGAGGAGAGGTAAATGATGGCCACCCGTGGTTCCATGACATAATGAAGTTCATTGAAGAAAGGGAGTACCCAGAAGGAGCATCTCGCATTGATAGAAAAACCCTAAGGCGATTGGCAAGTCACTATGTACTTTGTGGAGGAAAGCTATATTGAAGGTCATACGACGGGATCCACCTGCTGTGTGTCACCGAGGAGGAAGTCGAGCATCTGATTAAAGAAATCCATGAAGGGACAGGGGCTCCGCATATGAATGGCTATATGTTGGCTAAGAAAATCATTAGGCTAGGCTATTATTGGTCCACCATGGAAAGAGACTGCCACGCACATGTCAAGAAGTGCCACAAATGCCAACTGTTCGCCAGTGGACAACATTTGCCTTCTATGCCTTTAACGAGTATGTCATCACCTTGGCCATTCGCGGTATGGGGGATAGATATCATCGGACAGATCAAGCCAAAGGCATCAAATGGGCATGAATACATCCTGGTCGCCATCGACTACTTCACTAAGTGGGTGGAAGCAGCGTCCTTCAAGACCTTGAATTCCAAGAAGGTAGCACAGTTCATACAGCACAGCATCATCTATCGATATAGGGTACCACATGAAGTTATCTCAGACAATGGCCAGCACTTTCAGAAAGAAACCCATGAGCTCTTGCAAAAGTATGGCATAGTTCACCATCTGTCGTCACCATACCGTCCTCAGACTAATGGAGCGGTGGAAGCAGCTAACAAGAACATCAAGAAGATACTACAGAAGACTGCGGACTCACACACAGACTGGCATGAGAAGTTGCCATTGGCTCTATGGGGTTACAGAACATCAATAAGGTCGTCAACAGGGGCTACCCCTTATTCTCTAGTTTATGGGATGGAGGCCGTGTTGCCAGTTGAATTAGAGGTTCCTTCATTAAGGGTTGCTGTGGAGAGCCAGATAGCAGAAGTGGATTGGGTTAAGAGCCGCTATGATGAGTTAGCTTTGCTGGATGAAAGGCGTTTAAGGGCGCTGTATCATGTTCAGGGGTATCAACGGAGAGTTGCCAGAGCATTCAACAAGCATGTCAAAGATCGAGGTTTAAAGAAAGGGGATGTAGTGCTGAAAGAAATCAGAGCTCCAGTGTTCGATCCGCAGGGAAAATTCAAGCCAAGTTGGGGTGGGCCATACATTATCAAAGAGATATTGCCAGCAGGGGCTGTTCGCCTCATGGATTTAGATGGAATTGAGTTCGCTCGTCCAACTAATTTGGATCAATTGAAGAAATATCATGTTTGAAGCCTGCTAGGTTGAAAACCCGTAAGGGCGGCCTAGGCAAAAGTTAAGGCATAAGAACTACGTAAGACCTGATTCTCCATTCAAAAACAAAAAAAAAAACAAAAAAAAAAAAACAAAAAAAAAAAAGAAGAAAAAAAAAAAAAAACCATGGAGATACGTAGGCAACCCATAAAGTTACCTTGGGTGCGGTCTAAATCAAACAAGAAAATCCCAAATTTGATTTATTATTGGCAATTTATCCAAAACTAAAATTGATTGACATAGCAATTCATTGGTATTAAGTAAAAGAACTGTAAAAATGCCATAAATATCCTATTCTATTTTCTTGAGCCTCTTTGCAGCTCGCTCCTCAGCTTTCTTCTTCTCTCTTTCATGTCTTCTTTTCTTCCTCAAGTCATGTTCATAAGCTGTTGTCACTGCTTCCATAATATCTTCTCTGCAAGATCCAAGTTCATTGTTCTTGATAAGTCCAAAAATCCTTTCTCTTCGAGTAGTCTCTCTCTCACCCAAATTACTTTTCAACCATTCCTTATACTCTGAGCTCATCATATACGGACCATCAGTATTCGTAACTTGGGTTAGTATCAACTTGCTAGGCCATCGGTCCTTCGCCCAAGTCACTACAGAAAGACCCGCGGGCACCACAGGATAGTCACCTTTCAAGGAAGTAGGTATGGTTTGCATGGCACCCATCTGACGAAGAACCCTTGAAGGCCAATAGAAGGAAGTAGACCTCAGTCCTATGAGTCTCACCATGGCGCATCCAGAAGTCCGCAGAAGCACCTGGTCACTGCAGCCCCATATGAATACAAACCACTTGACACTCCTCCAAGAAAGGGTTTGGAAGTAACCTAGCCAATCTCTCAATGAAAATTGCCCAGGTAGTTCAATGCGGCGAAGGCAGTAATGCTGGGGCTTGTATGGTGTAATGGCAACTGGTGACAAGAAATTCAGTCTTTCAAGCAACCACATCTGCAGTAGAATGGGGCTACCTCCTAAAGGAACCTTTGGGTCCTCATGAGTTTTATCCAAACCATTCAGGGTTTCAGCTAGCACCATGGGAATCAAGTTATGGCCCTTGGCAAGGAGAGGAATCAAGTCACAGATTTGAATGGGAACATGTGGAGTACCAGTGGAAATAAGAAAACGACCAATGAGGCAAAAGGCAAGAGCATGCTTAATAGGAAAGGTAAAATTTAGAATACCTTTACTATCATAAGCTAAAAAAGAGGTTGCCAATTTCATCAAGTCTACCATATGGTCCTTTACAAACATAGAGGCATATTGTGGGTGAATCCCAAGTAGATTGGGGAAAGAAGTAAGAAAGCTTGGGCGAGGAGTAGGGAGAATGAAAGGACCTACCGTTGAAACTCCATACAATGCACAGAATTCCTCCATGGTTGGGCACAGTTCTTCATAGTTGAAGCGGAACACATGAACTTGAGGATCCCAGAAATATGTAGCAGCAGTCAAGAGGTTCGTTTCAAGCCTCACATGCCTCAAGGAGAGCAATGGATCCAAGCCAAAGCACTTGAACTCAGATTTTGCTTCAGCACTCATAACTCTCAAAAACCCTCCTAAAAATTTGTCTAGAGCCTCCATAATTTCTAATGAATGAATACAAGTAGGTTTAGGAACCTCTTGGATGTGTTTTTATAGGGAAAAGGTCACAAATCCAAGTTCAAATAGGAAAAAACCCATAAGAATAGGAAGTTTCCTATTCAAAGTGGGATTTCCGCTTTGGGCTCGGGTAACCACCCAGGCCTGGGCTGCTAGCCTCCCGAGGCCTGGTGGTCACCCAAGCCACTTTGTTTTGGTTTTGCTTCTCGCTTGAGTATACTTCTCAGATATTTTGTCACTTACTTGGTTAAGTATATCCATCGCTTGGATATATTTCTCCATTTCAAAGGTATGTTCATCACTTGAATGTGCTTCTCAGATTTCATTCTCATCACTTGGTTAAATATATTCGTGACTAGAATATATCTTTCCATTTCAAAAGTATGTTCATTCGTAGTGGCTTGAATATGCTTCTCTTATCAATTCTCAACCCTCAGTGGTTTAAGTATACTCATGACTTGAGTACACTTCCTTATTTCAGTCTCAGGTTTTCAACCTCCCATCATTGTTGGTATCAGTGTGTGATTTCTCCGGGCTTTTTGGCCAAAAATGGGTTGTTCTTTATCATTGGTTCACAAGTGTAACTTGTTCGCCAATGAGGGGCTTCTGTCACACCCCATTTTTGCACCACCTTACTAGGGCTCATCATTTCATGCATGTTTTTGTTTTGTTTTTGAGTCTAGTCACTTGCATTAGTTTTCTAGAGTCACAAGGACAATGGATATGAATTTTGGTTCAAATTGGAGTTGATCTTGAGGGATAATAAGAGCTTTTGTGACTTGAGGGGCATAATTGTCTTTTAAGTCCCAAACTTTTCATTTGACCTTGGAATGATCTCCAAATTGTCAATTGGAGTTCATATGGATGCATATGAGGTATTAAGTCCCGTGGCCCTGATGATGAGTTTAGTGTGGTTATTTACGGATTATCCTTGAAGAATTAGTGCGAATCACAGCATGAGATTTTTGGTTAAAATGAAAAGAAAATTATTTTATTAAATTAGCCATTTTTATCATGACACTAACACGTGTACGTATGTGATGAGTGTGTGTACGCACATACGATACATGTGCATGCGTGTTAGCAGTCAGTCTCCCAATTTTTATAAAAGACAATTTCCTTTTCCTATTCAGATTAGAAGTCTTTTATCATTATAAAATACCTTTTGATTATTCTCCAAGGAAACCTAGTCCAGGAAGGAAAGGGAAACTCCAGATTTCAGCTATAAATCCTCTCTTAATGTCTTTAAACAAAGGGGGGAGGAGAAGAGGGTTTGGAGGGAGTGAAATTCGTCATAATTCAGCAGCAGATTTTTTGAGAACCAGCAGTCGTATTTTAATCATAACTTTTTCATCCGAAGTCAGAATTTGATGAAATTGGTCTTGTTAGAAAGATAATTCAATTCTCTACAACTTTGTATTTCACAAGCTTTGTCCCAATCCAACGTGTTCATACCCAAAAACGCGATTGAAGTTGCTGCTGCTGCAAAGTGACGAAAATCACGTTTCTTTTCTCTTGTTCTCTTTTTGTTTTCTATTTTCTTTTCAAAGTTGAGTGAGTTTTGATCTCTTTGCTTTGATACCACTTTGACAAAGAGGAGGATTCGTGTTGGTTTGATTCACTCTAAAGACCTGAGGAGCCACGAACAATTACAAACACAAAGGAAGGCCCTTCCTAAGGTATTCTCCTTCTCTATTCAAGCTTAAACTAGGTTTTCATATGGGTTAGGCTTATTGCATGTTAAACGTAACTTTTTTATCATGTATTAACACTCTAGCTAGTTAATATACATGGAATATCTATTTTTTATCTACTGTTTAGCATGCTTTAGGGCTGTCCTTTAGGTTTTTAATGCATAGTTATGATTTTTGTGCTCCTGTTTGTCCTTGTGCTAGGATTAGTGTCATTGCATGTTAGAGTTAGGATTTTCATCATGTTATATTGCTTTAGTTAGTTAATATGCATGATTTAATTTCTGTTTAGTTTGGTTTTAGCATGATTAAAGTATGTTTTGTATGTTTTTAAGCATATTTGTGAGTTTAGGGTTTTAGAGTCATTGTTTTGTGTTTGTTTTCATATAGCATGATAAAGTAGACTTTTTTATTGGTTTTTCTTCGTGTTTGCTGTATATGTTTTTCATATGGAGTAAACATGATAGTTTTGCATGCATGTTAGTATGTTTTAGGGTTTTTATGCATGATATGGTTCTAGGAATATGTTAGGACTTATTATTGTTCGCTGTTTTTGCTATTGGCATGCTTAGTGGATGATTTTAGGTCATAATACTATTTTGTCCAGATTTGCATGTTAGTGTTTTTGCATGGTTTTGAGCACTTGTAAGGGTGCAAATAGGTGTGGTATTTGTCCTATGGCAAATAGGGCTGCTTATGTCTGAAATAGCTAATGTTTGGAGTAATTGCGCTCAGGTAAGTGGGTGTGAAGGTGCCCCAATTCACCTTTCTTCCTTATTCCTTCTCTTCTCCCTATTTAGGGTTAATTTTTAATATGATCCTATGGTTTAATTAGAGGTTTCCTTCATAAACAAAATTCTGGTTTTTATTAAGGTTTCCATTTTGTGGATTTCTTTCCTAAAATCAAACTTTCTATCAATTCTCTTTTGATCAAATAAGGAAACCTAGGGTTTTTACCATAGGTTTGTATTAGGATTTAACCTTAGTTCTAATCGAACTACGTGGACTTTGATCCATGTATTTCGTTGCATGGTACGTAGGCGCTCTTCGTGAGGCTCAAGTCCGTTCTAGGATCCAAGCATCCTAGGTTTATTTTTGTTTTCTTTTCTTCTTTTTCTTTTTCTGTTTTTATGTGCTTATTATGCATGGATGGATGAATGAAATATATGATATGCATGCAATTCTTGTGATGATATACTTGCTGATTTTTGTATGGAAAGATCTTGATTTAGCCCAAATGAACTGAGAGACCGAAAGGGTGACATGGGTGCCTATAGGCTTTGCCTAGAACCTTCCCATGTCATAACTTAGCCTCCGAATCCCCGATTTCTTTGGTTTTCAAAAGATTGGTTTTTGCCTTTCCTTTTTTATGGAGTCATTCAAATTGTTTTCCTAAAACAAACTATTTTTAGGGTTTTCCTTGTTTCCTTTAAAAAATAAGGTGGCGACTCTTTTCCTTTTTCTTTTTCAAACCCATTTTCTTTCAATCCCTTGTGGGCCCAATTTCCGGGGTTCACAGATACATTAGTAAAACTCATCATGGATCAAACCATATCTTAATAGGGTTCAATTTGTTCTCTTAGATTCACCATTGAGCTATGATATTCTAAGATGAGTCTACCATAATTGAATGCATGCTCTACATGACTGTATACATCACAATGTATAGTCAAATTATAAATGTAACTCATTCACTTCACCAAGTAAAAGATGGGTTTGGTCATCTCATAACCAAGTCATAATCGTTACATTTAAATGAGAGTCTCTGTAAGGAATTGAACTAGAAGGAAATAGAATGCGGAATAACTTGAATAACAAAAATTTCCTATCAATTCCATGCAACCCATGAATCTGATTGTGGTTCATACAAAACAATAAAACCCTAATTACAAAGAGAAGATTTAGAACTTACAGTTGATTATGTCTTCTCCTTTTTGCTCCAAGCTTTGATTCCGGACAGCGGTGAATGAGCAGCCCAAGTGTGTTGCCTCCAACGGTATCCACACCTAGCTAGAGCTTCAAGTCCTTTCCTCCTTTTCCTTGTTGTTGCTAGTGTGGGAGAAGAGAGGAGAGAAAGAGAGGGAGGCTGGAAATTCTGGCCAGCCCTTGGGGAGCCTCCAAAAATTATGATGTCACACATCATAGTGTGACTTAAATAGTCCACACTAAAGGGGCCGGCCCTAGGGGGAAACCCTTTTAGGGTTTTGTGCAATTTCCCTAAATTGCACAATAACTCCTATTGTTTATATCAAATACAAACATGGCCTCAAAGAACTATTCTTTATGCACTCATACGCTTTCTCTCATAGACTTAAAAGCTCATCTTGTATGATCAGTGTGTGACCCATTGGGTTCACATCATCAAGTAGTAAGAATAGCACAAGATGTGCACAATGGAACTCTTTCCATTTAGGGTTTAATTGGAACTCCTTCCAATTCCCTAATTGATTATAACTCACTTATATCAATTAGGGCTTCTACTAACCATGAGTAACACCTAGCATATGGCTCATGGTGTGGTCCTTAATGAGGTGAATAGTCATTTACAAAGAACCCTTCTGTTATAGTTTATAGGTTACAATTGCATCCTTCCTTCAACACAATGTCTCCAATTAAACTAATAGGACATGGAATTCTGTCAAGTCCCTAGTTTAATTACTTTATACTCAATCATGAATATCAACTCATTGATGAACTCATGAAACTCTTTTCATATTCATCCTATCATGGCCATGGATTTAATGAGTTATATTATGAATGCTATATGAGACATTCTCTCTCTTTTTCCTGAGAGTGATGGATCCCTTGTTGATCACTCACATGCCTTTATACACATAGCAGTAGGGCCAATGAACACCTTTGCAGACGCCTGAATAGGATCTGCACTTAGTGTTATCAAACTTCTAAAGCTACATGCATAAGGCAACTATGGTGTCTCAGGTCTAAGGATTACTTGTACCACTATAACAATGAGAAACTGATTGACAGGCAGGATAAAACTCCATTCAGTTTATCTCATATCTTTGGTCACATTCAGTGTACCTATTCTCACAATAGGCACCCACTTGTTGGTTGTAGTGTCTCCACACAAATAGCTTGAGACTAGCTATCCTCCTATAGAGTCAACCTAACAAGTGCTAGTCCTATGGTTCATTACTGTCCATCATAGTGAACCTTCAACTAGGAATGCTTTAGGAGTTTAGTACAGAGATATATCTATAGTCTCAAAATTACAACTCTTTGTAATTCCATATTCTCAACTCTAACTCCATGGACATATTATATAAATATAAATGATGCATATAAACATAATAGAATAAGCCCTTTTATTAAATCAATAATAAATGTGACATACATAAATGAAATCAAATGATTGTTCCTAATCCCTAAACAATCATCTCTATGATTGGCTCTAGGGCATAATCCTAACAATCTCCCACTTGCACTGAAGCCAATTGACCATGTATCGCATACTTATCTTCTTAAGATGTTGGTCTTAGACATAACCAATTATGTTTTAAAGCTTTAGTCAGTAGGTCTACAAAAACTTATGTAGATAATATCTTCTATAATGTATCTATTACCTCTTCCAATGATTCCTCTAATCACTTGGAATTGCCGCTCTATGTGTTTGGACTTTTGATGAGACCGTGATTCCTATACTTGAGATATAGACCTATTGTTGTCACAAAACAAGGTGTGAGCAACTCAATGGAAGGAACAACTCCAAGTTCTAAATGAACTTATAGATCCAAACAGTCTCCTAGACAATGCGACAATTAATTCACCCTTAATAATGGAATCCACTGTATCTTTCATACAGTTCTTCCATTAAGTATTTCACCAACTAAAGTGAATATAAAATATACCCCATATGGATTATATCCAAATCCATATACCCATCTACTATGAGTTTACAATTTCCATATACAATCCAATATTCCAAATTTGAATTGACTGATAACTATTTGTAACAATTACAACATAATAGATATCAAGTTCAATACATAGTGTAGAATAAGGCTTCTCAACACTTTAAGAACCTTACTTGTGTTATCCTAGGGCACATGCCCTTGAATAATGAATTCTTATCTGAAGTAAATCAGACCTCCCTTAGAATTTTCCATGTTGAACTCCTTCAACATTTCAACTATGTTTGATGATTTGGAGATACTTAGCAATTTGTATGATCTATCTCTATAGATCTTGTTGGATGCTTCTGCCAAATCTTTCATGAATTAGTTTTTCTCCAAAAACCAAAACGATTAGGATGTCATTCATATATCATTCATAATGATTAGGATGTCATCTATACTTAGGATAAAGAAAAACGATCGCACTCCCACTAACCTTTTATACACTCATGGTCCATCTATACAATGAGAGAAATCAAACAATTTGATTACTTCAACTTTATAGATGTTCTAATTATGAGAACCTTGTAGTCTATTAATAGACTTCTTTAACTTACACACTTTTATGGTTTTTCACCATTTGATATAACATCTTTATATTCTTTTTGACATATCTCATATTCAAAATGTGTGTTTATAGATAACAAGATCCAAATGGATTTCAGCATAACTATTATCAAACAAGTTTCTTTATAGACAACTTTTTGCCTATGTTGAAAACATTCTTAAATAGCCAAGCCTTTTAGGTCTCTACCTGTCCATATTGGATTTAATGACTCTTAGTCATTTCTCAAGTTGATGTGAAACATCGCCTAATCATAATTAATAGGATTATCTTGGTGATCTTTATCACCAAAGAACAATTCTTTCACATTCTAATGGAGATACAATATCTCTCTTATGTTAAAGAAATATCCAATTTGATCTATGAAAAGAATGTGGTGTAATTAAAGGTTTTGCCTCAACAGGGGCAAGGGTTGGATCTTTGTTGGTTTGTGGCTTTACAAACAATTCTGTAAATTCTATCTACTTTTGCATCTTTCTTGAATGAACTCTTTCTCAAGAAAATCCAGCAATCATCCTAATGGACAACTTTTGTTCTTTAGAGTAATAGAAATACTATCCCAACCACTTTTAGGATATACCACAATTCAACACTTACTTGACCTTATTTCCAGATTGTCTACATTATGTTTCCAGACAAACGTAGCACAAGCCCAAGCCTTAACTTCTTTAAGTTGGGTTTCTTCCCATATCATATCTGATATAATTGGGACAAAACTGGAGTGAACCCTAAATTATCAATATGTAGCAATTTAAGGTATATCCTAGATGGATACATTAGTAAAACTTATCATAGATCAAACCATATCTTAATAGGGTTCAATTTGTTCTCTTAGATTCACCATTGAGCTATGGTATTCTAAGATGAGTCTACTATAATTGAATGCATGCTCTACATGATTGTATACATCACAATGTATAGTCAAATTATAAATGTAACTCATTCACTTCACCAAGTAAAAGATGGGTTTGGTCATCTCATAACCAAGTCATAATCGTTACATTTAAATGAGAGTCTCTACATCTCTTGTATTCTCGGAATACGTTGCATTCGCTCTAATTAGTCATTTAAATTCGGAAATCAAATTTCTAGAATGTCTTAAATGACTTAGTTAAGAAATAAGTTCCCAAAATTAATCTAGCAACTCTTGCTCTATTAAAATTTTTAAAGGTAACTTATTATCTACTTAACTTTTTGCTTCGATTTAGATTATACCAGAATCCAAAAACCAAGAAGCAGAACTAACCAACAATTTAGTTTAGAGCATGAACCAAAACTTCAAAAGTTTGGTTCTTCTAGGAAGACTGATACTTTATCAAGTTCCCTTTACAATACCTTATATTTACTATAAAATAATTATATTTATTTGTCTTTGACTTTTCAAGACTTGCTTTCCTCTATGCTTCCATTTTAAATCACATCTAACTTCTCAAGCTATTCTATGTGATTAATCATTTTTCAAAAGAATGATTATTAATAAACAACTTTTATTACATCCTAGTCCAGAAGAAGTCCTTTACAAGTACTATACTTTATAGTATTATTTCACTCATAATACAACCTTTGTATGTGATGTAGGACATCAAAGGCACTTGCATTGACTAATTTTGCTTCTGAAGCTCATTAATCATCAATACTATCATATAGCATGGCAACAAGATGCCGATTGCGCATAGTGTCTTTTTCTTCTTAGGATGTTTTATGGAGGGCCTTTAATAAAAGGCCTAATAGCATATAAACAATCTTTTGAAATTGAGAACAATTCTCAATTTCCTAAGTCAATAAAAGAAATCGGATTTAGTCAAACTATCAATATCCTATATTAGGAAATAGGGGTTTTGAGGTGAGTAATTAGGTAATCTACATAAACAAAGAATTAGATTTCATTTTTATCCATAATGATTGGGTCTTTAATCATATGGTACCTCCCACTATTTTATCAAATTCCATACACCCTCTAATGGAATTCGGGAATCTCATTCCTAATGGGGATTGGGGTCCCACTGTGACCTAGAAGCCTCACATGTTAGTTTCTTAACTTCTAACCCACAATAAGAAGACAACTCTTTGTCTATTGCTTCATAAGCAAGTTCCAATCATTTTGCCTCTAGGGAACATACACCTCACATGTTAGTTTCTTGGAATACTTCCCTAGTCAAGTTAAACCCATCATTCACACAGGTATGTTTCGCCAAATATATACCTCACATGTTAGTTTCTTGGTATATACCAGTTTAGGCACCCCATGATATCTCATATGTGATAGTTTCAAGTAATATCTTTAACATGGGTAGCTCCTACATGTCTGCAGCCAAGTACACACATTAAGGGACGTTAGATGATCCTATAATGATGGAAGGCAATGAAGAATTCATTCCCCAATGACTTCTTCATTTTCAACTTAATATTAAATAAGAGGGGTTTTAAAGGGTCTCATCAAATTAACATGCATCCTATGTATCAAAATTTAAACATATAAATTATGCTATTTATAATCATACATCTCATGCTATTATAAATCATACATCGTATGCTATTATATATCAACATATATAAAGTACCATATTTTGATATTAGTCCCTAAGTAAATAGGTAACATATACCAAACTATGGTATTGGAGCTAATACAATTATCTCATAAATTAAAGCTCCCACTATGATGATTATGGACTTTAAGAAGATTCAATCCAAGCCAATAGATTGAATCCAAGGTCTATTGTAGGTGTAGGTGATCGTAAAACATTCAATGGAAACATGCATGCATTCTTGAAAGTCTTCTCTAAGCTTTTAAGTCCTCCAATTCCTCCATGAGCTTGATGGTCTCCACCATTGGCTTGTTGGGCTCTACTATGCTCTTTTGAGTCCACCATGCTCCTTAGTGCGCTCTCGATTACATAACATTTACATAATTTAAAGAAAGGGATACATAAGGGGAATGTGGGGTACATAAGAGAATGATAGAGAGAGTGAAGGAGAAAAAGGTGGCATGCAAGCCCCAATTAAAAAATTACATCACCATAAATAAATTACAACCCTTTGAAAAATATTTCACAACCCACAAGACGGCCAATCACAATTGGTTTAAGGGGGCTTAGTCCATAATCATCATCCACACACAATTATACAATCATATTGCATAAATAAAAGTACTGTAAGCAATTAAAACATATGGGCATTATGGTAACTCTATTAATTGGACTTCATTAATCTCATTAATGCTTCCTAATCTCATTAGGGGACCTCAAAATATCATATCCAAAATTAAAATAATGAAAATGGTAATGTTTCATTAATTTCTAAAATTAGAATTTCCTAAACCCTAATTTAGAAATCAATTATTGAATTAAAACTCCTTTTAATCAATAATTTTCAAAGATTATTTTAATCTATTCTAGTATGATTTTAACTGTTTAAAACATTGTATTTTGATCAATCATATTAATCAAAATTACTAGAATAATTGAAACAACTTAATAAAACAAAATAAATGGCATTTATTAATTTCTAAAATTAGAATTTCTAAAACCCTAATTTAGAAATCAATTATTGAATTAAAACTCCTTTTAATCATTTAATATCCCAAAATTATTTTAATCTATCCTAACATGTTTTAACTCTTTAAAACATCTAATTTTGATCAATCATATTAATCAAAATCATTAGAATAATTAAAACAATTAAATAATACTAACTAGTATCTAATACTATGGTATTAGGAATTAACTTAAATAAATAAAACAATTTTATTTAAATAAAAAATTCCAGAAAATAAATTTATTCCAAAATTGCTTTAAACAATTTAAAACATCTTGAAATTAATCAATAGTAATTATATAATTAATTTCAGAATTAATTTAATTTGGGAGAAATCAAATTTTAAATGTATTAGGGTTAGGGTTTCATAAACTCAAACCCTAATGCATTTAATTAGAACTGGGTTCATTAATGACCAAGGCTGGTCATTAATGTCATTATTAGAACCCTAATAGGACACATTAATGAGGGTAATTAGGGTTTCTAAAACCCTAGTACACATAGGATTAGGGTTTCCTAAGAAAACCCTAATTTCCGAAAATAGAAGGAGGCTGCCATGGAGCTTCCATGGCTGCCATGATCCACCCATGGCTGCTGCCAGCCTATGCCAGGCCTTGGGGCACTCTCCTACATCTGGGACAATCATCACAGAGGTGGTGATTAAGGGCCAAGAGCCCTAGGTCGAATTTGGGAGGGGTTTCCATAAACCCTGGCTGCTGCCTGCTGAAGAAGATGAAGCTTCAAAGAAGCTTTCATGGCTGCCACGATCCAACCATGGCTGCCCAAGCTTTGGCAACCCTCAAGTCATATCTCCATATGATTTTCGACCCCCATAGGTGAGATTTAATTGATCAAATCAAGCCCAAACAGCCGCTGCAAATAAATCTATGAAGATTATCCAGAAAATTTCAACAAAACGATAATGAAGAGAATGGGTTCTAAAACCCTAGAAGATGCCATCTAATGGCTGCCGCACCACTTGGGGTTTATCCCCTAGTGTCCCACGATTCTAATAGAGGTGGTTTCATGCCCTGCCTTGCTCCTATGAAGAAGATACATGCCAATAACCATGGCTGTATCATGCTGCCCAGAAAACTGCTTTGCTGGAAAATTTTAAAACTCAAACTTTTTGATTGTTTTTAATTCAAAACTCATACCAACATCAATGATAAACATATATACAATATATATATTAAATCTATGATCATTCATAATGATTTTGATGGAAGAGAATGAACAAAAACCAGAAAACTAACCTGGGTTTTTCAAGAACCCAGATTCAGCCTCTTCAAGAACTTCAATCTTGTTTTTCTTTTAAATTCGATTTTTAATGTATCAAATACATATAGTAATTATATATACAGTATATATAATTGTATATAATCATCATATGATTAATATAAATCAAATTAATATAAGAAGAAGATGAAGAACAACCTAGAGTTCCATTCCCGCGTAAAACTGTCTTTCCAGACAGCTTGTAGTAAAAAATTCATAACTTTCTCTACAGAACTCGGATCGACGAACCGTTTGTTGAGTTTGAAAGCTGATTTGAAGAGATTTCTAACCATATATGGCACGAAAATTTTGGAGGAGAACTCAAATTTTGGCATGCAAAACAAGATGACGGTTTTTCATGACTATCATGAAAACTGTTCATAACAGTTTTATAAAACCCTAGTTTTCTTAAAACTAATTAGAGCACCAATGTCCAATTAATTGTACCATAAATACCAGCCCATATGATGTTTGTATGAAGCACAACCATGGCTTTGATACCACTGTAAGGAATTGAACTAGAAGGAAATAGAATGCGGAATAACTTGAATAACAAAAATTTCCTATCAATTCCATGCAACCCATGAATCTGATTGTGGTTCATACAAAACAATAAAACCCTAATTACAAAGAGAGGGTTTAGAACTTACAGTTGATTATATCTTCTCCCTTTTGCTCCAAGCTTTGATTCCGGACAGCGGTGAATGAGCAGCCTAAGTGTGCTGCCTCCAACGGTATCCACACCTAGTTAGAGCTTCAAGTCCTTTCCTCCTTTTCCTTGTTGTTGCTAGTGTAGGAGAAGAGAGGAGAGAGAGAGAGGGAGGCTAGAAATTCTGGCCAGCCCTTGGGGAGCCTCCAAAAATTATGATGTCACACATCATAGTGTGACTTAAATAGTCCACACTAAAGGGGCCAGCCCTGGGGGGAAACCCTTTTAGGGTTTTGTGCAATTTCCCTAAATTGCACAATAACCCCTATTGTTTATATCAAATACAAACATGGCCTCAAAGAACTATTCTTTATGCACTCATACCCTTTCTCTCATAGACTTAAAAGCTCATCTTACATGATCAGTGTGTGACCCATTGGGTTCACATCATCAAGTAGTAGGAATAGCACAAGATGTGCACAATGGAACTCTTTCCATTTAGGGTTTAATTGGAACTCCTTCCCATTCCCTAATTGATTATAACTCACTTATATCAATTAGGGCTTCTACTAACCATGAGTAACACCTAGCATATGGCTCATGGTGTGGTCCTTAATGAGGTGAATAGTCATTTACAAAGAACCCTTCTGTTATAGTTTATAGGTTACAATTGCATCCTTCCTTCAACACAATGTCTCCAATTAAACTAATAGGACATGGAAGTCTGTCAAGTCCCTAGTTTAATTACTTTATACTCAATCATGAATATCAACTCATTGATGAACTCATGAAACTCTTTTCATATTTATCCTATCATGGCCATGGATTTAATGAGTTATATTATGAATGCTATATGAGACATTCTCTCTCTTTTTCCTGAGAGTGATGGATCCCTTGTTGATCACTCACATGCCTTTATACACATAGCAGTAGGGCCATTGAACACCTTTGCAGACGCCTGAATAGGATCTGCACTTAGTGTTATCAAACTTCTAAAGCTACATGCATAAGGCAACTATGGTGTCTCAGGTCTAAGGATTACTTGTACCACTATAACAATGAGAAACTGATTGACAGGCAGGATAAAACTCCATTCAGTTTATCTCATATCTTTGGTCACATTCAGTGTACCTATTCTCGCAATAGGCACCCACTTGTTGGTTGTAGTGTCTCCACACAAATAGCTTGAGACTAGCTATCCTCCTATAGAGTCAACCTAACAAGTGCTAGTCCTATGGTTCATTACTGTCCATCATAGTGAACCTTCAACTAGGAATGCTTTAGGAGTTTAGTACAGAGATATATCTATAGTCTCAAAATTACAACTCTTTGTAATTCCATATTCTCAACTCTAACTCCATGGACATATTATGTAAATATAAATGATGCATATAAACATAATAGAATAAGCCCTTTTATTAAATCAATAATAAATGTGACATACATAAATGAAATCAAATGATTGTTCCTAATCCCTAAACAATCATCTCTATGATTGGCTCTAGGGCATAATCCTAACAGTCTCTACATCTCTTGTATTCTCGGAATACGTTGCATTCGCTCTAATTAGTCATTTAAATTCAGAAATCAAATTTCTAGAATGTCTTAAATGACCTAGTTAAGAAATAAGTTCCCAAAATTAATCTAGCAACTCTTGCTCTATTAAAATTTTTAAAGGTAACTTATTATCTACTTAACTTTCTGCTTCGATTTAGATTATACTAGAATCCAAAAACCAAGAAGCAGAACTAACCAACAATTTAGTTTAGAGCATGAACCAAAACTTCAAAAGTTTGGTTCTTTTAGGAAGACTGATACTTTATCAAGTTCCCTTTACAATACCTTATATTTACTACAAAATAATTATATTTCTTTGTCTTTGACTTTTCAAGACTTGCTTTCCTCTATGCTTCCATTTTAAATCACATCTAGCTTCTCAAGCTATTCTATGTGATTAATCATTTTTCAAAAGAATGATTATTAATAAACAACTTTTATTACATCCTAGTCCAGAAGAAGTCCTTTACAAGTACTATACTTTATAGTATTATTTCACTCATAATACAACCTTTGTATGTGATGTAGGACATCAAAGGCACTTGCATTGACTAATTTTGCTTCTGAAGCTCATTAGTCATTAATACTATCATATAGCATGGCAACAAGATGCCAATTGCGCATAGTGTCTTTTTCTTCTTAGGATGTTTTATGGAGGGCCTTTAATAAAAGGCCTAATAGCATATAAACAATCTTTTGAAATTGAGAACAATTCTCAATTTCCTAAGTCAATCAAAGAAATCGGGTTTAGTCAAACTATCAATATCCTATATTAGGAAATAGGGGTTTTGAGGTGAGTAATTAGGTAATCTACATAAACAAAGAATTAGATTTCATTTTTATCCATAATGATTGGGTCTTTAATCATATGGTATCTCCCACTATTTTATCAAATTCCATACACCCTCTAATGGAATTCGGGAATCTCATTCCTAATGGGGATTGGGGTCCCACTGTGACCTAGAAGCCTCACATGTTAGTTTCTTGACTTCTAATCCACAATAAGAAGACAACTCTTTGTCTATTGCTTCATAAGCAAGTTCCAATCATTTTGCCTCTAGGGAACATACACCTCACATGTTAGTTTCTTGGAATACTTCCCTAGTTTAAACCCATCATTTACACAGGTATGTTTCGCCAAATATATACCTCACATGTTAGTTTCTTGGTATATACCAGTTTAGGCACCCCATGATATCTCATATGTGATAGTTTCAAGTAATGTCTTTAACATGAGTAGCTCCTACATGTCTGCAGCCAGGTACCCACATTAAGGGACGTTAGATGATCCTATAATGATGGAAGGCAATGAAGAATTCATTCCCCAATGACTTCTCCATTTTCAACTTAATATTAAATAAGAGGGGTTTTAAAGGGTCTCATCAAATTAACATGCATCCTATGTATCAAAATTTAAACATATAAATTATGCTATTTATAATCATACATCTCATGCTATTATAAATCATACATCGCATGCTATTATATATCAACATATATAAAGTACCATATTTTGATATTAGTCCCTAAGTGAATAGGTAACATATACCAAACTATGGTATTGGAGCTAATACAATTATCTCATAAATTAAAGCTCCCACTATGATGATTATGGATTTTGAGAGGATTCAATCCAAGCCAATAGATTGAATCCAAGGTCTAAGGTGGGTGTAGGTGATCGTAAAATAAACCATTCGTAACATGCATGCTTTCTTGAAAAACTTCTCTAAGCTTTCAAGTCCTTCAATCTGCTCCCTTGGCTTGATGGTCTCCACCATTGGCTTGTTGGTCTCCATCATACTCCTTTGGGTCCACCATGCTCCTTAGTGCGCTCTCGATTACATAACATTTACATAATATATAGAAAGGGATACATAAGGGGAATGTGGGGTATATAAGAGAATGATAGAGAGAGAGGGAAGGTGGCATGCAAGCCCCAAATAATAAATTACATCACCATAACAAAATTACAACTCTTGAAAAATTATTACAACCCATTCATAAGACAGCCAATCACAATTGGTTTAAGGGGTATAGTCCATAATCATCATCCAAACACATACATACAATCTCATTGCGTAATGTAAAGAAAAACTGTAAGCATTAAAACATAGGGGCATTATGGTAATTCTTTTGAATGATTTACATTAATCTTATTAATGCATCCTAATCTCATTAGGTTTTAACAAAATATCCAGAATTAAATAAAGTCTTAACATTTAAGACATTTAGTTTCAATTAATCAAATTAATAGAAACATATAAAGTTTCCTAAAATAACTCTAATATCCAATATTAGGGTTTCCTTATTTAAACAAAACAATTTCATTTAATTAAGAATTTCCAGATTTTAATTTAATCCCCGATTGTATTTTAAACCATTTAAAATATTATAAAATTAATCAATATTAATTAAATAATTAACATGGGAATTAAATAAAATCAATTAAATGATGAATTAGTGTATTAGGGTTTCCTAAAACCCTAAACCCTAAATGCATAACCCTAAACCCTAAATGCAAGCCCTAATCATTAAATGCCTTATGATTGGCCATTTAATGACCAATCATTAAAACCCTAGGTTCATACGGTATTTAATAAAAGGGATTAGGGTTTAATTAATGCCAAATAGGGTATTTATTACCCTTAATTAATTACACTAATTAGGGTTATCAAAACCCTAACCCTAGACATCATTAATGGTATTAATTATGCCCTAACAATTAATAACCATGATTGATCATTTAATGACCAATCATTAACTCTTAATTAAGGTAATTAATATTCCAATTAGGGATTTAATTAATGCCATAATGAAATTAGGGTTTCATCATTAACTCAAAATTAGGGTTTCATCCTTAACTCTATGCAGCCGTCACTACCAGGGGGCTGCCTGAGCTTAGCTAGGCTGCCATGGCCACCAACGGCTGTGGGAGGCCATGGCCAGCCAAGGGAGAGGACTACAGGGGTGTGGGACAAGCCCTTGGACACGTGAGAAGAGGTGGAAGTGGCTGCCATCATCAAGAACAATTAGGGTTTCCAAAACCCATTGCTGGAGCCATTGTTGCAGACCTTGAAGGTCACAATAGCTTCTAAATCCTTATCAATTCGACTCCTCCATTGAAACCAGCTTTTGTATCATGTCCCTACATGAAATACTAAGCTAATAGAAGAGGTTTGGATGATCAAATCATCACCAATTGTTCTAAACAATTAAAACAACAGTAGGCTGCCCAGAAATTTACAGCATACTGTCCATTGTCAGAAATTGATTTAAAACCCAGCAAGATGAATGAATTAGGCTACCAAACGAATTTTCCCAGTATCCTACATGTCTTAGGAAACTAATGCAATTGGTTTCATGCAATTTGGAGTTCCCTAACTCAAGTTCTAATCAAAACTCCATTGATGACTTTTCTGCAGAAAAATTCTGCTATGCTGTTTATGAAAAATTTTCAAACTTTTTGAATCTTTTTCCATCAAAACCTTTTTGAAACTTAAAGAAAATCATATAAACATGATATATAATGATCCTACAATGATCTTCCATCATAAATACAGCAGCTTTAATTAGAATTAATTGCAAGAACCTTAGGATTCTAAAACCCAGATTCAGCCTCCATGGTGTTCTTCTCCTTCTTCCTTCTGTTCTAGCATCTTAATCCAATTATGATGCATCTAAATGCTTGGGAACCTTTCCCTACCATGTCTAGAACATAACCCAAGTGATGGCAACCATTGCCATGCCTTTGATCTCCATCAATAACTCAAAGTTGTGGCTATTGCATCATTCCCGAGCAAAACTGTCTTTCCAGACAGCCTGTAGTAAAAAATTCATAACTTTCACTACAGAACTCGGATTGACGCACCGTTTGTTGGGTTGGAAAGCTTATTCGAAGAGCTTTCTAACCATATATGGCTCAAAAATTTTGGAGAAGAACTCTGATTTCGGCATGCAAAACAAGATGACGGTTTTTCATGGCTACACTACAAAAAACTTAGGTTTTGCCGGCTGTTAAAACAGCCAGCAAATGCACTTATTTCAGCCAACAAATCCATCCCCGGCTGTCACAACATCAGCCAGCTAAGCTGCTGTCGGCAAAAGCTATATTGGCAGACAAAATTACAGCCGGCAAAGGTGGTCATTGCTGGCCAAAAAAACAGCCGGGAACCTTTTATGCAAAGCAGCCTGCAAAGCTAATTAGTCTAATAGGCTATGCTGTCAGCCCATGCTACTTACTAAAGGTTTGGCCCAATTTATTTAACCTGACCCAAACACACAAATGGCCTCTCCGGTTCTCAATATAACCTGTAAGCTTTGAAAATTGAAACTGTGCATACTCAAGTACTCAACCAGCTTATTATAACATAACCCAAGAACATAAAAACTACAATATCAAGACCAAAAACCATTCCAAGCAGGCTGAGAAAGTAAAAAAAATCATTTATCCTTTATTATTCCAAGCACCAAAAGAAATCATGTAGCTACAAAGAAAAAAAAAGGCTAAAAAAGGTAAAATGACAACAAATCAGAAATGTAAAGGCCAACTGGAAGGTTTTGCTTGCTGAAACCTGCAAAAAAAAAAATAATAATAATAACATGAGCTTCTTATAGATATTGGGAATAGTGTCGAAATCATCCATTTCTTTTTTCTCTCTAATTCCATTTTTTTTTATGAGTTGTAAAAACTTCAGTAAAAGTGAAGATCAGACCATAACGTGGTATTAACAAACAGTAAGGGCACAACTAGAGGCAAATAAATTTTAATTACGGAGTAATCCATTATATTTTGCAAACCATTAGATGTGAGATTGATGAAATCATCATAGATTGAAGAAATGACATATTAAAGATAAGGCAAAACCAAAAGTAGATTTTTATCTTTTCTTCTTTTTTGTTTTGTTTTGTTTTGTTTGTTTGTTTGTTTGTTTGTTTTTTTTTTTTTTTTTTTTTTTTTTTTTTTTTTTTTTTTTTTTTTGTTAATGAAGTAAAGCAGATTTTTATCTGCAATGACTCTTTTTTGCCTTGTCATGACACAATTTTAAAAAACATTTTTAAAACTGCTTTACTTCAAAGCTTACAAGGAAGAATCTGCCCAGAGGGGGAAGAAAATAATGTACCTCAGGACTTCTTTAAAGTGATCTGCACATTCCTTGCAAGGGTACATTCGAGATAATATTGCCATCTGGATGCCAAATGCAATTCTGTTAGTTCACCACATGATACTTCAATATACATACATCAATCTTGAATTTGGTGCCCAGTTTAAAGAGTGTAAAGGGAACTTTAAAATCCAAAGGAAAATTACCACTTTTTCTCGACATCAATAAGCAGCCCCCCCCTCTCCCTAAAAAAAAATGACAAAACAAAAAGAATAAGAAGATCAGAAACTGCAAAGAAACACATATATATCACATGATACCAATATGCTATTAGAAGTACTCACAAGGTGTTGATCTATTCTAACAGAATTTGTATAAGAAATTCCTCCCATTGTTGAATACATGTTAGTGAATTTTGGGTAATGAAGGTTCACGGAGGGATGGGTTGGGCTTAGGGTGTTCAAATATAATCATTAACCAAAAAAGAAAAAAAGAAAAGAAAAAGGTTCAAGAAGGTGACTGCACCATGCAACAGAAACCTAAAAATAATAATAATAACATGAGCTTCTTTCCAAGCTATGCATATTGTATAATTGTAGGCAAACAACTTTTTACCTGTCACAAAATCAAAGACTAAGATCTGTGAGAAATCTGCAATTCTCACCAACAGCTATGATTCCCTTATTCCCAATCTATTGATGACAAAAACAAAATTCAGATGAATCTCCATGGTAAAATTCATTTATAGGTGAAAAGATAAATGCATACGATTTTCAAAATGCAGATTTTAAGCAGAAGAAAGATAACCACTATAAACATAGAACTAGAATTTCAGCTGCTTTTAGTGAAGAGCATAGGTTGTGACTTTAAAATAAAGGACCTACATATTGGGCATAGAGATATAACAATCACAATCCAAAATTAGAATGTCATAGAGACATAACAATCACAATCCAAAAGTAGATGATCTAAGTAATAAAATTCACACTAACACAAAAAGAAACTAAATCGTTTAAAGAGAACTGTGAGGGCAGAAAAATCATAATTGCCTAATTTGTACAAGCAGAAGAAATGGTAAAAGTACAATCATGGATATTTCACAGATGCTTACTTTTTTAATTCAACAGACTCATTAAAGGACTAACTACAGGACATAGTCTAACACTAGCCATGCCCAAATGAGCTACTTAAGGGTACAAAGAATAAGATATACCAAAACCATTTATTAAAAAACTAGAAAAGAGAAACAAGAGGAAAAAATTACTGGAAAACTAGGAAATTTCTCACTTGAGTCAATATGTTAAACATTTGCATGAAAGATTAGATTATTGCATTTTGCAACCAGTAAAATAAGTAAAATAAGCAATAGTAAAATGATACGTAGTCAACTCTTCAAGATATAATTTCTTAACACATATTGATAATGAACTAATGATAGAATTGCCTGCCAGACAGGAGGCATATATTCATGCTGTAGCAAGTATCTAGAGAACTACTATACTTGTCCTGTGGCAGTGTAGGTGGTTTAAGTGATCCAACTAATCCCAGGGTTGAGATAAGAGGCCAACTATGTCCAGGCATAAAATACTAAAAAGAAAATTAGTATTAATTGGCCTAGATATCTGCTACTGAAGAGAACAAAACATAGGCATGAATTCTAAGTAGCCATATGCTGAAACTAAGCAGGTAGAGCAATCTTCAAGAAATCCTGCTATGCTACACAGTTCACACTCCAAGAAAAACACTATAAGCATAACTAACACTAATAACACTAAATTAATATCAAAAAATGAGATCTAACCTTAACAGTGGAAGAATATTATCAAACACCTTGTCTTATAACAGTGGAAGAATATTAGATTCTACCCGTGGCTGCTTTGAGCTCCATTTTTAGTCATTTTCCCCCAATTTCTGCAATAATCAGTACATCAAAGTTCATAAATCTCAAAGGAAAGAGAATAGTGTGTGGAATTTTAACAACTTTCTCGGCAACCAAACAGGGGTTTTTCTTCTAATGTAGGTTGATTTTGCTACAAAAATCACAATAAAATCAAAATCCAAACACTAAAATTCCAATCAATAGCTTCCCTTGTGCAAAAGCTCAGATCCATCACCAAATTTCAAAAACTAAAACACTTTGATAAAGCAAATAGAGTTTGAGATACATATAGTGGAGATCAGATTTTGCGATCTAGACTGCAAATTTGTGAGGGTTTCTATAATCAAGCGACTATGAATTAGGGTTTGAAATGCAACCCAATGAATCAAGTGATTGTGAAATATAAATATGCAATCCAACTTCTAGGATTTCTGAGAATTGAATGAGAATAAAAAGGCTCGAAATCAGAACACAAATTTGACAAAAATTATATATATATATATATATATATATAGAGAGAGAGAGAGAGAGAGAGAGAGAGAGAAAGAGAAAGAGAGAGAGAAAGGACCTTGAGCTTCATTATCGCTGGTGAGAAACGTAGAAATTTATGATTATCGATTTCTGAGAGTGAGAGATGAGATCGCACGATTTCTACAAACCTACCTTTTCTTATTAACCAAATGGCGCAAAAAGTGAACGGTGAAGAAGAAAATTTGAAGTGTCCTATTTGTTTTCGACTCTCACATATCCTTCAATCTCTTGCTTCTCTTTCCCAAGCCTTTCGCCTTCTTCCCACCCCTATAACAACATCAGCAAAGAATCAACCACCGAAAATCAAACTCTAAGGGCCCGTTTGGTAAATCCCACCTTATAGCAGAAAATCAGACCACAAAATTAAGTCAAAATCGTTCATACATAGCAGAAAATCTCACCTTAAGCTTTACCAGATGAGCTTCATCATCGCTGTGAGAGATGTGAGATTTAGAATCCGAAGCAAAACACCCCTGATTTCTAACACTTCCGAGATGTGAACGAGCGTGAGAGAGAAGAGAGATCAGATCGAGGGTGAGAGAGAAGAGAGATCAGATCTGAAAGGTGAGATCTAACCTATTTCTAATCTGATCGAAGGTTAGAGAGAAGAGAGAACAGATCCGATCATATCATATCTGAGGGAGAAGGGCTGTTGGCATAAATTGCTTTCACTTTCCCCTTTTTTTTTTTGTTTTTTTTGGTAAGTAAATGAAATCACGTATACCCATGTGCCGGCTGTAAAACAAGCTGGGAAACCCCTTTTTCGCCGGCCAGACAAAAGCAGCCGGGGAAACATAGCCGGCAATACTTGATATTTTTGTAGTGCTACCATGAAAACTGTTCATAACAGTTTTATAAAACCCTAGTTTCCTTATTCTTCTTCTCCAAACTCAAACCCTATGCAACCTATTGCATCCATGGCTACACTTAACCATCAATTAGAAGAGGAGTAGAAGAGAATTAACCTAGGGTTCCAAACCCTAGGTTCAGCCATGGAGGAAAACCAATTATGCAGAAAAAGTTTCCAGATTTTTGAATCATTCAACTACACCATAATTACCTGCCCATATGTATTTTGTATTATGCATAATCATGGCTCTGATACCACTGTTGGGTTATGGAAATTCTGGCCAGTCCTTGGTGTCTTCTAAAAAGTGATGATGTCACACATCATAGTGTGACTTAAATAGTCCACACTAAAGGGGCTGGCCCTAGGGGGGAAACCCTTTTAGGGTTTTATGCAATTTAGGGAAATTGCATAAAACCCTAAAAGGGTTTCCCCCCTAGGGCCGGCCCCTTTAGTGTGGACTATTTAAGTCACACTATGATGTGTGACATCATCACTTTTTAGAAGACACCAAGGACTGGCCAGAATTTCCATAACCCAACAGTGGTATCAGAGCCATGATTATGCATAATACAAAATCAAACCCTAACTACGAAGAGGGTTAGAACACTTATAGAATTTTTTGTCTTCTCCTTTTTGTTCCAAGCTTTGAATCCGGACAGCGGTGAATGAGCAGCCCAAGTGTGCTGCCTCCAACGGTATCCACACCTAGCTAGAGCTTCAAGCCTTTTCTTTCTTCTTCCTTGTTGTTGCTAGAGGTGGAGAAGAAAGAGAGAGAGAAGAGAGCCTCCAAGGGGCTGGACGGCTAGGGTTTATTGTGCAAGCCTCTTATGCCATGTCACACATAAGTGCGACTTATATAGGCAGCCCACTAAAGGGGGCTGGCCATGGGGAAGAAACCCTAATAGGGTTATGTGTAATTACTCTTAATTGCACATTAACCCCTATTATTTGTATCAAATACAAATAGGCCTATAAAGAACTATTCTTTATTCACTAAAACCCTTTCTCTCATAAACTTTAAAGCCCTTCTTGCATGATCAGTGTGTGACCCATTGGGTTCACATCATTAAGTAGTAGGAATAGCACGAGGTGTGCACAATGGAACTCTTTCCATTTAGGGTCTAATTGGAACTCCTTCCAATTCCCTAATTGATTATAACTCACTTATATCAATTAGGGCTTCTACTAACCATGAGTAACACCTAGCATATGGCTCATGGTGTGGTCCTTAATGAGGTGAATAGTCATTTACAAAGAACCCTTCTGTTATAGTTTATAGGTTACAATTGCATCCTTCCTTCAACACAATGTCTCCAATTAAACTAATAGGACATGGAAGTCTGTCAAGTCCCTAGTTCAATTACTTTATACTCATTCATAGATATCAACTCATTGATGAACTCATGAAACTCTTTTCATATTCATCCTACCATGGCCATGGATTTAATGAGTTATATTATGAATGCTATATGAGACATTCTCTCTCTTTTTCCTGAGAGTGATGGATCCCTTGTTGATCACTCACATGCCTTCATACACATAGCAATAGGGCCAATGAACACCTTTGCAAACCCCTGAATAGGATTTGCACTTAGTGTTATTAAACTTCTAAAGCTACATGCATAAGACAACTATAGTGTCTCAGGTCTAAGGATTATTTGTACTACTATAACAATAAGAAACTGATTGACAGGCAGGATAAAACTCCATTCAGTTTATCTCATATCTTTGGTCACATTCAGTGTACCTATTCTCGTAATAGGCACCCACTTGTTGGTTGTAGTGTCTCCACACAAATAGCTTGAGACTAGTTATCCTCCTATAGAGTCAACCTAACAAGTGCTAGTCCTATGGTTCATTATTGTCCATCATAGTGAACCTTCAACTAGGAATGCTTTAGGAGTTTAGTACAGAGATATATCTACAGTCTCAAAATTTCAACTCTTTGTAATTCCATATTCTCAACTCTAACTCCATGGACATATTATGTAAATATAAATGATGCATATAAACATAATAGAATAAGCCCTTTTATTAAATCAATAATAAATGTGACATACATAAATGAAATCAAATGATTGTTCCTAATCCCTAAACAATCAGCTCCATGATTGGCTCTAGGGCATAATCCTAACACCATCATAGGTTGGTGGGGAAGGACCGAGGAAGACATGCCTTTTATTGAGGAAAAGTTTCCAATTCAACGGAGGTCAAAAAAGGGAAGTGAAGACCCCCATGATCGTACGTGCATCACCTATGCACGTATGAGCATTTCCCATGCACGTACGTACATAGGCTTTTCCCCACACATTTTTGCCTCATTTTTCTTGTTTTTCGACCCTTTTCTCTTGAATGCCATGTAAATGCAAGGTCTTTTGGGCATTTCTTTTGTCGAATCATCTTTTGATTAGGGGGCTGTTTTAGGTCCTTTTTTATTCCCTGCATTGGACGGCTTGTTATTTATTTTGGTATAATAAATAGAGTGAAAGAAAGAAAGAAAGAAAAGATATGCATTCCCAAGTGATAAGCAATATCAAGATATATATCATAACAAAAGGAACTATCTATTTGAAGAAAGGGGAGGAGAAAGGAATTAAGTACATTTCCTATGAACAAAATATCCCAAAATGTCCAAACAAAAAAATAAATTTCCTAATCAACGAGGATCATGTAAGGGTGTCTGGGCAGGAGAGGCCGGTGGGCCGTCATCTCCGGTTGCAGTATCATCACCACCATCATCGCCGGCTTTACAGCCATCCCAGTCCTCCGCAGCAGGAGCCTACTCTGCGATTGTTAGCCTGTGGGAAAGGGACATGACCATGACCTTCATGTTCCCCACCATCTGAAGGAGCGTTGATGCCTCTTCGCAAGTGAGCTATGAGCAGGCAAGCAAGGGGCAATCGTTAGGATATGCATATTTTTCTTGTATATATGGGAAATCAAACAAGTACAGAAACTAGAGAACTCACCGGTCTAGTACCCTCGGCCATCGGGTACCCAATGCACCTATTTAGCTTGGGGATATCCTCTTCCATAGCTAAATCAGGGGTAACATGGAAAGGTATACTCCACCTCGGCATGACGAGTGCTAACTTAGCGGGAACGTCTGCAACAAGAGCGGCTTGCGTGAAAAGACCAAGCGTATGTTTTTAATAGGCAGAAGTGGGGAAATTAACAAAGAATCAGGGGAAAGACGTGTGTACCGATGCAACAAAGTTGCTGCCCATCAACCACTCTCGCGTAAACAAGGCATAGTCGATCTCCTCAACAGACAGCCGATCAGTATAGGGGATCATAGCTTGCCAGGTAGCTAAATCACTTGATGTCGCCTCGGCAGGAAATGCGACAAAACGAAGAGGATCCACTGAGACTGGAGGGCCACCTATGCCAACATCAGCAATCTACTACATGACCCTCTCCCCTAAGTAAAAAGAGTGGACCCCAAGGCACTAAAAAATGGTGGACAGGGTAGAAAGAGTCAAAGCAGCAACATCCTACTCAGTTAAGGCGAGCGCAGGGGTACCCTCCCATGAGCGAGGAATGATCTGCAAAAGAGTAGTAACGGGATGAGCATAACAATTAGGAATTAGTAACAGTCCTTGAAAATAAAACAAGACATACCTGGTCAACAGTCAGCTCATCAAGGAAATGTTGAGAGCTCCAATAATCTTGCCTGTCGACAGGAGAATCTGGGTCCTTGCGAAAATACTAGCTGGCCCAAAGCTGTCTAAATCCAAATGGTTAAGAGATAATGAGACATAGCAAAAAGGAATAGGAAAATGGGAAAAGAGGACTCACCGCCCAAACTTGCCAATGGCTGACCATAGACTATATAGACATACGGCTCAGGGAATCCATAGCCGAAATCACATGGCCATACACCGCTGCCCCCTAACTAAACTCACGGGTCCTCTCTAAGTCCCTCAAAGCTAGCAACTAACCAAAATGCACTGTTTGCGCCGCATTTGGGACTAAGTAGCCCCCTATCAGGAACAGTAAATACCCTTGAGCCATCTGAACCCGTTGAGAGGCTATACCCTGTCCTCGGGTAGACATACGATCGTATACATCCAAGATAAAGATGGAGGCACTGTCATACTCAATCCTTAAGAGGTCCTGAGAAATCCTCTCCCTCTCATGCTCATCATGGTTAAAAAGAAGGGGGAGACCATCCATACGTAGGCCCGTGAGACAATAGAAGTTATATGGGGTCAGGATTAGTTGTCGGCCCGCGATATAAAGGGTGTGGGTGGTGTCCCACCATCTCTCAGCCATGCAATGAACAAAAGCCCAGTCCCTCTCATCCACCAAGCCAGAAATCACAGTCCTGAACCCAGCGCCGGTGATTAGGGCCTTTGTCTCTACAATTAATCGGTTCCACCATGTCTTTGCATTTGCTATGCCCCCACGTGTAATCGAAATCTTGGGCAGCTGTTGCACGAGACCAAATCAGGTAAGCACAGTACAGGTATGTATTATTACATGTTAAATCGAAAGAAATATGGGTTAAATTCAGTTTTTGCTAGATAAAGGCACGTACGTACATAGGGGATACACGTATATGCATCAATCATGCACGTACGTGCCTTTTCCTAGACTTTTGTTTTTTCCACTTTCTCCTATGACATTCCCACCAAATTCCTAGGTTTCAACCCCTCTCACACTCGTTTTTAACCATAAAGAAACACAAAAATCGAAGCTTTTTCTAGATAAACAAGAAATGAAAGAGGAATTTGAGAATTTAGCTACTTACCTAGCTTAGAGCTGCAAAATGTGAGGCGTGCTTTGTAGGACGAAGGAGGATACCACCCTCATTACGTCGAAGGCGAGGCTGGGGCCTCCACTATTGAATTACAGGCTTCCCTAGCTCATCGGGATCTCTTGTTGGCGCAGCACCCGACATGCTTGCCTTCCCTGACGTGCATTGTCTCTTGGGTGCTATGGGTGTGCACGAGAACAGAGAGAAATGGAGAGGAAGTGAAGAAGGAAGAGGTGATGGGAAACGAAAGGTTTGGTCGTGGAGGATGTATGTGGAGATTATGGGAAGTGGTTAGGAGTTTACAGGTGTTTTCGTGCCTTTTGAACTTCCCCATAACCGTACACAGAAAACGACGGCGTTTGGGGTTGTTTTAAGTGTTAAGTGAACTAGATGCACGTACGTGCATACGGTCTATGCGTACGAGCATGGCCTATGCACATGCGATCATGAGGCAATAATCGTAGTTTATTTGCGATTTAACCCAGTTCAGAGGCTCTGATTTTGGTTTTCAACCAATCCAATTTGATTTCGCAACATTCGATTAAGCGGATTCATGGAAATTCACGCCGCGAATTTCTAATTTGGATTTAGTCAACTCAGATTTATGGAAATTCACGCCGCGAATTTCTAATTTGGATTTAATCAACCCGGATTCATGGAAATTCACCTTACAAATTTGTAATTTGAATTTAATCAACTCAGATTTATGGAAATTCACCCCATGAATTTCTAATTTGAATTTAATCAACTCAGATTTATGGAAATTCACCCCCGCGAATTTTTGGATTTATTGAAATTCACCCCGTAAAATTTCTAATTTGGATTTAATCAGCTCGGATTTATTGAAGTTCACCCCACGAATTTCTAATCGACATAAAATCAACCCAGATTTATGGAAATTCACCCTGCGAATTTCTAATTTAAATTTAATTAACTCGGATTTATGGAAGTTCACCCCGCGAATTTCCCAAAGGCCACGCATCATCTTTCGATTGCCCCGAAGGAATATTACCATGCATTATGGACACACGAACTACGATAGGTCTGATCCTTACTGAGAGGTACGTAGGAAGTTAGGCATCCCCTAATCTGACCTCATACATGCATCTGCATTCCCTTGGATTTGTGGAGTCAATTGGTTCGAAATGGATGTTCTCAATTCTTTCAATTTTCTTCATTATACAAGAAAAAATGAAAGAAAGAGCAAACTGTTAACACCCTATTTCGTACCCATCGACACCACAGGCCACTCTTTAAGCCCAATGAAGGGTAGTAGTAGACGGACTATCGCAAGCAAGCCCGAAGGACTCACGTAGGCACAATAGGCCTTTTTAGCACTTTTTGATACCCTATAATCGTATGAGCCTGGTCCATGCACGTACGATCATGCCTTTTTTTTTTTTTTTTTTTTTTTGAATTTTCAATGTTTCCCTCCGAATTATCTCTTACCTTACAGAGCCCCATGCTGATAGCTGCTTACTGGCGGTTGAGAAACCCTAGAAACCCCCAAATTAAACCCTAAATCTTTGCCTATATATACCTTACTTTTAACCAAGAGAGGGGATCGAACCTTTTCTACCCAGCTTCCACCCCAAAAAACCTGAGAATTCACAGCCGTGACTGCGTGGAGTCTGGAAGGCGAGTTTACGAAGAGATTGTTGCTGCCCGTACCTGAGGGTTACATTTCATAACCTTTAATTTCCTTTTCCTTTAACGATTCAGTATGATCACTCATGATATTACATGAAATGAATGTAATATCGGCTATATTAATCTCTTCATTTAATGCTTGCATTTAGGATGCATTTTGTCTTAACTTAAGATTGATTTCACTTCTGCATTCAAGGGTTTAAAATGGGGTTTCTTATTCATCTCAAGTGTATAAGGAAATAGGATTCATGTATTAACTCTGGCATTTGCATCATACTGTCATTCCGTTATATCTGTTCATATATGCATATATTCGTATTAATCCGTTCGCAATATCAACATGTACCCTTGGCATTTAGATCTAGGACATTAGTATCATTTTCAAGGCATGATTCGGATTATTCATAGGCCCTCTGACTTGGTAGTAGCATGGTAGGTGTATGTCTAGGCATAATATACTATCATTAGGAGGCATGTATGTATGTACATAAGGGAGGCATGTATGTACGTGCATATGATACGTACGTACATGGCCTTGTTTTTACTGATTAACCCCATTTTTCTCTTTTGTAGGCAGTGTAAGCGTTTCTTTTAATTTTAAGCCCTCTTTCTTGTATATATATTTTCCGGTTAATTCTTCTTTACCTTTCATTATCATGTGCCATTGTTTGATTTTGCATAAATGCTTGGTTAACGATCGAATTCAATTAAGTCCTTTTTAATTAAAGCTAATAAAATATATATGGGGGCTGGATTTCAGCCGGGCGTAGGTGGGTGCTTAACACCTTCCCATCTGCGTAACCTAGCTTCGAACCTTGATTTTCTTGGTAATGACGAGTTGGGCCCTTGTTAGGGGTCAATCGGTTCCCGAGGCCAAAATCGGGTGGCCCTTGTTAGGACATAGCGCTCACAACACTACAAAATGAGTTTTAAGTTCGTAACATAAATTGCTTAAATATATGTTACTTTTATCTGTGAACCTTTAAATATATGATACTTTAATTAAATATAATAAAGGTATCTAGTCATACTCATTACTCAACCTAGGCAAAAGTAAAATCATTACACAGCCAAGCCTCAACTCCTTCCTTGAACCTTGAAACCCATAGACAAAGGTAGCTTATTTAATGCTAAGAATTACAGGTGAGGTACAAAGTTTAAACCAACTAGTTAATGTCTGGACTTTAGACTCTAGACAAGCATGGCTAGAAATAAGCCTCTCCCACTTGTCCAGCCAACTCTGATTGAGGCCTCCCCCACTATAAATAAACAATCTAGTAATATTGTAGAAGTATTGAACAGTAGAAGAAAAGTCAAAAACTCACATGTTTATTCATACTCATTCCAAGTTCTTACATTCAACCTGGGAGAAGCATTTTGTATTCTAGTATCCAAGTTTTCCCATACCAAGTTCTAATCAAAGGTATAATGACTAACTGAGTTCTCATCTCCCCTTCGTATGTTAAACATTAGTTCATACTTCATAATTTACTATAGTTTTATTCATATTGTTCTTTTGAAACAAAATAACTAATATTGAATCTATAGATTGCTCCTTTTTTAATAATTAGATTAGAATATTGTTCCTATAGATCTTTTATTAAATTATAGATTTAAAAGTCTTCTGATTTTAATATTAAAAATCTGCTAGGTACTTTAACTCCAGGCTTCCTATGGACACCCAAAACACAAATGTTGCAGAACAAGCTTTCGAAGAAGATAAGGTTGAGGAGCTAACAGCTACCCCACTTTAGAAATATGTTACAAGTGTTTTAGTTGAAGCAACTAGTACCAAAGCAGGAGGAAGATCAAGAAAGTTTATATATAATTTTAGATACAGATTAAAGCCATATACCGGGTCCTATTCAAGTGTCAGTGCACACTTAATTGGTACCTTACCAGCCCGGCGTGCTCAAGGCATAATTATGTACAAAATTGAGCAAGACTAAAAGGGATTTGCTCAAACAAGAAGAAATGGATGCAAAGCGCATATTTGGAGGAAATTCTAAGGCACAAAAGCTTCATCTTGACACTTCAAATGCACAAGTATCATTTCATACGACCACACCCTCTCATGTGACATCTTTAGTGAAGGCAACAATTGACAACATGTTTCATGTTAGCACCAAAGAAGAAGTCGATCAAAAGGTTTCTAGGTGTCTTTATGGCAATGGCATTGCCTTTCATGTTATGAGGTATCCTCTTTGGGCAAATATGGTTTCCCCATTAACAATGCACCAAAAGGGTACAAGTTCCCCAATTATGAAAAAGTTTGGACTACTCTCTTAGATAAAGAGTATAGCAAAGTGAAGCAAGCACTCAGCCCTTTAATAGAAGATTGGAACACACATAGAGTTTCAATTATTTCTGATGGCTAGTCAAATTTAAAAAACCAGCCATTGATTAACATTATGGCTGTGTCGGGTGGTAAAGTAATGTTTATAAATGGGCATGATGTCGCAGTAATGGAGAAAAATGCACCAAATATTACCGAGTTACTATTGATGGTAATTGACTATGTTGCGCCATCTAGTGTGGTGCAAGTTGTGACTGACAATGCAACCAATTGCAAGGTTGTTGGAGCAATAATTGAAGGTAAACACCCTCATATTTTATGGTCTGGTTGTTTAGCTCATACATTGAATTTATTGATGAAAGACATAGCAAAATCTGGACACCCATATCTCTATTTTATGGTGAGATGTATAAAAAGGGCAAAACAGTAGTAAAATACATAAAAAACCATAGTGCTTGTCAGTTTTTATTCAAAACATTTTCTTTGGAGCTTCATAAAGTTAAGAAAACAAGATTTGGCCACCATTTTATTGCGTTACAAAGGCTTGTTTGAGTGAGGGCTGCTTTAATGTCTATGGCACTAAATAAGAAATGGGAAAGCTTAAGGAGAAGTCCATCACTAGAACAACATGACATGTCCACCAAACAATTATGGATGATGACTTTTGGAGAAAAAAAGCAGAGAGAGTGCTCAAAATCACAAAACCCATGTATAAAATGATAAGATTTTTAGATTCAGATAAAGTTGTGATTGGAGAGGTTTATGAACAAATGGACACAATGTTGGGGAACATGAAAGATATTCTTTCTAATGATCTTGTGGTTTTTGATTTGATTCATAACCTTATGGTGGCAAGATGGGACAAGATGAACATACCATTGCATTGTTTAACATATATGCTTGTCCCCAAATACTATACTAATGCTTGGTTAGCAAAACCTGCCCTATATGGTGTGAAGAGGAGAAAACCTTATTTTGATAGTGAGGTGCAAAAGGGATTCCTTGAGGCAATTGACAAAATGATTCGTGAACCAATAGAAGCTGCTATGATAAGGCCGCAAATCAGTGATTTTGTTTGTAACAAGGGTATGTTTGCACAACCTCAAGCAGTGAATGATATAGTAACAATGAATGCACTATCATGGTGGCATTTGTATGGTGGAGTAGCACCTGAGTTACACTCTTTAGCACTTAAGGTGTTGTCTCAAAGTGTTAACAATTCTTGTGTTGAGAGGTGCTGGAGCACTTGCTCATACATTCATAGTGTAAAGAGGAATAGATTAAATGTGGTTTGAGCTGAAAACTGGTTTTTGTGCATTATAATCATAGGTTATTATCAAGATATAAAGAAGATTATGAAACTAGTTACAAAAATTGGGATGTGTACCCAGAGGATGACAACATAGAGGAGGACATCACAATGGTAGAAGCGCGTGATAGACCACTAAATTCAGATTAAAGATGCTACCCCAAATGACACTATGTTTTCTACATTAACCACTCTTGTTGCTCCATTGTTTCCACCACCAACACTTGCTCCATCTACTTCAATGCCTTCATCATGTCCACCTCTAACTTCTCAAGGGTCTTCAATGGTCCATGCACAATGGCATCTTTTCAAAGCATGTGGTAAAAGGCAACACAAATGAAGAAGGATTCTCTCTGGTTGAAAGTAGAAACTTTTTGTTTAGTACTCTAAATTTTAGTTTTGCAATTAAGAAATGTATAGATTTTTGTTGAGCTTTCAAGTGGGTTGTGTTATGAATGAAGATGGGTGGTAACATTATGACTTTCTACAATGTAACTTCTTTAGCTTTTATAATGAGAATTTATCATTTTTATGTTGAAGTTCTAATTTTGAAATTAGACATATACCTTAAAAGGAAAAAAAAATCTATATATATATATATATATATATATATATCTATGTATATGTATATATATATAGAGTTGTTCATATCAGCATACGCTGATCTACGCTATATCAGTGTGAAGGATTTTGGTCCGTTGATTTGAATAGATGGGATCTAATGGATGGGGGAAGAAGAGACACAACTGGCTGGTACTGTAACTTGCATTATATAGTGTATTACGTGTAAGTAGCTTGAATCTTTCCTTTGGGAAGGACTTCACTCATGATAGGAGAAAATGTGTAGTTGAACAATTGCGGATAGAGGATCCTAAAGTAGTGTAACTACTTTAAAGTGTGTAATTGCTATGCTTCCTCAATGTGGCAGCATTTATACTTACTCCAATTGGGCTTGATTAGCACTTACCCCCAGTTCCATACATATATATATAATATATGGATGATGATCAGGTAAGCATGTGCTGATATAACTTATATTAACACCCGCATTGGGAGTTGTACTTTATGCATTAGTGAGATATGAGGTACATTGGACCAACACAAGGGGTACAAACCCCAATGCATGGTGCTGATGGGAACATAATTGTATATGTATATATATCTATATATATATATATATATATATATATAGATATATACAGTCTCGTTCTTATCAGCTTCAACTGACCCAACGATAGATCAACGTGAGTAATAAGAGCCGTCTATTCAATTTTACAAGCAAACAACAGCTGAGATGAAGAGAACATACAAAGGGGACAAATCTGCTCCCTCCCATCACATTACGTCATCTCTCTCACTTCTCCTCGAATGTAGAGACCAGTTTTTGAAGCACTCTTCATCTCTCTCTTCATCATCCTTTGAAGCTATCTTTATCTCTCTCCATGGCTGTCACCCCTTTATCGCATCAAATGAAGAGATCCCGCGCGCAAGCTCTTGAAGCTGTTCACTACTATTGCCGATGAAGCTGCTCATTGCTGCCGTGAAGCTGCTCACCACTGCCATTGAAGCTGACTTGAATGGACAGCCACTCGCACCAGTGAGGCCAGATTTGACACCACCAGCAAGATGCACTGGTCAAAGGTCACCACTTGTCTATCTCAGATTTAAAATCTCGAACAGCCACTCACACCAGATCTAAAATCGTGAAGCTCATCTCATCCTAAGCCAGATCTGAAATCACGAACAGTTACCCTCATCACTGAACACCATGGTTATGGGAGATGACATAGTTAAGGTGATTACTTAGTACGATAACGAGTGGGGTTACTCTCAAAGGGTTGTGGATTTGGCTAACATTGTTGGCAATAACTGGAAGTGATTCGAAGTAGTTGTCAGCCATAACTTGGTTTTCAGAATTTTAATTTCTTTATTTGTTGTTTTATTTTGGAACTTGTAATTTTGTCCAAAATTATAATGAGAATGTGTACCCATCTTCTCTTGCTTGCAATCATGCAAATAATAATCTGAGTACTCACATTGAAGGTCTTAGGCTATGTGTGAACCCCAGAAATTGGGCCCACGAGGGATTGACGAAAAGATTAAAGAAAGATTAGGTTAGGTTTGAAAAAGAAAAAGGAAAGGAGTCGCCACTTTATTTTTTAAAGGAAACAAGGAAAACCCTAAAAGTAGTTTATTTTAGGAAAACAATTTGAATGACTCCATAAAAAAAGGAAAGGCAAGAACCAATCTTTTGGAAACCAAAGAAATCGGGGATTCAGAGGCTAAGTTATGACATGGGAAGGTTCTAGGCAAAGCCTATAGGCACCCATGTCACCCTTTCGGTCTCTCAGTTCATTTGGGCTAAATCAAGATCTTTCCATACAAAAATCAGCAAGTATATCACCACAAGATAGCATGCATATCATATATGTCATTCATCCATCCATGTATAATAAACACATAAAAAAAAAACAGAAAATAAAGAAAAAGAAAACAAAGCAAAAAAAAGCCTAGGATGCTTAGATCCTAGAACGGACTTGAGCCTCACGAAGAGCGCCTACGTACCATGCAATGAAATACATGGATCAAAGTCCACATAGTTCGATTAGAACTAGGGTTAAGTCCTAATATAAACCTATGGTAAAAACCCTAGGTTTCCTTACTTGAAAAAGAGTTGAATATGATAGATAAACCAAGTTTGAAATTAGGAAAATTCCACAAAATGGAAACCTTAATAAAAACAGAATTTTGTTGGTTAAGGAAACCCTTGATTTAAACCATAGACTTGTATTAAAAACTAACCCTAGAGAGGGAGAAGAGAAAGAGTTAGGAGGAAAGGTGAATTGGGGCACCTTCACACCCACTTACCTGAGCGCAATAACTCCAAGCATTAGCCATTTCAAGCATTGGCAGCCCTATTTGCCATAGGACAAATATCACACCTATTTGCACCCTTATACGTGCTCAAAACCATGCAAAAACACTAACATGCAAATCTGGACAGAATAGTATTATGGCCTATGTCACACCCCATTTTTGCCACCTTAGCTAGGGTTTGTCATTGCATGTGTCTTTTTGTTTCCTTTTTGAGTCTAGTCTTTTGCATTGAGTTTCCAGGGTCCTAAGGATGGTGTGTATGAATTTTGGTTCGATTTGGAGTTGATCTTGAGGGTTAATAAGAACTTTTGTGACTTGAGGGGCATAATCGTCTTTTTGATCACAAACTTTCCATTTGACCTTGAAATGATCTCCAAGTTGCCAATTGGAGTTCATATGGTTGTATTTGAGGTATTTGTGGGTTCGATTCGATGAATTGAAGGTTCGGGATTAGAATGGCTCAACAAGGCTCAGGTTAGCTAAAAGACCTACTTCGGGTTAGCTCGAATTGGTTCATGATTTTCACTCTATGACTACTCATTTGACCTTGATTGGTCTTAATTTCATCCCCAAATGTGTTTAGGGAGGTTGAATTTTGAATTAGAAAGCATTCGGTGCGACCCTATGTGCGTACCTAAGCTAAGCGATGGTGAAGCATAGCGGTTAACCACCTTTGTAGGGCCCAACCATGCAGCCATGGCTAGGGTTTCTTTCCCTCAAGTGACTCAAATTACATTCCCCTTCGAAACACGGTCGTTTTGGCTTTCGTTTCATCAAAATCGGAGTTGATTTGGGCCCTGAAACACATTTGGAAGTCGAAGGGGTCAAATTTGGGCTGAAGCTGACATGGCCTCGGGTGACCACCCAGGCCTGGGCGGCTAGCCGCCTGGGCCCAGGCTGCTAGCCGCCCAGCCCCAGGTGGTCACCCGAGCCACTTTCCTATTTTGAGCCTTGACGCGGCTCCCATCCTATTTTCTCGGATTTGCTCGCCTTTAGCCGCCATTTAACCCTAATTTCAGCCTTATTTGACCTACTTGAGCCCCAAGGGAACCTCTAAGAGCCCTTGGATCAATCCCTAGGGTTTTAATCCCAACCATTGAGGGTTTTCCCTCAATCCCTATAAATACCCCCTTATACTTCAGCAATAGGGAGGACTTTGGTGAGACTTGGGAGGCACTTAGGGAGAAATTTTCTGAAGTGAGAGGGACATTGGAGGCTATGGCAGCCATCCTTAGGGTAGTTTAACCTATATTTTGAGTGAGAGAGTGAGAGAGAGAGCTTGAAGGAAGGCTGGAGCATTGCTTGAAGGCTTGAAGGAGGTTGTTTCCAGCAGCACACAAGAGGAGGAGGACTCTCTACAGCAGCCACAAAAGGTATACCCCTCCCCCTTTCTCTCTTTCATTCAAACTAGGGTTTCTTGCATAGCTTTGCATTACTTCATGTTAAAAGCTTATTGTTTTATCATGTGTTGATACTTCTAATGCTTAGAATACATGATTAGGATATTGTTTATGGCTGGTTTTGCATGATATAATGTCATTCTATGTGGTTTTATGAGTGTTTGTGTTTTTAGGGTTTTTTAGAGTCTTTTCTAGGGTTTTACATGGAATAGTCATTATTTCATGTTCAAGTTTGTGTCTTTATCATGTCTTATTGCTTCTATTAGTTAGTATGCATGATTAGGATAATATTTATGGGCTGTTTAGTATGCTAGGATGCTATTCTATGTGATTTACTGCATGTTTGGGATTCTAGGGTTCCCTTAGTGCTGAAATTGGTTTTCTACATGAAATAACACTTTTGCATATTGAAGCTTGTGTTTTTATTGTGTTTTGCTACTTCTATTAGTTAGTATGCATGATTAGGATAATGTTCATGGGCTGTTTAGTATGCTAGGATGCTGTTCCATGTGATTTAATGCATGTTTGCAATCTAGGGTTTCTCTTGTGCTGAAATTAGGTTTTTACTTAGAATAGCTATATTTTATGTGCAAGCTTGTGTTTTTATCATGTGTCGATGCTTCTATTGATTAATATGCATGATTAAAATGATGTCCACAATGAGTTTTGCATGATTTAGAGTTATTTTATGTGATTTTGAGCACAATGGTGATTCTAGGGTTTCATTCATCCTTGTATTAGGAAAGTAGCATATAGCATGATAGCTTAGGGTTTTTCTTTGTGTTTTCTTCATAGTTGATATATATGTGCTGCATATTTGATAACTATGACATTCTTCTGCATTCATAGTAGTGGATTTTAGTGTTTTTTTGCATGTCATTGCATGTAGGGTTGAATTAGGGTTTTAGTTAGCTTATGATTCATGTTGTTGCATGACTTGTGGTTGATTCTAAACCTTATTTCAATTCTGTCCAGATCTGTTATTTGTCCTTGTTATGATATTTTGAGCATGTGTTAGCCCATGTTTGGGCATGATAATGGCTTGATTTGGAATCTAGCTTGTTTGGTTGGTATTTTTGGTATGTTTTGCATGGAAATTGCAGGTGCTTTGACAAGTACAACAGGTGCAACTACCCCACCAATGTGGGGTGGTTATTTTGGCTATTGTGAGATGAAATCTTACAAATAAGGTAATTACCCTATGCAATAGGGTGGTTACTTTGATAGGTTGCTTTTGCTTAAGGTAAGTAGGGTGTGAGGGTGCCCCAATTCACCCTTCTTTCCTTTCCTTGAAACTTTCCCTTTCTCCCCCCCTAGGGTTGTTTCCTAATAGAGGGGTATGGTAGATTCTATAGTTTCCTTTCAATAAAAAAAAATACCTTTTAAATCAAAGTTTCCATCTTTTATCAAAATTCCATATTTTACTAAAGACCTTTTGAGAATCATTCATTTTTGGAAACTTACCATGTTTTACTTGAAAGGAAACTTAGGGTTTACCATAGGCCTTGATTAGGTTATAACCCTATTCCCTTTCGAACTACGTGGACTTTGATCCATGTATTTCCATACATGGTACGTAGGCGCTCTTCGTGATGTTCAAGTCCGCCCTAGGATACTAAGTATCCTAGGTTTTCTCCTTTCCCTCTTTCTTTTTTCTGTTTTTCTTTGATTTACTTTGACTATATGGATGAATGAATGAATGATATGCATGCTGTCTTGTGATGATAATTGTTGATTTGTGTGTGATTAAGACTTTGATTTAGCCCAATTAGATTAAGAGACCGTTTAGGGCGATATGGGTGCCTATAGGCTTTGCCTAGAACCTTCCCATATCGTAACTTAGCCTCCGAATCCCCGAATTCTCTGGTTTCCAAAAGACTTTTTTTTTGCCTTACCATTTTAAACATGGAGTCAATCTTTTGTTTTCCTAAAACAAAACCGTTTTTTAGGGTTTTCCTTGTTTCCTTTAAAAAATAAGGTGGCGACTCCTTTCTTTACTTTTAAACCCTCCTGTGGGCCTCGTAACCGTTTTTGGGGTCCACAGAACTGGCGACTCCGCTGGGGAATTGTGGGCTAGACTCTATACAATTTGATTGGGCTAAGTTAATTTCTTTTGTTTAATTAAAATCAATCACATTGCATTCGCTTGATTGTGTGCTTTCATTTATTGCATTGTGTGCGCAAACTCTTGCATGTTAGGATCGATGTCCCTTGCCACTGACGGGCCTAGCCTCAACCTTGGTTTTCCTGATTCCATGAGTTGGGGCGAAAGCTCTCAACCTCTCTTGCCAAGTACCCTTGGGCTTGCCCTTGGGTATATTAAATGAGTTAATCACGTACTGCTGGACCCACGCGGCGTTCCTGATGCCACATGTGGTTAGGTATAAAGATTGCTCAAGCAAGTGAAGGATCCCAGCCTACCCTTATCATTAGTCCATATAGACAGACTTGTAGGACACTATGGTTTCACCCTTATGCACCCACATTGTTTGTAATGATATCATGACCGTGTTTGTGATGTGCTTAATGGACAATTAATAGAGGACCTTTGCACCCTATATCCTTAATACGTACCTTTCGCCCATGACCCTTGTAAAGGTGATTGGATTAAAAGGGACTAATTGAGTATATATGGCGTGAGGTCATTGAGACAAATGTGGAAGCCTAGGACATACCCTTAGGATGAGAGACTGATTGTTCCCTTTCTTAGAGGAGTGAGAAGACGTACTGGCTTGGATCCGCGACCAGCAAGGGCGCTTAGTGAAGATTGATTCTACTAACCAGTCAGATATGGCTGATGAAGCAACTGGTGAAGGGGGTTTTGATGTTGAGACTTGTTTGAAGGCTATCATGACCAAACTTGATTACACCACTGATGTATCCGAGAGAGCATTGAAAATGGCCCAAGATATCCAACATAAGATGTCCGAACTCGAACAGAATAATGGCCGTACCCCGGGGGATAACACCGAAAATGGGACCCAGTCTGGAGAAGGCACTAAGACCAATGATGGGGGAAGCACTCAGCCTAAAGGGAATGAATCACCTGAAGTTTTTAACCTAGAAGGGGGAAGTAAGGGGAAGACCTCTGATACAGACTCTGTGTTGGCTAGTAAGGTAGAAGCCTTGGAGAGAACTATAAAGGGAATCCGTAGGACAGATGACATGGTGGATGTACGTACCCTATCTTTGTTCCCTCAAGCTCGTATTCCACTACAATTCAAGGTGCCCGAATTAGAAAAGTTTGATGGGATGGGTTGCCCTAAGACTCATTTGAAGATGTACGTGCGAGCTATGCACCCTCGAGGGGCTACTGACGAGCTTTTAGCTCAAATGTTCCATGAAACCCTAGCCACTTCTGCCTTAAAGTGGTTCCTAGCCTTGGATGAGAATAGAACCCGAACTTGGGAGGACATATGTAATGAGTTTTCAGAGCACTACAAGTACAACACTGAGGTGGATGTCACAAGAAGGGACCTAGAGACCACAAAACAAGGGGCTAATGAGACCTTTTCCGCTTTCATTACAAGGTGGAGGCAAAAGGCCTCGAGAATGGCAGATAGACCGAATGAGGAAGATCAGATTCAGTTGGTGGTTAAGAACCTATTGCCGGTGTATCACAAGCACCTCTTTGCTCACTACTTCCCTAATTTCAAGGCTCTTATCGGAGCAGGTACACAAGTTGAGGATGCCATTGCCGATGGGTCAATCAAGACAGAAGAAGTCCAAAAGAGCCGCAGGCCGAACTTGGCTGGGAAAAACAATGCCGAGGTCAATGCCATAGCCCAACCCATTCAACCTATCTCACCAACCCACCTCGCCAATTTACCGAGCTGCATATGCCACTTGAGAAAGTACTTGAAAAGCTAAAAAGCCGAGGCCTATTGAAACCTCTCGACCCAAGACCACCACCAAACCCATTGCCCAAGAGCTACAATGAGAATGAATACTGCAAATTCCACCAAGCCAAAGGCCACTCAACCAACCGTTGCTATCGCCTTAGGCATGAGATCCAAGACTTACTTGACAAGCAAATCATCTCACCACCAACTCCACCAAATCGCCCAAATGCCACCCAAAATCCACTTCCCTCTCATAATTCATCCAACTCCATAAATGCCATTGAAGCCGACCCATCTCGACCTTGCCTACCCATAAGACAATACACTCCATTACCCATGTCCTTGACCCAAGCCTTTCACCAATGCTGTAACCAAGGCCTTATCATACCTCACCCTCCAAAGCCAAGACCCCAAACACCCCATCAATATTGCCAATACCATGGTATACCCGGCCATGACACTGAGGACTGTGCTATGTTGAGAAAGGTCGTCCAAGACCTCATTGATCAAAAGACCCTGCAATTGCCAAAGAAGTCCATCCAACAGCAGTTGAAAGAAAGGTATGAAGCAGGAGACCCTCAAGTGGGGTTATTGGGAGAACCTTCGGGGAAGTTTGATTACTATGTGCTTTATCCTGATCCATTGCCAAGTGAGCCCATAATTCCTACGGGCTGGGATGATATACCCGAAGAGGTGCAGATGGAGGACATTGACATGATTGAATGGGATGACCTGATGGGTGACACAAATGAAATTGATGACATATGGGCTAGTGATGAAGAAGTAGACCACATGACAAGAGGGGGCCGCCATTTCAAGCCTCCGCACTTGGAATCTGATAATCCACTGGGTGAGTTAGATAAGCGCCTTGATGTGCAAGAAGAAGAGGATGAAGTACTCCGACAATTGAAGAAGACCAATGCCAATATCACCATATGGGGCTTGCTTATGGCCTCTCACAAGCACAGACAGACAGTGTTGAAGTTGTTAAATCAGATACAGGTTCCGGTTGATTTGTCCCCTGAGGGATTGGTGAATCTAGTAAACCCTGCTCCGAAGAATTCCACTATAGTGTTCATAGAGGCGGACCTACCTAAGAGTGGGCCAAGCCACTCCCAAGCCTTGCACATAACCGTCGACACCATGGGGAAGAGAGTTCCTACGGTCTTGATTGATAATGGTTCCGCATTGAATGTATGTCCCTTGAGAACCGCAACTGTTTTGGGCTTGGGGCCCACTGATTTCACTCCATCTGGGTAGACAGTGAGGGCGTATGATAATACCCGTAGAGAAGTAATTGGGGTGATCACTCTACCTTTAATCATGGGACCCATGGAGTTCAGAGTGGAGTTTCAAGTCTTGGATGTGCCGTCATGTTTCAATCTGTTATGGGGAAGGCTTAGGATTCATCCCGCTGGGGCTGTACCATCATCATTGCATCAAAAGGTAAAGTTCCCACATGAGGGAGCCATTGTTATGCTTCAAGGGGACTATGATTTGAAAATGGCGGGAGTACCCGTATATGAAATAAAACCAGAATCAATTGAGATACCCTTGTCGGGGTTTGAGTATGTGCAATGTATAGAAAAAGAGTTCGGGAAGGAAGAGCCATCACACTATTGTACTTTTTACCCAAGTTCTGATCCAGCACTGACAGACAAAGACTTTTGTGACAAGTACTTTACAGAGGGGCTGAATCCTCAGAGCTTGACAAGTTGGTACAATTCTATGGGAAAGAAGAAAGAAGACTGGGTAGAACATGTGGATACCGAGGCTATGGTCACCATGTTCCAAGATATGGTTCTTACTTTGGGGGAGTCAGCAACAGAAGATTACCAAGATTCGTCAATTCACCATGCAACCATGCCGCTTCACAATTGGTACCTAGAAGATGGAGCCATTGCAGAGATCCTTGAAGAGGAAGATCATGACCTGCCTGATAGTAGCTTGTAGGTTCCTTAGTTAGAGTCTTTTTTGCTTTCAATAAAGTGTGTCCGCCTATCCCACTTTGTGGAGTTAGGAGTCGTTTCATAGTTGTGGCACCAAATTTTGTTTCCTTTTCAAGTTTGTGTCTTTTTGTTTGATCCTTTAATGAAGTGTGTTTCTTTTATACATTGTTTGCTTGCAGTGTTTCTTTTCTCTCTTCTATGGATATTTATGGCATGGATATAGATCCTAGGAATGACGTCCCCCCGGAGCTCGTCGAGCGAAGGAAAAGGGGTGTCACCGAACCTAACATGGATGAATTGGAATCAATCAATTTAGGGACAAATGAATTGCCAAAGATAATTAAAATTGGGATAACCCTTTCACCACTTGAAAAAGAAAAGCTGATAGCCCTCTTAAAGGCCAACATAAAGGCCTTTGCATGGTCTTATAAAGACATGCCCGGCATAGATTCAGACATTGTGCAGCACTTCATCCCCACCAATCCCCTTAAAAAGCCGGTAAAGCAAAAATTGAGAAGATTGAAACCCGAGTGGGCATTGAAGGTAAAGGAGGAAGTAACCAAACAACTCGATGCGGGGTTCCTACAGGTTGTGGAGTATCCCGAGTGGTTATCCAATATAGTTCCCGTGCCTAAAAAGGATGGAAAAGTGAGGATGTGTGTGGATTTTCGAGATCTTAATGCAGCAAGCCCTAAGGATGATTTCCCTTTGCCCCACATTGATGTATTGGTAGATAGTACTGTAGGACATGCGCTCCTCTCTTTCATGGATGGGTTTTCCAGATACAATCAGATAAAGATGGCGCCGCAAGATATGGAGAAAACGGCCTTTATCACACAGTGGGGAACATATTGTTACAAAGTGATGCCGTTCGGTTTGAGAAATGCCGGGGCTACCTATCAAAGAGCTGCTACAACATTGCTGCATGACATGATCCATAAGGAGGTGGAAGTATATGTGGACGACATGATCGTGAAGTCCGTGGATCGAGAAGGACACTTCATGGCACTGGAAAGGTTCCTGGAGCGAGCAAAGAAGTACAACTTGCGGTTGAATCCTCAGAAATGCGCTTTTGGTGTCACTGCAGGCAAGCTATTAGGATTTATGATTACTCAGAGGGGAATCGAGGTCGATCCGGGAAAAATCAAGGCCATTGTAAAGATGGAGCCGCCTAGCACAGAGAAGCAGATTCGAGGGTTCTTGGGGAGAATTCAGTACATAAGCAGGTTCATTGCTAATTTGACCATGGTGTGTGAACCGATTTTCAAGTTGCTTAAGAAGGGTGTGCCGAAGGTATGGAATGAAGAATGTCAAGAAGCTTTTGAGACTATTAAAAGGTATTTGAGTAATCCACCAGTTCTAGTTCCCCCGCGACAAGGTGAACCGTTATTGTTATACTTGACGGTCACTGAAACCGCGACGGGAGCTATGCTAGCTCAGTACCTTGAGGGGTCGAAAAAGGAGAATGCCATTTACTATCTAAGCAAGAAGATGACAGATTATGAGGTGAAGTACAATGCCATAGAAAAGGCTTGTGTGGCTTTGGTATGGGCAACTCAGAAACTCCGTCACTACATGATGTCGTATGAGGTTTTCTTGATAAGTCGAATGGATCCGCTGAAGTACCTGATAGAAAGGCCGGTCTTGTCCTACAGAACTGCTCGTTGGTCAATTCTTCTCAATGAATTCGACATAAAGTATGTAACACAGAAGTCAGTAAAAGGAAGTGTCATTGCAGATTACTTGGCTAGCTGCCCTGTGGCGTCATCAGAACAATTTAATGACCAATTCCCCGATGAGGATGTCCTGGAGATTGGAAAGAAGAGTTGGAAAGTATACTTTGATGGAGCTGCAAATAAGAGAGGGTATGGGATAGGAGTTCTATTGGTTTCACCTGAAGAAGCATTTACACCCTTGGCAGTTAAGCTAGGGTTTGAAGCAACCAACAATATCGCTGAGTATGAAGCCTGCATCCTTGCATTGGAAGCTGCACTGGAATTGGGGATTAAAGAGTTAGAGGTTTTCGGAGATTCAGCACTGATTATCTACCAGATAAAGGGAGAGTGGAAGACTCGTGATGAGAAGCTGCTGCCATATCATGCATACTTAGAAGCCTTGACTAAAGAATTTGTGGAAATAGAATTCAATTATTTGTCAAGAAATAAGAATCAGTTCGCCGATGCTTTGGCAACTCTAGCTTCCATGGTGGAAATCCCGGATGGTGGGAATGTAAAACCGTTGGTGATAGAATGTAGAGAAAAACCTGTGTATTGCTGTTCTATTCGAGAAGGAGAGTTGAAAGATGGCCATCCTTGGTACTATGACATCATGAAATTCATCGAGGAAAGGGAGTATCCTAAAGGAGCATCCCGCATTGATAGGAGAACACTGAGGAGGCTAGCGAGTCACTATGTTTTGTGTGGAAGGAAAGCTATACCGAAGGTCATACGATGGGGTCCATCTGTTGTGTGTCACTGAGGAAGAAGCCGAACGTCTTGTTAGCGAAATCCATGAAGGAGTTGGAGCACCGCACATGAATGGTTATATGCTAGCCAAGAAAATCATGAGGTTGGGCTACTATTGGTCTACAATGGAGAGAGATTGCCATGCACATGTTAAGAAGTGTCACAAATGTCAAGTCTTTGCTAATGGACAACACTTGCCTTCCATGCCTTTGACAAGCATGTCGTCGCCTTGGCCGTTTGCAGTGTGGGGGATAGATATAATTGGGCAGATTAAGCCGAAAGCCTCCAATGGGCATGAGTACATCTTGGTAGCTATCGATTACTTCACTAAGTGGGTAGAGGCAGCATCTTTCAAGACCCTGAACGCCAAGAAGGTAGCACAGTTCATACAGCTCAACATCATCTACAGGTATGGGGTACCCCATGAGATCATTTCAGACAATGGTCAGCACTTTCAGAAAGAAACCAAGGAACTTTTGCAGAAATACAACATAGTGCACCATTTATCCTCCCCTTATCGCCCGCAGACTAATGGCGCAGTGGAGGCCGCCAACAAGAATGTTAAGAAGATATTACAGAAAACAGCTGACACCTACACTGATTGGCATGAGAAGTTGCCATTAGCCTTGTGGGGCTATAGAACATCTGTGAGATCGTCAACAGGGGCTACCCCTTATTCCTTGGTGTATGGGATGGAGGCTGTTTTGCCTATTGAGTTGGAGGTACCGTCATTACGGGTTGCTATGGAGAGTCAGATAGCAGAAGCAGATTGGGTTAAGAACCGTTATGATGAGTTGGCATTACTCGATGAAAGGCGATTGAGGGCCTTGTATCATGTGCAGGGATATCAGCGAAGGGTTGCGAGAGCATTCAACAAGCATGTCAAAGACCGAGGTTTGAAGACAGGGGATTTGGTGTTGAAAGAAATCAGAGCTCCAATTTTTGATCCACGAGGGAAGTTCAAGCCAAGTTGGGGTGGTCCGTATGTTATTAAAGAGATATTGCCAGCAGGGGCTGTTCGCCTCATGGATTTAGATGGAATTGAGTTCGCTCGCCCTACCAATTTGGATCAATTGAAGAAGTATCATGTGTAAGGCCTGCTAGGTTGAAAACCCATCAGGGCGGCCTAGGCAAAAGTTAAGGCATTTGAACTACGAGGGCCTGATTCCCCATTCCTAAAAAAAAAAAAAAAATGAAAAAAAAGGAAAAATGAAAAAAAAAAAAAAGAAAAAATGAAAAAAGGATGGGGATACGTAGGCAGCCCATAAAGTTACCTTGGTTGCGGTCCAAACAACACCACAACAACAAATCTCAAAATTGAATTATTATTGGCAATTCATTTAGAACTGATTGGTTGACATAACAATTTATTGGTGTTAGATAAAGAACTATTGACATGCCATAGATATCCTATTTCTAAAGTCTTCAAGTCCTTCTGATTTTCTTCAGAGTCTCCTGGTTTGCTTTCTGCTCTTTTCTTTCGAGTCTTCGCTTCTTTCGTAAGTCATGAGCATGTGCTGCTTCCACTGCTTCCAGAATGTCTTCCCTGCAAAATCCAAGTCTTGTGTCCTTGATAAGGTCATAAATCCTTTTCCTGCGTATGGTTTCTCTTTCACTCAAGCTAGTCTTTAACCATGTCTTGTATTCAGGGCTCATGACATAAGGCCCATCAGTGTTTTCGACCCGAGTCAGTTTCAGTTGGTCAGTCCATCTAGTCTTGGCCCACTTAACCATTGTGGGGCCCACAGGTTCGACAGAATGATCAAATACCACAGAAGTAGGTATGGTTTGCATGGCACCCATTTGACGAAGGATTCTTGAAGTCCAATAGAATGAAGTTGACCTCAACCCTATGAGTTCGACCATAGCATACCCAGAAGTTCGAAGAAGAATTTGTTCCTTGCATCCCCATATAAAGACAAACCACTTAATGTTTCGCCATGAGAGTGTGTGAAAGTAGCCCAACCATTCCCTCAAAGAAAATTGACCAGGGAGTTCAACTCGACAGCAACAATAATGTTGGGGTTTGTATGGGTTAATGATGGCAGGAAATAAGAAATTAAGCCTTTCAAGAAGCCACATCTGCAGTAGAACGGGGCTCCCTCCTAATGGGGCTTGTGGGTTATCATGAACTTTGTCTAAACTATTGAGGGTTTCAGCTAGCACTATGGGAATCAGGTTGTTGTGTTCAAGAAGAAAAGGGATCAGTTCACAAATTTGAATAGGGACATAGAGAGTCCCCGTGGAGATAAGGAAGCGACCAACCAAGCAGAAAGCAAGAACATGTTGAGTAGGAAGGTTGAAATTCAGGGTACCTTTGCTATCATGAGCCAAAAAGGAAGTTGCTATTTCCATGAGATTCACCTCATGATCCTTCACAAATATGGAGGCCTCTTGTTGAGAAATCCCAAGGAAGTTGGAGAAGGAAATCATGTAACTTGAGCGTGGAGTAGGGAGGATGAAAGGTCCTACAGGTGAAACTCCATACAGAGCGCAGAACTCTTCCATTGTTGGGCATAGTTCTTCATAGTTGAAGCGGAATACATGAAGTTGGGGATCCCAAAAATATGTAGCAGCAGTAAGAAGAGTGGTTTCAAGCTTCACATGCATCAAAGAAAACAACGGATCCAAGCAGTAGCGCTTGAACTCCTTCCTTGCCTCCGCACTCATAACCTTCAGAAAATCACTCAAGAGTTTGTCTAGGGCTTCCATAACTTGCTCTCAATGAATGTTAGTAGGGTTTGAGACCCCTTGGATGTGCTTTTATAGGAAAAAATTCGGAAATCCGTGTTTTGGAAGGTGGAATCCCGTCAAAATAGGAAGTTTCCTAAAATCAGGCGAAACACCGCTTCGGGCTCGGGTGACCACCCAGGCCTGGGCGGCTAGCCGCCTGGGCCCAGGCGGCTAGCCGCCCAGCCCCAGGTGGTCACCCGAGGCCGCCGTCTTGTTTCGCCCATTTTTGCCTTGTTATGCCTTCGTTTGGCCCTTTTGTGATGTTTTGACTTTTTTGTGCTTGATTTAAGCCCATTTTTCACTCAATACGAGATCATATCATTGCAATAAAGTTCGAACATAGATTCATCAAGTATCCATAATAAAGGTTCAAGGTTGGGAATTGAAATTCCTAATTAGTACATGACAAGATAGATAGAAAGATTCCAAACATTCCTAAACAAGAGGTGAGTGAAACTCAATGATTTCCCGTGGGCCTTCTCTTTCGACTTGGCCCAGCTCCATCATGCCCTGAACGAGGTGCTCTAGAAGGGGGCATATCCTGTGGTGGATTAGACGATGATGCCTGTTGCAAACAAAGATAATGAGTTAGGAGGGTAATGGTGCCAATCCTAGTTGAAAGCTAATAAGATGATCACTCACTTGGGGATTTAAGCGTGCTTCCAGAACTGAGTTCTCTAAACTCATTCGCATAAGATCCCTCCTCAACCCTTCATTGAGTTCAATGCATTCCTGGGCATACTCCCGTGGAACCTAGGAAAGTATAAACGTGGTTAACAATAATGAAAGAATCCAATTTCAAGAAGATAAGGGTTTAGCACTCACATTCTCATAATATGGATCGATCTTGGGATATTCATCGAATGGTGGATGGGTAATGTCAGTCTTCACAAATTTTGTCCCACTGCACAAGTTCACATACCAATTTAGTTGTGGGAGGGGTGGAGGTTGATTTCCTTTAAGGTCCTCATCCTCGTCGTTGTAAGTCATCCCAGTGGCAGATCCAACTGTGGAGCTGTGTCCCCTTGCCCGTCGGCCCTGAAATTCAAATGTTTGTCAAGTGAAGTCTTCCTTATGATCTTAAAAAAGAATTTGAGAGTTTGGGGAGCTCACCCCTTGAGGTGGGAGACCAGTGACCCTAGGATTCATCAGATATTGTCGACAGAAGGCAATGTATTCTATGCGAGGGGAGGTGAATCCCTCAGCATCCCAACCCCTCAGAGCTTCTTCTAGTTCATCCCCCACTAGGTGGCTAGTGTGCCTCATGTTCTCAGGTGGCATGGAAGGTGTCACAGCTGCATTCATATTTCCATGGACTTGTCTCAGGACTCGTTCCCCAAGATACCAGCATCTACCTGTGGGGCCTTCAAAGAGGACCCTTTTGCTTGTCAACTCCAAACAAGAGGAGTACTTCTCGGGAAGCCTATGCTCCCACAGCCTCCATGGATCCCATTCCACCTGTTGAGTTTGAAATGAGAAATGAAAAAAGAAAGATAAAAAAGATAAAGAGAAAGAAAGATTTTACCATATCAGCAGTCAAGCTGGCAAGATATGCCCTTGCATGGGCATAATCGTGTCGATTGGAGGCTCTTGTAGCCAAGCAAGATGGAGCATAATTCTGAAGGATGGGCCATGACATGGCATCACTAGCAAGAGTTGGGCGACACATGTTCAGGTACTCGTAGTACCATATCTGGGGAAAACAAAAAATATAGATGAAATCATGTGTGTGTTAAGTTTCGGGAAATAATAGAGAATTGAATGTTCTTTGTTACCTCCCAAACGAAAGGAAGTCCCCCAAAGTTCTTTGCAACTCCTCGGGACATGTCAGTCATGGAGCGATACATGTTTGCGAAAGCAGCTCCACCCCAATTGTATCTCCCAATTTTGTTCACATCTTCCATACTAGCTAGTAACTCAAGTCGAGCCATGTCATTGGTGCCCGCAAAGAAGGTGCATGAAATCATGTAGAGCAAGAAAGCTCTCACAATGTATTTGGGATCCGTCCCCTCACTCTCTTCTTCAGTGGCAAAGGTGTTGTAGAGCCAAGTACGGCGCACACCTTTTGGGCTTAATTCCGCTTCAACCCCAAGTAGAGCTACTATGTAGTTTTGATCCATGTTGGCATGTTCATAGTATTCCAAGCGCTTGCCTTTCAAGCTCAACCCAGTTATCATGGTGAAATCCTTAGGGGTCATGGTCATCTCCCCGAAGCTAAAATGGAAAGTGTTGGTGGTGTCCCACCATAGCTCTGTCAAGGCAAATAATGCTTGCCTATCCCATTGCTCGTTCTATAGAGCATCTAGGAAGGGCTCAAAACCCGCCTTCTTTATTATCTTGCGAGCACGTGGTTGGGCATGATTCATATGTCTCCACCAAGAGATGAGTCCCTTTATTGATGTCCTTGTACGGAGACTTTGGAAGTCGGGCTATGTCAAAGGATTGTGCATTGAGAACATAGAGATATTGGGCATGCATTGGTAATTGATTTCAAATGGTTTTCCAAAAGTTTTAAAATATGGGTTTTGATTCATGAAATGAATTAGGAATGAATGCCCATGACCTTGTGTATTCAAATTCATTGATTTTGTAAGGATTGAACATGTTTTTGCCTTTCGGGCATTTTATCGAACACTTGGTGTGTAACTTGTTTTCAAGCATTGAAATGAAAGATTTTTGTGTACCAAATCCTTGCCAAGACCATTTGACTTTGTTCTACAATGCAAACCAATTGATTTTTCAAGAATTGAACATGTTTTTGTCTCTTTGGCATTTTATCAAACACTTGGTAGGCATCTTTTCTCAAGCATTGGGAAACAAGCTTTTTGCACATTCAATCCTTGCCAAATCAATGAACTTGGCTTAACAATGATAAAAACAATCAAAAGAAGACCATGGGAATGCATTTTATCCAATAGAAATCAAGATTTCAAGATAAACATGTTAAGTTGGGAAGAACTAACCTCATGTTGGGAATGGAGGTATGAGAGATGCTTCTTAGGTTCAAGCAACACCTTGTCTTGGGATGCATCATAGATTGGTGCCTTGTATGTATTCTTGATCACATAATATGGATACTTGATGTTGGAATCATTGCTAGAAGCCATTGTTGGTGTTTGAGCTTGTATGTGAGAAAAATGGGTTTGATAGGAAAGATGATGAATTTGATCTTGCAACTTGATGATTGATGCTTGTTTTTGTTGTTGAATGACTTGTTCTTGATGCTATTTCATGCACACAACTTGAATTGAAAGTGAAACTTTGGTTGAGAATGTGTTTGTGAGTGTTTGGAGAAGATGGAGTGAGTTCTAGAGAGAGAAGCTCTCTATTTTCGAGCTTGGAGGCTTGAATGCACAAATGGGGAGTCAAGGGTTTAAAAACCCTCAAACTGGGCAGCACCAGCCTCGGGTAACCACCCAGCATGGGGCGGCAAGCCGCCTGGGCTTGGGCGGCAAGCCACCAGCAGCCAGGTAGTCACCCCCCCTTGCTCGCTCCGTTGCACTCGTTTGGCCTTTGCTCGCCTATTCGCGCTTTTGAACCTTCTTTGAGATGGATTATCAAGCTTGTTTTGAGTTGAAAAACGAATAAATATCTCGACATTGTTTGACATGAAATGTTTTTGAAATGGATTGCATTAGTGGCCCTTGTGTGGGCATGGCATGCTAGTAGGGGTGAACAACCCTCTCTATGCATATGGTTTTTGATCTTTAGGGATGAATTCCCTCCTATGTCACTATGATTTGTTGTCATTTGGGATAAAGATACCTTCCCTATATGCATGTGAATGATTGCTTTCATGAGATAATTGTGTCTCCTATATGAGTTGGTGTTTGAGTTGAGGCATGAATAGCCTCCATGTGAGATGACTTGGTGAACTTGTTGTGTGTTGGTGAGTAGAAGCTTACCTTTGTCTTGATGACTTAGTGAGAGAAAGATGCAATCTTTCTCATGATTACATGCCTACCTTGATGACTTGAAAGATGCAATCTTTCCCCATGACTTGTGTTTACCCTGATGGGTTGATTATGAGAAGGACGCGGTCTTTCTCATGCTATGTGTTTACCTTGATGATTTGGGCGAGAGAAGGACATACTCTTTCTCTTGTTATGTGATTACCTTGATATTTGAATGATAACCTTGATGATTTGAATATGAGAAGGATGTATCTTTCTCATGTTTTGAGATAGCCTTGATGGCTTCCCATGCTATGTGTTTACCTTGATGATTTGGGCGAGAGAAGGACATACTCTTTCTCTTGTTATGTGATTACCTTGATATTTGAATGATAACCTTGATGATTTGAATATGAGAAGGATGTATCTTTCTCATGTTTTGAGATAGCCTTGATGGCTTCCTGTGGTATGTGTTTACCTTGATTGATTTGAGCAAGAGAAGGACGTGATCTTTCTCGTGTTATGTGATTTACCTTGATATTTGAGTAATAACCTTGACGGTTTGAATATGAGAAGGATGTATCTTTCTCATATTTTGGGATGGCCTTGATGGCATAATGTTACCTCGTACCATTCGCCAGTTGTCACTGGCATAGAATTGGAAGACCTTTCATCGAACGAAGTTCGATGTAAGCTGTGGATACCTCATCTTGTTCCCCAGTGAAACTGGTATACAGTATGAGAGGAGTTCTGTAGAACTTATGAAGAGTACCTTTGTGCTTGTGTATGATGAATTCGAAGAATTCAATGATATGTTCACCCTCTTTTCCCCAGTGGGTCTTGATGAAATCAATTCCCCGGGCAAAAATGGGTTGTTCTTTTGGTCATTGGCTTGCAAGTGAAACTTGCTCACCAATGAGGGGCTTCTGTCACACCCCATTTTTGCCACCTTAGCTAGGGTTTGTCATTGCATGTGTCTTTTTGTTTCCTTTTTGAGTCTAGTCTTTTGCATTGAGTTTCCAGGGTCCTAAGGATGGTGTGTATGAATTTTGGTTCGATTTGGAGTTGATCTTGAGGGTTAATAAGAACTTTTGTGACTTGAGGGGCATAATCGTCTTTTTGATCACAAACTTTCCATTTGACCTTGAAATGATCTCCAAGTTGCCAATTGGAGTTCATATGGTTGTATTTGAGGTATTTGTGGGTTCGATTCGATGAATTGAAGGTTCGGGATTAGAATGGCTCAACAAGGCTCAGGTTGGCTAAAAGACCTACTTCGGGTTAGCTCGAATTGGTTCATGATTTTCACTCTATGACTACTCATTTGACCTTGATTGGTCTTAATTTCATCCCCAAATGTGTTTAGGGAGGTTGAATTTCGAATTAGAAAGCATTCGGTGCGACCCTATGTGCATACCTAAGCTAAGCGATGGTGAGGCATAGCGGTTAACCACCTTTGTAGGGCCCAACCATGCAGCCATGGCTAGGGTTTCTTTCCCTCAAGTGACTCAAATTACATTCCCCTTCGAAACACGGTCGTTTTGGCTTTCGTTTCGTCAAAATCGGAGTTGATTTGGGCCCTGAAACACATTTGGAAGTCGAAGGGCTCAAATTTGGGCTGAAGCTGACATGGCCTCGGGTGACCACCCAGGCCTGGGCGGCTAGCCGCCTGGGCCCAGGCTGCTAGCCGCCCAGCCCCAGGTGGTCAACCGAGCCACTTTCCTATTTTGAGCCTTGACGCGGCTCCCATCCTATTTTCTCGGATTTGCTCGCCTTTAGCCGCCATTTAACCCTAATTTCAGCCTTATTTGACCTACTTGAGCCCCAAGGGAACCTCTAAGAGCCCTTGGATCAATCCCTAGGGTTTTAATCCCAACCATTGAGGGTTTTCCCTCAATCCCTATAAATACCCCCTTATACTTCAGCAATAGGGAGGACTTTGGTGAGACTTGGGAGGCACTTAGGGAGAAATTTTCTGAAGTGAGAGGGACATTGGAGGCTATGGCAGCCATCCTTAGGGTAGTTTAACCTATATTTTGAGTGAGAGAGTGTGAGAGAGAGCTTGAAGGAAGGCTGGAGCATTGCTTGAAGGCTTGAAGGAGGTTGTTTCCAGCAGCACACAAGAGGAGGAGGACTCTCTACAGCAACCACAAAAGGTATACCCCTCCCCCTTTCTCTCTTTCATTCAAACTAGGGTTTCTTGCATAGCTTTGCATTACTTTATGTTAAAAGCTTATTGTTTTATCATGTGTTGATACTTCTAATGCTTAGAATACATGATTAGGATATTGTTTATGGCTGGTTTTGCATGATATAATGTCATTCTATGTGGTTTTATGAGTGTTTGTGTTTTTAGGGTTTTTTAGAGTCTTTTCTAGGGTTTTACATGGAATAGTCATTATTTCATGTTCAAGTTTGTGTCTTTATCATGTCTTATTGCTTCTATTAGTTAGTATGCATGATTAGGATAATATTCATGGGCTGTTTAGTATGCTAGGATGCTATTCTATGTGATTTACTGCATGTTTGGGATTCTAGGGTTCCCTTAGTGCTGAAATTGGTTTTCTACATGAAATAACACTTTTGCATATTGAAGCTTGTGTTTTTATTGTGTTTTGCTACTTCTATTAGTTAGTATGCATGATTAGGATAATGTTCATGGGCTGTTTAGTATGCTAGGATGCTGTTCCATGTGATTTAATGCATGTTTGCAATTCTAGGGTTTCTCTTGTGCTGAAATTAGGTTTTTACTTAGAATAGCTATATTTCATGTGCAAGCTTGTGTTTTTATCATGTGTTGATGCTTCTATTGATTAATATGCATGATTAAAATGATGTCCACAATGAGTTTTGCATGATTTAGAGTTATTTTATGTGATTTTGAGCACAATGGTGATTCTAGGGTTTCATTCATCCTTGTATTAGGAAAGTAGCATATAGCATGATAGCTTAGGGTTTTTCTTTGTGTTTTCTTCATAGTTGATATATATGTGCTGCATATTTGATAACTATGACATTCTTCTGCATTCATAGTAGTGGATTTTAGTGTTTTTTTGCATGTCATTGCATGTAGGGTTGAATTAGGGTTTTAGTTAGCTTATGATTCATGTTGTTGCATGACTTGTGGTTGATTCTAAACCTTATTTCAATTCTGTCCAGATCTGTTATTTGTCCTTGTTATGATATTTTGAGCATGTGTTAGCCCATGTTTGGGCATGATAATGGCTTGATTTGGAATCTAGCTTGTTTGGTTGGTATTTTTGGTATGTTTTGCATGGAAATTGCAGGTGCTTTGACAGGTACAACAGGTGCAACTACCCCACCAATGTGGGGTGGTTATTTTGGCTATTGTGAGATGAAATCTTACAAATAAGGTAATTACCCTATGCAATAGGGTGGTTACTTTGACAGGTTGCTTTTGCTTAAGGTAAGTAGGGTGTGAGGGTGCCCCAATTCACCCTTCTTTCCTTTCCTTGAAACTTTCCCTTTCTCCCCCCCCTAGGGTTGTTTCCTAATAGAGGGGTATGGTAGATTCTATAGTTTCCTTTCAATAAAAAAAAATACCTTTTAAATCAAAGTTTCCATCTTTTATCAAAATTCCATATTTTACTAAAGACCTTTTGAGAATCATTCATTTTTGGAAACTTACCATGTTTTACTTGAAAGGAAACTTAGGGTTTACCATAGGCCTTGATTAGGTTATAACCCTATTCCCTTTCGAACTACGTGGACTTTGATCCATGTATTTCCATACATGGTACGTAGGCGCTCTTCGTGATGTTCAAGTCCGTCCTAGGATACTAAGTATCCTAGGTTTTCTCCTCTCCCCCTTTCTTTTTTCTGTTTTTCTTTGATTTACTTTGACTATATGGATGAATGAATGAATGATATGCATGCTGTCTTGTGATGATAATTGTTGATTTGTGTGTGATTAAGACTTTGATTTAGCTCAATTAGATTAAGAGACCGTTTAGGGCGATATGGGTGCCTATAGGCTTTGCCTAGAACCTTCCCATATCGTAACTTAGCCTCCGAATCCCCGAATTCTCTGGTTTCCAAAAGACTTTTTTTTTGCCTTACCATTTTAAACATGGAGTCAATCTTTTGTTTTCCTAAAACAAAACCGTTTTTTAGGGTTTTCCTTGTTTCCTTTAAAAAATAAGGTGGCGACTCCTTTCTTTACTTTTAAACCCTCCTGTGGGCCTCGTAACCGTTTTTGGGGTCCACAGCCTAAAATCATCCACTAAGCATGCCAATAACAAAAACAGCAAACTTTCATAAGCCCTAACACAATCCTAGAACCATATCATGCATAAAAACCCTATAATGAACTAACATGCATGCAAAAATATCATTTTTACTCCATATGAAAAACATATACAGCAAACATGAAGAAAAACCAATGAAAAGACCTACTTTAACATGCTGTATGAAAACTAACAAAATAAGGACTCTAAAACCCTAGACTCACAAATATGCTTAAAAACATATAAAACCAACTCTAAACATGCTAAAATAAAACTAAACAGAACCTAAACCATGCATATTAATTAACTAAAGCAATAAAACATGACAAGAAACCTAACTCTAACATGCAATATCACTATCCTAGAACAAGGACAACAGAAACACAAGAATCATAACTATGCATTGGAACCTATGAACTAACTCTAAAGCATGCAAAACTCATCATGAACATCATCAATATCACATGTATTAACTAATAAAAACTTCAATTCATGGTAGAAATTACAAGCATTACATGCAATAGAGCTATCCTACATGATACCTTTGTTTAAGCTTGAACAGAAAAGAGGAATACCTTAGGAAGAGCCTTCCTTGCTGCTGTATGAACTCCCTCTTGCTCTTGTGGATGTCTTCAATCAATATTCTCCAAGGCTATAGCAAGAACTCCAGCTCTCCTTCAAGTCTCTCTCTCTTATTCTCTCTCAAACACTTAAGTTTTTATGCATAAAGTGGCTCCCCTTGTGCTGAAGCATAGGGGGGTATTTATAGAGTTCAATTAGGATTAATCAATGGCTAGGATTAAAACCCTAATAATTAATCCAAGGGCTATTAGAGACCCCCTTGGGGCTTAAGTAACTCAGAAGTTACCAAAAATTAGAAGGAAACTCGTCCAAAAGAGCCCAAATACGTTAAAATAGGCAAGAGTCCGCTTCAACAAGGAATCATGGTGCAAATAGGAAAGTGGTCTCGGGTGACCACCAGGGCCTGGGCGGCTAGCCACCTGGGCCCAGGCGGCTAGCCACCCAGGGCTGGGTGGTCACCCGAGCCCACTTCGGATTTTTCTCCTATTTTGACTCTCAATGCTTCTAGAAGTGTTTCAGGGGCCAAATGAACTCCGATTTTGATGAAACAAAAGCCAAAACGACCGTGTTTCGATGAGGAATATGTTTTTGAACATTTTAGGGTGAAAATCACTAACCATAGGGGCATGGTTAGGTTTGAACAAGGCGGTTAACCACTATGCTCTACTTTTGCTAAGCATAGGCATGCACATAGGGTCAAACTAAACACTTTCCATATCAAAATTGAACTTCATAAAACACTTTTGAGGGTAAAATGATGACTAATGAAAGTCAATTTGAAAAGATTTGGTTGGTAATTGTGAGTCAATTAGAGCTAACCCAAAGAAAGGTCAATTAACCAACTTGAACTCTATTGAGCCATTTTAATCCCGAGCCATTGATTTATCAAATTGACACTAGAAATACCTCTTATGCATCTATATGAACTCCAATTGAAAATTTGGAGATCATTTCAAGGTCAAATGAAAAGTTTGGGACTTAAAAGACGATTATGCCCCTTAAGTCACAAAAGCTCTTATTATCCCTCAAGATCAACTCCGAATTGAACCAAAATTCATACCCATTGTCCTTGTGACTCTAGAAACCTAATGCAAGTGACTAGACTCAAAAACAAAACAAAAACATACATGAAATGATGAGCCCTAGTAAGGTGGTACAAAAATGGGGTGTGACACTATGTACCTTCCATTACATTTCATTTTCCTTTTATATCTTATTTATAGTCCTGTTAGAGAATCACTTCAGGTTTTGTCGAATGAATGGGTAAGCGCTTGAGCCAATGCATTTATACACCTCTAATAATAATTCCCTAAATATTTAATTAAAAAAAAAAAAGAAGGCAGTCGAGGAACTTAGTTGGTGACTTTGGTAAAGGTGTAAAGCCATCATCTCACAAGAACCACGACCCACACAAATGCCAAAATTTGATCCAATCAAATGATCCAAGCACTTAAAGAAGAGAGAAATTGCAGCAATTAAATAGTATGAAATGATAGGGTAGTAGATTGACGAGCGGTGAACTTCGACTGGCGCATCTTCCCGGTGGTGTCAACGGCAGTGATGAATAGCTTCAACGGCAGCGACAGTGAGCAGCTTCAGGAGTTTGCGTGCAGGATCTCTTCATTTGATGCGATGAAGGGGTGACAACCATGGAAAGAGATGAAGAGAGCTTCAAAGGATGGATGAAAAGAGAGATGAAGAGTGTTTCAAAAGTTGGTCTTTGCATTCGAGGAGAAGAGAGAGAGGACGTGATGTGATGGGAGGGAGCAGATCTGTCCCCTTTGTAAGCTCCCTTCATCTCAGCTGTTGTTTACTTGTAAAGTTGAATGGACGACCCTTATTGCTCACGCTGATATAGCGTTAGGTCAGCTGAAGCTGATAGGAACAGGACTATATATATATATATATATATATGGTAAGCGATGAAGAGTTATAACCACTCACTAGTATAACATAAGGCATGCATGGTATGAGGGCTGTGATGGGGGAAGGTCATGATGTGAGGGGTTGGAAACAACAAAGGATGAAAAAAAGAGTCATAAATTGCTTACCACTCTGCTGGTGATGGTGCGAGGTGGCAGCGATATATGGTGTGAGGGCTGTAATGGGGGAAGGTCACGATGTGAGGGGTTGGAGACAACAGGGGATGGAAAAAAAAAATTTAGAAATTGCTTACCAGTTCATCGGCGATGGTGCGAGCTTGTGTGAATGGGGGCTGGTGCAAGGCGGAGGCGGTACAGAGTGTGAGGGCTGTGATAGTGGAGAGTCACGGTGTAAGGGGTTGGGGACAATAGAGGATGGAAAGAGAAAGAAAAAAAAAAAAAAAAAAAAAAAAAAAGGTCAGAATCCTCTTAGTAGTTCGCTGGCGGTGAAGATCTTCACGGAGTGGCTGTAGTGAGCTTCACGGAATGGCTGTGGTGAAGAAGAAGCTTAAAGGGGAAGAGGATACAAGAGCTTCAGTAATTTTCAAAAGACCAAATCTGGTTTTTTGCTTGCTCGAGACAAACATTAATTGGATAGGACTAAAAAGTGTCCTTACAAGCCACTTGAAACCCCAGCCCTAGGATGAAGCACCAAATGCTTGGACGGCTCAGATTTCTACAAGTTGATAATAGCTATGTATGCTGAAGCTTACTGGAACACACCTATATATATATAAATCATTTTTTTTACACAATGTATTAGAATTATTGCCGGGCATTAAACTTTATCTCTTAATCAACAAATTAGTTGCTTTCTTTGTGCAGCATTATGGTCTTCTTCAAAGACTTTAGTAGGAATTTCAGAGACCGAAGCATTACACTTTAGAACGATGAAAAGGACACTCTAGACAAAGGAACGACTTTAGCTGTGCATCCATCGATCAACAACATGTCTTCTCCACAGTCACATTCTTCTCCTAGGCTAACTCACTTGTCTCACTTATAGGTAAAATCAACTCAAGAGTTGTTCTACCCTTTCAGTTCTGCTCCACCTGAAACTCCTTCGCAAGTGCTTATCTTGTAGCCTACACTTGACTCTAAGGATGCTCATTCGAGCTCATTCAATCTTCTAACCCGCTGACCAATTGTTGGTGCAACGAGTTCGACGTCCTTTTTAAAGGGATCTTCGCTTAAATATGTTAAGGAATTTTCTTTCATTCCCAATTATTAGGAATGGTTAAAAGATGTGCTCAACTGTAATTAACACACATTGATTGATGCCAAAATCAACAATGCAGTATTTACTTCAGGCTTTTTGCGAATTCTGGTGTCTGACGACTAACACTCTTCATACTTTGGTTAGGGAACTCTCTATTTCTTTGTGGGACCTTCGCTTGATAGACGGTCTTCCCGTATATGGCTCTTTTTATGATGAAGTGGTTCGTAGTGCTCAAGAAGCTCTTCTCCTCTTATGAAGTTGTAGGTATCTATTCTCGGCATTTCATCACCTTTATCTTGAGCATGGTGGCACCCACAATGTATCTTCTTCTAAATGGGTGGAATTTTGGTTTAAAGGTCCCTCAAGGTATCAGAAGCCTCCAAGTAGGAGAACCTTAAAAAGAACTGCAAGAGTAAGATCTTCTCATAATCCGTCTGGACTTATTGACCCATTTGTCGTGCTAAAGGTGGAAGGTGATGTTAAAGAGGAGATATATTTGGTAGCTTTCCTTTCTTGTTGGCTGTGGGAGTTCGTTTTTCCTGGCAAGGCTTCTTACCTTATCCGCTCTAGAGTTTTCAAGGTTGCGAGCTTGATAGCACGCGTGTTAGTTATATACCCTACAGCCAATCATAGAGATGATGCTTTAGGGATAAAGAACAATTATAGGATTTCTTTTATTGTTAATCACATTTATAATTATTTAATAAAATGGCTTATTCTATTATGTTTATATGCATCATTTATATTTACATGATAAGTCCATAGAGTTAGAGTTGAGAATATGGAATTACAAAGAGTTGTAATTTTGAGACTATCAATATATCTCTGTACTAAACTCCTAAAGCATTCCTAGTTGAAGGTTCACTATGATGGACAGTAATGAACTATAGGACTAACACTTGTTAGGTTGACTCTTTAGGAGGATAGCTAGTCTCAAGCTATTTGTGTGGAGACATTACAACCAATAGATGGGTGCTTATTACTAGAATAGGTACACTGAATGTGACCAAAGATATGAGATCAACTGAGTGGAGTTTTAACCTATCTGTCAATCAATTTCTCATTTTTATAGTGGTACAAGTAATCCTTAAACTTGAGACACCATAGTTGTCTTATGCATATAGCCTTAGAAGTTTGACAACACTAAGTGTAAATCCTTATTGGGGTTTACAAGGGTGTTCATTAGCCTTATTGCTATGTGTATGAAGGCATGTGAGTAATCAACAAGGAATCCATCACTATTAGGAAAAAGAGAGAGAATCTCTCATATAGCATTCATAATATAACTCATTAAATCCATGGCCATAGTAGGATGAATATGAAAAAGAGTTTCCATAAGTTCATCAATGAGTTGATATTCATGATTGAGTATAAAGTAATTAAACTAGGGACTTGACAGACTTCTGTAAACCTCGAAAAGTGGCCCATATGATTGACAAAAAAGATTATGTTTGAAAAAGAAAAGGAGTCGCCACCTTATTTTTTAAAGGAAACAAAGAAAACCCTAAAAACCATTTTGTTTTAAAGAAAACAATTGAATGACTTTATGTTTAAAAAGCAAAGGCCAAAACAGTCTTTTTAGAGACCAAAGAAATTAGGGGTTCGGAGGTTAAGTTATGACATGGGAAGGTTCTAGGCAAAGCCTATAGGCACCCATGTCACCCTTTTGGTCTCTTAGTTTATTTGGGTTAAATTAAGATCTTACCATACAAAAATCAGTAGTATATTACATCAAGAATTATATGCATATCATATATTCATCCATACAATCAAATAAAGAAAATAAAATAAAACAAATAAAAGGGAAAGAAAAGAAACCTAGTGTCACACCCCGTTTTTGTCACCCTAGTTAGAGGTCATCATTTCATATAGGTTTTTATTTTATTTTTGAGTCTAGGAATTTGTATTAGGTTTTTAAGGCATTAAGGATCATGCATATGAATTTTGGTTTGATTTGGAGGAGGTTTCAATAGTCAACTAGAGATTTTGTGACTTTAAGGGCATTATTGTCTTTTAAGTCGTATCTTATCCATTTGACTTTGAAATGATCTCCAAGTTGTCAATTAGAGTTCATATGGATATATAAAGTCTATATATAGGGTCAATTTGATGAATTAATGGTTAAAAATTAATTCGGCTCATAATGGTTCAGGTTGGCTAAAAGACCCTTTCTTGGTTCGCTCAAATCGACTCATGTGACCCACTCAATTTTCTCTCATTTAACTTCAATTGGGCCTTATTTTATCCCTAAGTATGCTTTAAAAAGTTGAATGTTGATTTGGTAAGCATTTGGCTCAACCTTGTATGTAAACCCTAGCTTTGCGACGGTGGTGCATAGTGGTTAGCCGCCTTTGTAAAATGTAACCATGCACCCATGGTTAAGGATTTTTATCCTCAAATGTCTAAAAATGTGTTCCTTTTCAAAACACAGTCGTTGTGGCTTTTATTTAGTCAAAATTGGACTTAATTTGACCTCCGTAAGACTTTTGGAAGGCGAAGGAGTCTAACCAAGGTAAGCTGACGGGAGCCCCTCGGGTGACCTTTCGGGGTTGGATGGTCAGCCGTCTAAGCCCTGACGGCTGACCGTCTGGGGCTGGATGGTCACCTGAGGGAATCCGTTATTGCTTAGGATTCTTCCACTTTTTCCCTCTTTTGACGGATTCTTCCGCCTTGCAAGTTGTTTCCTTCTAAAAGTAAGTAACTTTGATTTGTTTGAGCACCAAGAGAGTCTCTAATAGCCCTAGGATCATTATTTAATGAATTAATCTTAGCCATTAGTTTATTAGGTTAGTCCCCTATATAAAGAACATGATATTCAGCATATAGGGGGGCACAAATGCACTATATACTTAGAAAGAGAGGGAGTTACGAGATTGGGAGTTGAAGAACACCAAAGGGAGGATCTCTAACCCTAGGTAAGCAAGAGAACAAGTATTTCGAAGGCAAGGGAAGTTCTATAAGAGGTAAACCATAGTTTTAATTGCTGATATTAGAGTTTCCCCTTCTTCTTCTTCTTCTTCTATGATAGTTCTAATGCATATAGTAACTTTGCATATTGATTAAATCCAATGCTTTTGTGATGTTATATGTATGGCTTTAAGGTTATTCATGGGTTAATATGCTTGATAGTCCTAGTTACCTAGGGTTTTGAAAGTATTATCTTTTTTATCTTTTTAAGTCATGCATATCATATAGCTTATTTGCTGTAATTATTTGGGTTTTTCTTCATCATGGTTGGTTTGTATATGTGATTTGGAGTTGAACCATGTTAGGTTTTGCATTCATATAGTATTTTATCGAGGGTTTTTGGAGACGTTAAGGATAATTATCCTTTTCTAAGGATAATTATCCTTTTTAGAGTATAAGATTTTGCATGAGTGTATTCGGGAATGTGTTTAAGCATGAAATCTCTTCTATTATGTTCTTAAGTATATATTTTATGTAGGATATGTTGATATATCCTTCATACGAGGTGGTTTCCATGTAAAATTATCTTAGGATAATTTTGCTTAAGAAAGCTCGCCATAAGAAGGTCTGTTTTCATGTTTTACATAAAATTATCATACTTTTTACTTGAGTTAGCTTTGTTTGCATGCTTAATGATATTATTTGATATTCTTATGATTATTATAGGGTTTTTGGCATATTCTTTAGTCTTGCATGCATGTTAGAAGGCATATTCCATATAGGAGCATATTAGGGTTTCTTGTTTCCTTTTAATTATTGCTTTTGCATGATTAGTAGGATAATTTTGGGACTTTTAGTATTCTGTATAGATTTTATTAATGCCTTATAGTGATGATTTGAGCATCTTGGTAAGTGATTTGAGCATGGTAATTACCCTATAGCAATAGTAGGGTAATTATTTACTAATTTGGCAATAATTTGAAGGTGATTTGCATAAGGTAAGTTAAGGTATTGTAGACTTCTTTCCCTTATTCCCTTCTCCCTCTTGGGTTATTTCCTTCGTAAAGGATCATGATAATCTCTTGGTCTCTTAAACTCTCTTTTTCTATTCAAATTCAAATTCTTCTTTATTCCTGTCTTAGAAACTCTTTTGGAAACTTTTATTCTTATAAATGGAAATCAAGGGTTTATCATAATTGTTAGTTATATGCCCTACAGCCAATCATGGAGATGATGCTTTAGAGATAAAGAACAATCATAGGATTTCATTTATTGTATGTCACATTTATTATTAATTAATAAAGGGCTTTTATTTTATCATGTTTATTCTATTCTTTGTATTTGCATGATATGTCCATGGAGTTATAGTTGAGAATATCAAATCACAAAGAGTTGTGATTATGAGACTGTAAATATATCTCTGTAATTAACTCCTAAATCTTATGAGACTGTAAATATATCTCTGTAATTAACTCCTAAATCATTCCTAGTTGAAGGTTCACTATGATGGACAATAATGAACCATAGGACTAGCACATGTTAGGTTTGCTTTATAGGAGGATAGCTAGTCTCAAGCTATTTGTGTAGAAGACACTAAAACCAACATGTGGGTGCCTATTTAATATAAACAGGTACACTAAATGTGACCAAAGTATTTTGAGATAAACTGAATGGAGTTTTACTTGCCTGTCAATCAGTTTCTCATAGTTGCAGTGGTACAAGTAATCCTTAGATCTGAGACACCATGGTTGTCTTATGCATGGAGTCTTAGGTGTTTGATAGCACTGACTGTATATTCCAATGGGGTCTACAAGGGTGTTCATTGGCCCTATTGCTACATGTATGAAGGCATATGTGTGATCAATAAGGAATCTATCACTTCTAGTAAAAGGGAGAGAATGTCTCACATAGTATTTACTAATATAACTCATGATAGTCCATGGCTATGGCAGGAAGACTATAGAAAGGAGTTTCATAGTGCATCAATGAGTTGATATTTGTAAATGATTATAAAAGAATTGAACTAGGGAATTGACAGACTTCCATGTCCTATTAGTTCAATCAGAGACATTGTGTATGATAGAAGGATGTAATTATAACCTTAACTGTAACTGAAGGGTTCTTTGTATGATTTTATTTCACCTCATTTAGGACCACACCATGAGCCATGCTAGGTGTTACTCATGGTTAGTAGAAGCCCGAATTGATATAAGCGAGTTATAATTAATTAGGGAATTGGAAGGTGTTCTAATTAGACCCTTAATGGAAAGTGTTCCATTGGGCACACTTTGTGCCATTTCCTACTACTAAATGTTGTGAACCCAATGGGTCACACACCAATAAGTAAATAGGGACTTTAAGTTGTGAGAGAAAGGGCATTAGTGCATTGAGAAAAGTTCGTTAAGGGCCATACTTGCATTTGATGTAAGAAGAGGGGTTAAAGTGCAATTTCCCTAAATTGCAAAACCCACTTAGAGTGGGATTCCCCCTAGGGCCGGCCCTAGTGGTGTGGGTTATAAATAGTACTCTAGCAATGCTATTCACACACTACTATCACTCCACTCTCTCTTTAGCCCAAGTTTGAGTAGGCCTCTCTCTCTCTCTCTTCTTCTTCTTCTCCATTCTAGCAAACCCTAAGGAGAACTAGAAGACCAACTTGAAGACTTTTACTTGGTGTGGATACTGTGGAGGTAGGACAATTGTGTTGCTGTATTTTTGCTCTATTGAAGATCAATTATTCTTTTTAAGGACTTACTGTAAGTTCTAAACCCTCTCTTGTAATTAGGGTTTTATTGTTTTGTATTATATCACAACCAGATTCATGGGTTCAAGGAATTGAATGAAATTTTTTGTTATTTACTTTCTTCCGCATTCTTGTTTTCTATAATTCAATTCCTTACAGAAATAACCTATTCTTTTCAAACTACGTGGACTTTAATCCATGTATTTCCATGCATGGTACGTAGGCGCTCAATTGATGTTTAAGTCCACCCTAGGATACTAAGTATCCTAGGTTTTCCCTTTTTTTATTTATTTATTTATTCATTTGTCCATCACATATGATTCATGCTTGTGATTGCTAGTGGGTTAGGATGAATGTGTCCATTACATATAATTGCTAGTGGAGTAGGATGGATTTGTGATTAATATGCATACTATATTTTATTGATTGGTATTGAGTTGCATGTGATTAAGTTATTAAATTAGCCCAATCAAATTAAGAGACCAACTCAGGCGATGTGGGTGCCTATAGTTGAATCCAATTTTATGGTTTTAAAGACTTTGCCTTTCCTTTTAAAATGGAGTCATGAGGTTTTTGGAAATAAAATATTTTTACGTTTTCCTCTTTTCCTTAAAAAATGAGGTGGCGACTCCTTTCCTTTGTTGTCTTTTAAAATCCCAAATCCCGTAGGCCATTTTTCAGGGTTCACACTGGGTTACTTGGATCCTAGGGAGGACTTGAACCTTAAAGCGCCTACGTACCATGCAATGAAATACATGGATCAAAGTCCACGTAGTTCGATTAGAATTAGGGTTAAATCCTAATACAAACCTATGGTAAAAACCCTAGGTTTCCTTATTTGAAAGGTAGAAAGTTTATTGAATAGTCCAAATTTGAAAACTTCCACAGGATGGAAACTTTGATAAAAAGGTAATTTATTAATCAAGGAAACCTTTGATTATGACCATAGATTCGTATGAAAAAAATAACCCTAAAAGAGGGAGAAGAGAAAGAGTAAGAAAAAGTGAATTAGGGCACTTTCAAACCCTACTTACCTTATGCAATTACTCCAAGCATTAACAAACTTAAGCAATAACGGCCCTATTTGCATTAAGGCGATTATCACACCTGTTTGCACCCTTACACGTGCACAAAACCGTGCAAAAATAATGATATATAAATCTAGATAGAATAGTATTAAGGCCTAAATTCTTCCACTAATCATGCAAACAACAGAAATAGTGAATAAACACAAACCCTAATTCAATCCTAGAACTATGACATGCATAAAAACTCTAAAATCCACTACCATGAATGCATAAAATCATCATGGTTATTCTATATGCAATACATATACGACAACTATGAAGAAAAACCAATAAAAAACCCTAAATTATCATGCTATATGCAACTTACCTAAAATAAGGACAATAAAAACCCTAAACTCACAATCATGCTTTAAATGCTATGAAATAAACCTAAAACATGCTAAACTCATCATGAATAGCATTTATTTTATGTATATAAACTAACCAAAGTATTAATGCATGATAAAAATCCTAACTTTAGCATGTAATAGGCCTATTCTATGAGAAACCCTAGTTTAAACATTGAAAGGGATAGAAAGTCACCTTAAGAAAGCTTCTCTTTCTACTGTAGGGACTTTCTATTGCTCTTGTGAATGAATTGAAACAAGTTTCTTCAAGGCTATAGCAAGAACTTTAACTCTCCTTTAGTTCTTTCTCTCTAAAAAAGCTCAGGTTTAATGCATAAAGTGGCTCTTAGTTGCCTCCCAGTTGTCCTTTTGTGCTGAAGCATAGTGGGGTATTTATAGACTTTCATTAGGATAAATCAATGGCTAAGATTAAAACCCTAAAAATTAATCCAAGGGTTATTACAGACTCCTTTGGTGCTTAAGGAACTCAAAAGTTACAAAAAATTAGAAGGAAACTCGTCCAAAAGAGTCTAAGTACATCAAAATAGGAAAGAGAATCCCGCTTTAGCTAAAATAGGAGAGTGGCCTCTGGTGACCACTAGGGCCTAGGCAGATAGCCTACTGGGCCCAGGTAGCTAGATGCCCGGGGCTAGGGGGTTACTCGAGCCCGCTTTAGTTTTTCTCTTTTTCTGGACTTTGTTGCCTTTTAGGAGTGTTTTAGGGGTCAAATTAACTCCAATTTTGATGAAATAAAAGCCAAAACGACCGTGTATCAATGAGGAATACATTTTTAAACATTTTAGGGTGAAAACCACTAACCATGGGTACATTATTAGGTTTTAGAAAGGCGGTTAACCGCTATGCACTACCATTGTAAAGCATAGGTATGCACATAGGTTCAAACCAAATGCTTTCCAAACCAAAATTAAACATTCTAAAACACTTTTGGAGATAAAATAACGACTAATTAAAGTCAATTTGAAAAGAATTAGTTGGTAATAGTAAATCAATTTGAGCTAACCTGAAAGGGGTCAATTAACTATCTTGAACCATATTAAGCCATTTTAACTCTAAGCCATTGATTCATCAAATTGAACCTAGAAATACCTCATATGCATCAATATGAACTCCAATTGACAATTTAGAGATCATTTCAAGGTCAAATGAAAAGTTTGTGACCTAAAAGATGATTATGCCCCTCAAGTCACAAAAGTTCTTATTAACCTTCAAGATCAACTCCAAATTGAACCAAAATTCATACCCAATATCCTTATGACCTTAAAAACCTAATGCAAGTGACTAGACTCAAAAATAAAACAAAAACATGTATGAAATGATGAGTCCTAGTAAGGTGGTGCAAAAATGGGGCGTGACAACTTCCATGTCCTATTAGTTTAATTGGAGATATTGTGTAGAAGAAAGGATGCAATTGTAACCTATAAACTATAACAGAAGGGTTCTATGTAAGATACCTATTCACCTCATTAAAGACCACACCATGAGCCATACAATAGATGTTACTCATGGTTAGTAGAAGCCCTAGTTGATATAAGTGAGTTATAATTAATTAGGGAATTGGAAGGAGTTCCAATTAGACCTTTAATGGAAAGAGTTCCATTGTGCATACTTTGTGCTATTCCTACTACTTAATGATATGAACCCAATAGATCACACATTGATCATGCAAAGAGAGCTTTAAAGTCAATGAGAGAAAGGGTATAAGTGAATAAAAAATTGTTCTTAAGGGTTAAGTTTGTATGAGATATAAATTAGAGGGGTTAGTATGCAATTAAGAGTAATTACATAAAGTCCAATTAGGGTTTGGACTCCCCCCATGGCTGGCCCTATTAGTGGCTATATAAAGCCATGTGATGATGTGTGACATCCTCACTTTAAGCACTCCCAAACCCTAGCCGAATTCCCCAAGGAGGCTCTCTCTCTTTCTCTTCTCTTCTCCACTTCTAGCAAAACAAAGGAAAAAGTGTTGGCCCAAATAATCAACCCTAGAGGGGAGGTGAATTGGGTCGATGCAAAATAAATGGAACTTTAAAAACTTTTGCAGATATAGTAAATTAAACAATGATGCAAATAGCATAATTAATGAAAGCAAATAAATGAGAGAGAGTTAGAGAAATCAAACATAAGATATAACGAGGTTTGGCTCTCCCGCCTACGTCCTCGCCTGAAGAACTCTGCTTGAGGATTCCAAATCCACTAACCAATCTCCTTCACGGGTGGAGATCAAACCTTTACACAATCTCCTTCACAAGTGGAGATTAAACCTTTACAACAAATAAATTCCCTTTGCTCAATAAGGGTTATGCCCAACCCTCAATCTCTCACAAAGATAGATATAAATTTAGTACAATAACAAATCCCTCTTGATAGAGTGAATAAAGAATTAAGCTCAATCTAATATCATATGAACAATAAAAGCTCAAGTTTGTGGATCTAAGGCTTGATAATGGATATGGAGAGTATAATCCTTTTCCTATTGTTGATCCATACATCCAAAGTGTTTTAGACACCATTAAATAGCCTTGGATGGTTTATGATTGTTTGGTAGCAGCCCTTTTGAAAATATAGCCGTTAGAACACTTTTCAGGTCAAATTTCACTTTGAAAACTAGCCGTTATTTTGTCAGAATGAGGATTTCAGCCAGCTAAAAATACTTTCAGCCGTCTCAAAAACATTTTCAGCCGTCTCAAATGAGCCGTCTGAAAATAAAAATGAGAATTTTTATTCAAGCCTCTAATTATGAAGTATGGAAGGTTATTGAAAATGGACCCTATATACCACTAAGACCCAAAAAGAATAGGATGATAATGGCAAGAGACTCATGGAAATAAATGCTAAAGCTATGAATATTTTATATTGTGCACTTGCTCCAAATGAATTTAGTAAAATCTTTAGGTGTACTAGCACCAAAGAGATATGGGATGCACTAGAGGTTTCCTATGAAGGAACACATCAAGTTAAAGATGCCAAAATTAATACGCTTGTATGTGAATATGAATTATTTAGAATGAAGGAGTATGAAACTATTTCCAATATGTTTACTCTCTTCAATATTATTGTTAATTCATTGAGCTCTCTTGGAAAAACCCATAATAACTCGGAATTGGTGAGAAAGATACTTACGTGTCTTCCTAAAGCTTGGGATTCTTTGACCACTTCCATTCTTCAAGGAAGGAATCTCAACAATATGAGCTTAAGTGATCTAAATGGCAACCTTACAACATATGAGCTCACTATAAAAGCTCGTGAAGTTGTTAAAGAAGATAGTGACTCAAGTAAAGCATCAAGTGATAAAGATGTAGCTCATTTTTTTTTCATGGCACAAGAAGATGAGGTAAACTCTAATCTTGATGAATCCTCTTATTATGAAGAGCTTCAAATTTATTTTGATGAGTTACTTGAAGAATGCGAGAAACTTGCTCATAAAAAATATTGTTTTGAAAAAGAAAATTTCTTTTCTCTCAAATGTTATTGAAAATTTGAATAATCTTAATGATGATTTGAAGAGACAAAATGAGCAAGATGTTTTGAAAAATCAATCTTTATTAAGCTTTTAAAAACAAACTATTTCTTTAAAAGAAAAGATTGATAACTTGACCCCTACCTTGACCAAGTTTTTAGATGGTAAAGAAAATTTTGATAAAACTTTGGGGAGTCAAAGGTGTGCTTTTAACAAAATCAATTTGGAAAAATCTTACCTAAACTCTTTTATCAAAACAAAATGAATTTGGAAGCCTAAAGGGGCTATAACTCTAAGTGCTAATCCTCACGGACCCAAAATGGTTTGGGTACCAAAGAAAGTTGCATAGTTTTGTTTTGTAGGTATGCAACCTCAAGCATGAGTTTAATGAAAAATTATGGGAGGTAAATTCAATTCATACTCATGAACTCCCAAGGAATGATGCTTGAGCCTAAAAAGGTAGAAACCTTATGATAAGGTGATATTGGTAAGAATTCCATCTTTATTTATAAAAAGGTTTTATTTTTTGAAGAGTAAGCATAAACTTGCCAAGAGTGCTATAATTATAAAAATCAAATGAATGCATGATGATAAGTTTTTGTATATTTATTCATTGATCTTGATATATACTCTTTTAATGAGATAGATGCTTGAAATGACTAAAATTGTATATTTCTTTCTATAAGTCTTATGTGATTCAATACTTAAAATCTAAAAAAAATTCATGCTAACCCAAGGTTCATTTTTCAATTGATATTTCAACAATTGATATCTATTCCTTTCAAAATCTTGGCTTATATACATATTATAGACTTGAAAGCATGATTCACATTATGATTTTTGATGCTATTCATTGCTAGACTTATTGATATTTTGAATCTCATATGTGGCATGAAAACTTGTGAGCTTAAATATACATTTTCTCTTGGTATCATGACTATATATGAATATTATTCTTTTTTATGATGTCAAAGGGGGAGAAAATGAGTAATTGATGTTATATTCTTTTTGTACATGACGAGCATATGATTTAGGGGGAGAATATGAGCTTAATGTAAAAATGCATGATGATCTTACTTTTGATATTTTTGGTATCATGCACACATTAAATGGTATAGATGCATATTGATGATAGCACCTTCCAATTTGAATGTTTATTATTTTATGATCAACATCAATAGTTTGTCATCATAAAAAAGGGGGAGATTGTTAGCCTCAAAGTTTTATTCCATGAATATATTATGATTTTGATGATAACATAGCATTGATGGTTATGGACTAATGTTTATCATTTAAGTTGATCATTATAGCTAGGTTTTTCCTATGCTCAAATGTGAAAAGAAATCCAAAGAGAACAAGAAAAGAAAGGAGCCTCAAAGAAGAGAATATTCCAACTCTCAAAGAACCCCATGAAGTGAAGATTTGAAGATATTGAAGACTTGGGTATTTGGATGGTTATTTGAGAAGGCTAAAACTTTGAGAAGGCTGAAAGTCAACTCTGAGAAGGCTGAAAATTTTCAGATGCTTGAAAAATAACTTTGAGAAGGCTAAAATTTTAGACGGCTAAACATACCTTTGAGACGGTTGAAAATTATTTTAAGACTAAAAGTCAGACCAAGAAGAGACCTTTTGAAACCTTCTCTGGAATTTTCAGCCTTCTCAAAGTTGACTTTTAGCCTTCTCAAAGTTTTAGCCTTCTCAAATAAGTCATCCAAATACCCAAGTCTTCAATATCTTCAAGTCTTCACTTCACGGGGTTCTTTGAGAGTTGGAATCTTCTCTTCTTTGAGGCTCCTTTCTTTTCTTGTTCTCTTTGGCTTTCTTTTCACATTTGAGTATAGGAAAAACCTAGCTTATAATGATCAACTTAAATGATAAACATTAGTCCATAACCATCAATGCTTTATTATCATCAAAATCATAATATATTCATGGAATAAAACCTTAGGCTAACAAAAAGGAAGGACTTGAAGCTCTTGTTAGGTGTGGATACTATTGGAGGCAAAACACTTGGATGCTCATTCACTACTGTCCAGAGATTGGAGCAAAGGAGGAAGACAAATAAACTGTAAGTAATTCAACCCTCTTCTAGTTAGGGTTTTGGTTTTGTATTATAGCATAGTTAGATTCATGGGCCGTGGAATTGTTTAGGAAATTTTTTTTTATATTCTGCACTTTGTTTTTCCTTCTAGTTCGATTCCCAACAGTGGTATCAAAGCCATGATTATGCTTAATACAAATTACATATGGGCTGGTTGTTATGGTAAAATTGATTGGTTAAATAACTAGAATAAGTTCATGCATAAAATTTGATTCCCTCTCATGGCCGAACCTAGGGTTTATAAACCCTAGGTTGTTTTCTTCTACTCATCTCTTGAAATATGTTTTAGAGCTGCCAATGATTCAATAGTTGAATAGGGATTGAGTTTGGAGAAGAAGAATAAGAAAACTAGGGTTTTATAAAACTGTTATGAACAGTTTTTATGATAGTCATGAAAAACGTTATCTTGTTTTGCATGCCAAAATTAGAGTTTTTCTCCAAAATTTTTGATCCATATATGGTTAGAAAGCTCTTCGAATCAGCTTTCCAACCCAACAAACGGTGTGTCGATTCGATTTTGTAGCGAAAGTTATGAATTTTTTACTATAGGCTGTCTGGGAAGACAGTTTTACGAGGGAATGATGCAACAAGCAATGTGTGTTTTTTGGAGATCAAAGGCATGGCAGTGGTTGCCACCACTTGGTTATGTTCTAGACATGGTAGGGAAGGGTTCCCAAGAATTTGGATGCATCAAATTGGATTAAGATGCTAGAACTAGTTTTTTGAAAACTAGGGTTTTTCTTCATGTTGGCTGAACCTAAGATTTGGAACCCTAGGTTGTTTTCATCTTCTTCTTATTTTGATTTGATGTATATAATTCATATGATGAATACATATGTTTATATACACTGTATATATAAATTTTAAATGTATTTGATGCATGAAAATCGAATTAAAAATAATTAGAAGCTAGGTGTTCTTCATGGAGGCCGAACCTAGGGTTTGAGAAACCCTAGGCTTTATGTTTTGTTTTCTCATATTTTGATTCATTAAATTTATATAATATGATTATATAGTTAATATATATTGTATATATTGATTTTGCAAAGGGTTACATCGTTTTTGGATCAAAACAAAATCAAAAAGTTTGATTTTTAGACAAAACACCATAGCAGATTTTCTGGCAGCATGATAGAGCCACCTTGTGAGGCTTGTATCTCGAGTATGGAGGCACGGCTGGTGGTGAGACCACCTTTGCTGAGTTCGACTCACACCTAGCGATGAAATCCTTGAGGTTTCGTGGCCATAGGATGGCAGCCATGAGGGTTTTGAACCCATACTCCTCCATTATTGTTTTCGGTTTCAAAGAGGATAATCCTTCAAGGGGTTGCAACGGCTGTTGGGATGTGTTTCAAAGGTTGGAAACTCTTCCTTGGGTGTCGAAAATCATGTGGTATGATCACTCATGGGTTGCCTTGGTCGTGGCAGCCATGGAAAGCTTCAGCAAACCCAGCGACATGAGCAGACAACAACAGGTGGGTTTCTAACCCTTACCAACTCGTGGCTAAGGGCCATGGTGATGTCTCAATGCTTGAAAACTCATCTATGGGGGTCGAATTTGATAGATCAAGGTCGTGTGTGGGCTGTCATGGCCTTGGCAGCCATGCACGATGCTTGGCAGCCATGATTCCATGGTTCTTCTCCGGCAGCAGCATGTGGGGATTAAATCCCTTCCCAAACGCGATCTAGGGTAGCTAGGGTAGCAGCACCACCACCACCACTAGACTCGACTCAGTTGGGAGGTGGCCATGGTCGTCAGCAGCCAGTCATGGACTCAGGTGAAGCGTGGCAGCCTTGGAAGGAGGCTAGGGTTTCGCGTAACCTCAAAACTCAACCTTAACCCTAGTTTTAAAATTTTAATTTTCCCACATTAATTAATTCCAAAATTAATTGTATAATTAATATTGATTAATTTTATAATGTTTTAAATGGTTTAAGACAATTTTGGAACAAACATTTTTTTGGAATTTTTTATTTAAATAAAACGTTTTATTTATTAACATAATTCCTAATACTATAGTATTGGATACTTATTAGTATTATTTAATTGTTTTAATTATTAATAATTTGATTGATATGATTGATCAAAATAAAGATGTTTGAAAGAGTTAAAATAGCATTAGAATAGATTAAAATAATTTGGGAAATTATATGATTAAAAAGAGTTTTAATTCATTAACTAGTTTCTAAATTAGGGTTTTGGAAATTCTAATATTAGAAATTGATATAAACTAATTCCAAAATTGATTATTATATTAATATTGATTAATTTTATAATGTTTTAAATTGTTTAAAACAATTTTTGGAATAAAGTAATTTCTGGAATTTTTTATTTAAATAAATAGTTTATTTATTATTAAATTCCTTTTATAGTTAGTTTTAGAAACTAACTTACATAATTTAATCGTTTTAATTATTCTAATAATTTTGATTAATTTGATTGATCAAAATACAATATTTTAAAGAGTTAAAATCATATTAGAATAGATTAAAATAATTTTTTGAAAATTATTGATTAAAAGGAGTTTTAATTCAATAATTGATTTCTAAATTAGGGTTTGGGAAATTCTAAGTTTAGAAATCATTAAATATTATTATTTTCATTACTTTAATTCTAGAAAATAATTTGAGGTCCCCTAATGAGATTAGGAAGCATTAATGAGATTAATGAAGTCCAATTAATTGAAGTACCATAATTGCCCATATGTTTTATTGCTTATAGTTATTTCGTTTATTATGCAATGTGATTGTGTGGTTTTGGATGGATGATGATTATGGACTAAGACCTTAATAAATTAACCAATTGTGATTGGCTGTCTTGTGGGTTGTAAAATATTTTTCAAAGGGTTGTAATTTATTTATGGTGATGTAATTTTTTAATTGGGGCTTGCATGCCACATTCTCTCTTTCTATCATTCTCTTATGTGCCCCACATTCCCCTTATGTATCATTTTCTTTAAAGTGTAAATGTTATGTAATCGAGAGCGCACTAAGGAGCATGGTGGATTCAAAAGAGCATGGTAGAGCCCAACAAGCCAATAGTGGAGACCATGAGAAGGAAACCATTCTAATGCATGAACATAAATTCCAGATTTATTAACCAATCAATTTACCATAAATTCCAGCCCATATGCAGTTTGTATTAGGCATAATCATGGCTCTGATACCACTGTTGGGAATCTAACTAGGGAGGAAAACTACAAAGCGGAATTAAAATTTTCCTACGATTCCCAAACCCATGAATCCAATTATGCATAATACAAAACAAAATCCTAACTACAAAGAGAGTTAGGATACTTACAGTTGATTAATGTCTTCTCTTTTATGCTCTAAGTTTTGTCTTCTCCTTTTTGCTCCAAGCTTTGTCTCCGAACAGCGGTGAATGAGCAGCCCAAGTGTGCTGCCTCCAATGGTATCCATACCTAGCTTGCTTGAAGTCCTTTCCTTCTTCTTCTTGTTGTTGCTAGAGGTGGAGAAGAGGGAGAGAGAGAGAGCCTCTTTAGAAATTTTGGCCAGCACTTGTTGGAGTGTTAATGTGATCATGTCATCACCTTATAGTGGGTATATAGCCCACTAATAGGGCCGGCATGGGGGGATTCCTAACCCTAGTGTGTTTTGTGTAATTACTCTTAATTACACAATTAGCCCACTAGTTTGCATCAAATACAAATTAGCCCTTAGAGAACTTTTCTTTAATCAATTATACCCTCTCTCTCATAGACAATCAAGTTCTCTTAACATGATCAGTGTGTGACCCATTGGGTTCACATCATCAAGTAGTAGGAATAGCACATGTTATGCATAATGGAACACTTTCCATTAAGGGCCTAATTGGAACTCCTTCCAATTCCTAATTGATTATAACTCATTTATATCAATTAGGGCTTCTACTAACCATGAGTAACACCTAGCATATGGCTCATGGTGTGGTCCTTAATGAGGTGAATAGTCATTTACAAAGAACCCTTCTGTTATAGTTTATAGGTTACAATTCCATCCTTCCATCAACACAATGTCTCCAATTGAACTAATAGGAATGGAAGTCTGTCAAGTCCCTAGTTCAATTACTTTATACTTATTCATTAATATCAACTCAATGATGAACTTATAGAAACTCCTTTCCATATTCATTCTACCATGGGCCCATGGATTTAATGAGTTATATTCAATGAATGCTATATGAGACATTCACTCCCTTTTTCCTGAGAGTGATGGATTCCTTGTTGATCACTCACATGCCTTCACATACATAGTAGTAGGGTCAATGAACACCCTTACAAACCCCTGAATGGGATCTGCACTTAGTGTTATCAAATTCTAAAGCTACATGCATAAGACAACCATGTGTCTCAGGTCTAAGATTACTTGTACCACTATAACAATGAGAAACTGATTGACAGGCAGTTAAAACTCCATTCAGTTTATCTCGTATCTTTGGTCACATTCAGTGTACCTATTCTTATAATAGGCACCCACTTGTTGGTTGTAGTGTCTCCACACAAATAGCTTGAGACTAGCTATCCTCCTATAGAGTCAACCTAACAAGTGCTAGTCCTATGGTTCATTACTGTCCATCATAGTGAACCTTCAACTAGGAATGATTTAAGAGTTTAGTACAGAGATATATTTACAGTCTCAAAATTACAACCCTTTGTAATTTCATATTCTCACTCTAACTCCATGGACATATTATGTAAATATAAATGATGCATATAAACATAATAGAATAAGCCCTTTTATTAAATCAATAATAAATGTGACATACATAAATGAAATTAAATGATTGTTCCTAATCCCTAAACAATCATCTCTATGATTGGCTCTAGGGCATAATCCTAACATATTTTACTATCACCTACACCTAGCCTTTAGACCTTGATTCAATCTATTGGCTTGGATTGAATCATCTAAAAGTCCATAATCATCATAGTGGAGCTTTTAATGAGATTAATTGTGATAGCTCCAAATCCAAAGATTGTTATCTGTCACCTTTTAGGGACTAATATTGATAAGTGGATTATTTATTGCTGTATTATTTTTTTATATGCCTGAGATGTATGTTAATTTGATGAGACCTTTATAAAACCCCTCTTATTTAATATTGAGTTGAAAATGGAGAAGTCATTAGTGAATGAATTCTTCATTGCCTTCCATCATTATAGGATCATCTAAAGTCCTTTAATGTAGGTACCCGGCTACAGACATGTAGGAGCTACCCATATTGAAGACTTTACTTGAAACTATCGCATATGAGACATCATGGGGTGCCAAAACCAGTATATACCAAGAAACTAACATATGAGGTGTATATTAGGCCAAGCATACTTATGTGAATGATGGGTTTAACTTAACCAGGGAAGTATTCCAAAAACTAACATGTGAGGTGTATGTTTCCTAGAGGCAAAATGATTGGAACTTGCTTATGAAGCAATAGAGAAAGAGTTGTCTTCTTGTTGTGGTCTAGAAGTTAAGAAACTAACATGTGAGGCTTCTAGGTCACAATGGGACCCCAATCCCCATTAGAAATGAGATTCTTGAATTCCATTAGAGGGTGTATGGAATTTGATAAAATAGTGGGAGGTACCATGATTAAAGACCCAATCATTATGGATAAAAATGAAATCTAATTCTTGTTTATGTAGATTACCTAATTACTCAACTCAAATCCCTTTCCTAAAATACAGGATATTGATAGTTTGACTGAACCCAATTTCTTTGATTGACTTAGGAAATTAAGAATTGTTCTCAATTTGAAAAGATTGTTTATATGCTATTAGGCCTTTTCTTAAAGGTCTTCTATAAAACATCCTAAGAAGAAAAAGACACTATGCACAATTGGCATCTTGTTGCCATACTATATGATAGTATTGATGACTAATGAGCTTCAGAAGCAAAATAGTCAATGAAAGTGCCTTTAATGTCTTACATCACATACAAAGGTTGTATGGTAAGTAAAATAATACTATAAAGTATAGTACTTATAAAGGACTTTTTCTAGACTAGGATGCAACAAAAGTTGTTTTTATTCTTTTGAAAAATGATTAATCACATAGAATAGCTTGAGAAGCTAGATGTGATTTAAAATGGAAGCATAGGGGGAAGCAAGCCTTGAAAACTCAAAAACAAAGAAATATAATTATTTTGTAGTAAACATAAGGTATTGCAAAGGGAACTTGATAAAGTATCAGTATTCTTAGAAGAACCAAACTTTTGAAGTTTTGGTTCATGCTCTAAACTAAATTGGTTAGTTTGCTTCTTGGTTTTTGGATTCTAGTGTAATCTAAATAGAAGCAGAAAGTTAGAGTAGATAATGAGTTACCTTTAAAATTTTAATAGAGCAAGGGTTGCTGGATTAATTTTGTAACTTATTATTAACTTAGTCATTTAAAATATTCTAGAAATTTGATTTCTGATTTGAATGACTATCAAAATTTAGAGCTTAACGATAAGAATGCAATGTATTGTATGAATACAAGAGATGTAGAGACTCATTTAAATGTAGCAATTATGACTTGGTTATGAAATGAGCTGCCTCCAACGTATCCACACCTAGCTTGAGCTTGAAGTCCTTTCCTTCTTCTTCCTTGTTGTTGCTAGAGGTGGAGAGAGAGGAGAGAGAGAGAGAGGGAGAGCTGTGAAATTTCGGCCAGCACTTGGGAGCCTCCAAGAGTGCATTAAGTGATGATGTCATCACATCATAAGAGGCTTTAAATAGCCTCCAACTAGGGCCGGCCAAGGGGGGATTCCAAACCCTAATCTAATTTGTGTAATTACTCTTAATTACACAATTAGCCCACTAGTTTGCATCAAATACAAATTAGCCCCTTAAAGAACTTTTCTTTAATCACTTATACCCTTTCTCTCATAGACAATCAAGCTCTCTTAGCATGATCAGTGTGTGACCCATTGGGTTCACATCATCAAGTAGTAGGAACAGCACAAGTTGTGCACAATGGAACACTTTCCATTAAGGGTCTAATTGAAACTCCTTTCAATTCCCTAATTGATTATAACTCATTTATATCAATTAGGGCTTCTACTAACCATGAGTAACACCTAGCATATGGCTCATGGTGTGGTCCTTAATGAGGTGAATAGTCATTTACAAAGAACCCTTCTGTTATAGTTTACAGGTTACAATTCCATCCTTCCATCAACACAATGTCTCCAATTGAACTAATAGGACATGGAAGTCTGTCAAGTCCCTAGTTCAATTACTTTATACTCATTCATTAATATCAACTCAATGATGAACTTATGGAAACTCCTTTCCATATTCATTCTACCATGGGCCCATGGATTTAATGAGTTATATTCAATGAATGCTGTATGAGACATTCACTCTTTTTCCTGAGAGTGATGGATTCCTTGTTGATCACTCACATGCCTTCACACATATAGCAGAAGGGCCAATGAACACCCTTACAGACCCCTGAATAGGATCTGCACTTAGTGTTATCAAACTTCTAAAGCTACATGCATAAGACAACCATGGTGTCTCAGGTCTAAGGATTACTTGTACCACTATAACAATGAGAAACTGATTGACAGGCAGGTTAAAACTCCATTCAGTTTATCTCATATCTTTGGTCACATTCAGTGTACCTATTCTGATAATAGGCACCCACTTGTTGGTTGTAGTGTCTCCACACAAATAGCTTGAGACTAGCTATCCTCCTATAGAGTCAACCTAACAAGTGCTAGTCCTATGGTTCATTACTGTCCATCATAGTGAACCTTCAACTAGGAATGATTTAGGAGTTTAGTACAGAGATATTTACAGTCTCAAAATTACAACCCTTTGTAATTTCATATTCTCAACTCTAACTCCATGGACATATTATGTAAATATAAATGATGCATATAAACATAATAGAATAAGCCCTTTTATTAAATCAATAATAAATGTGACATATATAAATGAAATCAATTGATTGTTCCTAATCCCTAAACAATCATCTCTATGATTGGCTCTAGGGCATAATCCTAACAATCTCCCACTTGCACTATAGCCAATCCACCATGTATCTCATACTCATATCCTGTCGGTGGTGATCCAACACACTTGGGTCATAGCTTAGTGAAGGGGTCTTCTTTATTCTCTGTTGTATTAAACTTCTATATGTATATGTCATCTCTTCCAATGATCTCTCTAATCACTTGGAATCGCCGCTTAAAGTTTGGACTTTTGATGAGACCGTGGATCCTTGTCTTGAGCACTAGCCTTATTGTTGTCACAAAAACAATAGTAAAGGCTTCTCAATGTTAGGAACCACTCCTAGTTCTGCAATGAACTTACTCATCCAAACATGCAGCAATGAGCTCAAATTTACAGCTCCACCATTTAAGGTGAGAACATACCTCGATGTTGATCTCCTATCATCATCGTCAGATTGAAAATCTGAATCCGTTCTACCAACCATTTCAAGTTTCTTTCTCCATAGGCAAGGGATAGGTCCTTTAGTTCTTCTCAAGAACTTAAGGATAGCCTTGACTGCTTCCCAGTGTTCCTCATCTGGGTGCCTGATATCTGCTCGTAACATTTACAGCAAAACTGATATCTTAGTTTAGACAACTTGATTCCATGTCTGACAGGAATTAGACTTTTGGAATCATGCATTTTGAACTCTTTCAAAATCTTGTCTATGTACTTTGATTGGGAGAGACTTAGCATCCTTTAGATCTATCTCTATAGACCTCTATTCCTAGAATATAGGATGCTTCTTCCAAATCTTTTATGAAGAAACTTTGTGAAAAACCAATCTTTCACTTTTGACAACGTCTCTACATTATTCCCTAATAAGTAGAACGTCATTCACTTATAGGACCATAAATGTGATCGCACTCCCACTAACCCTTTGTACAATCATGGTACAATAACGGGTTCTATCTCAACAGGGATAGGGGTTGCATCAATGTTGGTTTGTGTCTCATTAGACAACTCTTTGAGTTCTATTTGTTGTTATCTCCTTCTTGAATAAACTCTTTTTCAAGAAAGATTGCAAACTTACAAACAAAACACCTTTTGTTCATCAGGATAATAGATATGATATCCTAAACTTTCTTTAGGGTAATCCACAAACCTACATTTAAGTTATCTTGATTTCCAATTTGGTTGCATTATATGTCTCTACATATGTAGTGCATCCCCATACCTTAACATGCTTAAGGTTTGGTGCTTCCCTTTCCATATCTCATATAGGTCCTAAGGGACAGCCTTGGTTTGAACTCTGTTTCACAGGTACGTGGCAATTTCTAGGGCATATCCTAACAAGGATAATATTAGGTCGTTGTAACTTATCATGGACCGGACCATATCAAATAAGGTCCTCTTCCTCCTTTTGACACACCATTTAGTTATGATGTTCTAAGAGGTGTCCATTAGAATAGAATGCCTATTTGAACAAGTTGATCTGAAAGATCACCAGTTAAATATTCGCCTCCTCGATCCAATCGAAGAGCTTAATACTTTTACTGGTTTGTTTTCTTTACTTCATATCTGAATTCTTTGAACCTTTTCAAATGTTTCAGATTTGTACTTCTTTAAGTATATGCACCTATACCTTAACATTTTTAAGTAAAGGTTCATAAAGTATGAGAAACTATTAGCATTCAATTTTAGAGCTATCATGTTTCATGCAATTCATATTTGCAAGGTAGTTTAGAAGATAAATGCTATAAATTCCAGAAGTAATGAACTCTTCATAAAAACCATTGTATTACATCAACTAAAACACTGTTTAGGCAAAACTGAAATAAGATAATGTTTCTAAACTCTGGAAATGTCACGATAGCTTATTAATTCTAAACTACTCCTTCGGTAGAGTCATAGCAGCAAGTCCCATAAGCTAATACAGCAACACTTTGCTCCATTTCTTCCTGCTAGGGATATTCCGCTTCTACATCAGCCCTTTCCTGCTTCCCACTAGAATCCTGCATGGAATTCAAAATCACATCAGAATAGTACCCAAGTGGAAGCACAACTAACATTTAGTTTAGAGCATGATCCATTACCTTCGAAGGTCGGCTCTTTAGCGTATCCAGATACTCCGGCAGTTATCGTTTCCAGTGACACATCCTTGTCAGCCAGTGAAACAGGTTCCTTTGGCCTTGTTCAGTATTACCTTTTGACACCTTCCACTTTGGCTTCAAGTTCTTCTTCTTCTTCCCTTTGGGATACTCTTACCCTTTTCCTTTGCCCTTGCCCCTTAGGCTTGGGCTTGGCCTTGGAAGTAGAAGCTCCATCAAATGCGAGCAAAGAACCTTTTCCCTTCTTCATTTGTCTCCTCAGTCATCTTGAGCAAATTGTGCAGCTCGGGGAGAGTGGGCTCAAGCTTGTTCATATGAAAATTCATTATGAACGGCCCAAATGAATCAGGAAGGGACTGCAATATAATGTCTGAACACATATCAGCTTCAATGATCACATCAAGCTTTTCAAGCTGCTCGATATGGTTTGATCATTTTCAAGGTGTGATCAGTCACAGATGAACCCTCATTCATCCTTGCCTTGAATAGATCCTTGACAATATTGTACTTTGCGGTCCTACTTTGCTCCCCATACAACTCTTGTAAGTGGAGAAAGATGTCGCTGAGCACTCTTCATGGACTCATGTTGCTTCTGAAGCTCAGGGCTCATGGATGCCATCATATAGCATCTTGCCTTCAATCGTCGTCCATGCGCTTCTGATAAGCGTCTCTCTCTTGCTGAGTTGCAGTCTCAGCCAGTGCCTCAGGAAGTGTGCCATCAAGTGTGTAGGTAATCTTTTCGGAAGTTAAAACTATTTTAAGTTCCTCAGCCAATCAAGGTAATTTGGTCCAGTCAAACGGTTGATGTCCAATATTTTGGATAGCGGGTTGAGGTGAGCCATTTCTATGAACTACATATAAAATTAAATAGAGAATTAGATTTCATTTTTAATCCATAATGATCGGGTCTTTAATCATATGGTACCTCCCACTATTTTATCAAATTCCATACACCCTCTGATGGAATTCGGGAATCTCATTCCTAATGGGGATTGGGGTCCCACTGTGACCTAGAAGCCTCACATGTTAGTTTCTTGACTTCTAACCCACAGTAAGAAGACAACTCTTTGTCTATTGCTTCATAAGCAAGTTCCAATCATTTTGCCTCTAGGGTACATACTCCTCACATGTTAGTTTCTTGGAATACTTCCCTAGTTAAGTTAAGCCCATCATTCACACAGGTATGTTTCACCAAATATATACCTCACATGTTAGTTTCTTGGTATATACCAGCTTAGGCACCCCATGATATCTATATATGTGATAGTTTCAAGTAATGTCTTTAATATGGGTAGCTCCTACATGTCTGCAGCCAGGTACCCACATTAAGGGACGTTAGATGATCCTATAATGATGGAAGGCAATGAAGAATCCATTCCCTAATGTATTCTCCATTTCCAACTTAATATTAAAATAGAGGGGTTTTAAGGGTCTCATCAAAATAACTAATCTAACATACATCTCATGCATTTAAATAAGAAATATATAACAACATTATATATATGTAATCCACTTATCGATATTAGTCCCTATAAGGTGACATATAACGATCTTTGGATTTGGAGCTATCTCTATTAATCTCATTAAAAGCTCCCACTATGATGATTATGGACTTTAAGAGGATTCAATCCAAGCCAATGAATTGAATCCTAGGTCTAAGGTGGGTGTAGGTGATCGTTAAAACATTCATTTGAAACATAGCATGCACTCTTGAAAATCTTCTCCAAGCTTTCAAGTCCTTCAATCTCCTCCATTGGCTTCATGGTCTCCACCATAGGCTTGTTGGGCTCCACCATGCTCCTTTAGGTCCACCATGCTCCTTAGTGCGCTCTCGATTACATAACATTTACATAATTTTAAAGAAAGGGATACATAAGGGGAATGTGGGGTACATAAGAGAATGATAGAGAGAGAGAAGAAGGTGGCATGCAAGCCCCAAATAAATAATACATCACCAAAAATTAACAACTCTTGAAAAATTAATACAACCCATTCATAAGACGGCCAATCACAATTGGTTTAAGGGGTATAGTCCATAATCATCATCCATCCATAACCATACAATCATATTGCATAATAAGGAAATAACTGTAAGCAATAAACATATGGGCATTCATGGTAACTCTATTGATTGGTTTTCATTAATCTCATTAATGTGTCCTAATCTCATTAGGAAATGCATAATCTCCAAAATTAATTAAGTCTTAACAATTAAGACATTTAGTTTCAATTAATCAAATCAATTGAAACATTTAAAGTCCCCTAATTAAAACTCTAATATCAAATATTAGAATCTTTTTAATTAAACAAAACAATTTTATTTAATTAAAATTTCCAGATTTTATTTAATCCTAAATTGTGTTTTAAACCATTTAAAACAATATAAAATTAATCACCATTAATTAAATAATCAATTTCGGAATTAAATAAAATCATTTTATTAATTAATTAGTGCATTAGGGTTTCCTAAAACCCTAAACCCTAAATGCATTAACTCTAAACCCTAAGTGTAACCCTAATGCATTAAATGCCTTATGATTGGTCAATTAATGACCAATCATTTAAACCCTAGGTTTATACGGTATTAATGATTAGGATTAGGGTTTAATTAATGCCACCTAGGATATTAATTACTCCTAATTAATATGCACTAATTAGGGTTTCTAAAACCCTAAACCTTAAACCTATTAAATGCCAATGATTAATTACTAAACCATTAATGATCATGATTGGTCATTAATGACCAATCATTTAACCCTAGGTTAGACACATTAATTACTAGGTTTAGTTATTAATTAATGCATTAATAGAATTAGGGTTTAATTAATATGAATTAGGGTTTCCTAAACCCTAAACCCTAGACATCATAAATGCACTTAATTATACCCTAATGATTAATAACCATGATTGGTCAATTAATGACCAATCATTAAACATTTTAATTAAGGTAATTAATAGTCAATTAGGGTTTTAATTAATGCAATTAATGAATTAGGGTTTCATCATTAATGGGAATTAGGGTTTCCTAAGAAACCCTAAGGCTGCCGCCACCTACAGTGGGCTGCCATGGCTAGCCAAGGCTGCCATGGCTTGGCCAGGCCATGGGAGGCCATGGCCAGCAAAGGGGAATTCAAGCTAGGGTTTGGGCCAAGCCCATGGACACGTGTGGAGTGGCCAAGAGGGCTGTCTTCTTCAAAGACATTAGGGTTTCAAGAACCCTTGCTGGCACCACCATGGGAGGACCTCCAAGGTCACAAACGTTTCTAAAACTTAATCAATTCGACTCCACCAACAAAACCAGCTTTTGTATCATGTCCCTACATGAATTACTAAGCTAATTGAAGTGGTTTGGATGATCAAATCATCCCCAATTGTTCTAAACAATTCAAGAACAGTAGGCTGTCCAGAATTTGACAGCATACTGTCCCTGATCACAAATTGATTCAAACCCAGCAAGATGATTAATTCAGGTTACCAAATTATTTTTTCCTAGCATCCTACATGTCTTAGGAAACTAATAAATTGGTTTCATGCAATTTGGAGTTCCCTAGCTCAAGATATGAACAAAACTCCATTGATGACTTTCTGCAGAAAAACAGCCTGCTGTGTTTTTCAAGAAATCAAACTTTTGATTCTTATATGCATCAAGACTCTTATAAAACTTAAAGAAAATCATACATACAATATGTATAATTATCCTATAAAGGATTTACATCAATTTTACAGAGATATCATATCAGAACAGTAGCAAGAACATAGGGTTCTAAACCCAGATTCGAACTCCATGGTGTTCTTCCCAACTTTTGATTGTTTGATTTCTATGCATCCTATACTTGAGAAATCACCATAACAACTTTATGTGGATTAATTACAGGCATCTCATGTCTTAATTAAACCAAAACAAAACAAAACACAAAAGAGAACAACCTAGGGTTCCAAACCCCAGGTTCGGCCTCCATAGAAGAAACACTGGTTTTTCTTCTTCTGTATACATCACATGCTTCTCAAAATTCCAGAATTAATGTTAGAAAGAATATTAGAAGAGGAGAAGAGGGAAAAAACAGCCTAGGGTTCAAAACCCCAGGTTCGGCCATGAAGAGGAAACCCTAGTTTCCTCCTTCTTCTTCTCCAAAACTGAAACCTATTCAACTCTTTGAATTTCCAGCAGCCCTAAAACACCTTTTAGAAGAGAAATAGAAGAGAAATAACCTAGGGTTCATAAACCCCAGGTTCGGCCATGAGAGGGAACCAAGCTTTATGCATGAACAGAATTTTAATTCATTAAACCAATCAATTTACCATGAATTACAGCCCACATGCAGTTTGTATTAGGCATAATCATGGCTCTGATACCACTGTTGGGAATCAAACTAGAGAGGAAAAATACAAAGGCGGAATTTAAAATTTTTCCTACGATTCCCAAACCCATGAATCTTAATTATGCTTAATACAAAACAAAACCCTAACTAGAAGAGGGTAGAATTACTTACAGTTGATTCAAGTCTTCTCCTTTATGCTCCAAGCTTGCTTTGCTAGCTTCTGATTGAGCAGTCCAAGTGTGCTGCCTCCAACAGTATCCACACCTAGCTTGAGCAAGTTGTCCTTTCCTTCTTCTTCCTTGTTGCTAGAGGTGGAGAAGAGAGAGAGAGAGGAGAGCTGTGAAATTTCGGCCAGCACTTGGGAGCCTCCAAGAGTGCATTAAGTGATGATGTCATCACATCATAAGAGGCTTTAAATAGCCTCCAACTAGGGCCGGCCAAGGGGGGATTCCAAACCCTAATCTAATTTGTGTAATTACTCTTAATTACACAATTAGCCCACTAGTTTGCATCAAATACAAATTAGCCCCTTAAAGAACTTTTCTTTAATCACTTATACCCTTTCTCTCATAGACAATCAAGCTCTCTTAGCATGATCAGTGTGTGACCCATTGGGTTCACATCATCAAGTAGTAGGAACAGCACAAGTTGTGCACAATGGAACACTTTCCATTAAGGGTCTAATTGAAACTCCTTTCAATTCCCTAATTGATTATAACTCATTTATATCAATTAGGGCTTCTACTAACCATGAGTAACACCTAGCATATGGCTCATGGTGTGGTCCTTAATGAGGTGAATAGTCATTTACAAAGAACCCTTCTGTTATAGTTTACAGGTTACAATTCCATCCTTCCATCAACACAATGTCTCCAATTGAACTAATAGGACATGGAAGTCTGTCAAGTCCCTAGTTCAATTACTTTATACTCATTCATTAATATCAACTCAATGATGAACTTATGGAAACTCCTTTCCATATTCATTCTACCATGGGCCCATGGATTTAATGAGTTATATTCAATGAATGCTGTATGAGACATTCACTCTTTTTCCTGAGAGTGATGGATTCCTTGTTGATCACTCACATGCCTTCACACACATAGCAGAAGGGCCAATGAACACCCTTACAGACCCCTGAATAGGATCTGCACTTAGTGTTATCAAACTTCTAAAGCTACATATAAGACAACCATGGTGTCTCAGGTCTAAGGATTACTTGTACCACTATAACAATGAGAAACTGATTGACAGGCAGGTTAAAACTCCATTCAGTTTATCTCATATCTTTGGTCACATTCAGTGTACCTATTCTATAATAGGCACCCACTTGTTGGTTGTAGTGTCTCCACACAAATAGCTTGAGACTAGCTATCACCTCCTTATAGAGGTCACCTAACAATGCTAGTCCTATTAGTTCATTAATGTCCTATCATAGTGAACCTTCAACTAGGACTAGATTTAGGAGTTTTATTACTAGAGATCTATTTACATCTCAAAATTACAACCCTTCTGTAATTTCATTTCTCACCTTCAACTCCATGGACATATTATGTAAACTCATAAATTGATGCACTATAAACATAATAGAATAAGCCCTTTTATTAAATCAATACTAAATGTGACATATATAAATGAAATCCATTGATTGTTCCTAATCCCTAAACAATCATCTCCATGATTGCTCTAGGGCACTAATCCTAACAGAAACTACCTATTCTTTTCGAACTACGTGGACTTTGATCCATGTATTTCCATGCATGGTACGTAGGCGCTCAATTGATGTTTAAGTCCACCCTAGGATACTAAGTATCCTAGGTTTTCCTTTTTTTTTTATTTATTTATTCATTTGTCCATCACATATGATTCATGCTTGTGATTGCTAGTGGGTTAGGATGAATGTGTCCATTACATATAATTGCTAGTGGAGTAGGATGGATTTGTGATTAATATGCATACTATATTTTATTGATTGGTATTGAGTTGCATGTGATTAAGTTATTAAATTAGCCCAATCAAATTAAGAGACCAACTCAGGCGATGTGGGTGCCTATAGTTGAATCCAATTTTATGGTTTTAAAGACTTTGCCTTTCCTTTTAAAATGGAGTCATGAGGTTTTTGGAAATAAAATATTTTTACGTTTTCCTCTTTTCCTTAAAAAATGAGGTTGCGACTCCTTTTCCTTTGTTGTCTTTTAAAATCCCCAAATCCCGTAGGGCCATTTTTCAGGGTTCACACTGGGTTACTTGGATCCTAGGGAGGACTTGAACCTTAAAGCGCCTACGTACCATGCAATGAAATACATGGATCAAAGTCCACGTAGTTCGATTATAATTAGGGTTAAATCCTAATACAAACCTATGGTAAAAACCCTAGGTTTCCTTATTTGAAAGGTAGAAAGTTTATTGAATAGTCCAAATTTGAAAACTTCCACAGGATGGAAACTTTGATAAAAAGGTAATTTATTAATCAAGGAAACCTTTGATTATGACCATAGATTCGTATGAAAAAAATAACCCTAAAAGAGGGAGAAGAGAAAGAGTAAGAAAAAGTGAATTAGGGCACTTTCAAACCCTACTTACCTTATGCAATTACTCCAAGCATTAACAAACTTAAGCAATAACGGCCCTATTTGCATTAAGGCGATTATCACACCTGTTTGCACCCTTACACGTGCACAAAACCGTGCAAAAATAATGATATATAAATCTAGATAGAATAGTATTAAGGCCTAAATTCTTCCACTAATCATGCAAACAACAGAAATAGTGAATAAACACAAACCCTAATTCAATCCTAGAACTATGACATGCATAAAAACTCTAAAATCCACTACCATGAATGCATAAAATCATCATGGTTATTCTATATGCAATACATATACGACAACTATGAAGAAAAACCAATAAAAAAACCCTAATTATCATGCTATATGCAACTTACCTAAAATAAGGACAATAAAAACCCTAAACTCACAATCATGCTTTAAATGCTATGAAATAAACCTAAAACATGCTAAACTCATCATGAATAGCATTTATTTTATGTATATAAACTAACCAAAGTATTAATGCATGATAAAAATCCTAACTTTAGCATGTAATAGGCCTATTCTATGAGAAACCCTAGTTTAAACATTGAAAGGGATAGAAAGTCACCTTAAGAAAGCTTCTCTTTCTACTGTAGGGACTTTCTATTGCTCTTGTGAATGAATTGAAACAAGTTTCTTCAAGGCTATAGCAAGAACTTTAACTCTCCTTTAGTTCTTTCTCTCTAAAAAAGCTCAGGTTTAATGCATAAAGTGGCTCTTAGTTGCCTCCCAGTTGTCCTTTTGTGCTGAAGCATAGTGGGGTATTTATAGACTTTCATTAGGATAATCAATGGCTAAGATTAAAACCCTAAAAATTAATCCAAGGGTTATTACAGACTCCTTTGGTGCTTAAGGAACTCAAAAGTTACAAAAAATTAGAAGGAAACTCGTCCAAAAGAGTCCTAAGTACATCAAAATAGGAAAGAGAATCCCGCTTTAGCTAAAATAGGAGAGTGGCCTCTGGTGACCACTAGGGCCTAGGCAGATAGCCTACTGGGCCAGGTAGCTAGATGCCCGGGGCTAGGGGGTTACTCGAGCCCGCTTTAGTTTTTCTCTTTTTCTGGACTTTGTTGCCTTTTAGGAGTGTTTTAGGGGTCAAATTAACTCCAATTTTGATGAAATAAAAGCCAAAACGACCGTGTATCGATGAGGAATACATTTTTAAACATTTTAGGGTGAAAACCACTAACCATGGGTACATTATTAGGTTTTAGAAAGGCGGTTAACCGCTATGCACTACCATTGTAAAGCATAGGTATGCACATAGGTTCAAACCAAATGCTTTCCAAACCAAAATTAAACATTCTAAAACACTTTTGGAGATAAAATAACGACTAATTAAAGTCAATTTGAAAAGAATTAGTTGGTAATAGTAAATCAATTTGAGCTAACCTGAAAGGGGTCAATTAACTATCTTGAACCATATTAAGCCATTTTAACTCTAAGCCATTGATTCATCAAATTGAACCTAGAAATACCTCATATGCATCAATATGAACTCCAATTGACAATTTAGAGATCATTTCAAGGTCAAATGAAAAGTTTGTGACCTAAAAGATGATTATGCCCCTCAAGTCACAAAAGTTCTTATTAACCTTCAAGATCAACTCCAAATTGAACCAAAATTCATACCCAATATCCTTATGACCTTAAAAACCTAATGCAAGTGACTAGACTCAAAAATAAAACAAAAACATGTATGAAATGATGAGTCCTAGTAAGGTGGTGCAAAAATGGGGCGTGACAACTTCCATGTCCTATTAGTTTAATTGGAGATATTGTGTAGAAGAAAGGATGCAATTGTAACCTATAAACTATAACAGAAGGGTTCTATGTAAGATACCTATTCACCTCATTAAAGACCACACCATGAGCCATACAATAGATGTTACTCATGGTTAGTAGAAGCCCTAGTTGATATAAGTGAGTTATAATTAATTAGGGAATTGGAAGGAGTTCCAATTAGACCTTTAATGGAAAGAGTTCCATTGTGCATACTTTGTGCTATTCCTACTACTTAATGATAGTGAACCCAATAGATCACACATTGATCATGCAAAGAGAGCTTTAAAGTCAATGAGAGAAAGGGTATAAGTGAATAAAAAATTGTTCTTAAGGGTTAAGTTTGTATGAGATATAAATTAGAGGGGTTAGTATGCAATTAAGAGTAATTACATAAAGTCCAATTAGGGTTTGGACTCCGCCCCATGGCTGGCCCTATTAGTGGCTATATAAAGCCATGTGATGATGTGTGACATCCTCACTTTAAGCACTCCCAAACCCTAGCCGAATTCCCCAAGGAGGCTCTCTCTCTTTCTCTTCTCTTCTCCACTTCTAGCAAAACAAAGGAAAAAGTGTTGGCCCAAATAATCAACCCTAGAGGGGAGGTGAATTGGGTCGATGCAAATAAATGGAACTTTAAAAACTTTTGCAGATATAGTAAATTAAACAATGATGCAAATAGCATAATTAATGAAAGCAAATAAATGAGAGAGAGTTAGAGAAATCAAACATAAGATATAACGAGGTTTGGCTCTCCCGCCTACGTCCTCGCCTGAAGAACTCTGCTTGAGGATTCCAAATCCACTAACCAATCTCCTTCACGGGTGGAGATCAAACCTTTACACAATCTCCTTCACAAGTGAGATTAAACCTTTACAACAAATAAATTCCCTTTGCTCAATAAGGGTTATGCCCAACCCTCAATCTCTCACAAAGATAGATATGAAATTTAGTACAATAACAAATCCCTCTTGATAGAGTGAATAAAGAATTAAGCTCAATCTAATATCATATGAACAATAAAAGCTCAAGTTTGTGGATCTAAGGCTTGATAATGGATATGGAGAGTATAATCCTTTTCCTATTGTTGATCCATACATCCAAAGTGTTTTAGACACCATTAAATAGCCTTGGATGGTTTATGATTGTTTGGTAGCAGCCCTTTTGAAAATATAGCCGTTAGAACACTTTTCAGGTCAAATTTCACTTTGAAAACTAGCCGTTATTTTGTCAGAATGAGGATTTCAGCCAGCTAAAAATACTTTCAGCCGTCTCAAAAACATTTTCAGCCGTCTCAAATGAGCCGTCTGAAAATAAAAATGAGAATTTTTATTCAAGCCTCTAATTATGAAGTATGGAAGGTTATTGAAAATGGACCCTATATACCACTAAGACCCAAAAAGAATAGGATGATAATGGCAAGAGACTCATGGAAATAAATGCTAAAGCTATGAATATTTTATATTGTGCACTTGCTCCAAATGAATTTAGTAAAATCTTTAGGTGTACTAGCACCAAAGAGATATGGGATGCACTAGAGGTTTCCTATGAAGGAACACATCAAGTTAAAGATGCCAAAATTAATACGCTTGTATGTGAATATGAATTATTTAGAATGAAGGAGTATGAAACTATTTCCAATATGTTTACTCTCTTCAATATTATTGTTAATTCATTGAGCTCTCTTGGAAAAACCCATAATAACTCGGAATTGGTGAGAAAGATACTTACGTGTCTTCCTAAAGCTTGGGATTCTTTGACCACTTCCATTCTTCAAGGAAGGAATCTCAACAATATGAGCTTAAGTGATCTAAATGGCAACCTTACAACATATGAGCTCACTATAAAAGCTCGTGAAGTTGTTAAAGAAGATAGTGACTCAAGTAAAGCATCAAGTGATAAAGATGTAGCTCATTTTTTTTTCATGGCACAAGAAGATGAGGTAAACTCTAATCTTGATGAATCCTCTTATTATGAAGAGCTTCAAATTTATTTTGATGAGTTACTTGAAGAATGCGAGAAACTTGCTCATAAAAAATATTGTTTTGAAAAAGAAAATTTCTTTTCTCTCAAATGTTATTGAAAATTTGAATAATCTTAATGATGATTTGAAGAGACAAAATGAGCAAGATGTTTTGAAAAATCAATCTTTATTAAGCTTTTAAAAACAAACTATTTCTTTAAAAGAAAAGATTGATAACTTGACCCCTACCTTGACCAAGTTTTTAGATGGTAAAGAAAATTTTGATAAAACTTTGGGGAGTCAAAGGTGTGCTTTTAACAAAATCAATTTGGAAAAATCTTACCTAAACTCTTTTATCAAACAAAATGAATTTGGAAGCCTAAAGGGGCTATAACTCTAAGTGCTAATCCTCACGGACCCAAAATGGTTTGGGTACCAAAGAAAGTTGCATAGTTTTGTTTTGTAGGTATGCAACCTCAAGCATGAGTTTAATGAAAAATTATGGGAGGTAAATTCAATTCATACTCATGAACTCCCAAGGAATGATGCTTGAGCCTAAAAAGGTAGAAACCTTATGATAAGGTGATATTGGTAAGAATTCCATCTTTATTTATAAAAAGGTTTTATTTTTTGAAGAGTAAGCATAAACTTGCCAAGAGTGCTATAATTATAAAAATCAAATGAATGCATGATGATAAGTTTTTGTATATTTATTCATTGATCTTGATATATACTCTTTTAATGAGATAGATGCTTGAAATGACTAAAATTGTATATTTCTTTCTATAAGTCTTATGTGATTCAATACTTAAAATCTAAAAAAAATTCATGCTAACCCAAGGTTCATTTTTCAATTGATATTTCAACAATTGATATCTATTCCTTTCAAAATCTTGGCTTATATACATATTATAGACTTGAAAGCATGATTCACATTATGATTTTTGATGCTATTCATTGCTAGACTTATTGATATTTTGAATCTCATATGTGGCATGAAAACTTGTGAGCTTAAATATACATTTTCTCTTGGTATCATGACTATATATGAATATTATTCTTTTTTATGATGTCAAAGGGGGAGAAAATGAGTAATTGATGTTATATTCTTTTTGTACATGACGAGCATATGATTTAGGGGGAGAATATGAGCTTAATGTAAAAATGCATGATGATCTTACTTTTGATATTTTTGGTATCATGCACACATTAAATGGTATAGATGCATATTGATGATAGCACCTTCCAACAATTTGAATGTTTATTATTTTATGATCAACATCAATAGTTTGTCATCATAAAAAAGGGGGAGATTGTTAGCCTCAAAGTTTTATTCCATGAATATATTATGATTTTGATGATAACATAGCATTGATGGTTATGGACTAATGTTTATCATTTAAGTTGATCATTATAGGCTAGGTTTTTCCTATGCTCAAATGTGAAAAGAAATCCAAAGAGAACAAGAAAAGAAAGGAGCCTCAAAGAAGAGAATATTCCAACTCTCAAAGAACCCCATGAAGTGAAGATTTGAAGATATTGAAGACTTGGGTATTTGGATGGCTTATTTGAGAAGGCTAAAACTTTGAGAAGGCTGAAAGTCAACTCTGAGAAGGCTGAAAATTTTCAGATGCTTGAAAAATAACTTTGAGAAGGCTGAAAATTTTCAGACGGCTGAAACATACCTTTGAGACGGTTGAAAATTATTTTAAGATGGCTAAAAGTCAGACCAAGAAGAGACCTTTTGAAACCTTCTCTGGAATTTTCAGCCTTCTCAAAGTTGACTTTTAGCCTTCTCAAAGTTTTAGCCTTCTCAAATAAGTCATCCAAATACCCAAGTCTTCAATATCTTCAAGTCTTCACTTCACGGGGTTCTTTGAGAGTTGGAATCTTCTCTTCTTTGAGGCTCCTTTCTTTTCTTGTTCTCTTTGGCTTTCTTTTCACATTTGAGTATAGGAAAAACCTAGCTTATAATGATCAACTTAAATGATAAACATTAGTCCATAACCATCAATGCTTTATTATCATCAAAATCATAATATATTCATGGAATAAAACCTTGAGGCTAACAAAAAGGAAGGACTTGAAGCTCTTGTTAGGTGTGGATACTATTGGAGGCAAAACACTTGGACTGCTCATTCACTACTGTCCAGAGATTGGAGCAAAGGAGGAAGACAAATAAACTGTAAGTAATTCAACCCTCTTCTAGTTAGGGTTTTGGTTTTGTATTATAGCATAGTTAGATTCATGGGCCGTGGAATTGTTTAGGAAATTTTTTTTTATATTCTGCACTTTGTTTTTCCTTCTAGTTCGATTCCCAACAGTGGTATCAGAGCCATGATTATGCTTAATACAAATTACATATGGGCTGGTTGTTATGGTAAAATTGATTGGTTAAATAACTAGAATAAGTTCATGCATAAAATTTGATTCCCTCTCATGGCCGAACCTAGGGTTTATAAACCCTAGGTTGTTTTATCTTCTACTCATCTCTTGAAATATGTTTTAGAGCTGCCAATGATTCAATAGTTGAATAGGGATTGAGTTTGGAGAAGAAGAATAAGAAAACTAGGGTTTTATAAAACTGTTATGAACAGTTTTTATGATAGTCATGAAAAACCGTCATCTTATTTTGCATGCCAAAATTAGAGTTTTTCTCCAAAATTTTTGATCCATATATGGTTAGAAAGCTCTTCGAATCAGCTTTCCAACCCAACAAACGGTGTGTCGATTCGATTTTGTAGCGAAAGTTATGAATTTTTTACTATAGGCTGTCTGGGAAGACAGTTTTACGAGGGAATGATGCAACAACAGCAACTGTGTGTTTTTTATGGAGATCAAAGGCATGGCAGTGGTTGCCACCACTTAGGTTATGTTCTAGACATGGTAGGGAAGGGTTCCCAAGAATTTGGATGCATCAAAATTGGATTAAGATGCTAGAACTAGTTTTTTGAAAACTAGGGTTTTCTTCATGTTGGCTGAACCTAAGATTTGGAACCCTAGGTTGTTTTTCATCTTCTTCTTATTTTGATTTGATGTATATAATTCATATGATGAATACATATGTTTATATACACTGTATATATAAATTTTAAATGTATTTGATGCATTAAAATCGAATTAAAAATAATTAGAAGCTAGGTGTTCTTCATGGAGGCCGAACCTAGGGTTTGAGAAACCCTAGGCTTTATGTTTTGTTTTCTCATATTTTGATTCATTAAATTTATATAATATGATTATATATAGTTAATATATATTGTATATATTGATTTTGCAAAGGGTTACATCGTTTTTGGATCAAAACAAAATCAAAAAGTTTGATTTTTAGACAAAACACCATAGCAGATTTTCTGGCAGCATGATAGAGCCACCTTGTGAGGCTTGTATCTCGAGTATGGAGGCACGGCTGGTGGTGAGACCACCTTTGCTGAGTTCGACTCACACCTAGCGATGAAATCCTTGAGGTTTCGTGGCCATAGGATGGCAGCCATGAGGGTTTTGAACCCATACTCCTCCATTATTGTTTTCGGTTTCAAAGAGGATAATCCTTCAAGGGGTTGCAACGGCTGTTGGGATGTGTTTCAAAGGTTGGAAACTCTTCCTTGGGTGTCGAAAATCATGTGGTATGATCACTCATGGGTTGCCTTGGTCGTGGCAGCCATGGAAAGCTTCAGCAAACCCAGCGACATGAGCAGACAACAACAGGTGGGTTTCTAACCCTTACCAACTCGTGGCTAAGGGCCATGGTGATGTCTTAATGCTTGAAAACTCATCTATGGGGGTCGAATTTGATAGATCAAGGTCGTGTGTGGGCTGTCATGGCCTTGGCAGCCATGCACGATGCTTAGCAGCCATGATTCCATGGTTCTTCTCCAGCGGCAGCAGCATGCGGGGATTAAATCCCTTCCCAAACGCGATCTAGGGTAGCTAGGGTAGCAGCACCACCACCACCACTAGACTCGACTCAGGTGGTGGGAGGTGGCCATAGGTCGTCAGCAGCCAGTCATGGACTCAGGTGAAGCGTGGCAGCCTTGGAAGGAGGCTAGGGTTTCGCGTAACCTCAAAACCTTAACCCTAGTTTTAAAATTTTAATTTTCCCACATTAATTAATTCCAAAATTAATTGTATAATTAATATTGATTAATTTTATAATGTTTTAAATGGTTTAAGACAATTTTGGAACAAACATTTTTTCTGGAATTTTTATTTAAATAAAACTGTTTTATTTATTAACATAATTCCTAATACTATAGTATTGGATACTTATTAGTATTATTTAATTGTTTTAATTATTAATAATTTTGATTGATATGATTGATCAAAATAAAGATGTTTTAAAGAGTTAAAATAGCGTTAGAATAGATTAAAATAATTTTGGGAAATTATATGATTAAAAAGAGTTTTAATTCATTAACTAGTTTCTAAATTAGGGTTTTGGAAATTCTAATATTAGAAATTGATATAAACTAATTCCAAAATTGATTATTATATTAATATTGATTAATTTTATAATGTTTTAAATTGTTTAAAACAATTTTTGGAATAAAGTAATTTCTGGAATTTTTTATTTAAATAAAATAGTTTATTTATTTATTAAATTCCTTTTATAGTTAGTTTTAGAAACTAACTTACATAATTTAATCGTTTTAATTATTCTAATAATTTTGATTAATTTGATTGATCAAAATACAATATTTTAAAGAGTTAAAATCATATTAGAATAGATTAAAATAATTTTTTGAAAATTATTGATTAAAAGGAGTTTTAATTCAATAATTGATTTCTAAATTAGGGTTTGGGAAATTCTAAGTTTAGAAATCATTAAATATTATTATTTTCATTACTTTAATTCTAGAAATAATAATTTGAGGTCCCCTAATGAGATTAGGAAGCATTAATGAGATTAATGAAGTCCAATTAATTGAAGTACCATAATTGCCCATATGTTTTATTGCTTACAGTTATTTCGTTTATTATGCAATGTGATTGTGTGGTTTTGGATGGATGATGATTATGGACTAAGACCTTAATAAATTAACCAATTGTGATTGGCTGTCTTGTGGGTTGTAAAATATTTTTCAAAGGGTTGTAATTTATTTATGGTGATGTAATTTTTTAATTGGGGCTTGCATGCCACATTCTCTCTTTCTATCATTCTCTTATGTGCCCCACATTCCCCTTATGTATCATTTTCTTTAAACTGTGTAAATGTTATGTAATCGAGAGCGCACTAAGGAGCATGGTGGATTCAAAAGAGCATGGTAGAGCCCAACAAGCCAATAGTGGAGACCATGAGAAGGAAACCATTCTAATGCATGAACATAAATTCCAGATTTATTAACCAATCAATTTACCATAAATTCCAGCCCATATGCAGTTTGTATTAGGCATAATCATGGCTCTGATACCACTGTTGGGAATCTAACTAGGGAGGAAAACTACAAAGGCGGAATTAAAATTTTCCTACGATTCCCAAACCCATGAATCCAATTATGCATAATACAAAACAAAATCCTAACTACAAAGAGAGTTAGGATACTTACAGTTGATTAATGTCTTCTCTTTTATGCTCTAAGTTTTGTCTTCTCCTTTTTGCTCCAAGCTTTGTCTCCGGACAGCGGTGAATGAGCAGCCCAAGTGTGCTGCCTCCAATGGTATCCATACCTAGCTTGAGCTTGAAGTCCTTTCCTTCTTCTTCCTTGTTGTTGCTAGAGGTGGAGAAGAGGGAGAGAGAGAGAGAGCCTCTTTAGAAATTTTGGCCAGCACTTGTTGGAGTGTTAATGTGATCATGTCATCACCTTATAGTGGGCATTATATAGCCCACTAATAGGGCCGGGCATGGGGGGATTCCTAACCCTAGTGTGTTTTGTGTAATTACTCTTAATTACACAATTAGCCCACTAGTTTGCATCAAATACAAATTAGCTCCTTAGAGAACTTTTCTTTAATCAATTATACCCTCTCTCTCATAGACAATCAAGCTCTCTTAGCATGATCAGTGTGTGACCCATTGGGTTCACATCATCAAGTAGTAGGAATAGCACATGTTATGCATAATGGAACACTTTCCATTAAGGGCCTAATTGGAACTCCTTCCAATTCCCTAATTGATTATAACTCATTTATATCAATTAGGGCTTCTACTAACCATGAGTAACACCTAGCATATGGCTCATGGTGTGGTCCTTAATGAGGTGAATAGTCATTTACAAAGAACCCTTCTGTTATAGTTTATAGGTTACAATTCCATCCTTCCATCAACACAATGTCTCCAATTGAACTAATAGGACATGGAAGTCTGTCAAGTCCCTAGTTCAATTACTTTATACTTATTCATTAATATCAACTCAATGATGAACTTATAGAAACTCCTTTCCATATTCATTCTACTATGGGCCCATGGATTTAATGAGTTATATTCAATGAATGCTATATGAGACATTCACTCCCTTTTTCCTGAGAGTGATGGATTCCTTGTTGATCACTCACATGCCTTCACATACATAGTAGTAGGGTCAATGAACACCCTTACAAACCCCTGAATAGGATCTGCACTTAGTGTTATCAAACTTCTAAAGCTACATGCATAAGACAACCATGGTGTCTCAAGTCTAAGGATTACTTGTACCACTATAATAATGAGAAACTGATTGACAGGCAGGTTAAAACTCCATTCAGTTTATCTCGTATCTTTGGTCACATTCAGTGTACCTATTCTTATAATAGGCACCCACTTGTTGGTTGTAGTGTCTCCACACAAATAGCTTGAGACTAGCTATCCTCCTATAGAGTCAACCTAACAAGTGCTAGTCCTATGGTTCATTACTGTCCATCATAGTTAACCTTCAACTAGGAATGATTTAAGAGTTTAGTACAGAGATATATTTACAGTCTCAAAATTACAACCCTTTGTAATTTCATATTCTCAACTCTAACTCCATGGACATATTATGTAAATATAAATTATGCATATAAACATAATAGAATAAGCCCTTTTATTAAATCAATAATAAATGTGACATACATAAATGAAATTAAATGATTGTTCCTAATCCCTAAACAATCATCTCTATGATTGGCTCTAGGGCATAATCCTAACATATTTTACTATCACCTACACCTACCTTTAGACCTTCGATTCAATCTATTGGCTTGGATTGAATCATCTAAAAGTCCATAATCATCATAGTGGGAGCTTTTAATGAGATTAATTGTGATAGCTCCAAATCCAAAGATTGTTATCTGTCACCTTTTAGGGACTAATATTGATAAGTGGATTATATTATTGCTGTATTATTTTTTTATATGCCTGAGATGTATGTTAATTTGATGAGACCTTTATAAAACCCCTCTTATTTAATATTGAGTTGAAAATGGAGAAGTCATTAGTGAATGAATTCTTCATTGCCTTCCATCATTATAGGATCATCTAAAGTCCTTTAATGTAGGTACCCGGCTACAGACATGTAAGAGCTACCCATATTGAAGACTTTACTTGAAACTATCGCATATGAGACATCATGGGGTGCCAAAACCAGTATATACCAAGAAACTAACATATGAGGTGTATATTAGGCCAAGCATACTTATGTGAATGATGGGTTTAACTTAACTAGGGAAGTATTCCAAGAAACTAACATGTGAGGTGTATGTTTCCTAGAGGCAAAATGATTGGAACTTGCTTATAAAGCAATAGACAAAGAGTTGTCTTCTTGTTGTGGTCTAGAAGTCAAGAAACTAACATGTGAGGCTTCTAGGTCACAATGGGACCCCAATCCCCATTAGGAATGAGATTCTTGAATTCCATTAGAGGGTGTATGGAATTTGATAAAATAGTGGGAGGTACCATATGATTAAAGACCCAATCGTTATGGATAAAAATGAAATCTAATTCTCTGTTTATGTAGATTACCTAATTACTCAACTCAAAATCCCTATTTCCTAAAATACAGGATATTGATAGTTTGACTGAACCCAATTTCTTTGATTGACTTAGGAAATTAAGAATTGTTCTCAATTTGAAAAGATTGTTTATATGCTATTAGGCCTTTTCTTAAAGGTCTTCCATAAAACATCCTAAGAAGAAAAAGACACTATGCACAATTGGCATCTTGTTGCCATACTATATGATAGTATTGATGACTAATGAGCTTCAGAAGCAAAATTAGTCATGAAAGTGCCTTTAATGTCTTACATCACATACAAAGGTTGTATGGTAAGTAAATAATACTATAAAGTATAGTACTTATAAAGGACTTTTTCTAGACTAGGATGCAACAAAAGTTGTTTTTATTCTTTGAAAATGATTAATCACATAGAATAGCTTGAGAAGCTAGATGTGATTTAAAAATGGAAGCATAGAGGGAAGTAAGTCTTGAAAAGTCAAAGACAAAGAAATATAATTATTTTGTAGTAAACATAAGGTATTGCAAAGGGAACTTGATAAAGTATCAGTATTCTTAGAAGAACCAAACTTTTGGAGTTTTGGTTCATGCTCTAAACTAAATTGTTGGTTAGTTTTGCTTCTTGGTTTTTGGATTCTAGTGTAATCTAAATAGAAGCAGAAAGTTAAGTAGATAATGAGTTACCTTTAAAATTTTAATAGAGCAAGGGTTGCTGGATTAATTTTGTAACTTATTTATTAACTTGGTCATTTAAAATATTCTAGAAATTTGATTTCTGAATTTGAATGACTATCAAAATTTAGAGCTTAATGATAAGAATGCAATGTATTGTATGAATACAAGAGATGTAGAGACTCTCATTTAAATGTAGCAATTATGACTTGGTTATGAAATGACCAAGCCCATCTTTTACGTGGTGAAGTGAAAGAGTTACATTTATAATTTGACTAATACATTGTGATGCATATAGTCATATAGAGCATGCACCTCAATTACAGTAGACTTCTCTTAGAATACCACAGCTCAATGGTGAATCTAAGAGAACGAATTGAACCCTATTAAGATATGGTTTGATCTATGATGAATTTAACTAAATGTATCCATCTAGGATATACCTTAAAATTGCTACATATTGATAATTTAGAATTCACTCCAGTTTTGTCCCAAATATATTATATCAGAAATGATATAGGAAGAAACCCAACTTAAAGAAGTTAAAGCTTGGGATGGTGCTACGTATGTCTAGAGAAATAATATAGACAATCTGGAAATAAGGTCAAGTAAGTGTCGAATTGTGGTATATCCCAAGAGTGGTTGGGATAGTATTTCTATTACCCTAATGAACAAAAGTTGTCCATTAGTATATTTGCTGGATTTTCTTGAGAAAGAGTCCATTCAAGAAAAATGCAAAAGTAGATTGATAGAATTCATAGAATTGTTTGTAAAGCCACAAACCAACAAAGATCCAACCCTTGCCCCTGTTGAGGCAAAACCTTTAATTACACCGCAGTCCTTTCATAGATCAAATTGGATATTTTTCAATATATAAGAGATACGGTATCTCTATTAATTATTCCCTGGTGATAAAGATCACCAATATAATCCTATTGATTATGATTAGGCAATGTTTGACATCAACTTGAGAAATGACTAAGAGTCATTAAATCCGATATGGTTAGGTAGAGACCTAAAAGGCTAGGTTATTTTATAATGTTTCAATATAGGCAAAAGGTTGTCTATAAAGAAACTTATTTGATAATAGTTATGCTGAAATCCATTTGGATCTTGTTATCTATAAACACACATTTTGAAATATAAGATATGCCAAAAAGGATATAAAGATGTTATATCCAATGGTGAAAAACCATAAAAGTGTGTAATTAATAGAAGTCTATTAATAGACTATAAGATTCTCATAAATGGAACATCTATAAAGTTGAAATAATTAAATTGTTTGATTTTCCTCATTGTATGGATGGACCATGAGTGTATAAAAGGTTAGTGGGAGTGGGATCGTTTTTCTTTATCCTAAGTGTAGATGACATCCTAATCATTATGAATGATATATAAATGTTATCTAATGTAAAGTTTTAGTTTTTTGAGAAAAACTCCTTCATGAAAGATTTGGCATAAACATCCAACAAAATCTATAGAGATAGATCATGTAGACTGCTAAATATCTCCAAATCATTAAACATAGTTGAAATGTTGAAGGAGTTCAACATGGAGAATTCTAAGAGAGGTCTGATTTACTTCAGATATATATATATATATATATATATAATTCATTATTCAAGGGCATGTCCCCTAGGATAACACAAGTAAGGTTCTTAAAAGTGTTAAGAAGCCTTATTTTACATTATGTATTGAACCTGATATCTATTATGTTGCAATTGCTACAAATAGTTATCAGTCAATCCAAATTTGGAATATTAGATTGTATATGGAAATTATAACTCATAGTTGATGAGTATATGGATTTAGATTTAATCCATAAAGGGTATACTTTATGATCACCTTCATTGGTGAAATAATAAATGGAAGAACTATATGTAGGATACAGTGGATTCTATTATTAAGGGTGAATTAATTGTTGCATTGTCTAGGAGACTGTTTGGATCTATAAATTCATTTAGAACTTGGAGTTGTTCCTGCCATTGAGTTGCCCATACCTTGCTTTGTGACAACAATGGGTCTATAACTCAAGTATAGGAACCATGGTCTCATCAAAAGTCCAAACACATAGAGCGGCAATTCCAAGTGATTAGAGGAATCATTGGAAAAGGTAATATATATATTACGGAAGATAATATCTACATAAGGTTTTGTAGACCTACTGACTAAAACTTTAAAACATAATTGGTTATGTCTAAGGCCAACATCTTAAGAAGATAGGTATACGAAACTTGGTCAATTGGCTTTAGTGCAAGTGGGAGATTGTTAGGATTATACCCTAGAGCCAATCATAGAGATGATTGTTTAGGGATTAGGAATAATCATTTGATTTCATTTATGTATGTTACATTTATTATTGATTTAATAAAAAGGCTTATTCTATCATGTTTATATGCATCATTTATATTTACATAATATGTCCATGGAGTTAGAGTTGAGAATATGAAATTACAAAGTGTTGTAATTTTGAGATTGCAAATATATCTCTGTATAAAACACCTAAAGCATTCCTAGTTGAAGGTTCACTATGATGGACAGTAATGAACCATAGGACTAGCACTTGTTAGGTTGACTCTACAGGAGGATAGCTAGTCTCAAGCTATTTGTGTGGAGACATTACAACCAAAAAGTGGGTGCCTATTACTAGAATAGGTACACTAAATGTGACCAAAGATATGAGATCAATTGAGTGGAGTTTTAACTTACCTGTCAATCAGTTTCTCATTGTTATAGTGGTACAAGTAATTCTTAGACCTGAGACACCATAGTTGTCTTACGCATGTAGCTTTAGAAGTTTGATAACACTAAGTGCAGATCCTTATAGGGGTCTGCAAAAGTGTTCATTGGCCCTGCTGCTATATATATGAAGGCATGTAAGTGATCAATAAGGAATCCATCACTCTTAGGAAAAACAGAGAGAATGTCTCCTATAGCATTCATAATATAACTCATTAAGTCTATGGTCATAGTAGGATGAATATGGAAAGGAGTTTCCATAAGTTCATCATTGAGTTGATTTTAATGATTGAGTATAAAGTAATTGAACTAGGGACTTGACAGACTTCCATATCCTATTGGTTCAATTGGAGACATTGTATAAAAGGAAGGATGTAATTGTAACCTATAAACTATAATAGAAGGGTTCTATGTTAGATATCTATTCACCTCGTTAAGGATAACACCATGAGCCATATGCTAGGTGTTACTCATGGTTAGTAGAAGACCTAATTGATATAAGTGAGTTATAATCAATTAGGGAATTGGAAGGAGTTCCAATTAGACCCTTAATGGAAAGAGTTCCATTGTGCACACCTTTTGCTATTCCTACTACTTGATGATGTGAACCCAATGGGTCACACACTGATCATGCATTGGGAGCTTTAAATTCTATGGGAGAAAGGGTATAAGTGAATAAAGAATAATTCTTGAAGGCTAATTTTGTATAGGATATAAACTAGAGGGGTTAAGTTGCAATTATGAGATAATTACAACTTATAATCATATGAGGAATGGGATTCCCCATTATGGCCGACCCTATTAGTGGGCTATATCTAGTCACACATGTGATGTGTGACTAAAAATCACACTCCTCACTCTTGCCCTAGCCGAATTCACTGAGGAGCTTTCTCTCTCTCCTCTCTTCTCCTATATTAGCAACAACAAGGGAAAGAAGGAAAAGGACTTGAAGTTCTTGCTAGGTGTGGATACTATTGGAGGCAATACACTTGGACTGCTCATTCACTGTTGTCCAGAATCAAAGCTTGGAGCAAAGGAAGAAGACAAATAAACAGTAAATGTCCAACCTTCTTCTAGTTAGGGTTTTAGTTTTGTATTATACCATAATTAGATTCATAGGCTGTGGAATCATTTAGGAAAAAAATTTTATATTCCGCACTTTGTTTTTCCTTCTAGTTCGATTCCCAACACTATGATGATCCAGAATATATCAAAGCTCTTTGTTGCCTCATGATGGACCCAGAAATGTGTCTTTTGTCCGTGAACTCGTCGAGAATGAGAACTGTCACACCCCATTTTTGCACCACTTTACTAGGGTTCATCATTTCATGTAGGCTTTTGTTTTATTTTTGAGTTTAATCATTTGAATTAGTTTTTTAGGGTCATAAGGACAATGGATATGAATTTTGGTTCAATTTGGAGTTGATCTTGAGGGTTAATAAGAACTTTTGTGACTTGAGGGGCATAATCATCTTTTAGGTCACAAACTTTTCATTTGATCTTGAAATGATGTCCAAATCATTAATTGGAGTTCATATTGATGCATATGAGGTATTTCTAGGTTCAATTTGATGAATCAATGGCTTAGGATTAAAATTACTCGATATGGTTCAAGTTGGTTAATTGACCTCTTTTCGGGTTAACTCAAATTGACTCACAATTACCAATCAATTTTCCTCAAATTGACTTTAATTAGTCTTTATTTTTTCCCTAAAAGTGTTTTAGAAAGTTTAATTTTGATATAGAAAGCATTTGGTTTGATCCTATGTAGAGCATAGCGGTTAACCGCCTTTGTCAAACCTAACCATGCACCCATAGTTAGTGGTTTTCATGCTAAAATGTTAAAAAATGTATTCCTCATTGAAACACAGTCGTTTTGGCTTTTGTTTCATCAAAATCGGAATTGATTTGACCCCTGAAACACTCCTAGAAGGCAACAAAGTCCAAAAATAAGAGAAAAATTGAAGTGGGCTCAGGTGACCACCCAGCCCGGGCGGCTAGCCTCCTGGGCCAGGTGGCTAGCTGCCCAGGCCTTGGTGGTTACCCGAGACCACTCTCCTATTTTTGGTAAAGCGGGATTCTCCTTCCTATTTTGACGGTTTGGGACTCTTTTTGACGTATTTCCTTCTAATTTTTGGCAACTTTTGAGTTTCTTAAGCACCAAGGGAGTCTCTAATAACCCTTGGATTAATTTTTAGGGTTTTAATCTTAGTCATTGATTTATCCTAATTAAACTCTATAAATACCCCACTATGCTTCAGCACTAGGGGCAAATTGGAGGCCATTTTATGCATTAAACCTGAATTTTAGAGAGAGAACTAAAGGAGAGTTGGAGTTTCTGCTGTAGCCTTAAAGAAACTTGGTTCAAGTCATTCACAAGAGCAAGAGAGAATTCCTATAGCAAAAAAGAAAGCTTTCCTAAGGTATTTTCCTCTTCTATTAATGCTTACACTAGGGTTCCTTATAGAATAGGCCTATGATATGCTAAAGTTGAGTTTTTTTATCATGTATGCAAGCTTTAGTTAGTTAATATACATGAAATAAATACTGTTTATCATGATTTTAGCATGTTTCGGGTCTATTTCATAGGTTTTTAAGCATGATTATGAGTTTAGGGTTTCTATTGTCCTTGTTTTAGGTTAGTTTCATATAGCATATTAGCTTAGGTTTTTTTTGTTGATTTTTCTTCATAGTTACTGTATATGTATTGCATATAGAATAACTATGATGATTTTTTATTTTTATTTTTATTTTATTTATTTTATTATTTATTATTATTATTTATTTTTTTGCATTCATATAGTTGATTCTAGGGTTTTTATGCATGTCATGATTTTAGGATTACATTAGGGTTTATGTTTATTCACTATTTCTGCTGTTTGCATGTTTAGTGGATGATTATAGGTCATGATACTATTCTATCTAGATTTGCATATTGTTGTTTTTGCATGGTTTTGAGCACGTGTAAGGGTGCAAACAGGTGTGATAATTGTCCTATTGCAAATAAGGCCGTTATTGCTTAAAGTTTGCTTTTGTTTGGAGTTATTATGCAAAGGTAAGTAGGGTGTGGAAGTGCCCCAATTCACTTCTTTCTTCCTTAGCCTTTCTCTTTTCCCTTTTTAGGGTTATTTCTTAATATGAGTCTATGGTAATTATCGAGGGTTTCCTTAATTAATAAAATACTGATTTTCTATCAAAGTCTCCATTTTGTGGAAGTTACTTTTATTTCAAACTTGGTTTAAATATCAGATTTTCTATCTTTTTAAATAAGGAAACCTAGGGTTTTACTATAGGTTTGTATTAGGATTTAACCCTAATTCTAATCGAACTACGTGGACTTTGATCCATGTATTCCATTGCATGGTACGTAAGCACTTTGAGGTTCAAGTCCGCCATAGGATCCAAGTATCCTAGGTTTCTTTTCTTTCTCTTTTCTTTTTCTGTTTTAGTTTCTTTTCTTACCTTAATTGTGTAGATGATTGGATGGGATATGATATGCATACAATTCTTGTGATGATATACTTGCTGATTTTTGTATGGTAAGATGTTAATTTAGCCCAAATAAACTAAGAGACCGAAAGGGTGACATGGGTGCCTATAGGTTTTGCCTAGAACCTTCCCATGTCATAACTTAGCCTTTGAATCCCCGATTTCTTTGGTTTCCAAAGGATTGTTTTTTGCCTTTCCTCTTTAAACATGGAGTCATTCAAATTGTTTTCTTTAAAACAAAATGGTTTTAGGGTTTTCCTTGTTTCCTTTAAAAAATAAGGTGGCGACTCTTTTTTCTTTTTCAAACCTAATTCTATCTTTTTTGTCAATCCTTATGGGCCACTTTCATGGGTTTACAGTTTGGAAACTCTACTAGGGACTTATGGTCTAAACTCTATAAAGTTTAATTGGGCTAAACTAATTTCTTATGTTTAATTAAAATCAATCACATGCATCCGCTTGATTGTGTGCTTTCATTTATTGCGTTGTGTGCGCAAATTTTTGCATGATAAGCTCAATTATCCCTCGTTGAATCCTTGCCAACCATAGGCGTAGTTTCAACCTTGGTTTTCCTAATTCCAAGTATTGGGGCGAAAGCTATCAACTTCTCTTGCCTAGTAACCTTGGGTATATTAAATGAATCAATCATGTACTGTTGGACCCACGTGGTGTTCCTGATGCCACATGTGGTTAGGTATAAAGATTAGTTCAAGCAAGTGAAGGACCCTAGCCTATCCTCTCTTAGTTCATGTAGTGGGTCTTGTAGGGCACTATGGTCTCACCGTTATGCACTCACATTTGTTTGTAATGATGCTATGCTGTGTTTGTGGTGTGAGGCTTTATATCTTATGCCCTTAACATATTCCTTTGAACCCTAACCTGCTTCCATCGCCCATTCCTTCCTTTTCGACTGGTGTGACGAAGTCGCATTGATTGAATTGATTCTGGTCTTCACTGAAAAAGTGAGGCTTTACTTGACGAATAGACCTTAGTTACCCACTTCTTGGGACCTGGAAGAATCTTTCTTTGCTTTCTTTCATCCTTGGTACATGAGTTGGAAAAAGAAAAAGTAAAAGCAGCAGACCAGTAGTACCATTATCTACCTTAAAAGCTTAAGAAAAGGCATAGATTCGGAAGTACTAGGGTTCCACAGTTTATAATTCTTTTAATTCAAGTCTTCCGCCTAGCAAAGAGGAAGCTACCCCCATTCGTTCCCTGGGTGATGGATCAAATGTTCGGATGTTCACAAGTCTTCACTGTAACTTATACACGGAAGCTAAGTATAGAAGTGGAATCTTGGGTCAACTTGACCCTACAAAGCAAACTAGACTAAGTAAGCTATCTACCAGACCACTTTAACCTTTATCTTATGTCTAGATACATATAATGAAGATATGAGGTTTTTTAAGCTTAGGGTGTTCCTTTTCTAAGATGTAGTAAGAAATAGCTCTAAGAGATCGTAGTCCTTATATCTCCTCAAGCGCTTTCCTCGCCGAGCATATGATTGCCCCGCCCACTTTGCCACCAGGAATTGATGGGCCAAGCAAGACGGGCAAAGACCCCAAGAGAGAGTCCCCACGTCTAGGGTTGCCCTCTCTAGAGGCTAAAGGCCATGGGTTAGGAGGAATAAGTTAAGGAAGTAGGATGTTAAGCTATGTTTGTGATGTGCTAATCCATGGGAATTCATTAAACCTAATTGAAGGACTCTATATCCTATTCTTTTAAACATACCCTTAGTCCATGGCCTTTGTAAAGGTAATTGGATAAAAGGGATGAATTAAATGAATATGGTGTAAGTCCGAATTCATTAAGATAAATATGGAGGTTTAGGACAAGTCCTTAGGCTAAAGATTAAACTTTTTCTATCCATAGACGTGCTGGCTTGGATCCGTAATCCACAAGGGCGTCTAGTGAGTGTTGAATCTACCCATCAGACAAACATGGTTGATGAAAGAGCTAGTGAAGGACACTTTGACCTAGAAGCTTGCCTAAAAGCTATCATGACCAAGCTTGACCATATCGCCGAGACATCCGATACAGCATTGAAAATGGCTCAAGAAAACCAATAGAAGATGGCGGATCTTGAGCAAAATGGCTCTAAGGCCCATTCTTCAGGCATACCTCAGGGGGCTGGCACCAAAGAGGGACCTCAATCCAATGAGAACACTAGGACAATGGGGGAAAGTAGTTCGAAGCCTGTGGTCATCAACCTAAAAGGGGAAACCAAAGGAAAGGGTGCTAGCAGTGATTTTGTGTTGGCTAGCAAAGTAAAAGCATTGGAGAGAACTATAAAAGGGATTTGTAAGGCCGATGACATGGTCGATGTGCGAACTTTATCTCTGTTTCCAATGGCTCGTATTCCGTTGCAATTCAAGATGCCAGAGTTGGAGAAATTTGATGGGACAGGCTGCCCTAAGACCCATTTAAAAATGTATGTGCGGGCTATGCACCCTCGATGGGCCATTAACGAGCTTTTAGCTTAAATGTTCCATGAACCTTAGCAACTTCCGCTTTGAAATGGTTCTTCGCATTAGATGAGAATAGGACTCGGACTTGGGAAGACATATGCAATGAGTTCTCAGAGTACTACAAGTACAATACAGAGGTAGATGTTACACGGAGAGACTTGAAAACTACAAAGCAACGGGCTCACGAAACTTTCTCCATTTACATTACAAGGTGGAGACAAAAGGCTTCAAGAATGATGGATAAGCCAAATGAAGAGGACCAAATTTAGTTGTTGGTTAATGTGAACCCACGAAAGCGGCCCACATGGGTTGAAAAAGAAATAAGTTTAAAAAAGAAAAGGGAGTCGCCACCTTATTTTTTTTAAAGGAAACAAGGAAAACCCTAAAAACAATTTATTTTAAGGAAACAATTTGAATGACTCCATATTAAAAAAAGGAAAGGCAAAAACAAAGTCTTTTGGAAACCCAAGAAAACTGAGGATTCGGAGGCTAAGTTATGACATGGGAAGGTTCTAGGCAAAGCCTATAGGCACCCATGTCACCCTTTCGGTCTCTCAGCTTATTTGGGTTAAATTAAAGTCTTTTCAACACAAATATCAACAAATATTTCATTCATCCATCCATGCATAACCAAATGAAGAAAATAAAACAAAATAGAAAAAAGAAGAGAGAAGAGAAAAACCTAGGATACTTGGATCCTAGAACGGACTTGAGCCTCAAAAGAGCGCCTACGTACCATGCAACGAAATACATGGATTAAAGTCCATGCAATTCGACTAGAATTAGGGTTAAATCCTAATATAAACCTATGGTAGAAACCCTAGGTTTCCTTATTTGAAAGAGAATTGAATAAACAAGTTTAAATTTAAGAAAACTTCCATAAGATGGAAACTTTAATATAAAAAAACAGAATTTTATTTATGAAGGAAACCTCTAATTATACCATAAACTCATATTAAAAATTAACCCTAGGAGGGAGAAGGGAAAGGATAAGAAAGGAAAGGTGAATTGGGGCACCTTCACACCCACTTACTGTTGGGAATCGAACTAGAGAGGAAAACTACAAAGGCGGAATTAAAGTTTTCCTACGATTCCCAAACCCATGAATCCGATTATGCATAATACAAAAGCAATAACCTAACTACCAAGAGAGTTAGGGTTACTTACAGTTGATGAATGTCTTCTCCTTTATGCTCCAAGCTTCGATTCTGATTGAGCAGTCCAAGCGTACTGCTTCCAACGGTATCCACACCTAGATTGAACTTGATGTCCTTTTCTTCTTCTTCCTTAAGGTTGCTAGAGGTGGAGACGAGAAAGAGAGAGAGAGGGCCTCCTTAGTGAATTTCTGCCAGCACTTTGGGGATTGTTCATGTGATGATGTCATCACATCGATCATAATGTGGCTTATATAGCCACACAATAGGGCCAACCAAGGGGGAACTCCTAACCCTAGTGTATTTTGTGTAATTACTCTTAATTACACAATTAGCCCACTAGTTTGCATCAAATACAAATTAGCCCCTTAAAGAACTTTTCTTTAATCACTTATACCCTTTCTCTCATAGACAATCAAGCTCTCTTAGCATGATCAGTGTGTGACCCATTGAGTTCACATCATCAAATAGTAGGAATAGCACATGTTGTGCACAATGGAACACTTTCCATTAAGGGTCTAATTAGAACTCCTTCCAATTCCCTAATTGATTATAACTCATTTATATCAATTAGGGCTTCTACTAACCATGAGTAACACCTAGCATATGGCTCATGGTGTGATCCTTAATGAGGTGAATAGTCATTTACAAAGAACCCTTCTGTTATAGTTTATAGGTTACAATTCCATCCTTCCATCAACACAATGTCTCCAATTGAACTAATAGGATATGGAAGTCTGTCAAGTCCCTAGTTCAATTACTTTATACTCATTCATTAATATCAACTCAATGATGAACTTATGGAAACTCTTTTCCATATTCATTCTACCATGAGCCCATGGGTTTAATGAGTTATATTCAATGAATGCTATATGAGACATTCACTCTCTTTTTCCTGAGAGTGATGGATTCCTTGTTGATCACTCACATGCTTTCACACACATAGCAGTAGGGCCTATGAACACCATTACAAACCCCTGAATAGGATCTGTACTTAGTGTTATCAAACTTCTAAAGCTACATGTATAAAACAACCATGGTGTCTCAGGTCTAAGGATTACTTGTACCACTATAACAATGAGAAACTGATTGACAGGCAGGTTAAAACTCCATTCAGTTTATCTCATATCTTTGGTCACATTCAGTGTACCTATTCTTATAATAGGCACCCACTTGTTGGTTGTAGTGTCTCCACACAAATAGCTTGAGAATAGCTATCCTCCTATAGAGTCAACCTAATAAGTGCTAGTCCTATGGTTCATTACTGCCCATCATAGTGAACCTTCAACTAGGAATGTTTTAGGAGTTTAGTACAGAGATATATTTACAGTCTCAAAATTACAACACTTTGTAATTTCATATTCTCAACTCTAACTCCATGGACATATTATGTAAATATAAATGATGCATATAAACATAATAGAATAAGCCATTTTATTAAATCAATAATAAATGTGACATGCATAAATGAAATCAATTAATTGTTCCTAATCCCTAAACAATCATCTCTATGATTGCCTCTAGGGCATAATCCTAACACTTACCTGAGCGCAATAGCTCCAAGCATTAGCAATTTCAAGCAATAGCAGCCCTATTTGCAATAGGACGATTACCACACCTATTTGCACCTTTACACGTGCTCAAAACCATGCAAACACAACAATATGCAAATCTAGACAGAATAATATCATAGCCTAAATTCATCCACTAATCATGTAAATAGCAAAAACAGCGAACAGACATAAGCCCTAATGCGATCCTAATACCATAATCATGCATAAAAAACCTAGAAATCCACTAATATGCATGCACAAAAATATCATAGTTATTCTATATGTAAAACATATACAGCAACTATGGAGAAAACAAATAAGAAACCCTATGCTAACATGCTATATGAAACCAACTTAAAACAAGGACAATAAAAACCCTAAACTCACAAACATGCTTAAAAACACATAAAACAGCCCTAAAATATACTAAACTCATATTAAACAGAACTCAAATCATGCATATTAACTAACTAAAGCCATAAAACATGATAAAAATCCTAACTTTAACATGCACTGACACTATTCTAGAACAAGGACAATGGAAGCCCTAAACTCACACTCATGCTTAAAAACCTATAGAATAGCCCTAAAGCATGCTATAATCAACATGAACAGCATTTAAATCATGCATATTAACTAACTAAAGTGATAACACATGATAAAAAAGCTACTTTTAACATGCAATAAGCCTATTCGATAAGAAACTCATATTTAGCATAAACAAGGAGGGAGGTTACCTTAGGAGAAGCTTCCTTGCTGCTGTAGAGGCTCTCCTCTTGACTTGTGGATGACTTGAATCAATGGTCTTCAAGGCTACAGTAGGGATTCCAGCTCTCCTTCAACTCTCTCTCTTTTATTCTCTCTCACAAACTCAATTTTAATGCATAAAGTGGCTCCCCTTGTGCTGAAGCATAGGGGGTATTTATAGAGTTCAATTAGGATAACCAATGGCTAGTATTAAAACCCTAAGAATTAATCCAAGGGCTATTAGAGACCCCCTTAGTGCTTAAGTAACTCAAAAGTTACCAAAAACTAGAAGGAAACATGTCCAAAAGAGTCCTTGTACATCAAAATAGGTAAGAGTCCACTTCAGCAAACAAATAGAGAGAAAATAGGAAAGTCGCCTTGGGTGACCACCAAGGTCTGGGCGGCTAGCCGCTCGGGCTGGGTGGTTAGCTGAGCCCACTTCGAATTTTTGCCCATTTTTGACTCCTTCTCCTTCTAGAAGTGTTTCAGGGGTCAAATCAACTCCGATTTTAATGAAACAAATGCCAAAACAATCATGTTTCGATGAGGAATACATTTTTGAACATTTTAGGGTAAAAACCACTAACCATGAGGGCATGGTTAGGTTTGACAAAGGCGGTTAACCGCTACGCTTTACCTTTGCAAAGCATAGGTATGCAAATAGGATCAAACCAAATGCTTTCTATATCAAAATTAAACTTTCTAAAACACTTTTAGGGATAAAATGATGAATAACTAAAGTTCATTTGAAAAGATTTGGTTGGTAATTGTGAGTTAATTTGAGCTAATACGAAAGGGGTCAATTAACCAACTTGAACCATATTGAGCCATTTTAACCCTAAGCCATTAATTCATCAAATTAAACCTAGAAATACCTCATATGCTTCCATATAAACTCCAATTGACAATTTGGAGATCGTTTTAAGGTCAAATGAAAAGTTTGTGACTTAAAAGACGATTATGCCCCTCAAGTCACAAAAGCTCTTATTATCCCTCAAGATCAACTCCAAATTGAACCAAAATTCATATCCATTGTCCTTGTGACCCTAAAAAACTAATGCCAGTGACTAGACTCAAAAACTAAACAAAAACATGCATGAAATGATGAGCCCTAGTAAGCTGGTGCAAAAATGGGGTGTGACAGTTAAGAACTTGCTGCCCGTGTATCACAAGCACCTATTTGCCCACTATTTCCCGAATTTTAAAGCTCTTATTGGGGCTGGCATGCAGGTTGAGGATGATATCAGTGATGGGATGATCAAAACTGAGGAAGTGAGGAGTCGTAAAATAAACTTTGTTGGGAAGAACAATGCTGAGGTCAATACCATAACTAAACCTATTCAACTGATCTCCCTCAGTGATGTCAACCCACCTCGCCAATTCACCGAGCTATAAATGCCACTTAAAATAGTCCTTAAAAAACTCATGAGCCGTAACCTATTGAAACCACTTAACCCAAGCCTCCACCTAATCCCTTACCCAAGAACTACAATGAGAGTGAGTACTGCAAGTTCCACCAATCCAAAGGCCATACCACCAACCGTTGCATTTGCCTCCGCCACTAAGTTCAACACCTCATCGACAAGCAAATCATTTCACCGCTAAGCCGCCCAAATGTCACTCGTAATCCTCTCCCATCTCATAACAACACACCCCTACCTAACAACATAAATGCCATCGGAGCTGAACTATCTCACCCTTACCGGCCCATAAGATAATACACCCCACTCCCCATGACCTTAACCCGAATTTTCACCCTATGCTGCAACAAAAACCTTATAATGCCACTCCTACCAAGACCAAGGCCATCAACCCCTCACCAATATTGCCAGTACCATCGTGCACTCAGCCATGACACCGAAGTTTATCCCATGCTAAAGAAGATCATTCAAGACCTCATTGACCAAAAGGTTTTGTTGTCACCAAGAAAGTCAATCCAACAAGAGCTAAAAGAGAGATATGAAGCGAGGGATCCTCAAGTTGGCCTATTGGGTCAATCATCGAGAAAATTTGATTACTATATGCTATACTCGAGTCCAAATCCTATGACAAATGAGCTAATAGTTCCTACAGGTTGGGACAACTTGCCAATGGAAATGGAGAACATCGATATGATAGAATGGGATGACTTAATGAATAACTCTGAGGAAGTCCATGACATATGGGCTTGCGATGATGAGTTGGATCATATAACTAGAAGGGGCCATTATTTCAAGCCTCCACGCTTGGAATCCGAGAATCCATTGGGAGATTTGGAGGGGCAAAGGCATCTCGACTTATAAGAAGAAGAAGATGAGGTGCTTAGGCAGCTGAAGAAGACTAATGCCAACATCACTATATGGGGTTTGCTCATGGCCTCGCATAAGCATAGACAGACCGTGTTGAAACTACTGAATCAGATACAGGTGCCTGTTGATATATCCCCTAAGGTATTGGTATATTTGGTGAATCCAACTCCTAAGAACTCAACTATTGTGTTCATCGATGTAGACCTACCAAGAAGTGGGCCAAGCCATTCTCAGGCTCTCTATATGACCGTTGATACCATGGGGAAGAGAGTTCCCACCGTCCTTATTGATAATGGGTCTGCATTGAATGTATGTCCTCTTAGAACTGCCACTATCTTAGGTTTGGGCCCCACCGATTTCACACCATCTGGGAAAACTATGAGAGCTTATGACAACACTCGCCGAGAAGTGATAGGGGTGGTTACTTTGCCTCTAATCATGAGACCCATTGAATTTAGGGTGGAATTTCAAGTGTTGAATGTGCCGTCGTGTTTCAATCTATTATTGGGAAGACCCTAGATCCATCCTGTTAGGGCTGTGCCATCTTCATTACATAAAACGGTAAAGTTTCCTTATAAAGGGGCCACAGTGACACTTCAAGGGGACTATGATTTGAAACTAGCAGGGGTGCTTGTATATGAGATACAACCTAAATCAGCAGCAGTACCATTATCAAGGTTTGACTATGTCCAATGCATTGAGAAAGAGCTTGAAAAGGGTAAGTTAATACTTTTGGACTTTTGCTCCCATGGCAATTTGCACGACGGTGAGATCATGAGAAGAATGAGTTTCTTCCCATGCATGGGTTTTGGGCGTCGCCAATAAGGGATCCCTAGGTCTATTTAGAGCCGTGTCACCTCATACACTTCTGGGCTAGGATATGAGCCCTCCAGAAATGATCATGCGAAAATGCTGAAAAGGAATAAGGAGAAGGTAAGGGCTAAAGCCGAAGGAAGGGTGCCAAACCTGAGGATCTCGCCATATCGGCCCACTCTGAATGGTTACTTCGTCAAAGAAGGAGATGATATTCTATATTGCGGGTTTTCAGAACCCACCTTTGACCAAACTACCAAGACCAAAGTCCTAAGATTTTAAATCTTCTTCACGGAGTGGTACCCAATCATAGTTGGAATGGTGGATGACGAAGCCATCAATAATGAGTTCTAGGAAAAGAAAGAAGAGGACTAGGCAAAGAACATAGATGCAGGAGCTATGATTGAAATGTTCCAAGATGTAATCCTTACTTTGGGAGACTCAACCGTTGAAGAACTTTGAGGTTCGTCTATCAATCATGCTACCATGCCATTCCTTAATTGGTACTTTGAAAGTGGTGTCATTACATAAATCCATGAAGAAGAAGATGTTAGGATTATTACCTAGAGCCAATCATGGAGATGATTGTTTAGGGATTAGGAACAATCATTTGATTTCATTTAGGTATGTCACATTTATTATTGATTTAATAAAAGGGCTTATTCTATTATGTTTATATGCATCATTTATATTTACATAATATGTCCATGGAATTAGAGTTGAGAATATGAAATTACATCAAAGTGTTGTAATTTTGAGACTGTAAATATATCTCTGTACTAAACTCCTAAAGCATTCCTAGTTGAAGGTTCACTATGATGGACAATAATGAACCATAGGACTAGCACTTGTTAGGTTGACTCTATAGGAGGATAGCTAGTCTCAAGCTATTTGTGTGGAGACACTACAACTAACAAGTGGGTGCCTATTACGAGAATAGGTACACTGAATGTGACCAAAGATATGAGATAAACTGAATGGAGTTTTATCCTGCCTGTCAATCAGTTTCTCATTGTTATAGTGGTACAAGTAATCCTAAGACCTGAGACACCATAGTTGTCTTATGCATATAGCTTTAGAAGTTTGATAACATTAAGTGCAAATCCTATTCAGGTGTTTGCAAAGGTGTTCATTGGCCCTACTGCTATGTACATGAAGGCATGTGAGTGATCAACAAGGGATCCATCACTCTCAAGAAAAAGAGAGAGAATGTTTCATATAGCATTCATAATATAACTCATTAAATCCATGGCCATGGTAGGATGAATATGGAAAAGAGTTTCCATGAGTTCGTCAATGAGTTGATATTCATGATTGAGTATGAAGTAATTAAACTAGGGACTTGACAGGCTTCCATGTCCTATTAGTTTAATTGGAGACATTGTGTTGAAGGAAGGATGCAATTGTAACCTATAAACTATAACAGAAGGGTTCTTTGTTAGATACTTATTCACCTCATTAAGGACAACACCATGAACCATATGCTAGGTGTTATTCATGGTTAGTAGAAGCCCTAATTGATATAAGTGAGTTATAATCAATTAGGGAATTGGAAGAAGTTCCAATTAGACCCTAAATGGAAAGAGTTCCATTGTGCACACCTCGTGCTATTCCTACTACTTAATGATGTGAACCCAATGGGTCACACACTGATCATGCAAGAAGAGCTTTAAAGTCTATGAGAGAAAGGGTTTTAGTGAATAAAGAATAGTTCTTTATAGGCCTATTTGTATTTAATAAAAATAATAGGGGTTAATGTGTAATTAAGTGTAATTACACATAACCCTATTAGGGTTTCTTCCCCCTAGCCAGCCCCCTTTAGTGGGCTGCCTATATAAGTCATACTTATGTGTGACATGGCATTAATGCTTGCACACTCCCAACCCTAGCCATCTAAAGAGTTGGAGGCTCTCTTCTCTCTCTCTCTTCTCTACCTCTAGCAACAACAAGGAAGAAGAAAGAAAAGGCTTGAAGCTCTAGCTAGGTGTGGATACCATTGGAGGCAGCACACTTGGGCTGCTCATTCATCGTTGTCCGGATTCAAAGCTTGGAGCAAAAAGGAGAAGACATTCAAACTGTAAGTGTTCTAACCCTTTTCGTAGTTAGGGTTTGATTTTGTATTATGCATAGTTAGATTCATGGGATTGGGAATCGTAGGAAAAATTTTTATATTCCGCACTTCTATTTTTCCCTCTTGTTCAATTCCCATCAGTGGTATCAGAGCCATGATTATGCATAATACAAAATACATATGGGCTGGCAATTAGGGTGCAGTTGAATGATTCAAAAATCTGGAAATTTTTTTTGCATAATTGGTTTTCCTGCACGGCTGAACCTAGGGTTTGGAACCCTAGGTCAATTCTCTTCTACTCCTCTTCTAATTGATGGTTAAGTGTAGCCAAGGATGCAATAGGTTGCATAGGGTTTGAGTTTGGAGAAGAAGAATAAGGAAACTAGGGTTTTATAAAACTGTTATGAACAGTTTTCATGGTAGCCATGAAAAACCGTCATCTTGTTTTGCATGCTGAATTCAGAGTTCTTCTCCAAAATTTTTGAGCCATATATGGTTAGAAAGCTCTTCGAATCAGCTTTCCAACCCAACAAATGGTGCATCAATCCGAGTTCAGTAGTGAAAGTTATGAATTTTTTACTACAGGCTGTCTAGAAAGACAGTTTTGCTCGGGAATGATGCAATAGCCACAACTTTGAGTTTTTGATGGAGATCAAAGGCATGGAAATGGTTGCCACTACTTGGGTTATGTTCTAGACATGGTAGGGAATGGTTCCCAAGCATTTAGATGCATAATAATTGGATTAAGATGCTAGAATAGAAGGGAGAAGGAGAAGAACACCATGGAGGTTGAATCTAGGTTTTAGAACCCAGAGGTTCTTGCAATTAATTTTAATTAAAGCTCCTGTATTTATGATGGCAATCCATTGTAGGATTATTATATATCATGTGTATATGATTTTCTTTAAGTTTTAAAAAGGTTTGATGGAAAAAGATTCAAAAAGTTTGAAAATTTTTCATGAACAGCATAGCAGAATTTTTCTGCAGAAAAGTCATCAATGGAGTTTTGATTAGAACTTGAGTTAGGGAACTCCAAATTGCATGAAACCAATTGAATTAGTTCCCTAAGACATGTAGGATACTGGGAAAATTCGTTTGGTAGCCTGACTTAATCATCTTGCTAGGTTTTAAATCAATTTCTGACCATGGACAGTATGCTGTCAAATTCTGGGCAGCCTGCTGTTGTTTTAATTGTTTAGAACAATTGGTGATGATCTGATCATCCAAACCTCTTCTATTAGCTTAGTATTTCATGTAGGGACATGATACAAAAGCTGGTTTCAATGGAGGAGTCGAATTGATAAGGTTTTAGAAGCAATTGTGACCTTGAAGGTCTGCTACAATGGCGCCAGCAATGGGTTTTGGAAACCCTGATTGATTTTGATAAAGGCAGCCACTTGGACCACTTCTCACGTGTCCAGAGGCTTGGCACACACCCCTAGGATGTTCTCCCATGGCTGGCCATGGCCTCCCACAGTCGTTGGTGACCATGGTAGCCTAGCCAAGCTCAGGCAGCCCCTTGGTGGCAGCTGCACAGGGTTAATGATGAAACCCTAATTTTGAGTTAATGATGAAACCCTAATTTCATTATGCCATTAATTAAAACCCTAATTGAACTATTAATTACCTTCATTAAAGAGTTAATGATTGGTCATTAAATGACCAATCATGGTTATTAATTGTTTGGGCATAATTAATACCATTAATGATGTCTAGGGTTAGGGTTTTAGAAACCCTAATTAGTGTAATTAATTAAGAGTAATTAATACCCTATTTGGCATTAATTAAACCCTAATCCTTATCATAAATACCGTATGAACCTAGGGTTTTAATGATTGGTCATTAAATGACCAATCATAAGGCATTTAATGATTAGGGCTTGCATTTAGGGTTTAGGGTTTTAGGAAACCCTAATACACAAATTCATCATTTAATTGATTCTATTTAATTCCTAAATTAATTATTTAATTAATATTGATTAATTTTATAATGTTTTAAATGGTTTAAAACACAATTTGGGATTAAATTAAAATCTGGAAATTCTTAATTAAATGAAATTGTTTTATTTAATTAAGGAAACCCTAATATTGAATATTAGAGTTATTTTAGGAAACTTTATATGTTTCAATTAATTTGATTAATTGAAACTAAATGTCTTAAATGTTAAGACTTAATTGAATTCTGGAAATTTTGTAAACCCTAATGAGATTAGGATGCATTAATAAGATTAATGTAAATCATTCAAGAGAATTACCATAATGCCCATATGTTTTAATGCTTACAGTTTTTCCTTACTTTATGCAATGAGATTGTATGTATGTGATTGGATGATGATTATGGACTATACCCCTTAAACCAATTGTGATTAGCCGTCTTATGAATGGGTTGCAATAATTTTTCAAGAGTTGTAATTTATTTTTGGTGATGTAATTTATTATTTGGGGCTTGCATGCCACCTTCCCTCTCTCTCTATCATTCTCTTATGTACCCCACATTCCCCTTATGTATCCCTTTCTATATATTATGTAAATGTTATGTAATTGAGAGTGCACTAAAGAGCATGGTGGAACCCAGGAGTATGATGGAGCCCAACAAGCCAATGGTGGAGACCATCAAGCCAAGGGAGCAGATTGAAGGACTTGAAAGCTTAGAGAAGTGTTTCAAGAAAGCATGCATGTTTCGAATGTCTTATTTTACGATCACCTACACCCACCTTAGACTTTGGATTCAATCTATTGGCTTGGATTGAATCCTCATAAAGTCCATAATCATCATAGTGGGAGCTTTAATTTATGAGATAATTGTATTAGCTCTAGTACCATAGTTTGGTATATGTTACATATTCACTTAGGGACTAATATCAAAATATGGTACTTTATATATGTTGATATATAATAGCATGTGATGTATGATTTATAATAGCATGAGATGTATGATTATAAATAGCATAATTTATATGTTTAAATTTTGATACACAGGATGCATGTTAATTTGATGAGACCCTTTAAAACCCCTCTTATTTAATATTAAGTTGAAAAATGGAGAAGTCATTGGGGAATGAATTCTTCATTGCCTTCCATCATTATAGGATCATCTAAAGTCCCTTAATGTGGGTACCTGGCTATAGACATGTAGGAGCTACCCATGTTAAAGACATTACTTGAAACTATCACATATGAGATATCATGAGGTGCCTAAACTGGTATATACCAAGAAACTAACATGTAAGGTATATATTTGGCGAAACATACCTGTGTGAATGATGGACTTAACTTAACTAGGGAAGTATTCCAAGAAACTAACATGTGAGGAGTATGTTCCCTAGAGGCAAAACGATTGGAACTTGCTTATGAAGCAATAGCCAAAGAGTTGTCTTCTTATTGTGGGTTAGAAGCCAAGAAACTAACATGTAAGTCTTTTATGTCACAGTGGGATCCCGATCCCCATTAGGAATGAGATTCTCGAATTCCATTAGAGGGTGTATGGAATTTGATAAAATAGTGGGAGGTACCATATGATTAAAGACCCAATCATTATGGATAAAAATGAAATCTAATTCTCTGTTTATGTAGATTACCTAATTACTCACCTCAAAACCCCTATTTCCTAATATATAGGATATTGATAGTTTGACTAAACCCGATTTCTTTGATTGACTTAGGAAATTGAGAATTGTTCTCAATTTCAAAAGATTGTTTATATGCTATTAGGCCTTTTCTTAAAGGCCCTTCATAAAACATCCTAAGAAAAAGACACTGTGCACAATTGGCATCTTGTTGCCATGCTATATGATAGTATTGATAACTAATGAGCTTCAGAAGCAAAATTAGTCAATGTAAGTGCCTTTAATGTCCTACATCACATACAAAGGTTATATAGTGAGTAAAATAATACTATAAAGTATTGTACTTACAAAGGACTTCTTCTGGACTAGGATGTAATAAAAGTTGTTTATTAATAATCATTCTTTTGAAAAATGATTAATCACATAGAATAGCTTTAGAAGCTAGATGTGATTTAAAACATTAGAAGCATAGAGGGAAGCAAGTCTTGAAAAGTCAAAGACAAAGAAATATAATTATATTGTAGTAAACATAAGGTATTGTAAAGGGAACTTGATAAAGTATCAGTCTTCCTAGAAGAACCAAACTTTTGAAGTTTTGGTTCATGCTCTAAAGTAAATTGTTGGTTAGTTCTACTTCTTGGTTTTTGGATTCTAGTGTAATCTAAATGGAAGTAGAAATTTAAGTAGATAATGAGTTACCTTTAAAAATTTTAATAGAGCAAGAGTTGCTAGATTAATTTTGGAACTCATTTCTTAACTAGGTCATTTAAGGCATTCTAGAAATTTGATTTCTGAATTTAAACAACCAATTAGAGCGAATGCAACGTATTCCAAGAATACAAGAGATGTAGAGACTCTCATTTAGATGTAGCAAATGTAACTTGGTTATAAGATGACCAAGCCTATCATTTACTTGAGGAAGTGAATGAGCTGCATTTATAATTTGACTAATACATTGTGATGCATATAGTCATATAGAGCATGCATTCAATTATAGTGGACTCCTCTTAGAATAGCACAGCTCAATGGTGAATCTAAGAGAATGAATTGAACCCTATCAAGATATGGTTTGATCCATGATGAGCTTTACTAATGTATCCATTTAGGATATACCTTAAAATTGCTACATAATGATATGGGAAGAAACCCAACTTAAAGATGTTAAGACTTGGGATTGTGCTACGTATGTCTAGAGACATAATGTAGACAATCTGGAAATAAGGTCAAGTTAATGTTGAATTGTGGTATATCCCAAAGAGTAGTTGGGATAGTATTTCTATTACCCTAATGAACAAAAGTTGTCCATTAGGATGTTTGCTGGATTTTCTTGAGAAAGAGTTTATTCAAGAAAGATGCAAAAGTAGATAGAATTGACAGAATTGTCTGTAAAGCCACAAACCAACAAAGATCCAACCCTTGCCCCTGTTGAGGCAAAACCTTTAATTACACCACATTCCTTTCATAGATCAAATTGGATATTCTTTAACATAAGAGAGATATTGTTTCTCTATTAGAATGTAAAAGAATTGTTCTTTGGTGATAAAGATCACCAATATAATCCTATTGATTATGATTAGGCGATGTTTGACATCAACTCGAGAAATGACTAAGAGTCATTAAATCCGATATGGTTAGGTAGAGACCTAGAAGGCTAGGCTATTTGAGTATGTTTTAATATAGGCAAAAAGTTGTCTATAAAGAAACTTGTTTGATAATAGTTATGCTAAAATCCATTTGGATCTTGTTATCTACAAACACACATTTTGAATATGAGATATGTCAAAAAGGATATAAAGATGTTATATCCAATGGTGAAAAACCATAAAAGTGTGTTATTTATAGAAGTCTATTAATACATTACAAGATTCTCATAATTAGAACATCTATAAAGTTGAAGTAATCAAATTGTTTGATTTCTCTCATTGTATAGATGGACCATGAGTGTAAAAAAGGTTAGTGGGAATGCGATCAATTTTTCTTTATCCTATCAATAAGATGACATCCTAATCATTATGAATGATATATGAATGTTATCTAATATGAAGTTTTAGTTTTTGAGAAAAACTTCTTCATGAAAAATTTGGCAGAAGCATCCAACAAGATCTATAGAGATAGATCATATAGATTGCTAAATATCTCCAAATCATTAAACATAGTTGAAATGATGAAGGAGTTCAACATAGAGAATTCTAAGGGAAGTCTGATTTACTTCAGATAAGAATTCATTATTCAAGGGCATGTGCCCTAGGATAACACAAGTAAGGTTCTTAAAGTGTTAAGAAGCCTTATTCTACACTATGTATTAAACCTGATATCTATTATGTTGTAGTTGTAACAAATAGTTATCAGTCAATTCAAATTTGGAATACTGGATTGTATATGGAAATTGTAAACTCATAGTAGATGGGTATATGGATTTGGATATAATCCATATGGGGTATATTTTATATTCACTTTAGTTGGTGAAATACTTAATGGAAGAACTGTATAAAAGATACAGTGGATTCTATTATTGAGGGTGAATTAATTGTCGCATTATCTAGGAGACTGTTTGGATCAATAAGTTCATTTAGAACTTGGAGTTGTTCCTTCCATTGAGTTGCCCATACCTTGTTTTGTGACAACAATAGGTCTATAGCTCAAGCATAGGAACCTCGATCTCATCAAAAGTCCAAACACATAGAGCGGCAATTCCAAGTGATTAGAGGAATCATTGGAAGAGGTAGATACATTACAGAAGATATTATCTACATAAGTTTTTGTAGACCTACTGACTAAAGCTTTAAAACATAATTGGTTATGTCTAAGACCAACACCTTGAGAAGATGCGTATGAGATACTTGGTCGATTGGCTTTAGTGCAAGTGGGAGATTGTTAGGATTATGCCCTAGAGCCAATCATGGAGATGATTGTTTAGGGATTAAGAATAATCATTTAATTTCATTTAGGTATGTCACATTTATTATTGATTTAATATAAGGGCTTATTCTATTATGTTTATATGCATCATTTATATTTACATAATATGCCCATAGAGTTAGAGTTGAGAATATGATATTACATCAAAGTGTTGTAATTTTGAGACTATAAATTTGTCTCTGTACTAAACTCCTAAAGCATTCCTAGTTGAAGGTTCACTATGATGGACAATAATGAACCATAGGACTAGCACTTGTTAGGTTGACTCTATAGAAGGATAGCTAGTCTCAAGCTATTTGTGTGGAGACACTACAACCAACAAGTGGGAGCCTATTACGAGAATAGGTACACTGAATGTGACCAAAGATATGAGATAAACTGAATGGAGTTTTATCCTGCCTGTCAATCAGTTCCTCATTGTTATAGTGGTACAAGAAATCCTTAGACCTGAGACACCATAGTTGTCTTATGCATATAGCTTTAGAAGTTTGACAACACTAAGTGCAAATCCTATTCAAGGGTTTGCAAAGGTGTTCATTGACCCTACTGCTATGTGCATGAAGGCATGTGAGTGATCAACAAGGGATCCATCACTCTCAGGAAAAAGAGAGAGAATGTTTCATATAGCATTCATAATATAACTCATTAAATCCATGGCCATGGTAGGATGAATATGGAAAAGAGTTTCCATGAGTTCGTCAATGAATTGATATTCATGATTGAGTATAAAGTAATTAAACTAGGGACTTGACAGACTTCCATGTCCTATTAGTTTAATTGGAGACATTGTGTTGAAGGAAGGATGGAATTGTAACCTATAAACTATAACAGAAGTGTTCTTTGTTAGATACTTATTCACCTCATTAAGGACAACACCATGAACCATATGCTAGGTGTTATTCATGGTTAGTAGAAGCCCTAATTGATATAAGTGAGTTATAATCAATTAGGGAATTGGAAGGAGTTCCAATTAGACCCTAAATGGAAAGAGTTCCATTGTGCACACCTCGTGTTATTCCTATTACTTGATGATGTGAACCCAATAGGTCACACACTGATCATGCAAAAAGAGCTTTAAAGTCTATGAGAGAAAGGGTTTTAGTGAATAAAGAATAGTTCTTTATAGGCCTATTTGTATTTAATACAAATAATAGTGGTTAATGTGTAATTAAGTGTAATTACACATAACCTTATTAGGGTTTCTTCCCCCTGGCCAGCCCCCTTTAGTGGGCTGCCTATATAAGTCATACTTATGTATGACATGGCATTAATGCTTACACACTCCCAACCCTAGCCGTCTAAAGAGTTGGAGGCTCTCTTCTCTCTCTCTCTCTCTTCTCCACCTCTAGTAACAACAAGGAAGAAAAAAGAAAAGGCTTGAAGCTCTAGCTAGGTGTGGATACCATTGGAGGCAGTACACTTGGGCTGCTCATTCATCGCTGTCTAGATTCAAAGCTTGGAGCAAAAAGGAGAAGACATTCAAACTGTAAGTATTCTAACCCTCTTCGTAGTTAGGGTTTGATTTTGTATTATGCATAGTTAGATTCATGGGATTGGGAATCGTAGGAAAAATTTTTATATTCCGTACTTTTATTTTTCCCTCTTGTTCGATTCCCATCAGAAGACTTTGGCCTACCTGATAGCAGCTTGTAGGTGTCTTAGTTTACTAATATTTCCCTAATTCAATAAGATGTATTTACTTAACTCACTTCGTGGAGTTATAGTAGTTATACAGATTTTTTGTTTTTCTTTTTTTGTGTGTCGTTCCTACTATTCCTAGTTAATAAAGTATGTTTCTTTCTCTATATATACAGTGTCTCTTTTCTCTCTTCTATAGATATCTATGGCATATATATAGATCCTAGGAACGATGTCCCCCCAAAGCTCGTTGAGCAAAGGAAAAAGGGCGTCACTGAACCTAATATGGATGAATTGGAATCAATCAACTTATGGACGAATGAATTGCTAAGAATAGTTAAAACTGGGGAAAACTCTATCCCCCATTGAAAAAGAAAAGATGATATCCTTCTTAAAAGCTAACATTATGGCTTTTACATAGTTTTATGAAGACATGCCTGGCCTTGACCCTAATATTGCGCAACACTATATCCCCACTAATTCCCTAAAGAAGCCGATAAAGCAGAAGCTAAGAAGACTAAAACCAGAATAGGCTCTAAAAGTAAAAGAAGAGGTAATTAAGCAACTAGACGCAGGGTTTCTCTAAGTTGTGGAATACCCCGAGTGGTTGTCGAATATAGTACCTGTGCCTAAAAAGGATGGGAAAGTGAGGATGTGTGTCTATTTTCGGGATCTTATTGCTGCGAGCCCGAAAGACAACTTTCCTTTACCCCATATCGACGTGTTGGTGGACAGCACCGTAGGCCATGTACTTCTATCTTTCATGGATGGATTTTTCGGGTATGATTAGATAAAAATGGTGCCTCAAGACATGGAGAAAACAGTTTTTATCACGCAATGGGGAACGTACTGTTACAAAGTAATGCCTTTTGGCTTAAGAAATGCCAGGGCTACTTACCAAAGAGTGGGTTTTCTGGGAAGAGTTCAGTACATAAGCCGATTCATTGCCAACTTGACCATGGTTTGCGAACTAATCTTCAAATTGCTTAAGAAAGGTGTGCCGAAAGTATGGAATAAAGAATGTCAAGAAGCTTTTGAGACTATTAAAAGATTTTTGAGTAACCCCCCAATCTTAGTTCCCCCACGGCAAGGTGCACTACTTTTATTGTACTTAACAGTCACTAAAACCGCGACGAGAGCTATGCTAGCTCAATACCTTGAAGGATCGACGAAGGAAAATGCCATCTATTACCTAAGCAAGAAAATGACGAACTATGAAGTAAAGTACAATGCAATTAAAAAAGCTTGTGTGGCACTAGTATGGGCAACGCAGAAACTCCAGCACTACATGATGTCCTTTGAAGTATTCTTGATAAGTCGCATGGATCCATTGAAGTACCTGATAGAGAGGCCAGTATTGTCATACAAAACTGCTCGATGGTCAATTCGCCTTAATGAATTTGACATCAAGTATGTAACTTAGAAGTCTATCAAGGGAAGCATCATCACAGATTACCTAGCCAACTGTCCTATGTCATCATCCGCTCCGTTCAGTAATCAGTTCCCAGATGAGGATGTGCTAGAAATTGGAAGGAAAACTTGGAAAATATACTTCGATGGGGCTGCTAATAAGAAAGGTTATGGGATAGGAGTTCTTTTGGTTTCACCTGAATAAGCATTCACACCATTAGCGGTTAAGTTCGGGTTTGAAGCTACCAATAACATTGTCGAGTATGAAGCCTACATCCTTGCATTAGAAGCTACATTGGAATTAGGGATTAAAGAGTTGGAGGTCTACGGAGACTCGGTGCTAATCATTTGTCAGATAAAAGGAGAATGGAAAACTCGGGATGAGAAGCTATTGTCATACTATGCCTATCTGGAAACTCTAACCAAGGAGTTCTCAGAGGTAGAGTTCAATTACCTGTCAAGAAACAAGAATCAGTTCACCGATGCCTTGGCAACCCTAGTATCCATGGTAGAGATACCTGAAGGAGGGAATGTGAAGCCATTGGTGATAAAATGCCGAGATAAGCCTGTGTACTGTTGTGTAATCCGAGAAGGGGAAGTAAGTGATGGCAATCCGTGGTTTTATGACATAAAGAAGTTCATTGAAGAAAGGGAATACCTAGAAGGAGCATCTCGTGTTGACAGAAAGACCTTAAGATGGTTGGTGAGTCACTATGTACTCTACAGAGGAAAGCTGTATCAGAGATCATACGACAGGATCCACCTGCTGTGTTTTACTAAAAAGGAAGTTGGTCATCTAATCAAAGAAATCCATGAAGGGACAGGGGCTCTACACATGAATGACTATATGTTTGCTAAAAAAAGCATGAGGCCAGGCTATTATTGGTCTACTATGTAAAGAAATTGCCACGCATATGTTAAAAAGTGCCATAAGTGCCAACTATTCGCCAGTGGACAACATTTACCTTCTATGCCCTTAACAAGTATATTGTCGTTATGGCCGTTCGCAGTATGGGGGATAGATATCATCGGACAAATCAATCTAAAGGTGTCAAATGGGCATGAATACATCCTAGTCACCATCGATTATTTCACTAAATGGTAGAGGCGGCGTCTTTCAAGACCTTGAACGCCAAGAAGGTAGAACAGTTCATACAGCACAACATCATCTATCGATATGGGGTACCGCATGAAGTCATCACAGATAATGGACAGCACTTTCAAAAAGAAACTCATGAGCTCTTGCAAAGGTGCAGTATAGTTCATTATTTGTCATCACTATATCATCCTCAGACTAATGGATCAGTGGAAGTAGCTAACAAGAATATCAAGAAGATACTACAGAAGACTATAAACACGTACACAGACTAGCGTGAGAAGTTGCCATTGGCTCTATGGGGTTACAGAATGTCAATAAGGTCGTCAACAGGGGCTACCCCTTACTCTCTAGTCTACGAAATGGAAGCTGTGTTGCTAGTTAAACTAGAAGTTCTTTCGCTAAGGGTTGCCATAGAGAGTTGGAGAATTAGATAACAGAAATGGACTAGGTCAAGAGCCGTTATGATGAGTTAGCTTTACCAGATGAAAGGCGGTTAAGGGCACTGTATCATGTGCAGGGTATCAGCGAAGAGTTGCCAGGGCATTCAACAAGCATGTCAAAGATCGAGGTCTAAAGAAAAGGGATGTAGTGCTAAAAGAAATCAGAGCTCCAATGTTCAATCCATGTGGAAAATTCAAGCCAAGTTGGGGTGGACCATACATTATCAAAGAGATATTGTTAATAGGGGTTGTTCGCCTCATGGATTTAGATGGAATTGAGTTCGCTCGTCCAACTAATTTAGATTAATTGAAGAAATACTATGTTTGAGGCCTGCTAGGTTGAAAACCCGTAAGGGCAGCTTAGGCAAAAGTTAAGGCATAAGAACTACGTAAGACTTGATTCTCCATTTTAAAAAAAAGAAAAAAAAATGGAGATACGTAGGCAACCCATAAAGTTACTTTGGGTGCGGTCTGAATCAAACAAAAAAATCCCAAATTCGATTTGTTATTGGCAATTCATTCAAAACTAAAATTAATTGACATAACAATTTATTGATATTAATTAAAGGAACTATAAATATGCCATAAATATCCAATTTTATGAATTTTCAGTCTTTCTTGGGTTCTTTGCAGCCTGCTTTTCAGCTTTCTTCTTCTCTCTTTCGAGTCTTCTTTTCTTCCTCAAGTAATGTTCATGAGCTATTATCACCGCTTCCATAATGTCTTCTCTACAAGATCCAAGTGAAGTGTCTTTGATAAGTCCAAAAATCCTTTCTCTTCGAATAGTCTCTCTTTCGCCCAAATTGCTTTTCAACTATTCCTTGTACTCAGGGCTCATCATATGTGGACCATCAGTATTCGTAACTTGGGTTAGTGTCAGTTTGCTAAGCCATCGATTCTTCGCCCAAGTAACCACAGAAAGACCCACAGGCACCATAGGATAGTCACCTTTCAAGGAAGTGGGTATGGTTTGCATGGCACCCATCTGACAACGAACCCTTGAAGGCCATAAAAAGAAGTAGACCTCAGTCATATGAGCCTCACCATGGCACATCCAGAAGTACGCAAAAGCACCTATTCACTACAGCCCCATATGAAGACGAACCACTTGATATTCCTCCAAAAATGGGTTTGGAAGTAACCTAACCAATCCCTCAAAGAAAATTGTCTAGGTAGTTCAATACGGCGGAGACAGTAATGTTAGGGCTTGTATAGTGTAATGACAGTGGGTGACAGAAATTTGACTCTCTCAAGCAGCTACATCTACAGCAAAATGGGATTACCTCCTAAGGGAACTTTTGGGTCCTCATGAATTTTATCCAAGCTATTCAAGGTTTCAGCTAGTACCATGGGAATCAAGTTATGGCCCTTGGTAAGGAAATGAATCAACTCACAAATTTGCATGGAAACATGTGGAGTACTAGTGGAAATAAGGAAACGATCAATAAGGCAAAAGGTAAGTGCATGCTTAATAGGAAAGGTAAAATTCATGATACCTTTGCTATCATAGGCCAAGAAAGAAGTTTCTAATTTCATTAAGTCCACCATGTGGTCCTTTACAAATATTAAAGCATATTGTTGGTGAATCCCAAGAAGATTGAAAAAAGAAAGATAACTCAGACGAAGAGTAGGGAGAATAAAGGGACCTACCGGTGAAACTCCATACAAAGCACAAAACTCCTCCATGGTTGGGCACAATTCTTCATAGTTGAAGCGAAACACATGAATCTGGGGGTCCCAAAAATATGTAGCATTAGTTAGGAGGTTTGTTTCAAGCTTCACATGCCTCAAGGAAAGCAATGGATCTAAGCCAAAGCACTAGAACTCAGATTTTGTTTCAGCACTCATAACTCTCAAAAACCCTCCTAAAAATTTGTTTAGAGCCTCCATAATTTCTATGAATGAATACAAGTAGGTTTAGGAACCCCTTGGATGTGTTTTTATAGGGAAAAAGTCACAAATCCGAGTTCTAGAAGGAGGAAACCCATCAAAATAGGAGATTTCCTATTCAAAGTGGAATTTTCGCTTTGGGCTCAAGTGACCCCCCCAAGCCTGGGCAGCTAGCCGCCCAACCCTAGGTGGTCACCTGAGGCCGTTTTCCTGTTTTGCCCAATTTTGCATATTTTTGACCCCGTTTGACCCCTATATGGTTTTGTAACCTTGGGAAGCTTATTTTAAACTTATTTTTGCATGAAAAGCATAACAAAATTATCACAATGGAATTCCAAAAGTTTCATAAAAAGTGCCACAGATGGTGTTTAAAGATAGATTACAAAGCATAGAGGAAGATGTTCTATTTGTTCCAAGCAAAAAAGGGATAAGCTAAGCTAATGATCCCCCGTGGTTCTTATTTTCCTATTTGATTCGTCTCTACCACGACCAGCGTGAAGAATCCTTTGGGGTTGCATTAGCTGTGGTGGGCGTGGCAAGGATGCCTGTTGCAAAAGTAATTCATCAATAAAAAGGGTAATAGTTTTAATCTTAAGTTGGAATGAATAAGGGAATGTCTTACAGAGGGATTTAGGCGTCCTTTTAACATGGAGTTTGCCAAACTCATCCTCACAAGGTCTCGTATTTATCCTTCATTGAGCTCGAGGCACTCTTGAGCATAGTCCCTGGGAACCTGAGAAAATGAATATGGTTAATAATAACATTAAGTCTAGTCTCAAGTAGGCAAAGACTTAGAGCTTACAATTTCATAGCTCGGGTCAACCTTAGGAACCTCATTGAAAGCAGGGTGAGCAATGTTAGTCCTCACGAAGTCTAATCCACTACATAGGCTCACTTGCCAATTAAGAGTTGGGAGAGGTGGTGGTGGACATCCTTCCATCTCATATTCTTCAACACCATGGGTCATGCCTGTGGATGACCCTACTGTGGAGCTATACCCACGAGCTTGTCGACCTTGCAATAAATAACCTGATAAAAAGAAGTTCTTGTAAAAATCAATGGTGAAAGAATTGAATAGAGACTCACCCCTTGAGGTGGGAGGCCAGTGACCCTAGGTTGCATCAGGAACTGGTGGCAAAAAGTCATGTAATCAGTGTTGGGTGAGGTGAACTCCTCGGCGTCCCACCTAGTCAAAGCCTTGATCAGCTCATCCCCATCCAAAGAATCCGTGTGCCTCATATTCATTGGAGGCATGACAGGGGTAAGGGCTGCATCCACACGTCCCTTCACCTGTTTGAGAACACGCTCCCCTAAGTACTAGTATCGCCTTAAGGGACTTCAAAAGGTACCCTCTTCCTAGTCAGCTCCAGGCATTGTGCACACCTCTAAGGTATGCTATCTTCCCATAACCTCCAGGGACTCCATTCCACCTGTTGACTTTGAAAAAATGAACAGGATAATAAATATAGAAAGATAAAAGGAAGGGTATAGAGAGAAATTGAGTTGCCATGTCAGCATCGAGGCTCGCTAAGAACGCTCTTGCATATGCATTATCATGCCTATTGGGGGCTCGCATAGATATATGGGTGGGAACGTAATTCTTGAGTATTGGCCATTCTTGCATTTCATTGTCCAGCACGGGGCGGCATAGTCCCAAGTACTCATAGTACCATATCTGCCAAAGTCCAAGATAATAATCAGAATCAAGCTTAGTTCGAGTGGAAAGTAAAAGTAAATGCTTTTATTTACCTCCCAAACAAATGGAAGCCCACTGAAGTTCTTAGAAACACCCCGGGACATGTTGGACATAGACCTGTATATGGTAACCAAGGATGCTCCACCCCAGTTGTACCTGCCTATTTTGTGCATGTCCTCTATATAGGCAAGGTAACCCAGCTGTGCCATGTCATTGGCACCAACAAATAGAATACAAGAAAGCATGCATATAGAGCAAGAAGGCTCTAACAAGGTATTTAGGATTTGCTCCCACACTTTCTTCTTGAGTGGCAAAGGTGTTGAAAAGCCATGTGCGTCGAACACCCTGAGGGTTCACTTCAATATCTTCACCCAATATTGACAGGATGTATTCATTATTAGTGTTGGCCTCCACATAGAATGCCAACCTCTTTCTCTTAGTGCTTAGGCCCGTAATGATAGTAAAATCTTTAGAAGTCATTGTCATCTCCTCGAAGCTAAAGTAGAAGGTATTAGTGGTGTCCTACCATAATTCAGACAAAGCAAAAAGGGATTGCCTATCCCATTGTTTATTCTATAGAGAAACGAGAAATAAAACAAAACCCGCTTTTTCAATCCATTTCTTTGCACTAAGTTGGGCTAATTTCATGTGTTTCCACCAAGCAATGAGGTTTTTAATCGAAGACCTTGTGCATAGGTCTTGGAAGTTGGGCTAATCAAGAGAATTATTCACCTAGTTAGTGCAAAAGTTGTGGGCAAGCATTGATAATTGGCTTTTCAAAAGATAAGTTTTTTAAGTCCATGAACAAGTAAACTTTGTTTTATAAGTTCATGAGAACATTGGCATAGCTCTTCAAATTCATAAACATTGGTAAACCATGCTTTTCAAGTCTATGAAAACATTTGTTTTTCAAAGGAAATAATAAGTAAACTTTGTTTTATAAGTTCATGAGAACATTGGCATTGCTTTTCAAATTCATAAACATTGGTAAACCATGCCTTTCAAGTCTATGAAAACATTTGTTTTTCAAAGGAAATAATAAGTAAACTTTATTTTCCAAAGTTAGTTTTTAAGGAAAAAATAAGCGAACTTTTTTCATGAAAACATGGGTTTTTCAAAAATATAACAAACTTTGTATTTCAAAGTTCATGAAAATGTTTGATTTTGTTCCTAAAATCAATTAGAGATGAATGCCTATGATTTTTCTTTGCAATACACATCAATTTTACAAAGGTTGGATGAATTTTCATCATTGGGGCATTTTATCAAATACTTGGTGGGCACTATTCACCAAGCTTTGAAATTGAATTTTTTTCTACATCCAATCCTTACCAAAATCAATGGGCATTACAAACATTGCTAGGAATAATCATAAAGAGTTCATGGGAATGCATTTCAACCAACAAAAATGAAAATTTCAAAGAAAATTTCTTAAGTTGGGTAAGCTTACCTCTTGCTTGGAATGGATGAAAGAGAGATGGTTCTCCGGTTCTAGTAGCAATTTCCCTTGAGGAACATCATATCTTGGTGCCTTGTATCTACTCTTTGACTCAAGTAATGGACACTTTGAGTTGGGAGCTTCATTGGAATCCATGGTGGATGAACAAGCTTGCTTTGAATAAAAATGTGTTTAATGGGTTTTGATTTGCAAAGTTGCGGCAAAATTGTTGTTTTTGATGTTAAATTGGGTGCTAATGGTGCTATTTCATGTATACGAATCAACCTTGAAGTGGGGATTTGATTGCTTTTGAGTGTAGGAAGGATTTTAGAAAATGGGGTAAGCTTTCTAGAGAGAGAAGCTCCCAATTTTCGAGTTCTTTGAATCAGGGGTATGAATAGTGCTCATGGTTATTTAAAAACCCAGAATTTTCAGCATTTGGCTTGGGTGACCCCCCAGCCTTGGGCGGCTAGCCACCCAAGGCCTGGTGGTCACCCAAGCCTGCTTGTTTTGGCTTTGTTTCCTCGCTTTGTCTCGTCTTAACGCGTGATCAAACCTCCTTCCAAATGAGATGATGGACACTTTTTGGGCTTAAAATCAAACATATTTCATCTTGAAATCAATTCCTTTAATTGATTTTATGTTCAAGAGGGTTGAATATATTTCCCCTGTGCCATGCCAATTCAAATGACAATGTGTTAAAGCACTTTCCCTTTGCACCATGCTAGTTCAATTTCAATAAGTTGACTATATATCTTCATTTCAAATCTCAATTTTCGACCTCACTTGGTTAAATATATTCTTGACTTGAATATGGTTTTCCATTTCAAAAGTATATTCATTCCTTGAATATGCTTCTCTATTTCAAATCTCAATTTTGCAACCTCACTTGGTTGAATGTATTCATGACTTGAATATATTTTTCCATTTCAAAAGTATATTCATTCCTTGGATATGCTTCTCTATTTCAAATCTCAATTTTCAACCTCACTTGGTTGAATATATTCATGACTTGAATATGTTTTTTCATTTCAAAAGTATATTCATTCCCTGAATATGCTTCTCTATTTCAAATCTCAATTTTCAACCTTACTTTGATTTAACCTCACTTGGTTAAATATATTCATGACTTGGATATATTTTTTCATTTCAAAGGTATATTCATTCATTGAATATGCTTCTCTATTTCAAATCTCAATTTTTCAACCTCACTTAGTTAAATATATTCATGACTTAAATATATTTTTCCATTTCAAAAGCATATTCATTCGTAGTGGCTTGAATATGCTTCTCTATTTCAATTTTCAATCTCACTTGGTTAAATATATTCATGCCTTAAATATATTTTTCCCATTTCAAAAGTATATTCATTCGTAGTAGCTTGAATATGCTTCTCTATTTCAATTTTCAATCTCACTTGGTTAAATATATTCATGGCTTGAATATATTTTTCCATTTCAAAAGTATATTCATTCGTAGTGGCTTGAATATGCTTCTCTATTTTAATTTTCAATCTCACTTGGTTAAATATATTCATGACTTGAATATATTTTTCCATTTCAAAAGTATATTCATTTGTAGTGGCTTGAATATGCTTCTCTATTTCAATTTTCAATCTCACTTGGTTTAATATATTCATGACTTGAATATGTTTTTCCATTTCAAAAGTATATTCATTCGTAATGGCTTGAATATGCTTCTTTGTTTCAATTATCAATTCTCAATCCCCAGTAATTTAAGTATATTCATGGCTTGAGTATACTTCCCTAAATCAGTCTCAATGGTCAGTCCAATATCACTGTTGGTGTTGAGGGTGTGATTTCTCCAGGCTATTAGGCAAAAATGGGTTGTTCTTTATCATTGGTTCACAAGTGTAACTTGTTTACCAATGAGGGGCTTTTGTCACACCCTATTTTTGCACCACCTTACCAGGGTTCATCATTTCATGTAGGCTTTTGTTTTGTTTTTGAGTCTAGTCACTTGCATTAGTTTTTTAGGGTCATAAGGACAATGGATATGAATTTTGGTTCAATTTGGAGTTGATCTTGAGGGTTAATAAGAACTTTTGTGACTTAAGGGGCATAATTGTCTTTTAGGTCACAAACTTTTCGTTTGACCTTGAAATGATGTCCAAATTGTTAATTGGATTTCACATTGATGCATATGAGATATTTCTAGGTTCAATTTGATGAATCAATGGCTTAGGATTAAAATAGCTCGATATGGTTCAAGTTGGTTAATTGACCCCTTTTCGGGTTAGCTCAAATTGACTCACAATTACCAATAATTTTCTTCAAATTGACTTTAATTAGTCTTTATTTTATCCCTAAAAGTGTTTTAGAAAGTTTAATTTTGATATGAAAAGCATTTGGTTTGATCCTATGTGCATACCTACGCTTTGCAAAGGTAGAGCATAACGGTTAACCGCCTTTGTCAAATCTAACCGTGCACCCATGGTTAGTAGTTTTCATGCTAAAATATTCAAAAATGTATTCCTCATTGAAACACGGTCGTTTTGGCTTTTGTTTCATCAAAATCGGAGTTGATTTGACCCCTGAAACACTCCTAAAAGGCAACAAAGTCCAAAAAAAAGAGAAAAACTGAAGTGAGCTTGGGTAACCACCTAGCCCCAGGCGGCTAGCCGCTTGGGCCTAGGTGGCTAGCCGCCCAGGCCCTGGTGGTCATTCGAGGCCGCTCTCCTATTTTTGCTGAAGTGGGATTCTCCTTCCTATTTTGACGGTTTGAGACTCTTTTTGACGTGTTTCCTTCTAATTTTTGGCAACTTTTGAGTTTCTTAAGCACCAAGGGAGTCTCTAATAACCCTTGGATTAATTTTTAGGGTTTTAATCCTAGTCATTGATTTATCCTCATTAATCTCTATAAATACCCCACTATGCTTCAGCACTAAGGGGGCAATTGGAGGCCACTTTATGCATTAAACTTGAATTTTTGAGAGAGAGTAAGAGAAAGAGAGAGCTAAAGCAGAGTTAGAGTTTCTACTGTAGTCTTAAAGAAACTTGGTTCAAGTCATTCACAAGAGCAAGAGAGAATTCCTACAGCAGCAAAGGAAGCTTTCTTAAGGTATTTTCCTCTTTTATTAATGCTTACACTAGGGTTCCTTATAGAATAGGCCTATGATATGCTAAAGTTGAGTTTTTTATCATGTATGCAAACTTTAGTTAGTTAATATACATGAAATAAATACTATTTATCATGATTTTAGCATGTTTAGGGTCTATTTCATAGGTTTTTAAGCATGATTGTGAGTTTAGGGTTTTTGTTGTCCTTGTTTTAGGTTAGTTTCATATAGCATGTTAGCTTAGGTTTTTTTTTTTTTTTTTTGTTGATTTTTCTTCATAGTTGCTATATATGTATTGCATATAGAATAACTATGATGATTATTTATTTATTTATTGATTTGCATTTATATAGTTGATTCTAGGGTTTTTATGCATGTTATGATTTTAGGATTGCATTAGGGTTTATGTTTATTCGTTATTTCTACTGTTTGCATGTTTAGTGGATGATTATAGGTCATGATACTATTCTGTCCAGATTTTTATATTGTTGTTTTTGTATGGTTTTGAGCACATGTAAGGGTGCAAATAGGTGTGATGATCGTCCTATTGCAAATAAAGCCGTTATTGCTTAGAGCTTGCTTTTGTTTGGAGTTATTGCGCGAAGGTAAGTAGGGTGTGGAAGTGCCTCAATTCACTTCTTTCTTCCTTAGCCTTTCTCCTCTCCCTTTTTAGGGTTATTTCTTAATATGAGTCTATGGTAATTATTGAGGGTTTCCTTAATTAATAAAATATTGATTTTCTATCAAAGTCTCCATTTTGTGGAAGTTACTTTTATTTCAAACTTGGTTTAAATATCAGATTTTCTATCTTTTTAAATAAGGAAGCTTAGGGTTTTTACTATCGGTTTGTATTAGGATTTAACCTTAATTCTAATCGAACTACGTGGACTTTGATCCATGTATTCCATTGCATGGTACGTAGGCACTTTGAGGTTCAAGTCCGCCCTAGGATCCAAGTATCCTAGGTTTCTTTTCTCTCTCTTTTCTTTTTATTTTTTAGTTTCTTTTCTTACCTTGATTGTGTGGATGATTGGATAGGATATATGATATGCATAAAATTCTTGTGATGATATACTTGCTGATTATTGTATAGTAAGATGTTAACTTAGCCCAAATAAACTAAGAGACCAAAAGGGTGACATGGGTGCCTATAGGCTTTGCCTAGAACCTTCCTATGTCATAACTTAGCCTCCGAATCCCCGATTTCTTTGGTTTCCAAAAGATTGTTTTTTGCCTTTCCTTTTTAAACATGGAGTCATTCAAATTGTTTTCTTTAAAACAAAATGGTTTTAGGGTTTTCCTTGTTTCCTTTAAAAAATAAGGTGGCGACTCCTTTTTCTTTTTCAAACCTAATTCTATCTTTTTTGTCAATCCTTGTGGGCCACTTTCATGGGTTCACAATAACCTTGACATCCCTTTGATGTAGGTAGAGGATGATAGTGCCCCAGTTATTAAGAAGCTAAATCGTATTGAAGATTCGTTTTCAGGGCCAACTTCATTCAAAATGGTTACTGTGAACCACGGGTTTTGACCGGCCCTTTTTTAAAAAAAGATGTAGAGATTTAAATAAATAAAAATTTGTTTTTAAAAGTTCACAAAAACAAACAAATAAGGAGTCGCCATCTCAATTTTTTAAGGAAAAGAGGAAAACCATAAAAGTAGTTTTAAAGGAAACCTTTGAAAACCAAGCAAATTGACTCTGATCAAGGAAAAAATAGGTCTTAACAAAATAAGAGAGGATTCGGAGACTAAGTTACGATGTGGGAAAGTCCTAGGAAACATCCAATAGGCACCCACATCTCCCCAAAAATGGGTCTCTTAATTTATATGGGCTATTCAATCACTTCCTAATTAGTCACTATGCATATGTAAAGAATCATCCATAAACCATCCACATTCATCCATAAACATCTATAAAGCATCATAAACATCCATAAACAAATAAGAGAGATATGTAAAGCAGTAGAAAGAGAGAGATAAAGAATAAAAGAAAGAAAAAAGAAGAAAACCTAGGATACTTCGTATCCTAAGGCGGACTTGAACATCAAATGAGCGCCTACGTACCTCACATGCAAAGATGTAAGGATCAAAGTCCACGTAGTTTGATTGAGAAGGGGTTACTCCCTTTACAATGAACTATAAACCCTAAGTTTCCATTTTAAGAAAAAAAAAGAGTTTTAAGAAAAGAAGAATTTCCAAAAAAGGAATTTGAGAAAAGATAGAATTTGAGAAGAGATAGGACTCTTATTCAATAAGAAGTTTTGTAAAAGTAGGAAACTTAAGAATCACAGTTCAAAGCAAAGAGAATAAGCCAAGGGGGGAGAATAGAAAAATTCATAACAAACTCACCATGAACCAACTTACCATATGCCAAATATCTCAAAAGATTGAGAAATCATCAATTAATCACCCCATGTATACTATAGGGCAATTATCATGCTCAAACCATCTATATTCATGCTCAAATCATCATTAGAAAGACTAAATCAAATCTGGACAGAATACTAATCATGCTTACAATGACCTAATACTCATGCAAAGAACAAAAATCAAAAGAAAAGCAAAACCTTAATATGCTCTTATATACCCTAAACTGTAATACCCTGAATATTTATTAATTTATTTTATGTGTATATTCAGTGGAATTGTACATAGATGGGTAATTTTAAATATTTTGAGATTAATTTAATGTTGGGAGACATTATATTAAATTGATTGGGCGGAAAAGATGATTAGATCATGTGATAATATATATTTATATAGGTGGAGGAAGGAACAGACAAAAGGAAGAATGAAACAAAATAGAAAAAAAAACAAAAAAAAAAAAAGGAAAGAAGCTTAGTTTTCGGTGGAAAGAAGTGTGGAAAGAAGAAAAGAAGATAAAAAGAAAAGAAAGAAAGGAAGAATGAGAAAGTCAAAGCAATAAATGGGTAGGTAGGAAGAGAAGAAAAAGAAGAAGAAATAAAGAAAGAGAAAATAAAGGGAGATAAGGGATGTACGGGTAGAAGAAGAAAAAGAAAGAGAAGAATTGGGGGGAAGGACAGATTTGGGAGAGATTGCGTGAGAAAGAGAAGAAAAGAAAGAAGAAAGAAGAGAATAAATAAATAGAGGAGAGAAGGAAAGAAATAAGAAGGGAGGAGAGAAAAAGAGTAACGAGCAGAGGAAGTCGAGAGAGGCTCTCAGAGGGGGGAGGGGGACGGATATTTGCAGGAGGTGGTAGCTTCAATCCCATGTCTATTAGTATGGATTTTGTACTTTTGGAGCAAATCTACGCGTCTATATTTGTGGTTTTTCATATTATTCATTCATTTTTGAGGTAGGAGGTTTAATTCTTGTACGGTGAATAATGATTATTTTGAAGCATATGTTAAGATTTGATTTATGCAAGGTGATAATTATTGATGGTGATATATTTGAGGTTTATGATGGTTAATTTCATTGACAGTTGGATTATATTTGAGATTGATGATTTGGAGTTCGTATTATTTGATTTATATATTATTTTGAATATATAAATGCTTGCATGTGATTTTTGAAACATTATTTATTGTATAGGAATTGGATTTCCTACTGGGCTGTTGTTCGCTCACCCCAATATATTTTTAGGTGATAATTGTTGGAAGCACGTAATAGAATTGGGGTCGAGATTTGGAAAAGTTATCGTGTACATGTATTCTTATTTAAAGCTGATGTAATTTTATTCATTTGGTTGGCGAATGTATATTGATGATGAGTTTTGGGTTAACCATCGCTACCCGCAGCTGCGCAATACTCTGTATTTTCAAATGGAATGTATTTTTGAAAAGGTTTATTTGTACGGAGCTCATAAAAAAAATTGTACGTGTTAATGGTTTATAAATTTTGGGGCGTTACATAAACATCCTAACATGCATAAAATTATGAAAAACATGCCAAATATGAATTATCATGATAAAAATATCAAATAAAAATCCAAACCATGAAAAGAAAATCTAACATGATGCATTAGATAAGTATTTTATGTAAGAATATGAAATAATCATCTTTACAGCGAGCTTCCTTAAGAAAAACTATCCTGAAATAATTTTATGTAAAAATCACTCCACGTGAATGATTTCTTCACATATCTTACATAAAATATATACCTAAGAATGCAAATAAACTCATGGCGCACTTAAACACACTCCAGAAAGCACCTACGCACAACCTCACCCTTTAAGGACAATAATTATCCTTTAAAAGAATAATCATCCATACACCCATGAAAATAAGGTTTTCACAAAAAGTGTCCTCTACAAAAGATGCTTAAAATCATACATATAATTGAACCAAGAAGAGAAAACAACCTAAACACATCAACTAATTTTATGTGTAAAACGTACCCCTATTCTAGAGAGAAACTATCCTACCAGCAAACAATTTACAATCCCTACTCCACTAGCATACTTTGTACGTCATATGAATCATATACACTCTAAAATATAGAGCTTATATGATTCTTAACTCAATACTAAGCCATAATTATGTAGAGAATGGGGTAGAAGAGGAAAGAACTGTAAGAGGAAAATAAGGAAGTAAGGAAGCTTACAACAAAGCAACGGTCTTTGCTGTTAGGATTATGCCTTAGAGCCAATCATAGAGATGATTGTTTAGGGATTAGAAACAATCCATTGATTTCATTTATGCATGTCACATTTATTATTGATTTAATAAAAGGGCTTAGTCACATTGATTTAGGGATGTCACATAGAGATGATTGTTTAGGGATTAGAAACAATCCATTGATTTCATTTATGCATGTCACATTTATTATTGATTTAATAAAAGGGCTTAGTCTATTATGTTTATATGCATCATTTATATTTACATAATATGTCCATGGAGTTAGAGTTGAGAATATGAAATTACAAAGTGTTGTAATTTTGAGACTGTAAATATATCTCTATACTAAACTCCTAAATCATTCCTAGTTGAAGGTTCACTATGATGGACAGTAATAAACCATAGGACTAGCACTTGTTAGGTTGACTCTATAGGAGGATAGTTAGTCTCAAGCTATTTGTGTGAAGACACTACAACCAACAAGTGGGTGCCTATTATAGAATAGGTACACTAAATGTGACCAAAGATATGAGATAAACTGAATGGAGTTTTAACCTTCCTGTCAATCAATTTCTCATTGTTATAGTGGTACATGTAATCCTTAGACCTAAGACACCATGGTTGCCTTATACATGTAGCTTTAAAAGTGTGATAACACTAAGTGCAGATCCTTATAGGGGTCTGTAAGGGTGTTCATTGGCTCTACTGCTATGTGTGTGATCAACAAGGAATCCATCACTCTCAGGAAAAAGAGAGTAAATGTCTCATATAGCATTCATTGAATATAACTCATTAAATCCATGGGCCCATGGTAGAATGAATATGGAAAGGAGTTTCCATAAGTTCATCATTGAGTTGATATTAATGAATGAGTATAAAGTAATTGAACTAGGGACTTGACAGACTTCCATGTCCTATTAGTTCAATTGGAGATATTGTGATGATGGAAGGATGTAATTGTAACCTGTAAACTATAACAGAAGGGTTCTTTGTAAATGATTATTCACCTCATTAAGGACCACACCATGAGCCATATGCTAGGTGTTACTCATGGTTAGTAGAAGTCCTAATTGATATAAATGAGCTATAATCAATTAGGAAATTGGAAGGAGTTCCAATTAAACCCTTTAATGGAAAGAGTTCCATTGTGCACACCTTGTGCTGTTCCTACTACTTGATGATGTGAACCCAATGGGTCACACACTGATCATGCTAAGAGAGCTTGAAAGTCTATGAGAGAAAGGGCATAAGTGAATAAAAGAAGAATTCTTAAGGAGCAAGGTTGTATAAGATACAAATTAGAGGGGTTATTGTGTAATTAAGAATAATTACACAAAACCCTCTAGGGTTTGGAACCCTCCTAGGGCCGGCCCTATTAATGGCTTTAAATAGCCTTGTTATGTGTGATTACATCATCACAATAATAATCCCCAAGTGCTGGCCGAAATTTCTAAGAGGCTCTTGTTGGGAATCATACAAGAGGGAAGAATTGAAGTGCAGAATATAAAAATTTTTCCCTTTGATTCCATAGCCCATGAATCTAACTATGCATATACAAAATCAAACCCTAACTATAAAGAGGGTTAGAACACTTACAGAATTTTTGTCTTCTCCTTTTTGCTCCAAGCTTTGATTCCGGACAGCGGTGAATGAGCAGCCCAAGTGTGCTGCCTCCAACAGTATCCACACCTAGCTAGAGCTTCAAGTCCTTTCCATCTTTTCCTTCTTATTACTAGTGTAGGAGAAAAGAGGAGAGAGAGAAAGGGAGGCTGGAAATTATGGCCAGCCCTTGGGGATTTCAACTTGTGATGATGTCACACATCATAGTGTGACTTATATAGTCCACACTAAGGGGGCTGGCCCTAGGGGGAAACCCTATTAGGGTGTGATGCAATTTCTCTAAATTGCACAATAACCCCTATAAATTATATCAAATATAAATAGGCCTCAAAGAACTATTCTTTATGCACTCATACCCTTTCTCTCATAGACTTTAAAGCTCATCTTGCATGATCAGTGTATGACCCATTGGGTTCACATCATCAAGTAGTAGGAATAGCACGAGGTGTGCACAATGGAACTCTTTCCATTTAGGGTCTAATTGGAACTCCTTCCAATTCCCTAATTGATTATAACTCACTTATATCAATTAGGGCTTCTACTAACCATGAATAACACCTAGCATATGGTTCATGGTGTCGCCCTTAATGAAGTGAGTATGTATCTATCAAAGAACCCTTCTGTTATAGTTTATAGGTTACAATTACATCCTTCCATTTACACAATGTCTCCAATTGAACTAATAGGACATGGAAGTCTATCAAGTCCCTTGTTCAATTACTTTATACTCATTCATAAATATCAACTCAATGATGAACTTATGAAAACTCCTTTCCATATTCACACTGCCATGGCCATGGACTGAATGAGTTATATTATGAATGCTATATGAGACATTCTCTCTCTTTTTCCTGAGAGTAATGGATTCCCTGTCGATCACTCATATGCCTTCATACACATAGCAATAGGGCCAATGAACACCTTTACAGACCCATGAATAGGATCTGCACTTAGTGTTATCAAACTTCTAAAGCTACATGCATAAGGTAACTATGGTGTCTCAGGTCTAAGGATTACTTGTACCACTATAACATTGAGAAACTGATTGACAGGCAGGTTAAAACTCCATTCAGTTTATCTCAAATCTTTGGTCACATTCAGTGTACCTATTCTATTAATAGGCACCCACCTGTTGGTTGTAGTGTCTCCACACAAATAGCTTGAGACCAGCTATCCTCCTATAGAGTCAACCTAATAAGTGCTAGTCCTATGGTTCATTATTGTCCATCATAGTGAACCTTCAACTAGGAATGATTTAGGAGTTTAGTACAGAGATATATTTACAGTCTCATAATTACAACTCTTTGTAATTCAATATTCTCAACTCTAACTCCTTGGACATATTATGTAAATATAAATAATGCATACAAACATAATAGAATAAGCCCTTTTATTAAATCAACAATGAATGTGACATACATAAATGAAATCAAATGATTGTTCCTTTATCCCTAAACAATCATCTCTATGATTGGCTCTAGGGCATAACTCTAACAGCTCTCTCTCTCTCTCTCTTTCTTCTCCACCTCTAGTAACAACAAAGAAGAAGAAGGAAAGGACTTCAAGCTCTAGCTAGGTGTGGATACCATTGGAGGCAGTACACTTGGACTGCTCATTCATTACTGCTCGGAGTTCAATCTTAGAGCATAAAGGAGAAGACTTTAGCAACTGTAAGTTATCCTAACTCTCTTTGTAGTTAGGGTTTTGTTTTATATTAAGCATAATTGGATTCATGGGATTGGGAATCGTAAAAAAATTTTTAATTTCACCTTTGTAGTTTTCCTCACTAGTTTGATTCCCAACATTTGCTGCATTCTTCCCTCTTGTTGGACTTGATTACCTTCTAGTTCCTCTATAAAATTTCAGTAGAATTCTCTCTTCAAGTGATTTGGGCGTGTGCAAATTCATTCTCCTTCTCTCTCTTATAAATATGAAGTGTTAAAAGTCAAAAAGTCCTTTATGCTAATGAATGAGCCTTTATTTGTAGCCAACCAACCACATGAACCAATAGTTGAGATTAATTCACCATAAAACTAATCTAAGGCTATTATTAACTCCGCTAGATGTTGGACAACTTAAAATCACTTCCTAGTAAGTTTAAAACACTTTTGGAATAAGGAAATTCGGAGTAAAAGAGTCCAAAACCATCAAAACTACAAAATAGGGCAAACAAAGACAGAATTCTCGGGTGACTGGTTGGACGGTTGGGCCAACCGGTCACCCAAGAACAAGCTCAAGTTTCTATGTTTTTTAGGATTTATTGCTTAATTCGGACTCTTATCTTAAAATGGCCATATCTTGGTCAATTTAACTCCAATTTGAGTGATTTAAAAGCCAAAATTTCAAGAATTCAATGTAGAATAAGTCTAGAATATTCTTGGACCAAAAATCTCTCACCACAGTCAAGTGGCTGGGTTTTAACAAGGCAGTTAACCAAAAAAATGTCAATTAGGCATAGGATAATATGGTGAACCAATCCAAAACCTATTCAACAATTAAATTGGCACTTCAATTAGACTCATTTCATCATTTTAAGATCAATGGAACAATCCAGAACAAGTTTCAGAGTCAACTGGAAAGTATACAAAGTGAAAGACGAAATTGCCCTCCAAGTCACAAAAGCTCTAATTACCTATTCAAACCTATTTGGAATTGAACTAAATTTGACACATATGTCCTAGATGCACCTAAAAACTAAATACAAGTGATGGGAAGCAAAAGTGAGACAAAAACATGCATGCAATAATGAACTATTCTCATAAGCTTAAAAGGGCAAAAATGTCCTTCAAGACTTAGAGACTTCTAAGTACTTCAAGAACTCATGAAATGAGTTCATGAACTCCTAGGGATGAAAATGGGGTGTCTACAGTTGCCAAGAGAGTGAAAGGTCGACAAAACCAACTGCCACCAATATCTCAAAACATAAATGGTTCTAATTCTGAAGGTACCAAGCATGGCTGCAACTCTCTCTCAAATGAATATAGATTTCAAAACATCAATGCTTTTGCACCATATCGCGCTACTCCTCCTGAAGCTTCTATCTTTGATGTTAACATCCTCATTTCCAATGCATAACACCGAGCAGCATTAATGTTGGGAGACAGTGTTAAAGAGAAGGTGCTTAAAGCTCCCCTCTTTGCAGCTATTGAAAACAACGGGGTGGATCCCTCCCTGTTAAGGAATCGGGTTGAGAATTTTGTGGAGGATGTTACCCACTTTAGTTCCATACGGTTAGCCTACTCCGAGAAGATAGCTCTAGATGCACAAAACCAAAAGTTAGCTAACATTAGGCTCCAACTTACTAATGCAATAACTCTTGAAAGTGTAGAAGCAAAGCAAAGTCTAAAATAGAGGCCTTAAAGAAAGAGTTAGAAGAATTGGGCACATAAATAGGGCAACTCCATACTTCAATTTCAAACAGCGAAGCGCAGCTTTCCCATAGGCAGGGAAATGTGTCTCGCATACAAGAAGAGGAAGATGAAATTGCCAAAACTCCAGTGTTGAGTAATGTTGACACCACCACCTTAAAGACGTTGCAAGACATATTAGAGAGTCAGCATAGTGAACTCAAGGATTTGGCATGGATGTGATGGATTGTCTAGCACAGAAGATTCTTTTTATTTTATCTGAGCTTTCTTTGTTTGAGTTATGTAATAAGGCTAAGTTTTCTTTGCTAGCCCAAACATTATCAATAAAAATGAAAGCATTTCTTGATTCTGTTTGTAACTAGAATGTGTATGTGATCTCCAATTAAGCTATACGCACCTTTGGTAATCATCTAGTTTACTAGATGCAACCTCACTGATGGAGAACCATTTTTTTTTTTTTTATGTTGGGACTAAACTTGAGGTGGGTGACTCCTGGCTACGTACCTTCCATAAAGAAAGGATCAAGTTATAACGTAGTTCAATTTTTATTTTATTTTATTTTATTTTATTTTTGGTGGTGTTCTAACTTTTGCTTGAACCACCCTTTTGGGTTTTCAATTCGATGAGCTCTTTATTTTTTATTTATTTATTTTATTCATTTGCTCAATGCAGTTTGCTCAATGCAGTTTATACTTATGCGAGCTAGGAGTAACTTGCAATTTAAGCTTGTGCGATAAGGAGCGTAGTGCAATTCTCAAGGGTAGTAACGCTTCAAGAACTTACCATTTATGGGCCCAATCCTTAGACCATCTTCATCAACCAATTTGTATGCACCATTAGTGTAGACCTTATGAACCACGTATGGTCCATTCCACTTCGAGAGGAATTTGTTTTCGGTTTGATGGGTAGTGATTATTGGTCTCCGTACAGCAAGTACCAAGTCTCCCACTTAAAAGGATCGAAGTCAAACCTTTTTATTAAATGTTCTAGAAAGATGAGCTTGGTAACATTCTAACCTTTGTTGTGCTTCGAGCTATAATACCCCGAATATTTATTGATTTATTTTATGTGTATATTCGGTGAAATTGTACATAGGGTGATAATTTTAAATATTTTTGAGGTCAGTTGGATGTTGGGAGACATTGCATTAAATTGCTTTGGATGGAAAATATACTTAAATTGTAAGATATATATACATTGGAGGAAGGAAAAGTCAAAAGAAAAAAAGAATAAGGAAAAGAGGGATGCACGTGAAAAGAAGAAGAAAAGAAGACCAGGAGAAAAGAAAGAAGGAAAGAAAAAAAAATCAAAGCAATAAATGCCGTTAGGTGAGAATAGAAGAAATGAAGAAGAAATAAAGAAAGATAAAAGAAAGGAGATAAGGGACGTACGGGTAGAAGAAGGAAAAGAAGAGAAGAAAAGATAAGGAAGAGAGAGAAGGCAGATAGTGACGTGGGAAAAGAAGGGAGAAAGGGAGAAGGAAGGAAAGAAATAAAAGGAGAAGAATGGAAGAGAGAAAGGAAGAAATGAGTAGGCAGGGGGGAAGCGAGAGAGGCAGAGGGCCGACGGTCCAGTTGCCGGATCATGGGAGCTGCAATCCCATACATGCGAGTATGGATTTTATTTTTTGAGCAGATCTATACGTCTATAGTGGTGGTTATTCATTTTATTCACTCATTTTTGAGGTAGGGAGTTTAATTCTTGTATAGTGAATGATGATTATTTTTAAGCATATATTAAGATTTGATTTATGCAATGTGATAATTATTGATGGTGATATTATTTGATGTCATGGATTATGGTGGTTGATTTTATTGACAGATGGATTATATTTGAGGTTGATGATTTGGAGTTCATATTATTTGATTTATATATTATTTTAAATATATAAATGCTTGCATGTGATTTTTGAAACATTATTTATTATATAGGAATTAGATTTCCTACTGGGCTGTTGTTTGTTCAACCCAATATATTTTCAAGTGATAATTGTTGGAGGCATGTAGTAGAATTGGGGCCGACATTTGGAGAGGCTATTGTGTACATTTATTTTATTTAAAGCTGATGTAATTTTATTCATTTGGTTGGCCAATGTATATTGATGATGAGTTTTGGGTTAACCATGGCTACCCGCAGCTGCGCAATACTCTATGTTTTCAAATGGAATGTATTTTTGAAAAAGTTTATTTGTACGGAGCTCATAAGAATTGTACGTGTTATGGTTTATAAATTTTGGGGCGTTACACGAGCCTCCTCTCATCCAAGGCTTCTAACTCTTCTAATCGTAGACGAGCATTATCTTCAGTGGTAAGGCCTTTTTGAATGGCGATCCTTAATGAGAGAATTTGCTTCCCTAGCAGGAGAACTACTTCAACACCATAGACCAAAGAATATAGAGTGGCTTGGGTGGGCGTTTGGAGATGATTGCAAAGATTTTTGTTAAAAGCTTCGGCAAAGCCATTGGCTGAAGCATTGTACATAAAAGACTTATGTTGCTTGAAGTCAAATTGTTCGCACAATTAACTTATCAGGCAATTATAAAAAGGCTTCCCATTGTTGGCCACTATGTAGTAAGGTACCTCGTATCGATAGAGAATGTGACATTTGGAAATCCACACAGTTTCCTTCTTCACTTCCTTGAGGGGTACTGCTTCCACCCACTTCGAAAAGTAGTCAGTCGCTGCAAGTATATATTCATGGACAGCAGAAGACTTGTTTTTTAAAGGACCGACTATATCTAGACCCCATGCATCAAATGGACACAAAGCCATCGTGGGATGTAGTGGTTCTTGTGGTTGGTGTGTAAAATTGACAAGCCTGACATCAATTAGCATACTCTATAGAGTCATAGACCATAGTTGGCCAATAGTACCCCATTCTTTTTACCCGAAAATGAAGTTTTAGGCTTGATTAGTGAGCGCCACAAATCTCAGAATGAGCTTCTTCTAGTACTTAAGCTACTTCATCTTTTCCTAAACATCGAAGGAATACCTCATCAAAAGATCGATGGTAGAGTGTTTCTTTGTAGTAAATGAAACATGGTACTTGACATCGTATCTTTGTTCGATGGCGTGGGTCTTCCGATAACTTCCCATGCTGTAAGTAGTCAATTATTGGTTGCCGCCAATCTTCAGTTTCAATTTTGAATACTAAAATTGCATTTGTCTTTTCTTGTTGAATTTCAGGTAGTGCGGGTAATATCCACCTTTGACAGACTGGGACGTTCACAGCTTCATCCTCAGGCAATGCTAAGACTGCAACGAGGTTTGCAAGGGCATTGACTATTCGGTTCTCCTTTCTAGGAACATGCTTTAATGTGACGTTCTCGAACTTTAGCAACAACTGGGTAGCATGTGTGAACCCCTGAAATTAGGCCCACAAGGATTGAAAAAAAAGATAAGTTTGAAAAGGAAAAGGAGTCGCCACCTTATTTTTTAAAGGAAACAAGGAAAACCCTAAAAACAATTTGTTTTAAGAAAACAATTTAAATGAATCCATGTTTAAAAAGGAAAGGCAAAAACAAGTCTTTTTAGAAACCAAAGAAAACTGGGGATTCGGAGGCTAAGTTATGACATGGGAAGGTTGTAGGCAAAGCCTATAGGCACCGATGTCACCCTTTCGGTCTCTCAGTTTATTTGGGCTAAATTAAAGTCTTTTCCATACAAAAATCAGTAAATATCATCATAAGACAGCATGCATAACATATATTCCATTCATCCATCCATGCATAATAAGCAAAATAAAACAGAAAAAATAAAATAAAATATAAAAACCTAGGATACTTAGATCTTAGAACGGACTTAAGGCTCATGAAGAGCACCTACGTACCATGCAATGAAATACATGGATCAAAGTCCACGTAGTTTGAATATAATTAGGGTTAAAACTTAATATAAACCTATGGTAAAAAAACCCTAGGTTTCCTTATTTGAAAGAGAATTAAACAAACCAAGTTTGAATTTAAGAAAACTTCCACAAGATGGGAACTTTGATAAAAAAAACCAGAATTTTATTTATTAAGGAAACCTCTAATTATACCATATGTCCATATTAAGAAATAACCCTAGGGAAGGAGAAGAGAAAGGATAAGAAAGGAAAGGTGAATTGGGGCACCTGCAAACCCACTTACCTGAGCGCAATAGCTCCAAGCATTAGCAATTTCAAGCAATAGCAGCCCTATTTGCAATAGGACAATTACCACACCTATTTGCACCCTTACACGTGCTCAAAACCATACAAAAACAAAAATATGCTAATCTGGACAGAATGGTATTATGGCCTAAATTCATCCACTAATCATGCTAACAGCAAAAACAACGAACAATAATAAGCTCTAATGCAATCCTAATACCATATCATGCATAAAAACCCTAGAAATCCACTAACATGAATGCAAAATATATCATAGTTATTCTATATGCAAAACATATACAGCAACTATAAAGAAAAACCAATAAAAAAAACCCTACTTTAACATGCTATATGAAACTAACCTAAAACAAGGACAATGAGAACATAAACTCACAAACATGCTTAAAAACACATGAGACAACCTCTAAACATACTAAACTCACAATAAACAGAACTTAAATCATGCATATTAACCAACTAAAGCCATAAAACATGATAGAAATCCTAACTTTAACATGCAATAACATTATTCTAAAATAAGGACAATGAAAACCCTAAACTCACAATCATGCTTAAAAACCTATAGAAAAATCCTAAAGCATGCTGTAATCAACATGGACAGCATATAAATCATGTATATTAACTAACTAAAGTGATAACACATGATAAAAAAGCTACCTTTAACATGCAATAAGCCTATTCTACAAGAAAACCTAATTTAACACTAATAAGGAAGAGGGTTACCTTAAGAAGAGCTTCCTTGCTGTTGTAGAGACTCTCTCTTGCTCTTATGAATGATTTGAATCAATATTCTTTAAGGCTACAGCAGGAACTCCAGCTCTCCTTCAACTCTCTCTCTTATTCTCTCTCACACACTCAGGTTTAATGCATACAACAACCTCTAAGTCCCTCCAATTGCCTTCCCCTTTGCTGGAGCATAGGGGGTATTTATAGAGTTTCATTAGGATAAATCAATGGCTGGGATTAAAACCCTAAGAATTAATCCAAGGGTTATTAGAGACCCCCTTGGTGCTTAAGTAACTCAAAAGTTACCAAAAACTAGAAGGAAACACATCCAAAAGAGCCCATGTATGTCAAAATAGGTAAGAGTCCGCTTCAGCAACGAAGTGGAGAAGAAATAGGAAAGTGGCCTCAGGTGACCACCAGGGCTAGGCGGCTAGCCGCCCGAGGCTGGGTGGTTACCCGAGCCCACTTCGGATTTTTACTTTTTTTGGACTCCTTCTCCTTCTAGAAATGTTTCAGGGGTCAAATCAACTCTGATTTTGATAAAACAAAAGCCAAAACGACCGTGTTTCGATGAGGAATACATTTTTGAATATTTTAGGGTGAAAACCACTAACCATGGGGGCATGGTTAGGTTTGACAAAGGCGATTAACCGCTATGCTTTACCTTTGCTAAGCATAGGTGTGCACATAGGATCAAACCAAATGCTTTCCATATCAAAATTAAACTTTCTAAAACACTTTTAGGGATAAAATGATGACTAATTAAAGTCAATTTGAGGAAAATTGATTAGTAATTGTGAGTCAATTTGAGCTAACCCAAAGAAGGGTCAATTAACCAACTTGAACTACATCGAGCCATTTTAATCCTAAGCCATTGATTCATCAAATTGAACCTAGAAATACTTTATATGCATCAATATGAACTCCAATTGACAATTTGGACATCATTTCAAGGTCCAATGAAAATTTTGTGACTTAAAAGACGATTATACCCCTCAAGTCACAAAAGCTCTTATTAACCCTCAAGATCAACTCCAAATTGAACCAAAATTCATATCCATTGTCCTTGTGACTCTAGAAACCTAATGCAAATGACTAGACTCAAAAACAAAACAAAAACATGCATGAAATGATGAGCCCTAGTAAGGTGGTGCAAAAATAGGGTGTGACAGCATGTTTGAAGTAAGGGATCAAGTCATCCTTTTTAACATCATACTGCATCAAGAGCTGGTTAATCACCAGTTTGGAGTCTCCATAAACCTCAAGTTCTATGATCTTCATTTCAACAGCCATTTTAAGTCCGATGATTAAAGCTTGATACTCTCCTATATTGTTCAAATACAACTCAGTAAGGACAAATGAATAAGGCAATATTTGTCTTTGGGGAAAAACGAAGATTACGCCTGCTCCTACACCATCAGAACGTGCAGCTCCATCAAAGAACATCATCCATAGGGGACGAGTTTCGATGTAGAAGATGTCTTCATCGGGCAATTCATCAGAAATCTCCCAGCCTACAGGGATTGGATGGTCTGCTAAAAATTTTGCTAGAGCTTGCCTCTTGACCATTTTCTATGGGGTATAGATGATCTCAAAGTCATTAAGTAAAATGGACCACCTTGTTAGTTTCCTTGGGATAACAGGCCTTGATAATACATACTTCACTAGGTCTGCTTGAGCTATTAAGCGCACTGTGCATGCCTGCATGTAATGTCTCAACTTTTTGATTGAGAAGATAAGAGAAATACACATTTTCTTAATAAAGGAGTATTTTATCTCAAACTCAATGAGAGTCCAACTTAGGTAATACAAGGCTTTCTCTTTACCTTCGTCATGTTTTTGTACGAGAAGGGTCCCAAGTGACAACTCTTGTGCGGCAATGTAGCGTATAAGCGGCTTTTCCAGCATAGGCGTGCCTAAAACAAGAGGACTAAGTAGATAGTCCTTAATGCTTTTTAATGCATTGCTACAAGCTTGGTCCCATTCAAACTGAGCCCCCTTTTTTATGAGCCGATTGAAGGGCTGGCATCACCCAGCTAGGTTTGAGATAAACCGACGGATGTACGCAAGACAACCTCGAATGCTTCTAAGCTCTTTCAAATTCCTTGGTTCAAGCATATTCCTTATGGCGTCAATTTTGAATTGGTCCACCTCAATTCCTCAATGTCATACAATGAAGCCAAGAAACTTCCCCGAAGTGACGCCAAAGGCACACTTAAGGGGGTTTATCTTCAGCTAGTATTTCCTTAACCGATTGAACACTACACAAAAATCTTGTAGATGATCTTCCCTTTTCCTTAGTTTTAACAACCACGTCATCCACATAGCATTCAATATTCTTGTGCAATATATCATCAAATATTCTTTGCATAGCACGTTTGTAAGTCACGCCAGTGTTAGTTAACCCAAATGACATTACTTTGTAATAGTAAATACCTTTTGGTGTACAAAAGGTAGTAAGTTCCTTATCCTTCAGTGGCATTGTTATTTGATTGTAGCTAAATGAGCCATCCATGAAAGATAATGCCTCATGTCCCACTGTTGCATCAACCATGAGCTCAATGATGGGCAAAAGGAAGTCATCCTTTAGGCATGCATTGTTCAAGTCTTGAAAATCCACACAAATGCGAATTTATCCATTCTTCTTTTGGAGTGGGACAATATTAGCGATCCACGTCGGGTACTTCACTTCTCTAATGAATCCCGCTTCAATCAATTTGTTAACCTCAATTTCTATTTGTGGAACAAGTTCTGGCCAGAAGCGGCGTTAAGCCTGCTTGATTGGACGAACTCCATTTTTTACAGTGAGAAGCAACTTTTGGGTTAAGACCTGGCATTTCTTTGTACAACCATGTGAAAACATCTCGATACTCTAATAAGAGTTCAAAGTATTATTTCTCTTCTTTAGGGGACAACAGTGCACTCACAAATATTGGTCAAGGGTCATTGTGAGTGCATTATTGTCCCCTAAAGAAGAGAAACAATACTTTGAACTCTTATTAGAGTATCGAGATGTTTTCACATAGTTGTACAAAGAAATGCCAAATCTTAACCCAAAAGTTGCTTCTCGCCAGGAACCAAGCTTGACCCCTTGCAAAGGTCCAACTCATCATTACCAAAGAAGGTTCAAAGCTAGGGTACGCCATTGGGAAGGTGTTAGGCACCCGATGATGCCCGATCCGAAGATCTGCCCCCACTTTATGTTCATTAATCATGTTTAATTGTTTGATTTAATTAGGATTACCCTATTTCATGCGATAAATTAATTACACACACGTATGGCAGATTAATATGATACAATAATGAAACAATATAATGTAATAATAAAATGAATGAAATAAATAGTCTTAACTAAAGAATATGAAATCTATCAGAGAGCATTCATGCGTATGCTTACTGTGTATATGCGTACGCACTATAAACCATGCGTACGCACTTCAACCTGCAAGATAATCGTTAATCCTTCCTACAAGACAATCATTATCTGAATTGAATCCAATATCATGCTAAAACGTATCGCAATACCTTCGATACGCTTATTAACTCTACCAGATTCAAATGAACACAATAAATAAAAGGAAATCTAAGGTACTATCCTATCTCATGCATTTTCACAGATGGAATCATGTCTCTTGCATCATAAGTAATCATAAAGCATGGTTATAAAGTATTTTACCACGTGCAATAATACGAACACGTCGCTCTCTCAAGTCCACCGCCAATCCGAATCACCTACCTCCTTGAGTTAAAGTTTTTTCTCACTCACTATTTATTTCTATTTTCTAGCCTTTAAACAATAATTTTTTCGATCCTTTTCTAAACCCTCACCTTAGGTATTTATAGGGTAAAATTAGGTTTAACCTCACCCTCTGAAACCTTAGGAACTTCTCTAATTGTCCTTAGCCCGCTCCTCTTCTTCTATAAGGTAAAGGTATTAGCCATCCCCTGAATCATGGAAGATTTTAGTACAGGTAAGGAAAATGGGGATTTCGTGCGTATGCATGGTCCCATCATGCGTACGCATTACCATATCATGCGTATGCACTATACTTCGTGCATACGCACACCATAAATATGCGTACGCACACTTGCCACTAATCTAGTTTTAAATAATCTTCTTAAGTTATTCTATTCACTCAACTCATCGAAAAAATGCTGAGATTTAGCAGAAAACATTTGGACCTCATCATCAGGAACCCATCGCAAAATGTAGGAACAAAATGGGGTGTCTACAACGAGTTTCTTCGTCATCCTTTACTTCTGTCCAATCTTTCTTTTCTTTCCTTTGCCACTGTTTACTTTCTGACGAGGAACTTAGGGTCCCAATCCATTCGAAGACCGATTTCTATTGATAACAATTCAGACACCCTTTTCTATTTTTGGAAACACTAAGCCTACTGAAGACAAAGACTCAACCAATCGAATTGTTGATGCGATCAAATGCGAGAGTTGGAAGTGTAGACTTTTGATCTTTTCACTTAGTTTCCTCAACCACCTCAATTGTTATGTATTGTGCACTTACTTCCCTTTTCCCTTAGAAGAGATCCGGATAGGTTATAGGGGCACAAAACCAAGACCAACCTTGGGAGGATTAATAGCATAACCTTTTTGCTTTAACTTCTTTTGTGTATCATTCAAGCCATGAATTCTTTCTCCAGTCACCTCTCGTCTTAGTTCTCCCAATGGCAGAAGATCAGCAAAATCATAACCAGATTTGGCTAGTAGCTTGTATGCTTTTGGATCGAACCTTCACTAGTTTACTTGCCAGGAAGAGGGCCATATTCTACTGGTGATCCTGAGGGCCTAACAAATCCCTTTAGTGATTTGTTAAGATTGGTTGGCCGACTTATAGTTGTAAGGGGCATCGTTAATCTTTCTTTAAGGACATGAAGATCTCCTTCCTCTAGCTCCTGAAATTGCTTTGCCTTATCTTCTTGCGTTTTTGAACACTTAACGAATAGGGGTTCCCCTTCATTCTATTGAGATACAGGAACATATCGATAGATTGGGGAAGTGCAAAGAGCCTTTCAACTTGATCTTTCTTCTTTAGGAGAGCTATTTAGGGCTGGTTCTTAGCTTTAATGACGATATTTCTTGCTGTAGGTGGATTATCTTGTTTATTCTTTCTATACTTCACCTTCCCTGTGGACAAGATCTCTATGGGAAGAACTTCATGTACTGCATCCTAATCTTCATAGAACTTTGCATCAGCAAAATAGGTTTCCGCCTCAGCCAATGGCTTAACATCGACCTTAACCTTCTTTGGCTCTTCGTTCTTGTAGAACTTGAAACATTGATAAAGTGTTGATGGAACCACTCTATTCTCATGTACCCAAGGTCGGCCTAAAAGCAGGTTGTAAGATGTCTTTGAATTGATCACATGGAACAATGTACTTGAGATCAATTCTCCAATAGTGAAGCTTAAGCAGATTATGCCAATTGCATATTGCCGTCCTTAGTTGAACCCTTGTATCATCAAATGACTTTGAGTTAAGTTCGCCACCGCAATCCCTGTTTTATTGTTAGCTTGGACATAATATTGACAGCCGAACCTCCATCAATAAGGATGCGATTAACTTTTTGTTCCTGTAAGTAACTAAATACGAAGAATGGACGATTGTGGGGTTTAGAACCCAACTGTAAATCTTCGTTAAAGAAAGAAATCGCTACGCAACAGGAAGTGCATGCAATAGACCTCTCGTCTAATTCTTCGTCTTTACTTATCCTAAAAGCATACTTGTTAGGCTCTTTGAGAGCTTTAACTAATGCTTCTCGAATTATTAGGGGAAGCCGCAATGCGTCCTATAAACTAAATTGTGCTAGTAGCTTCTTTAGAGAGGTGGGAGTTTCAGACTTTATAGAAACCCTTTTAGAGTTACTATTAGTTATGGGGACGTCCAAGACCTCTTCTCCATCCTCAGAAGGCTCCTTTTCATCATGAATCTCATAGCATGAAACCATGTGAATTGTTTCGATTATGTCATCCTCCAAGAATCCCTTTGGGAAGAACTCTCGTAGAGTGACAAATGTTTGAGCTTTTTGAATATAGGATTCTTCCCCACCAATCTCAGCACATTGAGTCGTAGCTTTTTTGATAACCATTTTTTTCGAGTAGGAAAGCAGATTCACATTAGGTTGCCTCTTTTTTGGCCAATCTTGTCGGGGTTGAGATAAAATTCGTCTTTGCAGTTTCCACGGTGTGATAAGTGTCCATACTTTTTCGTCAATAATATAAACTTTAGAAACAGATGGTGAATCACCAACTACAGGTGGAACCTTCATTTCATCAATTATGAGTGGAACTTCTATAGAGTTAAGCGACCCAAATTGAAGTGTCTGAAAGCATGCCCTTTGCATTGTTGTGTTTGTCAATGTTTTGGATGAAGTGCACCTATGACTAGGTGACCCAAAAGAGACAGTAGTATGATTTGCCTCCGCTATGCCTTCAAGATCCAAGTCAATCTTTCTTGTTTTCGCCAAGTTCACAATCAATTCTTTTAGCATAAAGCACTTCTCCACTGGATGGCTGACAATGTGGAGATATTTGCAGTATTTCAGATCATTAATGCGTCCCATCTCTTGAGGTCATTTGCATTCTGGGAGTTCGATCACTTTCTTCTCTAACAAATCTTTAAGCATACCAGGCACATCGAAATCTGGAAAAGGGTATTCCTTCTCTTCCATTTCCTTCAGAGTTGGGTAACGCTTATTATTTTCTTGGCGTCGCTTACCCTTCTTTTCCTCTTTCTTTCTCTCTTTCCTAGATATCTTAACAGGAATTACATTTACCGCCATTGCTTCCTTCGTGACGTTCTTTGAAGATTTGTCATTTCTTTTCACTTCTTTCCTTTCTTTTTGTCTGTTGATGATAAGAGGCTTGTCACTGCCATGACTAGAAATGCTAAGTTCTATGTCATGAGCCTGGGTAGCTAATTCTTCAAAGGTGCGGGGCTTAATCCCTTAAAAGATGTAAAATAGACCCCAGTGCCTGCCTTGTATACACATCTCCACAACTGATATCTCTGACAGTTGATCCTTGCAATCCAAGCTTAACGTATGCCACCGGTTTATGTAATCGATGATAGGTTCATCTTTCCACTGCTTAGTATTTATGAGTTCAATCATGCTCACCGTGCGGCGGGTGCTAAAATATCAATTTTTGAACTCTTGTTCCATCTGTACCCAACTGTCAATAAACTGAGGCTCGATATCGGTGTACCAATCGAACGCATTTCCTTTAAGAGAACGCACAAATTGTTTAACGAGCAAGTCCCCCTCTGTGCCTGCGTTATTGCAAGTCTCCATGAAATGAGCAATATATTGCTTTAGATTACCTTGCCATCAAATTGTAGAAACTTAGGTGGTTTAGCCAATAAGCATCCTCATATTATCAATTCACTTGGTGTATGGCTTTGAGTATGCGGGTGTACTTTGAGAAGAGTTCCTGTATTGAGTTTTGATTGTGTTTGCTATCATGTCTTAAAGCTATTCAATGGATAATAAAGCAATAGAAGTAGCTTGGGCTGATTGGATGGCTTGCGGCACTGCTGTGGACCTATTTGGAATCTCAAAGGTTGGGGTGTTTTGAGGAGTGGAGCCAGGAAGGTGTGTACGACCTTGGCTAGATTCTCCAGTATTGTGTACTTCCAGCTTATTTATGAGAGACGCAATTTGAAGGTTCTTCTCTTTATTTGCCTTGACAAGCTCTGCGATTACACGCTCCATCTCAACGAATTTATCCTCTGCAAAAGTAGCAGGGACCGTCATCATTAGTGGCATAACCATGGAACTGAATTGCGAAGATGACTCGAAGAACTCAGAACTAATTGCTTGTTTAGGAGATCCTGGGGAAGACCTTATGCTTGAGTTGGCATCCAAGACAGAAAATGAGGTTTTCTCCTCCGATAGTGGATCCCTTGAAGTTGTTGCCATTTTCCTTGAAGACATCATTGTATCCTTCTTTGCCCCTAGAGTGGTTAAAGAGTTAAGGTTCGCACCTTTGTGGCATCTTGAGAGTGCCTCACCAGTGCTATATTCGAAGCACTTGGCAAAGTAGCTGCCTTGGATTTACTACGAGTCATGGGGCCTGTAGAGGTGTTGCTACTTGCTACCAGCCGAAGCACTTCTGTTCGCGGCATCACCTTTTTTGTCGTAAGTGATTTTAGCCTTCTTAGAAGCCATTGTAGTTGTTGATTTGAGGTTAACTTCGGAGATAGAGATAAGAAGCAAAGAGGTCTCACCGAGCATGTCAAAAATTTGTACACACAAATTTTGTGTCCTGAAATAAAAAGACAAGAAACGCTGACAAATAACAATTTGTATTAAATGAAATAAATGGATACAATTCTCTATGAATATCTTTTACAAAAGATATAATCCTTTGATTAAATCTCTGTGAGCTTTACGATCTAGTGGCGGCAAACGCTTAATCTTGAATCGCTTAAGAGTACTCTTCTCCAGACACGTGGGTTGAAGTGCTTTGTTTAGACTCGAGGGCCATGTGGCTTGATCTCGAACGCGAACTTGGTAATGAAATTGTTCTTGTTGCTTCTTCTCGGTAGAGTGTCAATTGGAGCTCTCTGTCTATGTGTCCTTTTTCATTGATTGAAGCCTTGTATTTATAGACAAATATAAAGGTCTTCTTCTGGAAACCCCAGATTTGACTTCCCTTGATTTAGGTAATAATATTGATTTAAAGGGAGATTTGTCCCCTTAATTTTAGGTTTGAATTGATTTTCATCCCAAAGTTTTAGGGAATATTATCAATTAAGGAGGGATTTTCTCATTCATTTGAATTTTATGGAAATTCTTGTTGAAAGGTTTCCAAATGTGGGGAAACAAATTTCTCTAAATTATAGAAGGCAATATTTTATGAGTGGACTTTCTTATGAGTGATTTGGACCTCATAATGATAATGCTGACATGTGTCACACGTGGGACCCATGCAGATGTGATGGGCTATGTTGACACATGACTTTGATTGACTTGGTGAATTAGGCCAATACATAGGTTAGACCATCGGGCTTGTTTTTATCAAGTGGACTATGTCCACTAATAATTTGAATGAGTCTTATTTATCTTTGACTAATCAAATATTTTAAACTTTGACTATTTGAATCCAATGATGATTTGAGTTTTACACAATTTCAATGTCTACAACGAGTTTAGAAGAGATTTTGACGACTGAGATAGATAAAGAAAGGTTTCCTTCCTTAATCACGGCATGATATTCCCTAGCGAGGCATGGCTAACATGGACCATCACCAACCAAATTTCCTATCGTTCGTGAGATTTCTTCATTAAAACCGGCGAGGTCAACCTTTGTCGCCGTCAATATTTTTGCACACCGGCATGGGACCCACAGCATCATGAAAAACATCGACCCATGTTCCCATCATATGCTGCCAATGTAAATTCAGTCAGGCAGATTAGCTATCTCCAAGCACCATATAAAAGAAATTAAATTAAACTAAAATGGGGCATATTGAGGATCGCTATTCCTTTCAAGTGCCGAACCAGGAAGGTGGTGCATCACCATACTGACATAACTTGACCTTAGGCTCTTCAAACACTCCAATTAGAGGTCACTGGCTGATTTCACAAAGTTTACAATTCCATGGAGATAACTCTCAAATGTTCGATCACGCACCTCAAAGCTCTTTACAGAAGCAGAAACTTGAGGGAAGTATTCTCACAACTATTAATTTTCTTTTGCTATTTAGTCTCATTGGACTTTCTTTGTTCTCCAATCTCTAAGTAGCACACCACCTACTCGTTGAAATGTTCAACCCAATCACTCGGCTAGAGAGTCGTAGTCATTCCAACAAAAAATAAATAAATAAATAACGCATGAGGGGTTAGGAGTAAGGTGGCAGCCCCCATGCGTTCTTTTTTTCTTTTTTTTTCTTTTTTTTTTTTTTTTTTTTGATAAAAAAAGGTTCTGGCGAGGGGAGGCTACTCTAGTCCAGGGCAAAGGTAAGACTTACATTGAATTTAAAGATCACCCATCAAGGAGGACTGCTAGTAACGGAAATCAAACTTAAGTTTTACAAGCAAAGAATTTAATCCTTACTAACTAAACCAACCCTTGTTGGCTTCCCCTCATGCATTTTACTCTATTTCTACACTAGGGGAGAGACATCATGAAATCTGTCTTAGAAAACTTGGTTATTGAATTTTTGTATTCTCATGTTCAAAAGATCTTGTCTATCTTTTCATAAGGGTATATTGTCCCACAAAACTCGCCGCATCTCGCCACGAGAGGGTTATCTTCACTATGGATCTTCCATTATTGTCATAAATGTGGGACAACCTTTCAATTTAGCTCTATTACTATCCGTCATTATCCTGCTATTTGGTGAAATGATGGTCACCTTGAGTTTCAAGCATTGAGCATTGGACCAACTGTCCCAGTACATGCTTATTCGACTACATTAGAAGCTTAGGCACTTGTATTGCAACCAACACTGATCTGTAGATGCTCAAAAAAATTTAATTATTTTCATTGTTTTCCAAAGCATAGAGTGTGTGGGGGCACAACTCCAACTTCCTTTGTTATCATTCTAATGCACTCTCCTATCAATGGATAACATTTAGAATCCCTGACCAAAACTTTCCTTCAGCTTGTAGCTTGGGATCATTAAGCCTTATAAATTCTAATATGACATATTGAAATAATCTATTAGATTGCAGTCATTATTGTTCTGCCTTAATTCCTATGCTTTGTCAGCATAGACCTAATTGCATCCCTTTACTTTGATTATAATGGAATTAATGGGTATATCATTTGAAAAGGTATCACGTCTATGGCCGAATTTAGAGGCATTTGGATTATCTGATCATTATTGCAATGACTCATTATCACAATGAACCTGGGTACGTAGCCCCCACTTAGTATATATTAAGAGTAATAGATCATGGAAAGAATAATATAAAACTGATTTTGGGCATGCTAATTTAGAATTTTTTGTGGTCAGCTCATTTGTTCCAGCTATATTATCATGATATTGGCCTTTCTAATTCATTCTTGCTCCTAAACTCGAGGATTTAAATAATATACACAGACCATTCTGTAATAACATATGGCTTTGTTGATGCATTTATCTATAAATGTTCATCTATATATATATATATATATATATATATAGATATATTTCTCAATTTGATATGCATCAAGAGAATATGCTTGCTACATACGAATTCAGTTGGGATTCACATTCCCTATCTGATCTCATCTAACTCATTTGATCGATCTCTTTGTTCCATTGCTTTGCTTGTCATGGAATTAGAGAAATTTCTACATAAGCATGTATATTTAAAAATCTTTGTTCCATTAGATCAATATCATGCGCACAAAGTGAATGACTAGTTGATTTACTACTTAATTTCCATAATCTGCGAACTTACAAAAAATTTCTTCATTTCAAGGATAAGGAACAGATCATGAAGAATGCCATGAGCTTCTCATCCAATTCTGGCATTATGTGAACGGCCAATTACAAGAGTTTGTAAACACCAACATGCTGGATAGCAACATTTCACACGTTCGTTCAGCATCAAGCTCTTGTTTACTCTATCAATACACCCAACCAATAGTGTCTCTTTATAGTACTATTGCCTGATGCGTCCCATGAGTGCTCTCGGTTACACTGGGGACATCCCATGTTTCAGCTCTTCAAAACAAAATTGGAGCATATGGCACTATATATACCTGGTGAAAAATTTGGAGGCCTCTCAACTTAATATCATATCTCAAGAAACTCAGGCTTATGAAACAAGCATTGATCCAGCAAGCTATCGAAATACGCAATCATTAGAAGACATTCAGCTTCACCAACCAGCAATGAATTTAAAGTGAGACACCACTTTGCAACTGCCACCAACTGCAGTTAAGACTTATTCTCTGCCATTTCCCCTTCAATTTGGCACCAAGTTTTGTTGAGATTTTAGTTGATCTGCTCAATCTTGCTCTGGAGCTGACACTAGAAATACTGGTCAGTAGCTACAATGTACGCAGTTGCTCCTCAATTGCTCTAGCAAGGCACCTCCTAATGTAACTCTACAGAAGCAAGGAGACAAAGTGGCCACTACAGTCCTGTCTCTCCTACTTGTACATGCTTAACCATTGGCGAAATTTATACATTATCGATATTTGCCAAAACAGTTTTCTTCGCCAGAATAGCTACCATTTATCTTACTTGGTATAAAGGCTAGTAATGCATGCCGGACCTTCACTTATTTTGAGGGTGGTCAGTGAATGTATTCACAAGCGCTTTTAGTCAGTAGCAATCTTCATCAACCTAATGGGGAATCACAACCTCTCTCACTTTGAGCTATCAACATCCAGATCATCCAGTTTATGCTCAAAATTGGGCTAGCATATGAACCTCTTTCTAGCAAGGGTGCGGCTCAGCACCTTGGCGTTTGCACCTAAATATATTTCATGTTTATTTCTAATACAAGAAAGGCTAGGCAACTCGACAAGAACGTGCATATGAATCTCACCGTTCTAACTATGGCTTTAACTCAACAACACATAATGTATGTGAGTTCGACATATGCACACATTTATATCTTCTATATTTTCTAACACAAGTGCAGCTTAATTGTAGTTCAACTCCATGGCATATGTGCCTATTTGCTTCACACATTTTTCCAAAGGAAAGAAACATGGTGCAACTGATCAGCCCTGCGATAGCAAAGCTGGCATGCCAAGCGGCTTTGCCAATTGAAATTGCAGCTCTGGCTCAATCAGCTCTTTAGCTCAACTATTACTCAATATAAGCTCTTCAACTCAAGTATCAATCAACTGCAAATATCCAACTTAAGGCCGGCTTCGCCCATTTGACTTAGTCTTCAATGGTTCAATCCATCGATCAGTATGGATCTCCAAGCCCTCACCAGTTGAGGCACCTCCACGCCCTCACAAGCTGTGGTGAGGCATCTTCAAATTAACCCTCCAGCTAAGGTGTTTTTAAGTCTAGAAAATAGGAAAACTCCAAAGACTTCTGTTATCTTCAAAAAGCCCTGGCCCACTCCAGGTACTCATCCGGCATTTGAATAAATCCCCAGTTGAGGAAAAAAGTCATAACCCACTCCAGACACTCACCCGGTAGCTGAACAAATCCCCCGTTGAGAAAAAAAAAAAGCCCTAACTCGCAACTAAGCACTCATCTAGCAAGCAAATAGCTAAGCCACTAAGGAAAGTAACATTTCCAAAAGCCCTAGTCACTCCTTAACATCTCCAAGAACTTCATGGCCTTTCCAAAGGCCAATCTCGCCTTCATGCAATCAACATGTTAAAAGACCAACTCAGTTAGACTACTTCCTTCACCCAAGCCAATAAGCTTGGCCTTGAAAATGGGGGGCTACTGATGTGGGAGAAAAATTCGGCCCAATATAAGAGCGCCACGTGGATTTTTTTGTCATCAACATATGGATTGGGTCTGGGTCAATGCCCAGATCCGGATCTTGATGGGTCGACGGACCCAATGGTTGACAGGTTTCTTGTTCTGATTTGCCTGTGATTGAGGTTTTTTCCACTACAGACACCACACAAGTACAAAGTACAGAGATCGAGCTATTTGTAATTGATCTCCTTTTATGTATGAGGAAATCACTCTTCAGAATCGACATCATCTATTAAGGACTCCAATAATTCTTTCAGGTATAGGAAACAGTGCTCAAATCCTCTCACTTCAATAGGATATGCCTCCACCAATTCCTACTGATCGAAAACGCAACTACATGTACTTCAGTTCAAGGATATATTGAAGAAAAGCTTTAATTCCAACTAATTGTAAATTTGTAATGACAAAAAATTAATCATCCATGAAGCAGCTATAAGCCTATAACATTGTTTAGTTTTTCAACAACCTCCCTGATAGCAAGTTTATCCATGGCGGGTAGCAGTTAGCTAGACATTGTGATAATCACAATCCGACGTTAATACATTTATGCGGCCAAAATTCTTTATTCCTTTTCAGCATGTTGGAGAAAGGGAGAGTCGCGTCTCTTCTTGTCCAAGTCGCGGAGGCATAGCTACAACACTTTTTAAGCGGAAGTAGGTAGCACGTTTGAATGGGTTGGGATTGGCTCCATCATTTCGTTTGAATCAGTATTACCAATCCTCCATGTTCCATTGAATTACTGTCTCTGTCTTGTGTCTTTCTGTGCTTGTATTTGCTGCTTTCTCACTTTCAGACCATGCAAACCCAGACGATAAGATGGCCATCAATTCAATTTATCCATCTATGCTGGACTGAATTTCAATATTCTCACATAGACGGCCGGAATATGGTCGATCAATATTGTCTCATAGATGATTCGGACAAGTTTTAGTTTTAGTTTTAGTTTTTTTTTTTTTTTTTTTCATAAAAAAAATGCACTACGCAATAACACAATCCCCTTTACATAACACAGATATCTAACAATTAAACTATATATATAATTATAAACAAAGAAGACACCCAGGTTAAATATGCGGGAGTTCCTTGATTTAATTTTGCTACGTCCAAACTAGATTACAAGAAAGAAAGCAAAGAAAGATCTTCAAAATTAAAAATTAAAAAAAAAAATTAAACGAAAACCAAAGAAGGTGTTAACACTGATCGATCACACCCCCACAAGCTGTGGCTGTGGCGGGGGAGGCGGAGGAGGTGGCTGCCGCACCGCCGGGGACTGGGGTGCAGTTTCTTTACGGCGGTGTGCGTTCTTGTTATTGTGCATCCACACCTTGAGTACGTTCCTTTTTATCCCAAGCTCGGAGCAGAACTCCGTGAGCGCCACGTCATCGTGCTTCTGTATCCTCCAACCCAACCTCTCTGCGAACTCTAGCATCTTCTCCTTCTGCTCCTGCGTGAACTTGGTTCTAAACCTCTTGTTCCTGAACGACGTCGTCGTAGTCGCAGTCGCAGACCCCGCCCCGATCCCCACTTGCACGTCCCCTCTCTCCGGCGTTCCCGATCGTCGATCGTACTCTCTCTCCTCTTCATCATCATCATCGTGATGAAAAATCTCATTGGAATTGACGTCTCCGATCACCATACCACCATGAAGTTGATGATGCGGATGAGGCGCGTGCACTGACGCTGTGAACACTCTCATCTTCTTCTTGTCCCACCTCGGCGTGGTGGGCCCACCATTATACAACAACATGGGCGGCGGTGGCAATGGCGGTGGTGGTAGCGGTGGAGAGTGCATGAGGTGGAGATAATGATGCTCACCGCCGGGCACCTCCCGCCTATGGAAGTTCCGGTGGCATCCGCACGCGGCGCATATTAGCGACTCGCCGGAGGGCATGAACTCGCCGCAGCCGTCGTTGGCGTGGCCGCCGATGGAAGCCGCGTGGTTCTTCATGCACTCTCTGTACTTGACGAGCTTCCCGGTTTTGGGGTTCATGACAACAGGATCGATCGGTGATTCGATGCTGGACCGGAGGTTCTTGTCGACCGGTTTGGTCTCGTCTGTGTCGCCGTCTGCGCTATCGGCTTCGGTTTTGGTGATGTGCGCATAAGGCACTACACTTAAGTCCATACCCTTCATTATGGCCTCAAAGAATTGAACCTGAGAGATGGTTTGAGTTAGAGAGAGAGAGAGAGAGAGAGAGGATTAGGAGAGATGGTGTTTTGTGGTGCTAAATTGGAGGAGGGTCTGATGAATTTTGGCGGAAGTAGGAGTTAAATTTGGAGGAACTCCGACACTGGCATTGTCGTAATCTGTCATTTGGAGAAGGCAGCGTGAATTGAATTTAAGACAAACATGACGACCGAGTGATCGTGTTCGTTTAGAGAGAGAAAATATTTTACACAAGTCTACGAATTGCTTAACCGACACCTGTCGGTTATCAGTTCCTATTTTGGAATTTTTCTCTTTCTTCTGTTAAATTTTCTTTTTAAAAGTAAATTTAAGTAGAGTGGGGTATGTGTGTTCGTGTGCCAATTTTTTTTTTTTTTTTTTTTTTTTTTTTGGGGGGGGGGGGGGGACGCCCGTTACAACAATGCTACGAGAGTAAAGATTTGATAATGGTTTGAAAAAATTTGTCATGATAGGATGGCTTGAATCACAGTAGCATGGCTATGGTTTTTTTCAAGCCATCACTACATCCGAAGTCATGATTACGGGTGTTAATGATTCGGTTTTAGGATAAATTTCAAATCAAACCTTTATTCTTTGGTTTTGTTTTTACCATACCAAAATCAAACCATATTATAAAAAAACCAAATCAAACCAAACCAAAAAATTTTGGTTTGATTCAGTTCGGTTTTAACCTATCAAGTAACAACAAATAATTGAAAATGAAAAAAATGACATGCCAAACTCCGAATAAAAATATTTTTTTAAAAAGCATTACATTAGCAATTAAAAAAAAAAATTAAACATTGTATCAAAATAAAAACATATTAACATATGTTAATGCAAGTTCAAATCTCCAATGTAATGCATGCCAAAATCACTAGTCCCTTAGTCAGTACTTACTATTAAGTAGGTGTTGTACTTCAGTAAATTTAGTACTACTATTTTGAATCTATTTCTTATTTTGCCCTTATTAGAGTAGGAAATTTACAAACTAAAATTTGATATATAATATATAAAATTATATATATATTATATATTTTTTAGTTTTTTGGTTTGGTTTGGTTTTTTAAACATGAAAACCAAAACCAAAGCAATTTAATTCGCTTTTCTAAAATTAGAACCAAAACTAAATCTAATGACAAAAAAATCAAACCAAACCGGCCAGTTCGGTTTGGTTCTCGGTTTTAACGTAAACCACTAACACCCCTACTCATGATACGAGCTCTTTCTTTAAGGCTACTCTGCAAAAGTTATTATACATCTTAGAGCATCTCCAGTGGTAAGTCCTGTGCTATTGCTATATTATAGCACTAGTAATCGAACACACGCGATGCGTGTGCAACACATTTTTTTCAAGTTTTTACACTATTAGTGGAACTGCTATGTAAATTTCCAAGTTTTTTAAACAACATGTGTGTGTAGGAGAAAATTAAGGGGAAACAGGTTGTGGTGGATTTCTTAAAGTTGGTAAAATTACCAAATCGTCTCTTAGCTTTATTAACTTGTAAAGGTGTTTTAGTATTTCCAGATGCAATCCAACCACAATGGGAATTGGCTTTATATATATATATATATATATATATATATATATATATAGTAGTATAGATTTAGTACAAGTTGGCCCTACTCTAATGGTGTGCTAAAAACTTGTACTAAAAATAGAAATAACTCACACTTATGCCAAATATAGCACAAGGGTGAGTTATTACTATATTTGTCATGTAAGTTCTCCCTCCATTTCTCAACAACCAAATACACTAGCAAGTCAGGAACTGTGAAAAATACAATATTTCTTTTCCTCCATTTCTCTTCTAAAATTTTCTCAATAACCAAACAACCCGTAAATAAATACAATATTTTCAAAAATAATACTGAAATCTTATATATATATATATATATATATATATATATATATATATAAAGGCAAAAATATATACCCTTTCTTTTAGCCCATTCATCCCACTCAAGCAACCTCGCATTTGATCCACAATATATCCCATTCATTATCTTACGAGACCTCCAATCTGTGGAATCACAGTTTTGTGTACGTTCATCTTGATCAACCCTAAGTACATGCTTGCTTTCAAGCATCTCAATTTCCCTAACATACTTGTCCCAATTAAATTTTTTTTTATTTTTTTTATTGGAACAATGGAGGTTGGAAGATGGTAGTTGGTAATTTATAAAAAATTGAGGGAATTGAGGTTGTAGCAAAAAATAGCATATTATGTCATTTGCACCATTGGAGTACCTTGTGCTAAATTATAACATTTGGTACTGTAACATGTGCTAAAATAGTAATAACATAGGTAATTTAGTTCATATCACTGGAGATACTCTTAATCAAGGTTTCATCATATATTTTAATCAAAATTCGCAAAATTATAATATAATTGAAGAAGAAAATTTAAATTTTTGGCTGACATGTGTTATTGTGAAAGAATTGTACCACAAAAAGCCATAGGAACTAGTATAGTGGTGAAAGAGGGTGAAAAAAAGGGATAGGAATATGATAAATTAGATGTTCGAATCCCTTCCAATATACTGAAAATAAAATAAAATAAAAAAGTTGTACCACAAAATTAGTCAAATGGAATTTTTATATAAATTTTTATATCTAGTGACAAGGCTTGAATATCATAATTTGTGTTGTGCTCAAGGGCAGAGCAAGGGGGTCGACTATCCCACTTAATCCTTCTGAAATTATAATTTTATACATAAATTTTAGATATATTTGTAAATTTGCCCTATATGATTTTTTTTTTCTCAAGTTCTTTTTCTAACCATTTTTGCCTCCAACCGATGTTTTATATATACGCTCCATTTGTTGATTGGCTTTCTTGTGCACATTTTCTTTTTATTTATGTTGGTTTCTTTTCTTAATGTATTCTCATTAGTTGCCCTGCTATAGAAATTTAATATCTCGATCAATAATTTTTTTTCCTTTAAAAAATAATAATACCGATGGAGAAACATTGTAATTAGTCGTCGCAACTTGCAAATTTGAACGTTATTTTCTTCCTTTTGTCAGTCATTTTCTTCCTTTACCCTCTGCTACCATGTTTGTACATGTTAGCACATGAGGAAGCAAGACCTAACAGAGACAAGTCCTACCTAATTTAGACTTGTCTGTTAAAATCGAAGGCAGATCTTTTGTCCCCAACAAGTTGTACTGCATGCACGTACCAAAAAACCTCGTCACGCACATGAGAAAAATAGACCATTTATGTTTTATATACTAGGTTAAATAGTTGGGTAATTGACAGTTTTGCGTCATGTAATGGAATACATATTCAAAACAGGGTTTTTTTAAAGTGTAACCTTAGAACATATGTTAAGTTACAATCAAAGAGTTAATCATCGCATGAAAAGTGATGAAAATGCATAAAAAATAATGAAAGTTAATTAGAAAAATATGAAAATGCTTAAAAATTTATGCAAACACATTTTTTTATGAAATGATTCGCTCATTTGTTTTTTAGAATACTGTAATCAATCCCAAAGTTGTCCTGCTTTAGGTCGATAAGCTTACTTTGGAGCACCCCTCTATTTGGGGCAAGGGTTCCCCTTCTCCTCCTAAGGTGCCCCCTCTCTCTTGGTGGACACCCCCGCCTTCTGGTTGGTTGAAGGTTAATTTTGATGTTGCGATTCGAGACTCAATTCTCAGTCCTAGGAATTATTGTTAGAGATCGATGGTGTTGGGTCCTTCCTGTTCGCTTGGACATATAAGTAAGGCCCTGTGGATTGGTTAGTTGTCGAAGCAAAAGCAGGCGCCTTGTTTCGCTTTGAAGGTAGCTTGGGATGCTAAGGTTTTGGACATTATCTTAGAAGGCAATGCTACTTTTGTGTTGGATCCTATCCGTGATGAGGGACTACCTCCTCCCTCAGTGATTGAATCGCTTGTTACTGACGTTAGAATTTTGCTTTGTAATTTCAATATGTCTATTGTTAGATCTATCGCTAGAAGGGCTAATCATACTACCCAAAAACTTGTCCAATGAGCTGCCTTCTGTAATAAATAATATTAATCTCTCACCTACTTAGCTCAATTTTGGAGGAAGTCAAGATTGGAAATAACACTGGTTTTGCTTCTTAATATATTCTTACTTGTTTATTAAAAAAAAATAGAAAAAAAAAATCCCATTAATTGCAACTTAACATATGCCCTTAGGCATACATTAAGAAAAACCTTCAAAATAATAGCATGTCAATCCTTAAGTTAATTTGGTTTTGATCTTTTTAATTTAAATTTTAAATAATTTTTCTTTTACTATTTTAAATTTTTGAGGATATTTTTTTAAGACAAAAATGTATCAAACTATGAGGGATGGTAGTTATGACAGAGAGAGAACACATTCCATATCTTAAAATGACCACTTTAACCCCCTTTTTTTTTTTTTTTTCATCTTAAAAGTTGATGATGACCTTTTAGTACTTCACACTGTACATTCAATAAAAAATTACAACCCCTTTTCTATGATAATATAGATAGATCTTTTATGTGTTAAGTGAAAATATAAAAACTTGTTCGAAAATTAGGTTAAGCTAGTTCAAAGAAAAAAACATTCCCTAATGTTAAACAAACATAGAGTGGATTTAAAATAAGGGTAAATTGTGGTAGGGGTGCAAGTTAGTTCGAGTAGACCGGCTCCAAGGATTGGACCAGTCTTATCAATTCGATCTGATTCCGATTTAAAATTTTTAAGAATCAATCGATTCAATTCGGTCCACAATTTATGGGAATTCAGAACCGAACCAGACCGAATTAATTCCTAAATTCCAATCAATTCCATATATATATATATATATATATATATACCTTGTAAGAAAGGGACTATATATATATAGTCCCTTTCTTCCAAGGTTAACCTAACCTAACTTTGCAATTCATATTTTACATGTAATTCATATTTTACAAAACTAATCGTTGAATTAGGTAACTTCATCACATAGGTTGTGCATACAAGTAATCAAGTTTGATCAGAGACTGATTGTTATTTGATCCAAAAATTACATTTTTTTAATCAATGACAATCGTTTATTTTGTCTATTTAATTATGAGTGAAATAGTTCTTAATCTCAGATAAACTTGATTTTTGATATGCATGACTTTCACATGCAGTAAATCTAATCCAATGGTTGGTTTTGAAAAATGAAAATTAGAAATAGAGTTTTGAAAGGTAACCTAACATAAAGTTAGGTTAGTTTAACCTCATAAGAAGGGAACTCTATATATAGATATGTTAATATTACATGTAATATAAGTCAAAACCCAGAATTGGACTAAATCTGGACTGTTTTTTCTTGGTTCGGTCTAGTCTGGTCCAATGCTAATTTCGATTCCGATTCCGATTCTGTTTTTAAAGACGAATCAAATTAATTTAGTCCGAGTCGGGATTTCCCACTAGGCAAGATTAGAGTAGACCGAGTTGCACTCCTAAATTGCAAATAATCTCCTGAAGTATATATGGGAGGTAGATCAACAAAAATTCCCTAATGTTCAAAATCAAACAAAGTCCCCCCCCCCCCCCCCCCCCCCCCCCTCTCCCCGCCCAAAAAAAATGCTCAAAATCTAATAGTGTTTAAAACAATTTTGGGAGAATATTACTTTTAACATTATGAGGGTATTTTTTGCTGACGCCCATATTTCAAGGAACCATATGCAATTTATCGTTGAAATAAAACTAAAAAAAACATTATGTTTATATCTTATTTTCTATAAATAAATAAAACCATAATATATTTATAATAATTTTAAAAACTTACAAAAGAGTGGTGAAAAAAAAAATGAAGTTAATCTCTTCTCCCACTAACCATATGTACGTTTGAATTTTTCAAACAGTCCCCAAACTAACATTCAAGATCTTAATATATTGAAGTGATTTGTCTGAGTCTATCAAGTAAGAAAATGGCAAACTCACCCTTTGAGTTTAGTACCTCATAACAAAATTATCCAAATGAGTTGCTCGGCCCCTCGTCAACACGCGATGATATTATTAACATTAATACTATAATTTAAGGATAGAGACCTCATTTATCATTTGGTAAATTTGTTGCAGGCAAGTTGGCTGAAAAAATTAGAAAGAAAAAGAAAATACAAACATGTTTCCGCTGACACGTGTCAGTTCTGAGCTCCGTTGACGAGGTTTACACGAACTAAGAGGGATAACGGGGGCTACCACGTGAGAACTCCAAAGGAACAAACCGTGAAAAGTAGAAGGTGTCGTGTCATCATCGCATTGGGTACTCAGCGTCCTCTTTTACCGCTCGTGAAATGTCGATGTCTCATTATCAGTGACCGGGACCCACCACGTGGGTTCTGATAAACGGATCAGAGAATCGAACGGCTACGAAGCCAAGAAGGCGCTGACGAGATCCACTGGTATGGGCATTCTGAGGGTTTCCATTTTTTCCTTCCCACACGTCACGCTTTTCCCACCATGCTGTAGGGGCCCACACCGTCAGAATGGAGGGAGCCTTGGGGAGCGTGGCTTCCAAGGTAACAGAACCCCACCGTCCATTTTAGGCTTCTAATTACTGACACCTGACATACGTCATAATCTCCTCTCTTTTATCATTTTTATTCTCTTTTCTACTCTTTAGGGTATAGTGCATCCTTGTACTCGCTGCCTTTGCCGTTCATCCTTTTGGTTTTTTGGAATAATATTTTGATTAAACTATGATAACTTCTGCACTGAAATTGAAATCAAAACTCCCATAAATCTCACATTTTTATTACAGCAGGATCTACCCTTAGGCCCTCGGAAAATTGATGATAATAATGTTGGGTACTTTTAATTTTTGATATCCTAATTTCTGGTCTCCTATTAAATTTGATAATATGTTGGTTGGCATCTAGAAGGAAGAAAATGTTTATCGTTGGCTTTAGTGTGTATATATGTATATATATTCATATAATACAAGTACATACATAAATTTTAAAAGATTCGTTTATAGTATAACATGCAAATTTATAAAAAGAAAAAATCTTTTTTAAAAAAAAAGTAAAATTTAATTCATACATTTCACTTTTTCTTTACCGTTTGATGTTAAAATACTTTTTAGTTATAACACCACCAAACCAATCCCTATTACAGTCATTAGCAATATCACTACTAAGACTTAAGATTTTTATTTTTTATCTTGAGTTTGTCAAATCAAGATCTAAATTTTTGAGTATTATGCTGTGTAGTATTCTATATCTCTAATTAACTCATTAGAGATTTGTTATTTGCTTTATACAAATAATGTTTCTTATGTTCGATGTTAGGCGCAAAACTAAAGACATTTTAAGATATGAAACTAAAAGTATATACAGATTAAGACCTATATACTTCTTAATTTTTGAACAATCTTCTTGGTCAAATTCCTCATTCCCCTCAATCTCCTTCTCTATTATATGTGGAATTTAGATTGGTAAAAAAGAAAAATCTTTGTCAATCTCAAAACTTCTAATTTTCCATTTAAATATAAATTTAAATAATACATTTCTAATTAATTTTTTTTATTAATTACATTATAAAAGTAATTTATTTCAGTTCAAGGATCTAACTATATGGCAGTAAACTTCAAAATTCAAAAATAATTCTCTACTCTCAATTTTAACACACCCCCCCCCCCCCCCAAAAAAAAGTTTAGAAACATATTTTCAGAACTATTTTTTTTCTTCAAAACATTACATTTTCAAAGAATATTAAAATCATTTTTTTTTTAATTTACTCCCTCAGTTTCATAATAAGTGTCCCCTTTGAAAAAACACGTTTTTTAATGAAACACTTTTAAATGTTTTCACATCAATGCATATATTTTGAAATTCCAATTTTGCCCTCAAGTTTGTAAAACATTAGAAAAAGAAAGAAAATCTTTTTAAGGGTATTTTAGGAAATGAGTAAAAAAGGTCCATTGACTTTTGAAATGGGACACTTATTTTGAAACATCTCAAAAAGGAAAGTAGGACACTTATTATGAAACAGAAGGAGTATATTTTATTTTTTATATTCAAGAAAAACAAAATCATTGGAATCAATAGATTATCATAATTTTACTAGTATTTGAAATTGTTTTTCTAAAATTAAACCCTAAAATTTTAAGTTTTTGAATCTTAGGTAAGTAAGGGGTGCAACTTGGGACGGTTCAAACCAAGAACCAAGCTAATCCGACTAATTCAGGTTAGTTTCGTTCAAAAATCTAAAGATGCAAGGAGGAGATTGGTTTGATCCTTGATTTGAGATTGGCATGGAACCAAAGCAACTAAAGAACCAATCTCTTTATTATATATAACAAAGCAACAAAAAGAAAAAAAAGAAAAAGAAAAAGAAAGAAAGAGTGAATAATTGATTGATTGATTGCATTTATTACGTAAGTTATAGCCTTATTATATGAAATATTTTTAGTTAGTTATTACATTAGTTTGCCCTATCTATATATCTATATATTATATAGGATGATGATTAGGTAAGCACATGACAATATAACTCATATCAACGCCCGCATTGGGAGTTGTACCTTATGCATTAATGGGATATGAGGTATATTGGACCAATGCAAGGGGTAGAACCCCCAATGCATGGTACTAATATAACTTATATCAACATGTACTGATGGGAACATAATTGTATCTATATAATATATATAACAGAGGATTTTTTTTTTTTTTATCAACAAAAAATAATATTATTAATTAGAATGGAAAACAAGAAACACCCCATTGGAGAACAACAATTGTGAATAAAACACCCCCTACAGCCAAAAAGATACACCCAAAGCAAACACCCCTTTGGCCAAATACACCCTCCAACAGAACATCAAAAAAGGAAAATATAGAAGAAACAGAGGAGCAGCAAAACAAAGAAGAACATAGGAAAACAGAGGTTTCAAGTGTCAAAAGATAGACCAGAAAGCAACTGAAGAAACACCAGGAGAATTGAAGCCAAATAAAGCTCACAACCAAGCCAAAAAAGGAGCTGAACGCAAAACACCCCCTTTGGCCATCCAGTATGCTACACAATTCACTTTTCTTGGTTCATGCGACACAATAATTGATTTAAACATCTTAAGCACAGAGAAAATCTCTTTGAGAATGAATCTGTACTTCCAGATGCTTGCAAGAGTATTTACCCAAGAAACCGCCACATTAGAATCCGATTCTACAATGAAATTACATGCAATAGTCGAAGAAGTTTGAGATAGGATCCTTAGAGCTTCCCTGATAGCTAGCAACTCTGCTAAGTTGGAGTCAACAATACCCACAGGAGATGAGAAAATGCATAAAATGACACCTTAGTCATTCCTAAGCACTCCACCAATGCCACCTGGGCCTAGTTTACCTCTAGTGGAGCCATCCACATTAAACTTGAATACACCCACAGGAGGAACTTGCCAAAATCTAAGAGGTTTACATTTCTTTTCCTAGTTTGAACAGATCTAACACCATTAATAGACCTTAGAAAATCATCCACAGAAAAACCCAATTCAATTCTCAAGGCTTTTACCCAAATTGCTGATCTAACTTTGGCCAAATGAGCAACTTCTGAGGAGTTTAGCCTTTTCTCATTAAAGACTAACTCATTTCGCACTAAGGACCAAATGATTGAATAGAGCAAAGAATCCCAAATAAGTTTGAAAGCCCCTCCTCTTTTTGGGATTACCCATCCTAAAAAGAGATCACAAAGAGAATTTGGAATGCACCACTCCCAACCCCACCATAGAAGGCACTCAGCCCAAACTCTCCATGACCATTGACAAAGAACGAAGAGGTGATCAACATCTTCCTCATTTTCTCCACAGAAGGGGCAAAAAATATCCACACAAGATGGAAAGACTTTCCTCAACCATAGAATTTTCCTGACTGGAATTCTGCCTTTAAGAGATAGCCAGCAAAAAACCTCCACTTTTGGAGGACCAATCCCCTTCCACACCCTACCATAGAGAACATCTTCAAAATAAGAGACTGAACCCTCCATTAAATGACAACATCATTTTACGGAGTAAAGGCCAGAGGGAGAGAATTTCCAGATGTATTTATCTTTAGCCTCTTTGCAAAGCCTAACAACAGAGAGCTTATGAAGAAGAGACTGGAAGAGCTCCTCTTCCTAAACAAGAAAACTCCATCGAAAATTAATAGACCAGCTCTAAGATGGGCCAGCCCAATCACCCATATCTTTCACCTTTGCTTTCTTATTAATAGCTATAAAAAAAAAAATTTTTTAAAAAAAAGGGCTTGGGGTTGAGCTCTTTAAGTGGAACATCACAAGCCCAGCAATCCAACCAAAAGAAAGCTTTACCTCCATCCCCCAAAATACTGCACACACCATTACCCATAAAAACTCCAGTCAAACTATCAGAAGACCATACTTATAGAATATCATTTCAAATAACAATCTGAATTTTTCAACAAATCAATAACCTACCCACACTACCACTGAAGTAGAACTCTATACAGATTGCATAAAGGAAATGAAGGCTGGGTGAGAAAACCAACAATCCATGGATTTGAAAGGCCTTGGGCCCAATCTACTTCTTCACATGCTAACAAGATTAGGCAGTGATCAGAAACTCCTCTAGGCAATCCCCATTACTGGAGAGACGGAAAAGAATCGAGCCATGAATGTGACAACAAGAATCTATCCAGTCTACTAGAGCTTGCGACCAATTGATTGTTTAACCAAGTAAACTTTTTGCCAAGCAAAGGAAGATCAACAAATTCCATATCCTCAATAAAAGAATTAAATTGTACCATACCTCTATTGCTACCAACACACCCCTTTCTTTCATCACCACAACGAACCTCATTAAAATTGCCGCATAAACACTAAAGGTCAGACAAAGAAGAACTCAATGAAATGAGTGAATTCCAAATAACTAATCTTTTAGATCCTTCATTAGGAGCATAAATATTACCAATGACACAGGGAAAAGCATAATCTGAAATAATACCCTTCAAAAGAATAAATCTATCTTCAATAAACTCACTTTGATTAGTGAAGAAATCTGGATCCCAACAAGTACATAAATCTCCAGCTGAACCGTGAGATTTGACCCATGAAAACTCTACCTTACTGCCACCCCAAATGTGCCTTACAATCTTTTGATCAATAACCTCCAGTTTGGTTTCTTGCAAACAGAGAAATACAATCTTTTTCTCAAAAATTAGTTTCTTAACAGCTCTTCTTTTTATCTAAGAACCTAAACCTCTTATATTCCAAGAGAGAATTTTAATCTTCGAGCCTGAAGACGCCATAGCCAGGCCCCAAGAACCCAAACCCTCACGCCTTAAATACGACAAAGTGCTTTGTTGCCACCATTCTGCGCAATCTCAACCAGATTATCAACAATTTCTTGATCATTACCAAACCCCTTAACTCCCAACCAATTCATCAAATCCCAGGTTTCTTTAACTTGATCCAGCAACACCTTATTCTTGTTAGCTATATCGCCATCTGAAATTGATATACTACCCACAGGAGAAGATGAAGGGGAGACCCCTTTATTCTTCAGATTTGGCTTAAGATTATTCTTATTCTTACAGCTACGGGAGCGCCTCCCCCTTTTGGAAATAAATCCCTTTTTTTTCTCGCCCAAACTTTCGTTCAAAGCTCTCTTCTTTCTCCTGGCTGCGCAACGATACTTTGATTTCCTTAAATCACGATTGAAGAGTATAGGGTCATCAGCCTCCATAGCTATTGAGTTGCCCTCCTGATGTGGTGATGGCACATAATAAGGTTTACTAATGGAAGGACAAACCCTAGCATAGCAAAGTTGTAAAGGGGATGAAGAAAAAGAAGGGAGATCTATAAAAGAAGGAGACACGTGAGAGGAAAGAGTTAGCTCAAAGAAAACATAACCAGAAGAAAGAGATTAGGCACTAATTGGAGGCCCAATAAGCCTAAAGACTTCTTTACATATCAGCTTGCAAGCAGAATTAAGCCTAGCATCCTCTCTACATCTCATGTTTGAGCCAGAGTTGGGCCAAGACCCAGACCCATCAGCTTGTCCAAGACCATCTTTCACCAAAGACCTTGGATTGTTGGAAACACTCCAGCCTGAGTTGCTTCCATAGCTATAATTGCCACAATTCTCAATGCCTATGAGATTATTCACCTTCCTCTCTGCTTGTTTGAGCACTATATCTTTATAAGAACCAATGTTAATGATGCCACGACTCCCAGTGTATCCATTCATCTCCCTAGATAAATTTGAATTCTGAAAGTTTTGAAGTTCTCCCCCCTCTTAAAGTATAAAACCCCTGTTATCTTTAGCCACATTAGCACCAGGATCCAACACATCAGCCACATCATCATCAGCATTGTTAAAGAGTTCCGTTCCAGATCCCATGTTGCCTTCAGCCTCTGAAACCTGAATTAGGGAAGATGATGATGAAGTCTCCATTTTGTCACCGAAACAAGCCCAACTCTTTAAAACCTTAGATTGAATGGACTATAAGGAGAAACTTACACCTGACTCTTCCCTCACTATGATAAGAAAGTTTTTCGCTTTTATTTTCAACAAGAAGTCTTTATGAATAGGCTCTCTAAGCTTAATGTAAACTAGAATTCTTCCTCTGTCAAGAACTTTTTTAGTAGAGGTATTATGATCAATGGAGATTACGCATCCAAATCTTATTCCAATTTCGTTGAAATTTGCCACAGTCCAACCATGAAGAAGGACACCTTTAATACTGAGCCATACTAATTGTTCCGCAAGTCGTAAAGTTGATTTCCATACCAACAGTTCAGAGAACCATTAAGCCAGCCAAGTTCTTTGTTCCAAGTAATACTTCATATTTTCAACTGATTGGAACTCCATAAGAACTAATAGACCTCCCAAAAATCTGATAACGATGTCAAACACCCTTTCTCGAATGATTGCTTCCTGTAGACCACCCAAAGATTTCGTGTCAGCTACTTTCCCCACTAAGCATCTATGCAACCATTCCTCATTAGAATCAGTTGCTTGAATGACCTTGATAGTGTTCCTCACATGTGTGACTTCATTTTGAACTTGGACTTGGAGATTCTTAGGCATACTTAGCTGATTGGAAACAGGAGTTGAAGCAGAATCCTTTTTTATCCAGACTTGCTTACTATTTATTAGGCTTACGAGGAGCGAACCTGGGAGCAGTGAAGGCAGCCCGCTTGACAGTGATTCTCCTATTGCAATACCAATCACTGTTTGCTTTTAAGATAGAAAAATCAGTATCCTTCTCCTGAAAGAACCTAACAAATCCATACTGGCAATTTTTCCTTTTTCGCATTCTCCACGGAACAAAGACATCAGCAATTTCTCCATACCACTTAAACATGTTGCACAACCACCAATTATCCATGCACTCCGGAAGATTATTTACAAATAGCGTAGTGCTCTGACTTCTACAAACACCATTAAACGCTCCTCTGTTATTATTATTCCTCAATCTACTCCTACTTCCATCAAATCCTCTTAATCCACTTCTGATATCATCTTTCATGGCGCAGAGCTCTAATAATTCTCCTCAATGTTCTCGTAACAGATACGCTAGAGTGATTTCACCGGAGATGCCTCTTCCTCAACCTCTCTGTTCTTTAACGCTAGAAACCCTTAACCCTTACCTCTGATCAAAGCACTACTGCCAAAGAAACCAATTAAGGATGAGAGATCACTCTTTCTCCGCCCTAGATACTGTGGTGGCCTTGGTGGTAGGGGGTTTGAAGTTGGCGGCAGTGGTAAAATGGGTGGAGGTGCTGGATCTGGTGTTGAAGCTAACTTTGGTGGGGTGGCGGGGGAGGGGTTGGTGGCGGTTATATAACAGAAGAATGGCTCCTTGTTGATGCCATGTGTCAAGTTATGAATTTTTTCTTTTTCTTTTTCAAATCACATACTAAAACAGTGAACAGTAAAAGAAAAAGCAAATTACATTTTAGTGACCACTTTCCAACCTAATACCAAAAAAAGGAAAATATCTGGCAACTTGCTACAAATTAACTGTATACTTACGTCAAAATAACTATTGTTCGTATTAAGTTGGGAAATAGTCACTAAAAAATAATTTTCCCAAAAAGAAAGTTACGTTCAGTGACTTTTGGAGAAATTACTTCTTAGTGATCAATGTACAACTTAATATCAAAGAAAGTATATTATTTGCCAACTTACTACAAATTGACTGTATATGTGCTTCAAAAGAATTACTAATTGTCCATGTTTAGTATTAAGTTGAGAAGTGATCGCGAAAAGCTAAATTCTCCAACTTTTCTCTTTCTTTTCCTTTTTTTTTTTTTGTTTTTTGTTTTCATTGCTCTTATTCATACGGTGTATGTAGGTTGACGCCTGGTGTATACTGTATATCTCTTTATTTTTATGTGAAAGAATAAAAAAAAAAAACCTACACCATACTATGTTCAATCCAAGCTTAGTAGATTGTATCATATTTCTTCATTTTCTTTATACCTATTCATCTCCTCTCCCAAAATTAAACGTATAAAACTATAAATAATTATAATAAAAAAGAGAGACAATTAAAGGCAATAATGATTATAAACAAAAATGCAAAACATCATAATACGTACTAACATATCAAAACCATGATCATGAGATGGACTAGACTCTAGAGAGTCATAATATTTTTCCACCAAATACTATAATGTGTCACCGGCCTCTTTTATTTTCTCACAAGCTTCCACCATTAACTTAATTTTTTTTCAAAAAAATTTATCCTTTTTAGAGATGTATATAAATTTTGTGTGATACATTACGCTAATATCGCATCAAAGATTATTTTGATTTAACTATTTAATTTATTTTTGTCTATATCTTATAAATTTAATTGACATATTATATTAACAAATATATTTTACTATTTTAGAGAATAAATATTCTATTAAAATTCTAATTTTAATAATATTATTTTTATAAATAAATCTGTGCATCGCACAAGTTTTGAAGCTAGTTGAAATATATGCAGTTAATTTAAGTTTTGATATTTGTTAGTCTTATTTTTAATATTTTTTATGTCAAAAAAAGTTTAGTAACTGTTTTAAAAAAAATTATATATTGGTTGAAACAAAATAGAGTCAATGCTGTCAAACCAAGAACGAACCAATATTCTTCTTTTATTTTTTATTTTTTGCGATATAACAGACTTATACCCCTAGTAATTAATAAGAGCAAGTTTGTTGTTATATTTACTCCCGCGAACAGAGCACAGGCTCATATTTTAGTATTAGGGATATTACGGTTGTTGAAACCGTGAGGTACGAGTTATGTCACCAAATAATGATAATCTTTAAGAAGCTGTCGTGGTTTAAGTTGGTTATGAGTCCTACAAAACATCTAGAAATTCTTGATAAAATAATAATAAATTGGTGGTTTAGACCAATTTAATCCAGTTCGTATAAAAAATCGGTGGTTTAGATCAGTTTAATCTGAATCATCCGGTTCACATACATTTTCGATTTAATTAAGAAACCAAACCAGTCTAGTGTCCGATTCACTGGTTCATTGGTTCGACCGGCTAGTCGGGTCGAGGTTTAATAACACTAGTTTTACCACCCAATTGACAGACATATATTAATATTTGTTTGAATATATATATTTGGTACAACTCAACTGTTGGTTTTGCAAATTTAATTCATAGGTAAAGTTTTTGAGGACACACAACCTAATATAAAGTTACGTTAGATTAATCTTACAATAAAAAGATTCTATATTTGATCAAATTAACACGTGTTAATATAAGTTATATCAACACCATGTATTAGGGGTTGTACTCCATGTATTTACTCAATGTAAGCAGTAATCCACTAATGCATGAAATACAACACCCAATACGAGTGTTGACAAAAGTTATATCAACACGTGCCTACCTAATCATCATACTATATATATATATATATATATATATATTATATTTGTTGGTTTGGATATTTTTGAATTATAAAATACCCATATATCTACACACTACCAAACACAGATGCGTAATAAGTATTTTGAAATGCTTATACATGTGGGTACTTTATGAAAAAAGACAAACTTTCATAACCATGCCAATTTAGAAATAAATAAACAAATAAAACTTTTTGTGGTCATCTTATTCAAAAATAAAGAGTTTGAATGGAAATAAAACTAACTATTCTGCCAACCATTATAATTTATTATTTTTAAGGGCAATGTGTATGTAGCACTATAATACAGTATCGTAAAGACAACACCTAATGTGATAATGGATTTCTTGTGATTACTAATTGCTTGAAATGGTGTTTTTATCAATCAACTCATGCCGTGTCAAGTGCTGTTTATATGATGTTGTAATTAGATGATGTTTATAGCATTTCCTTATTTTCAATTAATCCTTTTATCTTTTTTTTATTTTTTTATGTTTTAAAGAATATGAACAATTATGGCACGTTTGTTTGGTCGGAATTTAGAGAAATCAGAATGGAATGAAATGAAATGAAATTTCAGTGGTGAGTGCTGCTGCTTTATATTAAAATTCCATTTTATTTCGATTCCCCTTATTCTGGCCAAACAAATATGTGATCAATATAAGAACTTTTTTGAAAAAAAAAAGAAAAAACTTGTGAGCAATCCAAGAAGGTGACGTCCCATAACTTTGTATAATAGTATAAACATATTTATATATGCAAACTTTGATACAAAGAGTCAGTCACAATAGTATGTTTAGCCAAGAATAGGATCTAACCTCTAAAGTGGTGTAGCTAGGGTGTGGTAAAATTATTATAGTTTGACATAATGTTCAGTGGGCCGGGCTGTCATTATGTTAAAAAATCTTCCTACATCTTTGGCTTTTTATGATTTTCAAGGAAAAACTATTACAGCAACAGTTTCAAGGAAGAAAAAAAAAGGTTTTTGTCATTCTGTTAGCATTTTAAAAGTCTTCCTGTTGCTTTTGAATATGAATGTTAAAGCATTTATTTCCTATTTGGAAGTCAAATACTTTATCTCCAAGCAAGCAAAAAGTACTCCTAGAATTCCAAAGTTGATGCCGATTGTAACCTTGTAATGTAAAACCATTATGATACTTTTACTAGAAAGGCGACAGAAAAACATATATTTATGAAAATCCTAAAATGACGTAATTTTTATAACAGCTTTGAGAATACGATAATTCAATTTCATTAAACGTGTAATGACCTTTTATCAAAATATATGTACAATGCAATGCACCATCATTTTAGTTTCCATGAATGATATGGATGGTACCAAAATGATTTTAAGGATTTTTACCCCGAAAAAAATATATATTTCAAGGCCCATATAGGATTTAGCTTTTGGAGCACTATTTAAACCACGTGGCAGTGCGATAATTTTTAGAATTTCTAGGATTGTAACATGAAGCTCAGTAGGCTAAGAGTTTAGAATCATCGCCAAAATTGTGATTGATGATTGCCATCCTCTTGATTTTTTTCATTCACAAAGAGGAATTTGTTGGAAAAATTGTATGTGAAACACAATGAAATAATTTAATGCACTTGGAATGACCAAATATGCCATAGTCAATTGCCAAATTTTTTCACTTCACTATAAAAAACTTTGTTGGAAATTGGACACCAGCGTATTGCCCAATTGGCCTATATGTATAATATTATATAAAGAGATGATATCCTTTTTGTGATGTTCACAATTCTATTCTGAAATTTTTCTATACTATCTTCTAATTTCATTAAAAACATAAAATAAAAAGGGACGAAATAGTAAATCAAACTCCTCCATCAGTTTTTGCATGATATATGCTACTCCCATAAAATTCTCTACAAAAATTGTTTAACTATCCGATAAAGAAGAAAAAAAAAAAAAAAAAAACCCATAATGAGCCCTTCTGATAAGTATATTAAGCTAATAAGCATAATGCACTAGCTTATTAGAGGTAGAGAGGCTGGGCTCAAGGCTCAAACCCATCTTTGTCCAACCACGGTGGGCTCGACAGGAGGCATATAGATAAGAGGGCCGCTATTAGCAGCCCAAGACTTAGTTTACATCCCCCAATTCTTATGGTTTTTCAAGATTTTATTAAAAATATAACAGGTTTAACAAAAATTAGTTGCATATTCCATTAGAAAACATATTTCAAAACAACTTTGTAGTTGAAAGTTTTTCCAAAATTTATTGTTTAAGTGGACTTTTTGAATTTTTACAAAATTTAGACTACAAAAGGCAAAAAAGTTTACTTAAATAATAAATTTTAGAAAAATTTTCTTCTACAAAGTTGTTCAAAGTTATGTTTTTTAAAGGACATTGTAGCTAGTTTTCATTAAAACTTTTTATATTTTTCATAAACCTTAAAAAACCACAAAGGGTTTGGGGGTGCCAAGCAAGTCTTGGGGTGTCAATAGAGGCCTCCTATAGATAATGCTTTACACAATAACAAGCTATCAAAGCCTAATACTTTCAGGGAAGATTATTCAAATATTAAGAACTAAGGCCATGTTTGTTTAATTGGAATGGAATGGATGGAATGAAATCAAATTCCAATTCCTTCCAAACAGCTTATTTGGATGAAGTAATTAAAATGGGATTGAAAGCAAACAACGTGTTTGGACAATTATTTCAAAATCCATTCCCATTCATTCCATTCTAGTTAAACAAACATGACTTAAGATTTAATTCTGAACTTTCCTATTCCAATTGAAATGAAAAAATTCTCACAAGGCCAACTCCCTTGACATAGTCAGAGAAAGGTCTAACTACATGTTGCATTTTATAATCAAGTAAATTATTTAGCTTTTTGTCTCTTCAAGTGTCAATTGAAAAACTAAAATTCGTGTAAATTATGGGCAAGCCCAAACGCAGATTAAAACCCATTAAGTTGTATTTGGGCTTTGATCCGTGGCACTTAAATGGGTTTCAGGCAGGCTTTGGACCTTCTGATATATGTAAGGTGTGCGTTGAGCAAGATTGACTCGATACTATTGTATAATTCGTTTGGTTCTCATGCCATGTCAATATGCACAAAAATAATGAAAACTAGTATACTCCTTCCATCCCACAAAAATCGGTCAAGTTTGAAAAAACATGCAATTTAAGAAAAGCTATTATTATATTGACTTGTCATTTATTAAACCCCCCATATTTCCAAAAATACCCTCTCTTACTTGGTATTAGTTTGTGTTGAAAGTAATTCTTGAAATAATAAAAGATAGTATAGGAATGTTCAAAAAAATTTATAATTTGACTATTTCAAAATAGACAAACATTTTGGAACATAAAAAATAGCCACAATGGCCTATCTTTGATCCGAGGGAATATAATGAGTCCCAATTTGTGTGTAAACTTTAGAAAATATCACCTTAGATAAATTTCTCATTTGAACACTCTTCTTTTAGGACATTCTAAAAAATCATTGAAAAAATTTTAATGCTAAATTTTTTTAGACTGACTTATATATTGATACACTAAATGAGACTCTTCCAATTGTGAATACCACATGTGTGAATACCACATGTGGAGTGTTGGAGTGAATAGTGTCCTGTGTCTACTAAGTTTTCAACTTAAAAGTCTAACTTGTAAGTAGAAAATTGATAAATGAAAACATGTTTAATTACTGTCCCCGAAAAACTGGAGTTAGCCATTGCTCTTACCTGTGTCCCGCTCCACTCTCTTTAGGTCTCAATTCTCTACCACAGAAACAAGAGGTGGTGAAAGCTCGTCGATTTCTGAAAACCAGACCGTCTGGTTTGCCATCACATGGCTTCCACAACTGCTCCTCCGCCTTATTTCTTTCTCTTGCTTGGGACCCGACATGGTGGCCCCCTACGGGAAGAGCGCCGAGCAATAAGAAGAGTAAACCACGGTAGTTTGCGCGTTTCCGCCACCGCACATGGCTCGAACCAGCGCCAAAGGGCTCCACCGGGAGTTGATACAAGAATTCATTGGGACAATCCAAATGAAGGTTGGATTGGAGGAAGTAATTCACAGCCAACACAAGAGCAGCTCAAAGCAGAAGCAGAGAAGAATATCTTGGGTGAACAGTTTGCTGATCTCATCAACTCATCTGATTCTCATTACCAGTTGAGTGTTCAATGCTATCTATACTTAATTCTCTCACTTCTTAGTTGGATTTGTATGTGATTGTCCCTTTTTTTGTAGTCTTTTATCTTCAATAAATGGTCTTGCCATACACTGTTTCCATTGCATTATTCTGTCTTTTGAGCTTTAGCTCTGATTTTGTGGACTTGGTGTTTGATTGATTGCATATTGTTTTCCTTGATGTATATATCGTGCGGCTGCGGCCGGGCTTTCTTTAAGATTGTAGACGCTTTTGAGATATTGGTAGTATCATTCCAGTTGTGGGTTGCTGCTGGCTTCAATTCAAAGGCGTTGTTGGCAGCTTGTTGCTTGTGTCAGCTTATGTTAACTGGGTTGGTTGTGTTTAATCTTCAAGCGCAAAGGCAGCTGCTATAAATTTCGAAGGGGAAAGAAAAAATGGCAACTAAGTAACCCAAATAAATTAAATAGTGTTGTTGCTTGTCGTCTCATTTGGTCTTTTGAAGCAAGCTCTTCTTCCCTAATTGAAGTTGTTTTTTCGTATGCACAATTCACATCCATCTTCTCAATTAGAATGAGTTGGGGTGAACCTTCAATTCAATCATAATTGGGATCAATATATATGAGCTAGGACTAGCTGATTCTTATTGGGATATATTGATCAGGTTTCTAGGAGTATCCGCAGAAGCCGATGTAGAAGAGATTAAATCTGCTTATCGGCGGTTATCCAAAGAGTACCATCCCGACACTACTTCACTTCCATTAAAAGTAGCATCAGACAAGTTCTTGAAACTGAGAGAAGTCTACGACGTGTTGAGCAACGAAGACAGCCGCAGGTTCTATGACAAGACACTAGCTCAGGAGGCTGCAAGCCGCCAAGCTGAGAAAATGAGAATGAAGTTGGAGGATCCTTACCAGCAAGAACTCGAAAACTGGGAATCTGTCCCAGACATGGTAGACCGTCTGGGTGGGAGGAACATGAAGCTGAGTGATCAAGCAATGACAGCCCTCACTATTGATATTGCAATCATCGTTTTCGCAATTTGTTGCATCATTTATGTCATCTTCTTCAAGGAACCATATTAATTAATTAGTAGCTAGCTGGGTTGATTAACTCAGTGGAGGACAACTTAATTTTTATAGGGGATTTTGGTCACAAGTCCATATTATTATACTTGTACAGCCATAAGTCTATGAAAAAAAACTTATAAAGCCTTAAGTATACAAATATGGCTAATATAGCCATAGACACAAATACCCTTCAATAAGCGTTAAAAGGAGACCTTATCTTCACCATTTGTTTAGATTCAGACATTCTTTTATCAAGCTTAATAATTGAACCAAGCATACATATATATATATATATCTATATATATATATATATATATATATATATTCTTCTTCTTCTTCCACTTCTTTCATTCTTTCTTTTCTTAATTTCTTTCTTTCTTTCTTTCTTTCTTCTTCTTCTTCTTCTTCTTCTTCTTCTTTTTTTTTTTTTTTTTTTTTTTTTTTTCATCCTGGTTGAAAAATGATAGCCACACATGGTATGTAACTATTTTAAAAGCACTATATTTTCTTAAATTCAAAAAATTTCAAATTACTAATACCAAATTTAATTGTTTTATTCATAATGTAACTGTTAAAATTACTCCCAAAACAATTAATTTTAATTTAAACTCTACTAAAAACAATTTAATTTAAAATTTTTAAAAATAATTATGTGTAACTATTTTAAAACAGCACATTTAGTAAATGTAACTGTTAATTTTTTTTCCTAATTTTATAATCATCATGGGTCTTGTTTTGAAACTTTCGACGAGTAAATTACAAAAATATAAATTTTATCAAAAACTGATATATAAATTACAAGTTATTTCATTTTAATGTTTTAAAAAAAAAATGACAACTTAAGAGTGATATAAACTTAATGCAATTAAAACCCTTATAAAACACTCACGTTTTACTTAAAATTGGACTTACGCCTATACAAGATTCCCACATGGACTTTTGCCTTTACAAGTTCACTTACTTTAGGCTAATTTTCCCATTTTTATATATACCAATTTTTTCAGCTCATACATGATATGTGGGTATATACTATGGCTATATAGAATCTTGCACAGTTGATATTCATTAAAATTGCACGTTTCTTTTGTTGATTATTCATTAGTAAAATTTTTCAGATTCGATTCTTTTGTCACTGTTGTCAAATTTCAATCCTAGCTTGAGTGGAAAGTTTACAACAGATATCCCATGGTACCATGGTTGGCAGTGGCTGACTTCCAATAGTTTTTTTTTTTTTTTTTTTGGTTTGAAAATTAGGGTGTCCAGGTTAGCTTGCGCGCACCTCTACTAAATTCCTCTCCGAGCGATCTTAAGGGCGCACACTCCCACATCGGCCCAGTGCATTTAGGAATTAATTCCTGAAGTGCTCCCTAATGGAATCGAATCCAATTTGATAGAATAGAGGGGCTCTCATCTTACCAACTGTGCTGACTTCCAATAGTTACTATTCAATGGTAAAATCTAAGGCCTATTAATTTGGCCATGTTTTTATAAAATAGTCATTAAAAAGCGTTTTAAAAAGGTAGTAATAAATTTTTAGAACATTCATTCTTTGTAAATGGAAAATAATCAAAATATAGAATCCAAACCGTTGAGAACCTCATAAAGGAAGGGTTACTTTCAGGAAATTATTTCAAGAGACTGGTGGGAAATTTTTACTAAGATATACTCATCTTATGGGTTAAATGGGGTATGTTATTATTCTTTAAATAGTATCTTTGCTATAACGGTTGAATAGGGCACATCCGCACATAGGAAATTTTTACTTCAAATAGGATGGTCTAAAGTCTAAATGCACAATGTTTATGAAAAAAAAAAAAAAAAAACTTGCTTGTAGGGTTACAACTTGAACAATGGATCATGGGTTTTGTTCGAAACGTGGGTGAAACTACTAACGTAGTCACTGAACTTTGGGCTCTAACAGATGGGTTCAACTTGCGTCCAACCAGGGGATAAGGAAGCTCCATGTTGATGTTGATGCCCAAGCTGTCCTGACTTTGTTTAACTCATCTCATCTTGATTCCCACTTATATATATACTACCATATTGTATGACTATGGGTTGCTAGACTTAACATGAGATGAGTTTAATTAAAATTTTGTTCGAATTCTGTTGAAAATTTGAGAGTTATTTTATTTTAAGGAAGTTACAAAATTTTATTTTTATAGATTGTATTTACTCTTTTGATGGTTACCAATTTTGTAATAATGTTTATTACCATTTAAGGGTTAATGCCTTAACCATTGAGGGTTAATGCATTATATTCTTGCATTTATATCATTTGACTGAAATGTTTGGTATAAGAATACCTAGAAACTATAAAACCAAACGTTGCAATCATATTGGAATAGACAAAACGTTATTCTACTCTCCCTTTCTCTATATTTCTTCGTTATTCTCAAACTCTCATACTTTCTTCTATTTGTATTTTATCTATTTTTTATAGGCAATTTAAACGCGTTTTTGGCACCTGTATGCTGTAGACGTGCACTATGGATCAAATCACCTAAAAGGAACTGAATTGTATCTTAAAGCCGTATACAACCGCCAATATCCGCACGTAGAGAAGCGTATGTGACTTTAGGACAATGAATACGTGCTTCACTGATTCCCTCAAGCTATATTTTCTATACTCCTTTTACTTTATGTGTTAATTTCGATAGATATATATCTTGTTCTATCATGTCGTTAATTTGATTGTCTATTTAATTGTGTAATCATTTATGATATTGTGTAATTTATATTTGTTTAATTATTCACAGCGTAATAATTAATTAAATTTTCTAACAAATTATTTGGTAAAATAGATGAATGGGGCTTAAATCTTATAAAGGGAATACGAGATCATCCTTCACCTTCACACAAATAAAAGTAGTACTTAAAAAAGGGTTAAAACTCTCATATTCTTTGAAATAATAAATTTTAATTCTAAAAATAAGGGATTTATGGTCAAATGTCCATAATGTCCAATATAGAATTTTAGTAAATTTTTTTTCCTTTTTTACCCTACTCAAATCCTATAGAGTATAGACCAATCTCCCTTCTCCTTATTAAATAAAACTTAACCAATATTTCTTCTTTGTGTTGAGAAAAAGGAAAAAGAAAAAGTGATTCTCCTTTTTTTCCCCCTTATAAAAAAGCATGATTTAAATAATATAATACACATATCCATGCATAGTCGTCTTTCTCCAAAAATAAAGTATGTAATAATGGCCGCCAAAACTAAATAAAGAGGGTTGTTAATACTATACAAAGGAGACCAAATATGATAACAAAAAATTGCCCATTTACATTTTCTGCATCATAGTTGGATGAAGATTGTTGGGGGAAAAAAAAACTATCACTAATCCCTGATTTCATTATCTTTAGATCTATTTATATTTATTGTTTTATTCAAAAGATTGATTTTCCTTTTCCTTATTATCATTCTCCATTCCATTCATTATATATTTATGTCAAACAATTAGTATTAGGAGAAAAAAGATGGGTTTAATGTGAGAAGGGTATTTAGGTGGGATGAAAAAAGAAAAGGAAAAAAAAAAAGGTAGAATGGTTATTATAAAATGACAGATGGTAGATCCCTTCTTTTTTAGGGATTAATGTCCATTATTACCATTTTGAATGGAAGAATAAATATTTGACCTTTTATTTGGAATTACTTTTATTTTGACCCACCATTTAGTCATTCTCCCTAAGTTCTATAAAACCCTTATCATTACAATTATAATTTTTTTTAAAAAAAAAATTAAAGAGGGATATATAGTAATATCATATTAATTTGAAACCAAATATATTAACCAATTATCCTTTAATTTTTTTATAAAAGAATGACTAAAGTGTTCTACACGCAAGCGCATCACTTGTGCCACTTGTTTTTAAATATTAATTATTTTAACTATTTGAGCTTGTTCAATAATTTTGCTATTAAATCCATGTTATGAGGCAAAATGCTTATTTAAGCTTCTCGACTATTTGTACTTTTTTTTTTTTTTTTTTTTTTTTTGTACTCACAAGTAAGATAGTTGAGTTTTATTTATTTATTTTTTTTAATTTTTGGTAGATAACAAGAATAAATATAAGATGAATGAGTTAAATGTGAACTTTATTGTTAAATTTTAAGCTAATCAACTTTATTTATTTATTATTTTGATAGTGAGAAATTATATTGCATAAACAACCTAAAGCAGTGTCTAAATTAAGCTTGGTCCCCTATAAGTTCAGGAGGCTTTTCATTCTAAATTGTCTTGGGCTACTACTTGTAATAGATTTGAAGCCATTCCCACTTTTGACCTTCCTCAATCTATTTTGTTTGTGGAAGTCTTAGAAAAGGATGTTGGTTTTCCCCTTTTTTAATATAATACAATTTGCTTATTAAAAAAGAAAACAATTGCACCTTCCAAGCATGTTGTGCAATAGAGTGTGCAACAAAAAAAAACAAAAATGAAATAAGTCCTAATCCTATGCAACACATAGTGTTTTTTTTTTTTTTTTTTTGCTCTTATGGTTTAAAGTTGTATAAAACCCTTATCATTATAATTATAGTTTTAAAAAAAAAATAAGGGAAAATATCGTATTATCATATTAATTTGAAACCAAATCTATTGACCAATTATCCCTTTTTTTTTTTCTAAAAGAGTGGCTAAAGTGTTCTACACGCATGCACATCACGTGTGCCACCTGCTTATAATAATTAATTATCTAAGTCTAGTAAATAATTTTGCTATTAAATTCATGTTATGAGGCAAAATGCTTATTCAGGCTGCTTCTCGACTATTTGTACTTTTTTTTTTTTTTTTTTGGGTTTGTACTTACAAGCAAGATAGTTGGGTTTTATTTCTTATTTTTTAAATTTTTGGTAGATATCAAAATAAATACAAGATGAATGAGTTAAATGTAAACTTTATCGTTAAATTTTAAGCTAATCAACTTTGTTTATTTATTTGATAATGAGAAATTATATTTCATAAACAACCTAAAACAGCGTCAAAATTAAGTTTGGTCCCTTATAAATTCAAGAGGCTCTTCATTCCAAACTGTCTTGGGCTGTTGCTTGTAATAGATTTGGAATCATTCCTATCTCTAAGCTTCTTCAATTTTGTTTTGTATGCAGAGGTCTTAGAAAGGAATGTTGATGCTTATCTTTTTTAATATAATACAATTTGCTTATAAAAGAAAAAGAAAAAAGAAAACAATTTCACCTTACAAGCATGCCGTGCGATACAGTGTGCAACCAAAAATGATATAAACCATAATCTTGTGCAACACATAGTTTTTTGGAGAAATATCCAAAGCCTTCCTAAAACATAAAATCATATCCAAAAACCTCATTAAATATTCTTATCCATTTAATCCAAGTAAAAGAAAATTATATCCATTAACTTCAACTAGTTGACTTTTTGTTCAGTGTTGACTTGTTATTAAAATAAAATTTTAAAAAGGAGTGATTTGACTAAAATACCATTCTATTCACATTAATATGTTTAATAACAAAAATACCCAGGTTATTCACTAATTAGTACCATCAACTCAACCCCTTGTTTCAATGTGAGCCATCAACTTTAAAATTTCTCAATTTTGACATAAGATTAAAAGTTTGGTCTCAATGTGGGACACACAGTGATGGACGTCAATGAAGATAGATGGAGTATCATGTGAGCGCACATGCTGGCTTATGTGGTGATGACATGACTTGTTGGGCAATGATGTGGCTTAATTCCCACCCCTTTGATAGTCACGTGACCGCACGTAAGTTCAATCTCCCCCTTTTGTTCCCAAATCACGTCAATTTGGGGAAGAACTGGAGAGAAGACAGTGGGGAAACCAAAGAACTAGGGGAATTAGGACTGTTGAAGAAGAGAGGGTTTGTTCATGGATTGATCACTACCAACTTAGCACTGATCTATCTACATAAGTTTTTTGATTTCGCTACACATCAGGTACGTGAAAAGCCCTAAAAATTGTGTGATGAGTATCGATTAATATTTTTTGATTAATATTTTTTGTTTATTAATTGTCGATCGGTATTTAATATTCGTTAATTAGTGTTTAATATTTAAGGTTTAGGGTTTATATGTCATTTTCTAGACAATTTTTTTCTTCTAAGGTTAATATTTGTCGATTAGGTTTTAATATTTGTCAATTAGTGTTAACTAATGCATGATTGTTGTAATTATCTTGTATCGTCTATAGTAGCCCCCACATAGTGTGGTCCTAGTGGCTGGCCATTATTTGTTAAATAATGCATTTTTCTTGGATCCCAGAAGCTTTTTGTCAATGGTCCCCGACATGTATTATTGGTAATGTTAATAAATTAGGGACATATTGGCCCCCCACATGCATTGTTGTGTATTTGTCACGTTGTGGTGCTAACCTGACACAATTATTTCTTTATTCTTTTGTTATTGCTGTATATTCAATTTTTTTTCCTATGTATGATACGCAAAACTGTTGTGCTTCAAGTATGGATGGGTGTGTTTTGTTATTGCTGTATATTCATATTTTTTTTCCTGTGTATGATATGCAAAGCTGTTGTGCTTTAAATATGGATGGGTGTGTTTTGTTATTACTGTATATTCTTTTTTTTTTTCTTTTTTTTTTTTTTGTCTACATATGATATGCAAAACTGTTGTGCTTTAAATATGGATGGGTGTGTTTTGTTATTGTTGTATATTCTCTTTTTTTTTCTTTTTTTTTTTTTTTTTTTTTTTTTTACCTGTGTATGATATGCAAAACTGCTGTGCTTCAAATATAGATGAGTGTGTTTTGTTATTGCTGTATATTCATTTTTTTTTTCCTGTATATGATATGCAAAGCTATTGTGCTTCAAATATGGATGGGTGTGTAATAATTGCATTGCACCATGGTGGAATCTTCGTCAATGAGCCAGTGACAGGATATGTTGGAGGGAATATAGAGTATACACCTGATATGGATGTTGATTTTCTGTCAATTCCACACATATTAAAAACTGTTGGGAGTTTGGGGTATATGAATTTAAAGAATTTCTGGTATAGGTTACCTCGGACTAAGTTCAATGAAGATATTAGAATATTAGAAACTGATCAAGATCTATTAAACATGGTGTTAGCCTTAGGGCCAATGGACATAGTGTTACACATCTATGTTGAACATGGCATTGATGATCCATCATCACAAGTGATAAACCCTCCTTTGTTGATTGATAGTGTACATGAAGAACCTATAGGGAGTCCTAATGTAGATGATAATGTGGATAGTGATCAAAATTTGGGTGGAAGCTTGGAATCCCAGCAAAATGAAGAAGGCACGGATGATTTAAATTTTGGTGGCAATGATTAACAGTACCATGGTGATAATGAGAATGAGAGTGACCTTGAAGAAGCATGTGAGGATAATGTACATAAAGAACCTGTGGATGATGATAATAATGTTCATGAAAAAACATGTTACGATGAAATTTTGGTTGATGTTGATATAGGAAGTGATGAAGATATTGAAGGGGACGGGCAAGAGGAATGTAGTGAAGATGAAGGAGAAGACAGCAGTGGAGATGAAGATGTTGGGGATGTTTATTTCAAACAGCCCCTACATTCAGATTATACTAACTCTTTAAATGCTTCAACTCTTGCAAACAGTAATGAAAAAAATGATTTTTATTTAAAGAAGGCCAAGTTTCCAAAATATAATGAACCTGCTGATATAAAGGACATCAAGTTAGAGGTTGGCCAAATATTTAAGGACTTAAAAGATGCTAAAGAGACAGTGAGAAACTATGCAATAGCTGGTAGCCGCCATATTAGGCTCATTAGAAATGCATATGATAGAGTGACTGCTAGATGTGCTGAAGGTTGTGAATAGTATTTTCATTTCTATTGGATGCAACTAGATAATTCTTTTCAGTGCAAAGCTTTGATAAACACACACTCATGTGCAAGGACTTTCAAGAATCCCCTAATGACAAGTTCATGGCTGGCCAAGAAATATATAGAGAAGTGGAAGGAAAATTCTGAATGAAGTATCACTGATTTTAGAAACACAGTTAGTGATGAGTATGTGGTTCGGGTAATTAGAAGTCAAGTATAAAGGGTAAAGAAAAAAGCCCTTGAAATTGTTAATGGGAAACACACAAAACAGTTCAAAAAGATTTACAACTATACACATATCTTGTTGAGTAGCAATGAAAGCAGTAGTGTAAAGTTGTTGATTGATACTCCTTCAATTCCTAATGCCCTTTCAATTTTCTAAAGGTTGTATATTTGCATGGCATCATGCAAGGGGGTTTCTTGGCAGGCTATAGGCCATTTATTGGAGTGGATGGGTATTTTTTAAAAGGCCTAATAGGGGGTCAGTTGTTGGCAACAGTGGGAAGGGATAGGAATAATTAAACTTTCCCAATAGCTTTTGCTATGGTGGAAGGAGAGACAAAGGAGTCTTGGGCTTGATTTTTTAAACTTTGGTTGGAAGACATTGGAACTGAGCAAAGGTGGATATTCATGTCAAATCAACAGAAGGTAATATGTTTTTCATTTCATAAATAAGAAATTATTACTGTTTACATGCAATTATTTTATTTATACAATTGTTATAATTTTTATTTCTTTCTTTCATATGTGACTAGGGACTTATTCCAGCTCTATATGAACTGTTACCCAATGTGGAACACAGATTTTGCTAGAAGCACTTGTATGGTAACATATGCAAAAAGTTTAAAGAGAAACAATTAAAAGATGAGAAGTGGGAGGCAGCCAAAGTAACCACAATTCCTGCTTGGAAGAAGCTTATGAAAAAGATAAGTGTCATCAACCCAGATCCACACAAGGTAATTGAGAAGATAGACCCTGCCACATGGATAAGATTTGCCTTCAATACATTTAGTCAGTACAACCAATTGCTGAATAATATATCTGAGAGTTTTAATGCCTACATCCTTGGGAGTAGAGACAAGCTAGTAATCACTATGGCAGAGTTGATCAAGGAGGCACTGATGGTGAGATTCCAAAATAAGAGAGAAAGCATGAAAAATTATAATGGAAAGATATGCCCAAATATTCAAAAAAAAAAAAAAAAAATTTGAGAAGGAAAAAGAGTTGAGCAATTAATGTATTCCAAAATGGGCTTCTAAAGAATTGTTTGAAGTTAAATGCCATGCAGAGAAGTACATTGTCAATTTGGCTTACCATACTTGTACATGTAGGAGATGGGACCTAACTGGCATACCATACAAGCATGTAATTATTGCTATTTTTTATAAACATGAAGTGGTTGAGGACTATGTAAGCCATTAGTATACAATGGAAATTTACATAAGAGCATATGACCACATTATCTACCCTATCCCTAGTGAGCAATTCTAAAAAGATAGTGGTTATGGACCTGTTGCACCTCTAGTATAAATAAAGCAAGCTGGTAGGCCAAGGAAATTGAGGAGAAAGGATCTTCTAGAATCAACCAAACCATACAAAGTGAGAAAGACTAGACCTTCTAATTCCAAAAAGCCTGTACCTGTTAGAGTGAAAAAGACTGGTATAAAAATGAGTTGTTCAAAATATAAGCAATATGGGCATAACAAGACAACTTGCAAAGCACCAGCTATAAGAGATACACCACCAGTTGCACATGCTATTACTAGACGGGGAAAACTTCCTGTAAGAAATCAACCACTACATTTGATGTTTGCACATGCATTATTGTTTATTATGTTAAAACTTTTGGGTGATATGATATTTATTACACATGCATATATTTATGCAGGTCAAGAGGAAAGGACAATGGCAATCTAGTAATCAAGGGGCTGAAAATGCATGGGATAGGGACAATACAACAGGTGGGGGATCTTCAATGGGGAATCGAAATAGGGTAAGTTTCACAGTTGAGTAAAAAAAGTTAAAGTTTTAAATTAATGCATTAATTGATATTTGTTGTGTTGGTAAAGTTTTAGACTCCAAGGAAGGGTATAACTGGTGCAACTGCTTCTGCTACCACTGAGAGAGCAAGTAATACTGCCACCACTAGGGGGACATATAATACTAACACCACTAAGGAGATAACTAATGTAACTATTTAATATAATTTTTTAATGCATTCAATTTTTTGTAAACATTTTTAAAGGGTTAATGCATTGATTGGCAAAGGGGTATTTGTCTTTTTAATACAGATTGGGGGCTGTTTAAGGTCAGTACCAGGTCATTTGCAATTCTTTCCAAGTTTATGGGAAATTCCAGCAACTGGTGGGTCTACCTCTGCCACAACTGGACACAACACAAGGGTATTTGTCTTTTATCATTTATTAAAGTCTATTTCCTTATTTTTCTTTGAGTCTAAGAGTTTTTTTTATTTTATAAGTAGGTGGGGACTACATCTACATCAGCACATGTTCCACTAAGGGGGTTACCCAATGAAAGAAGTGGGCCACCAAATACAATGCAAAGGACTGCTACGCATACAAGAGTATGTTAATAATTTACTTCATTATTTAATTAAATTGATTTATTATTTATATGGCATTATGCATTGTGCTAAATCAAGTTATTGTCATACAGTTTGGGGCCATTTTTAGAGCTATTCCAAACAATGTTCCATTAATTCCAAGAAGTTTTTTGCAAGTAAATATCTATTTTATAATGCCTTACTGTAAATGTACTGACATTTTTGGATATAAAAAATTTGATAATGCTATAAACTAACTTATGCAATCATGACCTTCATGTAGAATTCAACTAGATGGTATGGGGCTAAAGTGCAAGATGGAGGTTCACAGACAACTGGTACTACCAGTAAAGCAAGTTGCAACATGTTCAAGTCACACCAGTAGGGGTTTACTAGATGGGACAAATGAAATAACTTTTGGATAATATACTTTTTGGACAATTATGCATTTTTTGAAAACCAATGTGAATGTAATTAAACTGTAAATCTAGGTAGTTCTTTTTGTGTTTGTTTTGGATATTGCAATAGTGGTTTGCAATGAAGATATTTACAATGTGACTGCCAACAGTTGTCTAGTTTATGCATCAGAGGAGATGATATTTAATGATCTAATTAGTGTTGTTGATATAGCAGTGAAGTTTCACGATTGGTGATAGCCAGTTTTTGCCCCAATGTATGAGCCCCTGTATGAGCCCAAGTTTCACTACATGTAGCATTGGGTAAAATTCTTACAATTGAATTTAGTAGAAGTAGGTGCTACCAAAGTGATGTTCTATGTGTCAAGGATGATAGGAATATTGTGAATTGTCTTCACTCACATTGCGTAAATATTGTGAATTGTCTTTACTCACATTGATTGTTTTCCTCTATATCTCTTTCTTTTTTGTCACATTACCTATGAATAACCAGGCAAAAAATTATATTATAGATTGTCTTTAGTCACATTGCCTAGTTTAACATCAAAATATAGTCCAGAAAACATGGACAATAGAATATCCACTTGCCTGCTTTAACATAATATTACATTGTCATTGTTACAAAATTGGGCATACATACATGCCCATACGAATAAGAGGACCCATAATCAGTACAACTCCCAAAATATAGCATCTTATAACCCACCACACAACCACACACTTCATGGCAAACAGAGCATTCCCCATTAACATTTTTTTCTTTCCTACCAAACATCACCACAAGAACAGACCACCATTATCAACCATGACACTATGATATAGACCCAATACATTTTTTCCCTGCGTCGGTTTTGCTCAATCCTTCGCAACAGCCTTGGAATTATTTGTCTCAAACGAGGGCACATTGGTGGATCAAACCATCCAAAATAGCCACAGCCATTGGCATTACAATGCGAACAACCACGAAACCTTCGCTTAGGATTAGAATCAGTCCACGAAATCCACAATTTTACCCATAATCCACAAAAGCATTGGCTTCCGTCTTGAGTAGCCATCTGCTAAGAATAAGACATTACACTATAAAATTGAAATGCCAAAATTTGAGGCACATCACTCAATAAGTTGGCATTATTCAGTTCCGTTTTAAAAGTCGATCTTTGCTTTAACAAAAAGCTAGGGTTTTGTAGGAAATAGGGGCTACAAAATACAATGCAAGAGAACTTGTGTCGTACCTGATGTTTTGCAGAAAATGCTTACTTGCTAGTGATCAATCCACAAGCAAACCCTCTCCTCTTAAACAGCCCTTATTCCCCTAGTTCTTTGGTTTTCTTACTGTCTTCTCTCCAGTTCTTCCCCAAATCGACGTGATTTGGGAACAAAAAGGGGAGATTGAACTTACATGAGGTCACATGACCACCAAAGGGGCGGGAATTAAGCCATTTCATCACTTAGCAAGCCATGTTATCGCTACATAAGCCAGCATGTGCGCTCGTGATACTCCGTTTATCTTCATTGATGTTCGTCACTGTGTGTCCCACATTGAAACCAAACTTTTAATCTTGTCTCAAAATTGAGCAATTTTAAATTTTATAGCCCACATTGAAACAAGGGGTTAAGTTGATGGTACTAATTGGTAAATAACCCAAAATACCCATTTAATTGAATTTCCTCTTTTCCCAATCATGTACGGGGTTGTCAAAATTATTTCCAGTAAAGCTATTGCTATAAAATCTCTCTCATTCTCTATTTATATATTATATAATTATATATTATATATTATATATAATATATATGCATGCATATATAGAAAAACAGGGAAAGAGTTTTTTCAAATGAAGTTAAAAGAAGCCCCATACTTTGAGATGTAAAAATTATTTTTAATTTTTAATGTTATATCTTTTTCAAAAAAAAAAAAAAAGAGTAAAAAGTTATTGTATAAGTTTTACATGGGAAAGAGAGAGGTTGCTACACATTGGGGGCATAGAGAGAGAAAGTAAGTCATACGAGGGCCATTTACATGGGGGAAGAGAAAGAAAGATGAGAGAATACCCACTACTGGTCTGCTACTAATGTGAGAAGCGGCTCAAAGAAGATGCGCATATGCTTTGTTTAATGTTTTATAGGGTTTCCTTCATCTATGTGTATAGTGGAGCAAAATTAATTAAAGATAGTTAATTTTGTTTTAATTATATTAAAAGAATAAAAATAAAATTCAATTAAATGAGTATTTTTTTCATTAAACATATTAATTTCAAAGAACGGTATTTAAGTCTGATCTTCTTTCTTTTTAACAGCATTATACAAAAAATTAACTGGTTAGAGTTAACAGATATGATTCTTTTTTCTTTTTCTTTTTTTTTTGGATTAGATGGATAAGAAAAATATTTAATGTAGTTTTTAGATATGATTTTATTTTTAAGGGAGGTTTTGGATATTTTCCCTAGTTTTTTATTCCCTCCTTATGATTTAAAGTTCTATAAAACCCTTATCATTACAATTATAGTTAAAGAAAATTAGAGGGGGAAATATAGTAATATCATATTAATTTGAAACCAAATCCATTGACTAATTATCCCTTGATTTTTTTCTAAAAGAATGACTAAAGTGTTCTACACGCACTCGCATCACATTTGCCACATGATTATAATAATTAATTATTTTAATTATTTGAGCCTAGTTAAAATAGCAGACAGTAATAGTATACTATATTTTATTAAATTTTAAAATAAAAGAACAAAAAAAAAAAAAACAGTAGGAATATACTATTTTATACTACTTTTTAAAAAAAAAAAACCTAACTCATATTTCTCAAGCAATCAGTAACAGTGTACTAGTCAAATGTGTTTTCAAACAAATTTCCAACAAAATTGATTGAAACAAAATTAAAATAGTATACGGCATGATTGAAACAAAATAATACAATCCACAGACAAACTTTTCCAAAAGCTTGCTTCAATTGATAAAGACTCACTCCAAACTTGAAGATAAAGGAGAATAACACTTGATTCGCTATGATAAATGATGATGATTGAAGATGATCGATTAGTAATCTTCCATTGATGGAAAAGTAAGAACTTTTATTTATTTATTTATCAATAGAGAAGCAAGCTTCATAATGGTGAAAGTGTGGCTCAAAAAATATTCGAAAATTAAAATCTCATTAAATGCTTTCGGTAGAAATATGGGAATTCAAAATCTTATCAAATTTGTTAAGCTATAAACTCATGAAAGGAAATCCCCTAAAAACGGTATTAAAAAAAAATAGTAATTCGCTAAAAAAATGTAAGAAATCCATTTAAAAAAAGGTAGGGTATAAATAAAAAAAGCTAATGTAAGAATTTTTAAAGAAGAATTTCCTTATGACTAATAAAAATACTAATAAATGGGGTTAAGGAGTTGAAAATTGTTATGATCAAATTATTGTTAAAACTCATCTCCTATTAGGGGTAATTTCTAATATTCCCTTTAATATAATACAATTTGCTTATAACAAAAAAAAAAAAAAGAAAAAAAAAAGAAAACAATTCCATTTAACAAGCATACCGTGCAACAAAGTTTGCAACAAAAAATGATATAAACCTTAATCATGTGTGTAGACACCCCTTTTTCATACCCCAATTTTACACTTCTCCGCTTTTTCTTTATGCATACCATACTCATGGATTCATGCTCGAGAAGTTTCGTTGGATGATTTAGAGCTTTAATATGATAATTTCAAATGCCCATAGTTGGAAGAACAATAGAGAGTTCTAGAACAATTGTCGTCCAAAATATGCTTTAAATCCATATATCATATTTTTGCCACAAATTTTAACTCGGAATTTGAATTTAGACAAAATTGGTCTTGTTGCAACAGTATTTTAATTCTCTACAACTTTACGTCTAATGAAAAGTTTTCAATTCCAAAGTTTTCATGCCCAAATAAACCCTTAAAGTAGTAGTTGTTGTTAAGTGACGGGAATAAGGGTTTTTTTACTTTCTTTTTAGTCCCACATCGATTAGAGAGGAATAATACCTCTTCCTAGATCTATTATTCCTTCATTCTTCTCCTAGTCTTAGTTGAACTTTCTTGAGCAAAGTTAGGTTTGAGTGTCTAGTTCGAAAGAAACACCTAATGGTGCCTTATTGAGCGAACCTCTTGTCTAAGATAGAAGAGTTTGCATCGTTAAGCTCGAGAGGGAAACACCCAATAGTGCCAATTCGGGTGGATCCTCTACTAGAGTTTGTGGAAGTGAAATAGAGCATTGTCTCGGTTTTATCAGGTATGATTCTAGATTTTCTCTCACTTTCTAGAATTTCTCTCCTTTGAGTTTTTTTATTCGTAGGATAATATTAGTCTTCGATCCAGAATCAAGCTTTTTTGTTAAATTAGAGTTTTTTATTGTAGAGAGTTTTTTTTTTCGATATAAATGTTTGATTACGGATTGGAGACTAATAGTCTCTTACAAAGAGTGAAACTCTTCCCCTTCTAACTTAATTGATCGAATTACGTGGATTTTGATCTTCGTAAAAAGAATGTAGGCCGCTCACTTGAACCCAAGTCCAACCGAGCTTAGATTTTCATAACTTCTAGTTATTATGCATAGTTGAAATTAATTAAGCCAAATTAATAAATGAGACCGATTTATCGAGCGAAATGAGTGCCTATGGGCTGTGGCTCGAAGCCTTCCCATTTTGTAACCTAACCCGTGAACCCTTTGATTTTGGTTTAACACTTACCTATTTTCCAAATGTGGAGTCAAAATTGTTTTTATAAAATAAATCTTTTAGTGGTTTCCTTGTACCCTAAAAATGAGGTGGCGATTCCTTTAAAAGAATTACTAAAGTGTTCTACACACACACGCATTATGTATGCCAGCTGCTTATAATAATTAATTATTTTAATTATTTCAGCTTGGTCAATAATTTATATATATATATATATATATATATATATATATATATATATATATATATTTGCAAAATATTAGGTAGATAATGTTTGCAGTCATTTGAGGGAGGTTCTTGCTCTCTCATCTATCGGCAGCTCACTCAACCCTTCTAGCCTCATTGCCTTCGCATCTACAAGCACCCATCACTCATATCTACTTTACGGCCATCCTCGCATCTTCATATCTCGATAGTGAAGTTGTCTTGTTCATATTTCTAATGGATATGTAGGGCGATTGGGTAAAAGATGTTTTCTCTTACACAGTTGTAGGAATAGAAGGAAATAGATGAACTGTCTTACTAGAGTACAGAGTATTAGGTACGTTATCTATGTACTATTGATATTAATAACTCGTACCGCTTTGGGATGAGATATGCACATAAACATGTATTGAGAATGTACCATTGTATATTTTATCCTAATGGTATTGTGGATTTGATCTCAGAGAAATATGATCAGACACTTGTTGAATGGCTAGAAATTATAGTATCATTTTCGGAAATTCAATTACCTCACTTTTTGCTAGTAAATTATAGGACATCTTAAGTGGTTTAGCCTTTGCTACGGGTACTGGAAAATCTGTGCACCCTAGACTTAGTCTAGCATTAGTGTTCATTAGGGGCAATACGGCTAAAATTGGACCAATCTATGTTGAAAATTTAGAAAACGACTTTAATGTGGATAATAACTGTAAACACTTTTAGTGCATTTATCAGGTGGATTTTCTCGAAGAAGGATATTTATCTACCAGTAGAGCTTTCAGTATTATGTTTAACTTTACGTGGAATTCGAAAATGGGATAAAATTTGCAAGATGACAAAACATCCTTTGTTCTTATCATCGAAGGAGAGGCTGTATTTAATCGTGAATGGAAAACTTGATATCCTGTTTGCAAGATTGTTGACGTGTTCTATGACGTTTAAATCTATGTTATGAGGCAAAATGCTTATTCAAGATTGTTGGGTGTTATTTTATTTTAATTTTAATTTTTTTTTTTTTTTACTTTTGGGTAGATAGCAAAAATAAATGCAAGATAATAAAGCTAAATGTGAACTTTATTGTTAAGTTTTAAGCTAATCAACTTTATTTATTTATTTTTTTTATAATGAGAAATTATATTTCATAAATAACCTAAAGCAGCATCAAAATTGGGTTTGGTCCTCATAAATTCAAAAGGCTCTTCATTCTAAATAGTCTTAGGCCGCTACTTGTTATAAATTTGGAGCCATTCTCATCCCTGAACTTCCTCAATCTGTTTTGTGTTTGGAGGTGTTATGTTGGTGCTACCTTTTTTAATATAATACAATTTGCTTATCAAAAAAATGAAAACAATTGCACCTTACAAGTATGTCATCCAACACAGTATGCAACCAAAAATGATATAAATCATAATCCTATGCAACACTTTTTTTTTCCCCTTATCATTTAAAGTTCTATCTAACCCTTATCATTACAATTATAGTTTAAAAAAAAAAAAATTAGAGGAGGAAATATAATAATATTATATTAATTTGAAACCAAATCCACTGGGTTATCCTTTGATTTTTTTTTTAAAGAATGACTGAAGTGTTCTACACACACGCGCATCACCTGTGCCAATTACTTATAATAATTAATTATTTTAATTATTTGAGCCTGGTCAATATTTTTTTTTTTTTTTTTTTTTGGGAAATTATCAGGTGGATAATTTTTTTGCAGTCATTTAAGGTAGGTTCTTCTTCTCACCTATCGACAGCTCACTTAACCCCTCTAGCCTCATTGCCTTCCCATCCATGGCCACCCATCACTCGCATCTACTTTGTGGCCACCCTCGCATCTTCCCATCTCGCCAGTGAAGTTATCCTATTCAGATTTCTAATGGATATGCAGGGTGATTGGATAGAAGATGTTTTCTCTTACATAGTTGTAGGAGTAAAAGGAAATAGATGAATGGTCTTGTTGGAGTGCAGATCGTTAGGTACGTTATCAACTAAAGTATATACCATTGATATTGATAACTCGTACCGCTTTAGGATGAGATATGCACATGTACATGTATTGATAATGTACCATCGTATAGTTCATCCTAATGGTAATGTGGATTTGATCTCGAAGAAATATAATCAGACACTTGGTGAATGGCTAGAAAATCATAGTATCATGTCCGATAATTCGATTAACCCACTTTTTGCTAGCATATTACAGAATATCTTAAGTGATTGAGCCGTCGCTATGGGTACTAGAAAATTTGTGCACTCTAGACTTAGCATTGGTGTTTATTGGGCGCAATAGGGAAGAAATTGGATCAATCTATGCTGAAAATACAGAAAACGACTCTGATGTGGATAATAACTACAAACACCTTAGTGCATTTATCAGGTAAATTTTATCAAAGAATGGTATTTATCTACCAGTAGAACTTTCAGTATTATGTTTAACTTTACAAGGAATTCGAGAATGGGATGAACTTTCCAAGATGATAGAACATCCTTTGTTCTTATCATTGAAGGATAGGTTGTATTTGATTGTGAATGGGAAACTTGATATCTTGTTTGCAAGATTATCGATGTGTTCTATGGCATTTAATTCCTTCTTTGACTATTCATACTTTTTCCTTTTGTTTGTACTCACAAGTCACAAGTAAGATTGTTGGGTTTTATTTATTAGTTTTTTTAATTTTTGGTAGATAGCAAGAATAAATGTAAGATAAATGAGTTAATGTGAACTTTATTGTTAAATTTTAAGTTAATCAACTTTATTTATTTATTTATTTGATAATAAAAAATTATATTTCATAAACAACCTAAAGCAGCATCTAAATTGAGTTTGGTTCTCCATAAATTCAGGAGGCTCTTCATTCTAAAGTATATTGGGCTATTGCTTGTTATAGATTTGGAGTTATCCCCATCTTTGACCTTCCTTAATCTGTTTTGTATGCAAAGGTCTTAGAAAAGGATGTCGGTGCTCCCTTTTTTTAATATAATATACTTTGCTTTAAAAAAAATAAAATAAAATGAAACGATTCCACCTTACAAGCATGCCGTGCAACAGTGTGCAACCAAAAATGATATAAACCCTAATCTTGTTCAACACATTGTTTTTTTTTCCCCTTATGATTTGAAGTTCTATAAAACCCTTATTAATACAATTATAGTTAAAATTAAAATAAAAAATTAGAGAGGTAAATATAGTAATATCATATTAATTTGAAACTAAATCCATTGACCATTTATCCCTTTATTTTTTCCAAAAGAATGACTAATGTGTTTTACACACGTGCATCATGTGTGCCACCTACTTATAATAATTAATTATTTTAATTATTTGAGCCTTGTCAATAATTTTGCTATTATGAAGCAAAATACTTATTCAGGTTACTTCTCGACTATTTGTACTTTTTTTTATATTTAAATTTTTGGGGTTTTACTCACAAGCATGATTGTTCGATTTTATTTCTTAATTTTTAAATTTTTGGTAGATAGTAAGAATAAATGCAAGAAAAATTAGTTAAATGTGAAATTTATTGTTAAATTTTAATCGAATCAACTTTTTTTTTTTTAATAAGAAATTATATTTCATAAACAACCTAAAGCAACATCTAAATTGAGTTTGGTCCCCCATAAATTCAAGAGGCTTTTCATTCCAAACTGTCTTGGGTTGTTGCTTGTTATAGATTTGGAGCCATTACCATATCTGACCTTACTCAATCTGTTTTGTATGTGGAGGTCTTAGAAAGGGATGTTGATGCTCCCATTTTTTAATGTAATTCAATTTGCTTATTTTTTTTTTTAAAAAAAAAAAAATACACGATTCCACCTTACAAGCATGTCATGCAACACAGTGTGCAACCAAAATGATATAAGCCTAGTCCTTTACAAAATCTAGGGGTCTCAATATGAAAGCTACCATTAAAATGTTCAATTGTAACGGTTAGCATTTCACATGAATACTAGGTTAGGCTAAACTCGTTTACCCAAACTATAGGCCTAAGAAAGGACATCAAAGGCCCCATGCTTTTACATCCCTTGGATAGATAGAGAGAAATTATAGAACTTTTGATTTATTCAAATTGTCAAAGAGTTGAATAATAGTTAATCTGTGAAAGTAGCATAGATGACAAAAAACTGCAGTTCAAGAATTGTAAATCTCAAATTTGTGTTTACACTTCTTCATTATCGGATGCACGAGTTTGCAGGTAGTTTGTACATGAAGGGGATTAGTCTGAGTCGAATGACTTAAGATACCTCGTTTGGTGCCAAAAAAAAAAAAAAAAAAAAAAAAAAAAAAAAAAAAAAAAAAGAGAGGATAAATATCCAAAATATCCCTCATAGAAATAATTATATCTAAAAACCCATAAAATAATTTTTTTTTCAAAAAAATCCAAAAAAGGTTAAATTATATCCAAAAACCCTAAGAACTTAACTTCTATCCAACTTCATTTGAGTGATGAATTTTCTTGACTAAAATACCCTTATTATATTTTTTTATTAAAATATAAAAATAATTATTCAAAATTTTTATTATCATCTTATTTACCTAATAAGTAGATTATATGTCATTTATCACAAAAAAATAAAAAATAAAAAATAAAAAAATGAAAGAAAACAAACAAATAAACAATTAGAAAAGGATATGTCACCCCAGAAGTTCTATAATTTAAACGAAGGTGAATGGAAGTTAGAGTGTTGGGTTTTTTTGGATATACTATGTGTTATTATTTTATTTATTAAACAATAATATATTATTGTTCTCTACATATAATTGAGTTTTTTCTTTCTTTCTTTCTTTCTAGGCAGGGACAAATTGTAATAATATGTCATTCTTCTCTACATTAAAATGAGGTGTTATTTTATTTTATTTTTTTCACCTGGAAAATTACAAAAGTGGACCATGGTTCTCATTAAAGTTTTGGGAGTGGGGACGAAGGTTAGAAGTTGTGAAATTGAGTTGACTCATTGAATTGCATAGTTGTGGCAAGAACTCAAAAAAATTGATTTATTGATCGATGGAAATGGAGACATCGTCCATGTAATGCCCTGCATTTTCGTAAACTATTAATTTATTTTTAAGTCTAAAGTCTTAAGTTTAAAATTTAATTCTATTGGGCTAATTTTATGATACGTTATTTTGGATAAGATATACTTGGATTAGGTAAATCTTGCAACCAAACAGTATTACCCTAATTGGGTTAATATATAAGAATCCTTATCAAAAGATTTTATTTTTTTAACAAACCGTCAGAGTCACAAAGAGGCAAACTTGGAACCCTAGAAGACCCCTTTGTATTCCCCAACAATCTGTATATCAAGTGAGTACAATCTGAACCTTGCCTAAGTATGTGATGGGTTATATAATTATATATATATATTATTATGGTTTAGAGAATGTATGAGGCAATTTAATATTATTTATTTATTGTGCAATGATCAGTTCTTGCACATAGCTTTATGGGTGAGAGGTCTTGTCAGTTTTAGGATATAGGGTCTAGTAATTTGATGCTTTGAAATTGGGTGAATATAGAACATAGGTCACGTACACCTTTAATGGAATATAATATAAAATTATTTATTTAGTAAAAGACATATATATTTACTTGTTGACAGTACAAAGTGGGTTATAGAAGGAATTTTTATTGTTATTATTGTTATTATTATTATTATTATATGGTACTGTACATCTCGTAGTACAAAAGCTGAGGAAAAAGTAGGTTTCATAAGAATGGTGAGGTTATTATTTTATAGTGATCTATATATATATATATATGATCTCCATGTTTTGGTTGTATGTAGTGTACTATGTGTCCGTACATGGTAAAAGTTGGAACCTTGGCTGATAAAAAGGAAGAGTTGGGAATTATTGTAAAGGAATATAATATGATTATATATATAATGATTTGACCTAATAATTAGTAGGATTCCTGTACACTTTGTATATAGGGTTAGAAGGAATGAACAGTACACGAGTAGGTGTTGGGTGGAAAGATGGCCAATAATCCAACGTGGTCACGTATACAAATCCAATTGTGTACTAGTGTATTTACAACTTTGAGTGTTGAATTTTCACTAGTTAAGTTGATTTCATTTTTGCCTAATTTGACGAGCTTGACACAATGGACTGCGTTGAGGGTCAAACTAAATAAATTAAAACATTTATTAACTTAGACTATAATTTATTGATAGTAATATTAATTTTTTATCTTAGGTTTGATCTAAGTATTGATAAGTGGAGGCATTTTACTTAGATTTTGACGTTACCACTTGAGGTAAGTGGGAGTATGACATGCTAGTTTATTTATAATAAATGTTTTATTTGTTAAATAAATTATTTTCACGAATGATTTTTATATCCATTCAAACATGTCTATTTTATTTGTATGAGCCAAGTAAATGATTTTGTATTCCGTTTCAAGTAATGCTAGATACGATTTACTGATTACTTGAAATTATATTTAGCCAAATTGATTATATTTAAAACTCTGGTCTGACTGCCTTATGTCTAGCCCTGGTCAGTAGGGGTTAAGTTATTAGCCTTTGGTTCCTTTTGGTTCCAATGCTCTACCTCGGTCAGTAGGGGATTATATTGATCTTTAGTACCAATGCTCTGTTTAAGTCTCCTCTCGATAGGAGCACTGTTTGGACCTTTGGGTCAATCTGTCTGAATCATATGTGTGGTTAGCCAGAGTTACAAAAGAAATATGTGTTCGTTCTGATATGAAAGCTCTAAATGTTTATTTGAAATCTGTTATTGATATGAGAATTCTAAAAATTTGTATTTCTTTAAGCATCTTTTGGAAAATATTTAATTGTGGTTACTAGCATATGATTTGTTGATATACATTTTTATGAAAAACTCATGCGATTAGCTTGGCTTATTCTTGTGTATGTTATACTCACCCTTTCAACATTATTTTCATATGAGTAGTCTATTAGATTGCTGGGCCAAGTGCAGTGGAGGCTTAGAGCGCGTCAGGCTGGCAGCTATTAGATTGAACATTAATTAGTATTAGTTTCCGTAGTGATTTCTTTTTCTTATGAGAGGATTTTTGGACTCATTTTAGATGTTATTTGTTAAAGTTTGGAGTTATGAGGTTTAAGTATACAACTTTTTCAATTATTTTAGTTATTGTTGATGATTATGACATCACTGAATTTTTGGAGATTATTAGTACATTAAATTTCATTGTTGGAAATTTTATTATGGATGGACTAATTTAATTGATCACATGAATGGTGGGGATACGAATGTTTAATTGCGCTTTCAGACTTGATCACTTGGGTTTGGGGTGTGACAGTCCATATGGGAAAAGAGATAAGACAAATATTATTTTTGTGAGATAAGATAATTCTGTCAAATTAGTGTCAAAAAAGGTTATAAAGTTAATGAATTTGTTTATGGGCTATTGTTAAAAAACTGTTATAACATGGGGTTTTGGCAAAAAAATCCCTTTAAATATTGGGAAAATGACAAAACAGTGGGTCAAAATAAAAATAATCCTTAAATGAGGGATAAAACTCTCATATTTTTTTCAAAGTGGCAATAACGAATTTTAATTCCAAAAAAGGAGGGGATTTAGGGTCAAATGTCCATTATGCCATTTGAGTAAAATTTTTTCTTTTTTTTACCTAACCCAAATCCTATTAGATTGTTCTCATCTCTCCTTATTAAATAAAACTTTCTCCTATGAGTTGACAAAAAAGGAAAAAAAAAAAAAAGTGATTCTCTATGTTTGTTTGTTTGTTTTTTTTTTTTGTCATTGCTAATTGAAAAGCATGATTTAAATTGTAAGGTAGAGGTCTTAGAAAGGGATGTTGATTCTCCCTTTTTTAATATAATACAATTTCCTTATAAAACAAAAAAAAAAAAAAAAAAAAAATCGATTCCACCTTACAAGCATGCCTGTGCAACATAATATGCAACCAAAATGATATAAATCTAGTCCTTTACAAAATCTAGGGGTCTCCAACATTGCTAAGGTCTTGATATGAAAGCTGCCATTAAAACGTTCAATTGTAGCAGTTAGCATTTCACATGCATACTAGGTTAGGCTCAACTCATTTACTTAAACTACAGGCTCAAGAAAAGACATCAAAGACCCCATGCTTTTACATCCCTTGGATAGATAGAGAGGAATGATAGAACTTTTTTATTTTTTTCAAGTTGTCAAAGAGTTGAATAATGGTTAATCCGCAAAAGTAGCATAGAATGACAAAAAACTACAGTTCAAGAACTGTAAATCTCAAATTTGTGTTTACACTTCTTCATTATTGGATGCACAGGCTTGCATGTAGTTTGTACATGGAGGGGATTAGTCTAAGTCTAATGACTTAAGAAAGAGGATAAATATCCAAAATATTCCTCATAGAAATAATTATATCTAAAAACCCCATAAAATAATTTTTTTATCAAAAAAATCCAAAAAAGGTTAAATTATATCCAAAAACCCCAAGAATTTAACTTCTATCCAACTTCGTTTGAGTGATGAATTTCGTGACCAAAATACCCTTATTATATTTTTTTTATTAAAATATAAAAATAATTATTCAGAATTTGTATTATCATCTTGTTTATCTAACAAGTAGATTATATGTCATTTATCACAAAAAAAAAAAAAAAAAGCAAGAAGAAGCAAAGAAAACGAACAAATAAACAATTATAAAAAGGGTATGTCACTCCAGAAGTTGTATAATTTAAACGGAGGTGAATGGAAGTTAGAGTGTTGGGTGTTTTTGGATATACTATATGTTACTATTTTATTTGTTAAACAGTAATATGTTATTGTTCTCTACATAAAACTGAGTTTTTTCTTTCTTTCTGGGCAAGGACAAATTGTAATAATCTGTTACTCTTCTGTACATTAAAATGAGGAGTTAGTTTTTTTTTTTTTTTTTTTTTTCACGTGGAAAATTACAAAAGTGGATCATGGTTCTCATTAAAGGTTTGGGAGTGGGGACAAAGGTTAGAAGTTGTGAAATTGGGTTGACTCATTGAGTTGAATAGTTGTGGCAAGAACTCAAAAAAATTGATTTATTGATCGACGGAAATAGAGACATCATCTATATGGGAAAAGAGATGACAAATATTAATTTTGTGAGAGAAGATAATTCTGTCAGTTTGGTGTCAAAAGATGTTAATAAAGTTAATGAATTTGTTTATGGGGCTATTGTTAAAAAACTGTTATAACATGGGGCTTTGGCAAAAATTCCCTTTTAATATTCGGAAAATGACAAAACCGTGGGTCAAAATAAAAGTAATCCTTAAAAGAGGGATACAACTCTCATATTTCTTTCAAAGTGGCAATAATGAATTTTAATTCCAAAAAATGAGGGGATTTAGGGTCAAATGTCCATTATGCCATTTTAGTAAATATTTTTCTTTTTTTATCTTACCCAAATCTTATCAGATTGTTCTCATCTCTCCTTATTAAATAAAATTAACTAATATTTCTCCTATGTGTTGACAAAAAAGTTTTTAAAAAAAGTGATTCTCTATGTTTGTTTGTTTTGTTTTTTTTTTTATTTTTTTTATTTTTTTTTGTTATTGCTAATTGAAAAGCATGATTTAAATTTAATTCACATACCCAATTGCAAGAGGAAATTTTTTTAAAAAAAACCTTTTCAAATCCAAATGTGTATATTATTATTATTCTAATTGAAAAATATATATACAATTGGTTTATTTTTAATTAAGTTTTGAGACTTTTAAATTAAGAGACAATAAATGGATTTAATGTGAGAAAGGTATTTAGGTGGGATAAAATAAATAAATAAGGAGGGAAAAATTGTTAATTATAAAATGGCATATGATATATCTCTATTTTTTGGGATTCAAAGTTTATTATCATCATTTTAAATGGAATAAGAGAAATTCATTATTATCATTTAAATAGAATAAGAGAGATTTAACACTTTATTTGAAATTACTCTTATTTTGACCCATCAGTTTCATCATTCTCCTTTAAATATTTACCCAAAAAAAACACGAGTGAAAACATCCCATCAACACGAAAAAACCACTGCACTGTTTTTTCGTGTTGGTTCGTGGTTTTCTTGCGTTTTTTTTCTTTTTTTTTCAAAAAACCTTTTTGTTGGTAAGAGGTTTTTCCGTGTTGTCAAAGAGTTGAAGAATGAAAATAGATGGCGAGTGCCGAGTGCCGAGTGCCGAGTGGGTAGGAGAAGCCCAAAGATGTTCTCAGCTTCAGCATCTTATTTCCCGCCAAAAATGAGAAGGACCCTCAAAACAAGCCCAGAAACCTAGGGTTTTGTTCACAAATCTCTTCAAATTACTTTGAGTTTGTGTTTGCTTAAGATGGTTTCTACTAGAAAGAATCGTTATGACCCTGCAAATGAAAACCCCCCTCCTCACATCTTCCAAACCCTAATGGCCGCATTTCAGGCTCCAGAGGTACACTCCTCAAGTGTCTCTTTATTTTCTCACATGTACATGTTCTGCTTTTGGTAATCTTTATGCTTCAATTCTTCTTTTCTTTTTTCCCCCTACAAAAATTGTTAGTTTCTGATATCAATTGCCCTAAATTTCAGGGTCTGAAGCCACCGGTTTTGAAAAGTTTGTATTGCCTCATCATTCGTTTGTCTTTGAACAAACAAATTTGTTGCTCAGACTTGAGAACTACTTCAAATTGCTCCAATCAGTTTGGATTTAAAGTAACATTTCAAGATATATGTGATCTCTCGAACATTATGTTCAAACAACTTTGTGAGAGGTTTAAACAGATATTCTCTGCCTTGAATGGTCTTTCTGCAAGTCAGGCTCATGGACCATCTGGCTTGTGCTCGGATACTTGGACCATTTCTGAAGAACTTCTTCTGCTTTTAAGGTGTTGTTTGGTCGTCCTAACCTTGTTTGATCCACCTGACCAACAAATTTTGGAAAAATCCAAACTTCTTATTTCAATACTTAGTAGATTACGCTCCCTAGACTTTATTGGAGGAAGGGAGAAAAATGGCATCACGTTTAAGGCGTCGGTTTCTCGTGAATCCGCATGTACCAACAACGGTTGTACCACCTCTGTTGCTGAGGACTTTGTTGCTTCCTTGCGTTTTTTAGAACCCTCTGATCCATGCCTTCCATTCCTACGTGCAATGCTTGAGGTATTTCTCACAATTCCTACTTTACTTTTTTCTTTCTTTTTTCCTTTTTTTATTTATTTTTTATTTTTTTAATTTTTATAATTATCGAAAGGCTGTCTGCTGTGTCCTCAAGTGAATATTAAAATCAAAAGTTTTGTAAATAAGAGTTGTTTTAAATGTATGCAATTTTCTTTTTCTTACTAGTCACAGAATTAAATATGTACAAAGTAGATATATTTGGCGTGTGCTGAATCTGACATCTGATACCTATGTTGGATTCTGAATAGTTGTTACCTGTGCTAAATAGTTTACTCTTGTTTTTAAATTTGCAAGATTAGTACCTAATGAAAATGAGTGATGGCTTGGAGGGTTAATAACTTAGCATGATATTGACTGTGGGACATTGAATGTACTATTTAATACACTTTTAGGGACAGTTTTGCAATGGTTTCCATACACAACTTGTATGCATGGACAAGAATCTTACTCTAGAGATAATTTTTTTAATTGAACTCTATGTCATGACTTCGAATATTGGTCTGGATCATGCTATAAGTGTCACCCGTTAAAATTCAATTTTGTCATTTTGGCTTATTAATGGCATAGGTAGCACCGTAGCATGGACACACGACATGGACACAAACACCGCATGACACGGCTGTAATTTACACATGCAAGCATACATATATATGTGTGTGTATGTGTGTTATATAACAAATACATTACGCACCTTTAATTATTAAGTAACTATTGCATAACTTAAAAGATGAGGTTCAACAAAGGTGATAAATACATTATTTAAAACTGTTAACGTAATGGTATTTGGTTTGGTTAAAATCCCTAACCTGCAAACCCTTTATTAATAGAAAACTCAAAATACAGTGTAAAGACCAAAATACCCTTGCACCTATAACTAATACCAAATACATATCATAACACTCCCCCTCAAGTTGGAGAGTATATATCATATGGTCCCAACTTGCAACATAATGATTCTAAGCGAGCTCTAGATAAAGACTAAGTAAACATATTAGCAACTTGATCCTGAGTTGAGACATAAGGAGTCACAATTAAGCCATTCTCTAACCTTTTCACGAACAAGATGGTAGTCCACTTCAATATGCTTTGTCCTTTCATGAAATACTGGATTCGAGGCAATATGAATAGCAGCTTGATTGTCACATGACATCTTCATGGGCAATAAAAAGTCAAAACCCATTTCCATCAAAAGATGCTTATCCATGAAAGTTCACATGAAGTATGAGCCATAGCTCAATACTCAGCTTCTGCACTCAACCTAGCAACAACACTCTGCTTCTTACTTTTCCATGTAATCATATTACCTCCCAAAAAGGTATAATATCCTATAGTAGATCTTCTATCAGATGGTGATCCAGCCCAATTAGAATCAATGAAACCTTCCACCCTTAAATGTCCATTGGCTTTGTACAAAAGCCCATGACCAGGATAAGCTTTAAGATACCTCACTACTCAAATGACTGCCTCCCAATGTGGAACACGTGGACTCGCCATAAATTGACTGATAACACTAACAACAAATGATATGTTCGGACGTGTAATAGTAAGATAATTCAGTTTGCCCACTAGTTGCCGATATCTCTCCGAATCTGACATCAACTCTCCATTGTCACAACTCAACTTCACATTTGGATCTATAGGAGTTTCCACAGGTTTAGACCCTAAAAGACCAGTCTCTTCAAGAACGTCTAACACATACTTTCTTTGTGAGAGACTTATTCCTTCTTTTGACCGAGCTACCTTGATACCCAGAAAATAACGTAAATGTCCCAAATCCTTGGTTTGAAGCTTGGACTGTAGAAAGGTCTTCAAATTAGCAATATCTATTTGGTCATCTCCAATAATAATGATATCATCAACATAAACCACCAATAAAACCTTCCCTCTGTCTAAAGTAAGAGAGAAAACTGAATGATCAAATTGGCAACGATGCATTCCAAATTTTAAAACAGCTTCACTAAATTTACCAAACCACGCCTGAGGAGATTGTTTGAGACCATAAATGGCCTTACGAAGTCTGCACACTTTCCCATACTCCCCTAAGCAACAAAATCAGGAGGTTGCTCCATATAAACTTCTTCATGGAGATCGCCATGTAAGAAAGCATTCTTGACATCTAACTGAAAAAGAGGCCACTCGAAGGAATTAGCCAACGAAATTAAGATACGGACAGAGGCAATCTTAGCAACGGGAGAGAAAGTCTCAGCATAATCAACTCCGTAGGTTTGAGTGTATCCCTTTGCAACAAGGCGAGCCTTCAAACGCTCAACAGAACCATTAGGTAAGTACTTCACAATATACACCCAACAACACACCACAGTAGATTTATCGGGAGGAAGGGTCACAAGATCCCAAGTCCGATTATTATATAAAGCTGACATTTCATCCTCCATAGCTGTTCGCCAACCAAGAATAGACAAAACCTCCTGAATAGATTTAGGGAGAAGAACAGAAGACATGGAAGCAATAAAAGCTTGAAGAGACAAAGAAAAATGAGCATACGAAACAAAGTGAGCAATAGGATGAGAAGTACATGAACGTTTACCTTTCCGTAATGCAATGGGCAAGGTATCAGAATCAGGCACAAGGGAAGGAGGAGAATCTCCAAACAAAGGCGACGGTTGAGTGGCAGGCACCTGAGACGAAGAGGGAGGTTGAATACGCCTCCGAGTGTAAACCTGCAAAGGCTTATCATGAGAAGATATAACGGGAACAGGTGGAGGAGGACGTAAACGTGGAAGACAAGGGAGAGAAGAATCCAACTCAACATCCAAAGATGAAGAGAAATAAGTAACAGACTCTAGAAAAGTGACATCCGCACATACAAAATGACACCTAAGAGATGGAGAATAACACTTGTATCCCTTCTGAGTGCTGGAATAACCTAGAAAAACACAACGAATAGATCAGGATCAAGTTTATCTCCCCAGGACAAAGGACATGAACAAAACAGACACAGCCAAATACTCGAGGGGGTAAAGCATAAGGAGGTGTCTTAGGAAACAAAGTAGCATGGGGAGTTTGTCAAGCAAGAACAGTAGAGGGCATGCGATTTAAAAGATAGCAAGCTGTGAGAACAGCATCACTCCAATAAAACTTAGGTACATGCATATAAAATAATAAAGCTCGTGGGGTTTCTAATAAATGTTGAATTTTGTGCTCAACTACCCCATTCTGTTGAGGAGTGTAATTGCAAGAAGACTAGTGAATAATGCCATGCTCAACAAAGAATTCAGATAAACAAGATTCAAAATACTCTTTAGCATTATCTGATCTAAAAATGTAAATGGAAGCATCAAATGGATTCTTTATTTCATTATAAAATAAGCGAAAAATGGAATATAATTCAGATCTTTCTTTCATAAGATAAAGATAAGTCATCTGGGAATAGTCATCCACAAAAATAATAGAATACCTAAAATCAAGATAAGACTTGACTCGATTAGGACCCCAAATATCCGAATGAACCAAATGAAATGGACGAGACACTCGACTCACTAGTCTAAAAACATATGGCACATGTAAATGGAAGCATCAAATTGATTCTTTATTTCAATATAAAATAAGCGAAAAATGGAATATAATTCAAATCTTTCTTTCATAAGATAAAGATAAGTCATCTGGGAATAGTCATCCACAAAAATAATAGAATACCTAAAATCAAGATAAGACTTGACTCGATTAGGACCCCAAATATCCGAATGAACCAAATGAAATGGACGAGACACTCGACTCACTAGTCTAGAAACATATGGCACACGATAGTGCTTACTCAACTGACAAGCTTTACAAGATAAGGACTCAAGTTGACGACATGAGGGAACTAACAACTTAAGATTCTGAAGAGAAGGGTGCCCCAAATGACAATGATGCTCCAGCGGAGAGAGAGAAGACTGCAAGGCGAGGCTATAGAAAGAGAGAAGCCAACAGCAGTAAAGTAATAAAGACCTCCATTCTCATGCCTGCCACCAATCATCTTCCTGGTCTTGAGATCCTGAAGAGTACAATGTATAGGAAAGAAAGTCACAGAACAATTAAGGGATTTTGTAATTTTACTAACAGACATGAGATTGAAAGGAAATTTGGGAACATATAAAACTAAGGTAAAAAAAAAAGAAGAGGTAAGAGTAGCGGTGCCCAAACCAGATATGGGAGAGGTTGAGCTGTCAGCTAAGGTGACATGGGTAATGAAAGTGATGGGTGAATATGAGATAACATGCCTAAAATCCTTGTTATATGGTCTGTTGCCCTAGAGTCAATGATCCATGAGGTAGAAGATGAAAGAAAAGCTGTAGAAGTACCTGTTTGAGCAAAGTAGCAGTGGAAGCTAAAGATGCGGAGCTTTGATGTGTGGACAAGAGACGACGGTACTCATCCTCTGATATAGAAATCACCTGGGAAGCTGGAGGAACAGAAGGACTAGACTGAGTAGAGGAAGTAACAGGAGCAGCAGGAATGCTAGCTTGGAATTCAATATCATCATGAAACATAGCTTGGTTGGCGGAGGGTCACCCATGGAGCTTAAAACAAAAATCCACAGTGTGATTCACTGCCACAATAAGTGCATTTGCGATTTCCATGACCTCTACCACAGCCACGGCCCCCACGACCACCACCACATCTGCCTCTAAAATTGCCACTATCTCCTGTGGTGGTGGCTAAGGTTGATTTCTTAAGGGGGTTAACAAGGGCAGAGAGGTATGAGAATCATATAAGGAAGCCTGTCACAGTCGACTAAACACCTCACTAAGAGAGGGAAGCTCCTTACTGCCTAAAATCTGAGATTTTTTAGAAGCAAAGGAAGATGACAAGCCAGAAAGAAATTGAGCTACATTCATACATTCACGTTGGCGTTGCATGGCTGTAGTGTCGGTAGATATAGGTTGATACAAATTAAGCTCCTTACAAATTGTCTTGAATTTGGCATAATACTGAGCCAAAGTATGATCTTCCAAGCCAATAGAAAAATTATCCTGGTGAAGTTGGTAAATTCGAGTCAAATTATTGAAACCTGAATACAATTCCCGAGCTTGGTCCCTTACAAATTTGGCAGTGGACAAGAAAACAAGACTACAACTGATGTGAGGCTCCATGCTATTCCATAAACTACTACAAATTTGGGCATCCTCAGCCCGCCAATCAGCATACAACTTATCAATGGATGCAGGGGATCATCTAGTCAGAAACTTAAATTTTTTTCGTCCAAGAAAGAAAACTTCCACAGCTTGAGCCCAATAAGCATAATTACTACCATTTAACCGAATTATTGTGATGGGAAGCAAATCCAAAGATATAAGGAAACTAGTATTAGTATTAGTACTTTCCTTGGAATCCATAAGATGAAGAAATTAACAAAATCAGCAGCACTGTGGCTAAAAATAAAAAAAAAAATGGAAGAAAAGTACCATATAAGGCTACTAGAGAGCATAAAAAACAGCTAAGGAATGGTCTCCAATCACAACCAAAACACCACACATCACCATGCTTGGGCTGGCCATGAATTCGTTGGTAAAGAAGGTTAAATACCCATGAAAAAAAGGGAAAAACAAGACCTTAAGGTGCCAACAACACCATAGGGAGGAAGGTCAGCACCCTAGGAGTCGTCAAAGAGAGAGAAAGATGGAAAGAAGACAAGGTTTGAACCTTTGAAGGGGTGTGACAGTGATATCGAGGCAGGTTTAGGCTTGGAACATGGAGTTGTCAGAATTGGCCGTCGAAGTCACCGCAGACCTTGCAGATGAGAGTCGAGCCTTGTAGAAGAGGCACGAACAGGAGAAGTCCTTCGTCAGGCAGTGAAAGACCTTCATGGTGACTGTCAGGGCTCTCTAGCAAGCCCCCGGTGGTTGACGAGGCGCCGAGAAGGGTTACCGGTGGTCGATTCTCGGAGAAGAGTCGCCGGCGGTGATCGCTTTTCAATTCGGCTCTTATACCATGTTAACGTAATGTTATTTGGTTAGGTTAAAATCCCTAACCTGCAAACCCTTTATTAATAGAAAACTCAAAATACAGTGTAAAGACCAAAATACCCTTGCACCTATAACTAATACCAAATACATATCATAACAAAAACTACATTATTTATTTAAAACTACATTATTTTCTTAAGTTGAACAGAACAAAAGTCTCATGCTATGTGCTTTTCATGTCAAGTGCACGATATCAGAAAAAATTATTTCAAAATTTTGAATACCTTGAGGCATGTCCAACATGTGTTAGGGTGCAACTCTCATAATTTTGTTGGGGATATGGTTTGGGCTATTACTAGAGTTTATGGTCCTAACTTTGCAGCTGGTAGGAGCTTCTTTCAGGAGGAATTGGGGATGGTGAAGGATAATTGGCAGGTTCCTGGTGTATGGTGGGGGACTTTAATGCGGTGGAATTCCAAGAGGAGAGGTCAAGTTGTTGTTTTTTTTCTCTTCAAAGATGGAGGATTTTTCAGACTTTATCCATCGATGCTAGTTTATCGACTTGCTACTGGTTGGAGGGGCTTAACCTAGACTAATAGGCAAACCATCCATCTTTTAATTGACTTGACTGGTTTCGTTTCTTGAATGATTGGGAAGATCTATATTCGAGGGTGGTTCAGTTGATTTTGCCTCGGCCTTGTTTAGATCATGCCCCCCATTCTTTTGGATTCAGAGGACATTACTCATCAAAGGTAACTATTTCAGTTCAAAAACATGTGGCTTTAGGTGGAAGGTTTCAAAGAACTTGTGGAGGGTTGGTAGAGCTCTTTTGAGGTGTTAGGATCTGCAAGCTTTGTGGTTGCTAGAAAATTTTAAATACTGAAGGAGAAGCTGATTGAGTGGAACTTCAATGTTTTTGATAAGTTGGAAGTCAAGAAAACCAAACTGATAGAAGTGATTCGGGAGTGGGACATCTTGGAGGAGACCAAGGGTTTAAGGGAGGGGGATTAAGCTCATAGGAGGATTTGTGAAATGAGTTTGCAATTTTAGCCGAATAGGAGAAGATCAATTAGATGACAAAAGTCCAAAAAGATTCGGTTAAAGGAAGCGGACAAAAATACTTAGTTCTTCGATAGGATGGCGAATGCTCATAGGAGATGGGACTTCATTAGCAGGTTGGAATATGAGGGGGAGGTAATGCAGGAGGAGAAGGATCAATACAGATAGAATTGTTGAGTTCTATGAAGGCTTGACTTGGAGAAGACGTACAACCATGTTGATTGGAAGTTTTTGTTAGATGGGTTTTGGTGTGAAATAGAGGAAATGGATTAAGTCCTGCATCTCCACAGCCTCATTTTCCATGTTAGTGGATGGAAGCTTGAGGAGTTTTAGAGGTTTGAGATAGGATGACCCTGCTTTCCCCATTCCTATTAATTATTGTCGTGAAGGCCTTTAGTAGATTGATGAGGAGAGCGGAGGAGGCTAACTTTATCAAAGGTTTTGAGTTTTCAGGGGGAGGATAGGAAGATGGTAGAATGTCTTATCTACTTTATGCGGACAACATGATTGTGCTTTGTCAGCCAAATATGGACTCAAGTACTTGAGATGCATCCTTCTATGCTTCGAGGTGGTGTTGGGTTTGAAGACCAATCTCAACAAAAGTGATTTGATTGCAGTGGGTAATGGGGTGGAGGTTGGGGAGCTTTTTTCTATCTTGGGTTACGGTACTAGGTGTCTTCCTTCTACTTATATTGGCCTCCCTTTGGGTACTTGTTTCAAAGCAAAGAAAGTGTGGAATTCGGTGATTGAGAGGTTTGAGAAGAGTCTTAGCGGGTGGAAAGGAGGCTATCTTTCTAAGGGGAACAAATTAAGTCTCATCAAGAGTACTTTAGCTAGCTTCCCTACACCCTATTCTCTAGATTCCGATTAACGTAGTAAAGCGGCTAGAGAAGATTCAGAGAAACCTTTTTATGGGTAGGGCAAGATGGGGAGAAGAAATTCCATTTGGTCAGTTGGGACACTATTTCCTAAAAGGCTTGGTTTAAGACCTCTCACTAAGGTGAACCAACCGTTATTAGGTAAATGGCTATGGAGATTTGCCAAGAAGAGTGGGTGTTGTGGGGAGAGGTAGTATGTTGGAAATATGAGTGTGAGGATAGGGAGTGGAGGTCTAGGAGAGTGCACCATTCTCATAGTGTTGGGGTATGGAAAGCTATTTTAAGCAGAGTGGAGGCTTTCATGGAGAGAGTGAGCTTTCTAGTCAGCAAGGGACTAGGGTAAATTTTGGAAGGATATTTGGTGTGGGGATAGATCTTTAGCTGAGACCTTCCCCGATTTGTTTAGTTTCGCTGAGAACAAAAAGGCATGGGTTAGCGATTTCTTGGCTTGGGCAGATGGAGTGCTTTGGGATGCTTGATTTTTTAGGGATCTCCACAATTGGGCGTTGGAAGGAGTAAGTCACGTTTTTGAGACCTTGTAGGGATCTCCACAATAACAAACAATGCCACGTCATCATGTACACCTCGAAAATTCTCAAATACACAAGGGATATGTTTGGGATTTTTTGGGGGTCAGTTTGTAATTATTTTCTAAATAAATGGGGGTTTAAATGTAAATTTTAAGAATACACAATACCTATACTTTGATCAGAACAACAAACCCATTTTAGTTCTTTCATCTCTTCTCTTTCCACTCTCTCTCTCTTAGGGCAACCATTGTAGAGCAATAGAATTAAATGGTAATCTTGTAATTTTTATGTTTTTTTTTAAAAAAATTTTAAATAAATAATGAACATGGTTTATGCTTCTAGATGTGTTCTTTGGATATTTTTTCTTTCATATTTAGTGATTTTGTAGATATTTTAAACTTTTTTTATGTTTATAATTGGCACTTTTAAGTGCAGATGCCTCAAGTGAATATGTTTTTCCATAATCATTATTTTTTTAAAAGAGTAGTATTTTTCTTTTCGAAAACTTCCTTAAAATTTAGGTGTTACTATATTTTTTTTCTTTTTAGGTTGTGTTTTGGTTATGTTTCAGCCAAAACATATCAATATTGGTCATCTATATCACAAATTTGTGATGCATAAGGAAGTGTTTTAACGAAGCAACACACCTATTTATTAACTTCATTTTAGTGACAGAATTTAAATCTAGATTAGAAACTGGTGACATGAATGTGAAATTGGTGATGTGTTGGTGTTGCCATTCTTCAAACCATGCTATTCACCATCTTTTCTCATGATCCTGTTTGGATTCAACTGAATTGCATATATACTGAGTTTGCTTCTATGCTGCTCGTAAACCTTTTTCTTCCCCCCACCCCCTCCCCTGCTCTGATAAGAAACAAGATGCCGCTTGTAAGCCTTCATTATTGGCTTTCCATTGGCAATTTATTTTCATTATCTACAGCACTGCTCCTATTTAATGTTTCAGATATATATATATATATATATTGTAATTTTTTTTCTTCATATGCATCTTCTCCAGCTAGGTAGTTGTATGAGAGTTTTGATGCAGCCATGCGCAACTTAACGTGGAAATTTTGTCTTCAGGTATTTGTGGATGAGCTTTTGGTGCATGAATCATTAAGAGTGTACTTTATGTTGAGTGATTCAGTTTCCTCCGTAAATGAAATGCTATTTATTTACCCCACTAGTCACGGTGATGCCGAAAGTGTGGCGGAGGTGTTCTCTGCTCATTTTCTCATTTCAGTTTCTGATGAGCAAGCATTTGAAAATTTTCTCAGCGGATTAGTTTGGCAGCATGGCAAGGACTATAGGGTTCCAGAACTGAGCCTGGCTGCGGCTGTATCACTGCTATGTAACCCCATCATGCTTTCTGCACCAAAAATTTTCCAGGCACATCTGATTTCATTGGTTTCTGAAGCAATTGGAATTGGCACGGCTTCTGAGAATATGAGAGTGGATATTAGACTTATGGATTGCTACCTATCAGCATTTGAAAGGTCTGTCATCTTGTACACTAGACACATGTCTAGTGTGCAAAGGGATGGCCATCCTGTAAGTGCTAATGATTCTGTCATCAAATCTTATGTATCTGGGAGAAGTTCTCAGCTGTCTTTTGAATCTTATGTTCAGCCACTCACAAGAAATAAAATTAATCATGTAGTTACCATCTTTGAAACTTCATGGCATACTTATATACACGATATGTTTTTGGGAACAAAATCTGACCTTGTGTCTTCCTCTATTGATTACATAAAGGATAACCAGGAAGTTCTTGACAAATCATGCAAAGATGAGATTTTATCAATTTTAAGTTGCATAATACTGAGAGCTTCTGGCGACGTTAATGATACTTCATTGAACAAAATAGGGGATTCAAGTCTGCAAGATATTTATCTTCTATCTTCCATATTGAAGTTAATGAGTAGTTCATTATTACAAGCTCTTTGGTGTGTTAGGCATGATGGGAATTTGGGTTGTCTGAAATCCTTGAAAGACTTCTCTTCATGTACGGATTATGATTTTATAGTGGGTATCATTGGCTGTTTCCGACAATTCGATGCCTGTCTGCCAATCCAAAAGTTCTTATGTGATGTGATGGAAAGTCATCCAATGAGGCATAAGGAGTCCAAGCTCATGCTTCTGCATTTTTCAGGCTTGCTATCGTTTAGTTTTGCTAGTGGGCTTGATTTCTTAGTGAAGGGATGCATATATACAATGATGATATTGATGAATCTTTTTATTTTTGAAGAGGGTAATTTAGGTGCGCTGAGCTCATTGCTTAGTTCTGAATCAAAATCCTTTTCATTTCAATTATCTACTGATAAAGTTGGAGAGGTGAGCATTCTTTTTGCTTTGTGGCTTTGAAAATTTATTCTGTTTTCTTCCATGGTGATAATGTTTGACTAATGATGCAGGCCCCGATGGACCAAAATTACCACCAAATAGTTGCATCAAAATTTCAAAATATTCAGATGCTCTACTCAAGGTATACAATATCATTTTGTCAAAAATCTCATGACCAGAAAGGTCTTTTCATATTGTGGAGTGTTAACAGAGCTCTCTCTCTCCCTCTCTCTCTCTCTCTCTCTCTCTCTATTTATTTGTTTATTTATTTATTTTATTTATGAAGAGTTGCTACCTACATGAGTTTTACTTGAATTTTTGGTTGTTAGTATATTTACTAAAAGTTTTACCTAGCTTTTTTTTTTCTTAGGAGTTTTCCCTGTATAAATATGTCAATTACACTTTAAAATCCTACATAGGAATTCGAGTTTGATTTCGCTGTTACTGTCTTGTGATGGTTTGATATTCAATCTTTCTGTTTATTCTTTATTGGAAATTAACTTCTATGCCCGCTTGAGTTCACCTTGGAATACCCATGTCGACACTACACAATATGGGTATGGGTATATGCCTATTGGACACTTCAAAATAATGAAAAATAATGGTAAGTTTTTGGAAAGTAGACATATCCGACTCTTGGACAAGTAGCCACACCTGGTACCACACTCGAGCCCATGTAATATTGCTGCTATGCCATAATCTACAATTGGGGTTCAAGAAAATTGGTATGTGATTTTATTAATTAGCCATTGAAACCTTGGGAAGAATACCTTGTGATGTTTTGCTTTTTGGCATATAAGAAATATTATACATATAAATCTATTTATATGATATTTGTATGCTATTGTTAGTATAATTCTGATATGTGACTCATTCTATGCATTGTATCACGCCTTATCCAGATTTTTCTATCTGTTCAAACATATATAGCCTAAGTTCCATTTTTGGTGAGAAAGTTGATGTCATGCTTGTGCTTCAAAATTAAAATCGGAATGAGCTCGGGTTATGAACTTATATGTAATTGGATGATTGAGTTGATTACTCGATGCATTAAAATTTCCATTAATGAAAAATGTAAATCCATTTTGATTTTTTTTTTAAAATAAAAATAAAAATAAAATCATACACAGAAAAAGAGTCCCACCATGGAGTGCAGCCTACTGCTTAAATCCTCTTTTTGTTATCATTTTAGTCTCATCAAGTCAACCTTATTTATTTATTTATTCATTCATTTATTTTGCAGTACGGATTCTGTTGCAAGTGATCGAGCTAGAACCCAAGATGAGCAAGCTGAAACCTTAGCAAATGCATCATACTTGGATAGTGTGAAGGAGTGTGTTGGTGTAGAAGAGCAAACAGAGGAAAGCTGCAATGGGAAGATTTTTCTGAAGTGCATACTTGAAGGCTCCGAAAAACCACCTGATTTTGATGATTTATCCAATTTTGTTGAGTGCAAGCGGGGAAAGGATTATTCTTGCTGGTTGAAGGATCGGCAAAGATTTCGAAAATGGAAATGTGAGAAAATGGCAGTTTTAAGGTGGCAAAAATGGAAAAAGACTTGGAGATCAATGAAAAAAAGGAAAGTATAACTCACTAAATTTTTTTTTTTTTTTTTTTGGTTGTTGTTAAAAAGGATAGAAAATTTAGGAATTTTATTGTATGTTGGCATGCTAATTTATAATCATCAATTTAGAAATTTAATTGTATGTCGGAATAAAAATTTAGGAATTTCATTGTATGCGCCATTTTTTAAGGTCTTCTCGATATTGTGTAAAATAATTTTATTAATATGCTAACTAGCTATCATTTGTTTTTTACGGCTAGCCAATCTATAAATTAAATTCACACCAAAAATATTCAGATTTGTTAATTACTCCAATGAGATTAAAGCACAAAAATAGAAACATTGAACCATAAATGGATTTTGAATAATATATATTGCAATAAGACGAGAATATAAAAATTAAATTTGAAATATTATAATCTCTCTCAATTTTATTTATTTCTCTTTTACAATATGTTATCTTCTATCACTAATTTTGAATGGGGGATTTAGCCATTAGTCAAGAAACTATATCTTATTTAGCAATTAGTCACCTAACTTTTTTCTTAATTCAATCAGTTTATTTTTATCATTACTGACTAAAATATCTTCACTTTATTTCTTCTTTCCTCCTTCTCCACTTATCCTTCTTCATCCTTAACCCCAAACCAAGACCCCCTCACCCCTAACAGTGAGTGACAACCTCGAAGAAGAGAAGACGACGCCAGCCGACAAGTCCACTCAGACAACGACGACTCTGCCGTGCCGATCTTGTCCTGGAGAAGCCAGTCCGACCTGTAAGCCCCTCCAATTGCTCGCCGCAAGAACCCAATCGAAATATAACTCACCTATGGAAGATTTAGGGATGTCCTCATCTCAAGCGTGGGTTCCTACCCAGCCCAGCCAAAGAATCGAAGGCGAATTGAGATAGTCGAGCCTTCAATGGAAAAAGCCCTTTCAACCCAGAATCTGGGACCATCCAGAAGATCTCCTAAGATAGTTTAAAGAAAGCAACCTCGAGAATCGAAGAAAGCTACGATTGCACCTGTAATCATCCTGACACCAAAAGCAAGTCACGAGATGTATGAGGATCAATCTTCAGGATTAGAAGGAACATGTTATAAGAGGCCGGGGTAAATTAGCAACTGAAGATCACTTTTCCCCTTTTCCTTTTGGTGTTCATGTATTTTGTCAGTATGCTTGTGCTAGTAAAAATATAAAAAAATAAGTATTTATGCAATAACAGTGTCTAGATACTAAGTTTATGCACGATGCTTGTTCTGCTAGAAAGAAACATGTGGAAAATAATCCTAACTTTGTAAGAAGCTAACCAGATGCCCTTTTCGCGCACCTGCATGCCCAACTCTCGAAGTAGTAAAATTCACTGTAAAATTTATTTCGTAAAGTAGTAAAATTTTACTACTTTACTGTAAATTTTACTATTGGAAGTAGTAAAATTTTATTATTTCATAAAGTAGTAAAATTTTACAGTTTTATGAACTATTATGTTAAACTGTGTCAAGTAGTAAAATTTTACGATTTTAGTTTTTTTAATAATTACCTAATCAATATGGATCTTTTTTCGAATATGTTGACAAGTAGGTTCCAAAAATATTATTATTTTTTTAAACAGATGTGTCTATTGCAAGTTATAAGTTTTTAAAAATTGGAATACTAAAAAACTAGGTTAGTTACATAGGGTACCCTTGATAACAAAAAGGAAATGCCCTTAGTAATAATAAGGGTAAACTAGGGATTTTTTAAAAATGTGTAACTAATTAATAAATAAGTTTTAGTCTCCTTGACTAATTGACTTACAAGAACTCTTACTTGATTAATCGCCAATATTTTACCAAAAAGTGGATTAATCGCTAATTTCCCCGTTTTGATTAAACAAAGCCTAATGCCAAAACCGTAACATATTAATTTTCATGCTGATCAACAATTCAACATCCCAAGGGGTCCAAAGAATCAAACCAACCTAATCAACATCCTAGATAGTAAAATTTATACCATGGAGAGAGAGAGAGAGAGAGAGAGAGAGAGAGAGAGAGGGCTTTGACAATGTAGGACTAAAGCAATATCAGTGAGGCCGAGTTGCGGTGGGGACCTCTGACCAATGAGTAATTCGAGTAATCTAGATTCTAGAGGTAGAAAGCAAAGGCTTTGCGAAAATAGTGTGGGACTTGGACAACACCAACGAGGGTTGTTATGAGGAGCATCGACCAATGAGCACTTGGAGTAATCTAGAGGTAGAGATTACCGCCAACCCAGAATTGAAGCTCACTGTAGCCACAACTACGAGTGATCCAAGCCTCCAAGGGATCTCTTTTTGGTATTTTGGTCACAAAGAATCCGGCATTGAAGAGGACTCCATTAATACATTGATGAGATTTTCCTCTCTTACCAAGAGCAAAAATAGACATATTTTTCTTCCATCCCTATATGTTGGTCACCATGAAGGTTTTTACGTTAACCTTTGCCTATACATTCAGTCCAAGGCTCCAAGCTTAACGGCCTAAGATTAGCATTGGATGCATAGACCTCAGCATGGACTACTACCTTCTTTGATTTGGTTCACATCCTCTGATAAAATGACAAGGGGAAACCAATTCCATCCTTCCATGGACATTTTAACCAGTACAACACTTCAGAAGTGGCTACCGACTGGGACTATATATATATATATGATGGTGGTCAAGTAGTGAGGTATTGATATATTAACACCCGCATTGGGGATTGTACCCTATGCATTGATAGAATTACAAAATACATTGGGCTAATGCATGGAGTACAAACCCCAATGCATGATACTGACATAACTTATATCAACACGTCCCTACTTGATCAGGACTACATATCAGTCTTGATCAGGTCAGCACATATTGATATAAGTTATGTCAACACCATCCATTGAGGGTTGTACCCCTTGTATTAGCCTAATGCACCCCTTAACCCACTTATGCACGAGGTACAACCCCTAATACGGGTATTGATATAAGTTATATCAACACATGCTTACCTAATCATCATCCTGTATGTATATATATACCGACTAGGACTTTTTTTTCACTTTTTTTTTTAATAATCAAATAAAGGAGTTGCAAGAATCATAGACCATCCCAGGATCCCACAGGTCAGCCCTAGGCTAATATACCAGTATACCAATATTTCCATTTTCATGTATATATACATGGAAGCAAAGTGAAAACAAGCCAAACTTTAAGGGGGTAAATTGTAATTATTCCTTAAATTTACTATCAAACAAATAATGACATCTTGCAGATTTTGTATCCAAGTATACTCGAAGTAACATTCACTCAACTAAACTTTTCATTCATGATTTTATTTGTGAGGTTACAAACACTTACAGGCATATGGAGAAACCCCAATTTTCCAAGAAAATGAATCATCTATGAATCAGCAAAACATTAGGGGGCCTCTACTCAGTATACCAGACACTAAAATGAATGTTACTTTCAATGCTGTTTCAGGAAAAGGTCAACAGGCCATATGAACAGAGGGGATGATAGAAGGCACAATGAAAATCTCAGCTAACATTAACCCTTATTACCACTGTTCAGTACTCTATGCAGATGGAAAGCTTCACCTTGATCCCCATTCAAGGACCTCCTCTCCAAGCTGCAAGCAGTTAGCTGCCTGAGTAACCTCTCGAGATATGAATACAAGCAACCTTGTGAGTCTTTCATGTTAGGATTTGTTGACAAGATCATGGCGTTAACAGTGTCAGCCACCACCTCCCGCTGAGAATCTTCAAGAAGATATCCAACTGAGGACTTCTGTGGTTGTTCATAGGCCAGCAAAGCCACACAGTCCTACAGAGAGAGAGAAAGAGATTCAATGAGAATATAATTCCAAAGTTCAGAATCAAAAGATGCTCAGGATCCAGTTCTAAACTTCTAATATGCACTTACAAGGCAGACATGCCCAAATTTGAAAACATAAAAACCGGTCTAAACAAATGATAAAAGCTAGAACATCAAGGTGCTGTTAAACATGCAATTTGTTCACCTTGATCCACAATTGTAAGAAAGAGTGTTCATAAATGCGTCAACAACAAAAAGGTTTCTTTGACTGTTACTCGGTAGAACATGACAAAATTAAAGACGAGTATGCTGACATGAAAAAAAAAAAACTAAGGACAAGCATACTCAGAGATTAAAAACTGGCCTGAGCTTTAATGAAAATCAATTAATATTTCTAACAGCTTCTAACAGTTTTTCTTCAGGGTAAAAAAAAAAAAAAAAAAAAAAAACATTCTGATTTCCCTCATGTTTTAAACTGTAAAGCTTTATTAACAACACAAGCAGTAAAATTACAATGAAGAAGTCAATATTTATGAATGCAAAGAATCATATTGTACCTTAACTAGATCCTCAAACCCTGCCAACTCAAAAAAATTGGACAATTCTGTCCTTCCATATTTGACAGCCTCCTCCAGCTCTCCAACCTACACAACATAAGCTACATATACCTCAAAAATATCATAAATATCAAATAAAATTTTCTTTAAAATATATCCATTCCCATATAACCACATCAAGTGCAATTGGTGAAATCTTATCCAACAATTTAGAGTTTCCCAACCAATTCTATGGAAGTGAACAGTATGGTATGTGACAATAATTGAGAATCAACAGAGTGAAGGAGAGCGAGAGGAGGGAAAGAGAGAGAAAAAGAAACGAAGGGGGAGGGGCAGGGGGAGGGGGGGAGAGAGAGCAGTAAACGGCAAGTGATATATGCATCTGTCCCATATAAATTAAGAAAATACTAAGGTATGTTTTCTAATGATACTGCTAGTCTTGCCTAGACACCACCGAAAAAAGGCTCTCATGATATCGCATTTTCTATAGAAAAGACAAACCCTCACTCCATATTCTTTATGATCAGTTATTAAAATGAATTCCTTCGACATTAAGTAGATGCCAAATCCATGCATTTACAAAATTTCACTCATTGATTCCAAGAAATGGTAAAAAAACACTCAACATAATTAAAAGAATTACTTTCTGTAATATAAGGGTTCTGGCAATCAAAATCAATAGGGAAAACCATTTACCCGAACCAGTTCAATAAATTTTTGACAATGAAGCAGAAAGCAAGTAGCCGATCTACCATCCTGCAGAAAGCAAAGCCAGTTGTCATGACCACGGTAAACTTGGGCATTGATCAAATGGGGAAGAATGATAATATAATTTGAAAGAAAATGATTCCCAAACCAAAATGATTGCTCGATGCTAGGAGCAGAGAACTCTTGAAAGCAACAAAAAGACAAGAAAAAGCAGAATGCAGAATGGGAAGTTTTTCTCGCATAATACACAAGTGCAGATTCGAGCCCTGAGAGCGGCCATTTTTATTAGAAAAACAAAAAGGTTAGGAACTAACAAGCACCGACACGCAACATGACATGACATGGACACCCTAACATAGTAAATCCTAAAAACACTAGGACATGAAACGGCAGAGACACGGCCATAAATAATTATATATTTATGAGGGCAATTCAAGTGCGGGATATCCAGGATTATCCCACACAATCATTCATGGCCATTAGTGGATGACACGCGCATTCACGTGTTGCCCATTGATGGTTGTGATCATAAAGGATATCCCGCACGTGATCAAAGTTGTATATATATATATATATATAGTTGATAGTTCCATTATACATATTAAAAAAGCTTTAAAATTATATAGAGAAAACAAAAAACAAAAACAAAAACAGACATAATTACATAAACAACCAAGCATAAACAACCTAGTAACATTGGCATTTAACTTCATTTACTTCAAGCGTAGTTCCATTTTTCATACAAAAAATTAAAAAAAAAACTTCATCATTGATTGACTAATTCTAACAATCAAACTACACAAGACTTCCCCCACCCCCTCCACCCCCTTTTCTCTCAGTGTTGCTCATCACCATCATCATTGCCTCCCTCGACAAATGCCTTGCACACCAAATCCAGTTCATCAAGTGTAAGATCAGTAATCTCAAGTACCCTAGCACTTCTCAAGTGGTTCAAAGGTATCCCCCCCAACATCCCACATCTTGCTCCCTCCTTCCTTGTATTGTTGAGTTCTTCTAGATAAGAGTCGAAGATTACTACACACAAACACCAAGCCTTCCGCACGTTATGGAGCCATTTTGTTCCTCTCTATTGAGTTTATAAATGATTTAAGTACTCTTGGCCAAGTAGCTTTATAGCTAAGCTTTGAAGTTTGGGTGCAGAAGCACCATGGACAATCCACCATAACTTTGGTTCTATAACTCCTCTATCATGCATAGAATCATGGCCATTAAAATCCTCTAAGCATTAAGAGAAATGTCCAAATTAAACATTAACAATTCGATGCTCATCCTCATTTGGAAAGAATCTTCATAAGCACCTCCTCCTTTACAATGTAATTTCTATATCTTTATGCGGTTCAACACAATTTGGATCCACATTAAGACACTCCTTGTATAATACCTATAAAACAAATAAACCATTGTCCTATTAAAAATTAATGAAACATAAAATATTTAATTTTTGCTTATACATAAAAATGCATAAGAGTTAGTGAATTATTTAAGGTTCAATGAATGCGCCAAAAAATGAAGTGGCATGTTGTTGTTTGACCACCTATCAACCAAGATGGTGTGAACCACATCATAAAAGGTTGACTGCTCAGTTTCTTGCTTCCTTTCACGCCAGTAGATAGCCACCTTCACTTTTCCAATCATTGAGTCCCACTATCATACACCAAGTGAAGACAAAGCTTATCCGTATCTCCTAAGCATCTCATTAATTGGCTCAAGAAAGGAAATAATGTAGTCAACTTGATCCCACCACAAGTCATTAGCACTTTATCCTTCGCAAATTGTGCTCTTACGACATTATCTTCTCTATTATAGGAAGACCATTGCTCACTAATCACCATATTTTGGAGGCCAATCCTTATAAGCTTGAATTTTCTAAGCATAACAACCATAGAAGAAAAGCGAGCATCTTCAATTTCACCTATTGATCGTAGATGGCAAGCCTCGTTGAATGAGTGGTGATAAAGACCATAATAATGGTAGCATCCATAGCAATGGTGGTAATCCAATTACATGCATCATATGTAATTGCATTAGCATTCATATCTTTAGCTGCACGTATATTTTTTAGAGAAAGGTGTAGGGCATACACAAAACATGGTGTCCAAAAGATTTGGAGATATTAGGCTTCAACAAGCAATCCCGCCATCTAACACACCGGAGCATTATCCGTTATCACTTGAACAACATGTTGAGGTCCAATCTCTACAATGGTTTCGCTAATCAAGTTAGCAATGAAGTTCTTATCTTTGTATTCATCTTCACTATTGATCACTTTAAGAAACATTGGCCAAGTTTCATTCACAGCAACGAAATTAATAAGAGATCTTCTTTAAGGGTCATTTCATCCATCATCCACATGATTTATTCCCTTATGCTTCCACGAAAACTTAATTGGTTCCAACAACTTGTCAGTATTTGACCTTTCCTTCTGTAGTAGTGTTGTCTTCAACATGTCGTATCTCGAGGGCACAAAACCGGCAAGATTGCCATTACAAGCAAGAGTAAATGCGCTAATACAAAATGAAATGGAAAACTGGCCGAAAAATCATTACACCAATTTCATATTGCAATTCTTCTCAGGCATGAAGGTTGAAGGCTCTCTATTCTAGCATCTTCCATTGCCCTTCTTTCTTTTAGTTCATAATTCTCTTGCTTTAAGGATCCCTTGCTTGAAGTCGCGCCCAAAGATGCTTGGCAAAGGGACTTATTTTGGCATAGATGCCTGTACTCGAGTTAGCCTCTTCCAATAGCTTTCTTATCTCTTGAAGTTTCAACTCATTCACTTTGGGACATTTTTTAATCCCATGATTAGAAATTTTCAACAAATGGGCCTTCACCCTAGAGTATGATCCCTTATAAATTGTATTACGTAGCTTGCACTGGAAAGACAAATTTCCTCCACCCGAATTTAAGCTTGCTAGTTTTCTACAAACTTCCACAAAAGGCTTATTATCATCATCAATCAAAGATAATACTACTGCCAATTCCAGAACTAGACGTTTCTTGATTTATTCCTACAAAATTAAGGGCAAAAAAAAAAAAAAAATAGACAATTATTTAAATTATTTTCACTCTCATTTATATATATATATATATATATATATATATATAGAGAGAGAGAGAGAGAGAGAGAGAGAGTCCCCTTGTTATGAGGCTAACCTAACCTTAGGTTAGGTCACCTTCCAAAACTATACATGTGATTCATATTTTACGAAACCAACCATTGGATGAGATAACCTTATCATGTAGGTGATGCATACCAAAAATTATGTTGATCCGAGACTGATTGCTATTTGATCCAAAAATTACGCTTTTTAAACAATGACAATCACTCGTTTTGGACATTTATGAATGAAGTAGTTCTTAATCTCAAATCAACTTGATTTTTAGTATACATGACCTTCACATGAAGTAAATCTAATCCAACGGTTGGTTTTGAAAAATAAAAATTAGAGATGGAGTTTTGAAGGTGACCTAACCTAAAGTTAGGTTAGGTTAACCTCATAAGAAGGGGACTCTATATATATATAAATATATAAGAGTAAGTCAACATTCAACAATTATTATCTAAGAGCTAGGAAGCAACTCAGCATATAAAAAAGTACAAGACTGACATTCAACAACTCAGCATATAAACTATTGCAATTGATAAATAAAAAATTGCAAGACCAAAAGTAGCATCTCAACATATAAAATACGGCAATTTCTATACAAAAAAAATTGAAAGACCAGAAGTTAGCAACTTGGCACAAAATATTGCAGTAAATATACCGAAAATTTGTAAGCCAGAGACATAGCATATAAAATAGGACTGAGATCTTATGTAATACTGAAACAGCATATAAAATTTGTAAGACCGAGACATCGCAACTCACCCTAGATTTTACACAGCACACAGTTCACCAAAGGAGAAGGAAAAGAAAGAAGAAGAAGAAGAGGAACAAGGCAGCAAAAATAGTGGTACTTGCTTCAAACCCTAGCTTTCAAATGGATGAAAGTTGGTCACCAGATGAAGTTCATCAGTTAAGGTCAAGGTCAAACAAACCCTAGGTGTTGATTATAAGGTCAAACAACGCCTAGGTTTTGATTTTAAGGTCAGTCTCTCGTTGTGCTCTCATTCTCAGGCGAATGGGTTCAAACGAGTTCGACTGATTTGTTTAATCTACCTTTTCGCATTTATCCCTTTGTTTGCAAAAAAGGCCCTCACAGTTTTTAAAATGACACAGTATACCCCGTTTTTTGTTTAAAAAATTTACAAAACCAGCTCCACCATCTCTTGACCGTGTAAAACAAAATTCAATTATTAAAAAATGCAGACACTGTTCAGGAGTGTCAGACACAAATAGTAGCCATGTTGGGCAGGTGTCGGTGTCCGAAACTGCATTTGCCCAATTTTTGGAGTGTCGATGCTTCCTAGGTTAGGACCACATACAGCTTTCCCCTTGCAGGGTACCGCTTAGCGGGACCAACATTGGCAATGGCCTTTATGCAGGACAAAAGTTAGTTTTAGATCATTATAATTCACTATTTGTTTTAGATCATTATAATTCACTATCTTGATTTCAAAGTATCAATATATCCACTAGCGAGCTGCAAGTGTCCTATCATAACTATTCAAACTGGCCCAAAGATCCAAGAGGGAGAGAGAATGAGAGGGAGGGAGAGGCTGTTAATCTTATTTAGTAATCCATTCATAGGGATGGCTAAAAAGGGATTCAGAATAAGGAAACCCCCACCCGACCTCATCAAAATTAACCTAACCCTAATAAAATGCACCCTAACCTGCCTCAGAATGGACAATTCTCATCCTAAACCATTCGCCAACCCAATTCAATGTCCTTATATATCCCAATGGGTTCAGACTATGTAGGCTATTTGAGTAACCCACATACATGAGTAAATGTAAATTTATGTATGCATTGGAACTAAAAACAATAATCCTATACTCATACAATAATAAACCAAAGGAATGTGCACAAATCTAAATAAGTATGATCATTGCCAACCCAACCCCATTAACGACTTCCCAAATCCATCCCAATATGGTGGGTGGGAACCCAATTAACCCACCCCATTACCATATCTAGCCATTCGGCCCAAATGCTTCATGACAATCAACTACAAAACCAATAAGATCAGGTTAAAAACTAAGAAAATTGGAACAGAAAAAAAAAAAAGATGCAAATTGAAGTGAAGACAGTCAAAAAGCATTGCAAAATAAATGCTGTTCACATATAGGAAAGCAAAACAGAGCATATTTAACAATCTCAAAACAATCAAGGTAAGTGCATAAGGCTGATTAAGATGATGGTGATCAACAAAACTTCCTACGAAAATAGAAAAATAATAATAATAAAGAGGCATGGGAGGATGGAGAAAGAAGAAATAGAGAGGGAGTTCAGGTATTGCAATGTATAGATAACACCTAAATTTATTATACAAAAAAATGATCATCATCCTATATATATACGGTTATGTTCCCATCAGCACGTGTTAATATAAGTTGTATCAGCACCATGCATTGGGGGTTGCACCCCTTGCATTGGTCCAATGTACCTTGTTAGAGTAGTAGAGTTATTATGGTCCCTTTCTTATTGTAAGGGTATTATTGTACTTTTGCTATTGTTTTATATCATGAGTATATAAAGGAGAGAGTGTGCTGCACACATCTCACTCAGATTCTCCCTATCTTCTCTATTTCTCTCTTTAGCTCTTTTTCTTCTTAAGCTTCCATCAAACCCTAACCCTAAACACTTATCCAAGCAATCTAACTTGGTATCAGAGCGTCCGATCCACCGCCACACGCACTAAGGAAGAAACACAGCAGATTTGGCACATTTTCTGGACCAAAACAGGTGCTGACGTCATCTGCCGGAATGATGACGTCAGCATCCGTACATACACCTTTGTCCGGCGACGCTTGGGGTTGGTTCGCACTTCTTCCCTGGTTCTAAAAATAATTTTTCCAGATTTTTCTGCTGCCATCTGAAGGGTCTTTTCTATTTTCCAATATTTTCGCACAAAAATTACTCTATTTTTTGATCTGCTCATCGAGGCTCTTTGGATGCTGTTTGATGCTTGGGTATGTATCCTTGAGGGCCGACTAAGACTTCTTGAAGTTGGGTTTCCATTATTTTTGAGTTTGGTGGCAGTTTAGATGAATTTCTCTTGATTACAAGGGTCGGCTGACTGAAAACAGCCTATAACAGGTCTGTTATGCTTGTTTTTTGACTTCCAGTAGTGTTGTTTTGGATGTTAGGTTATTTCTTGGTGGAGTTTTCCTAGTCCTTTGTTGATTAAGAGTGAGGAGATTGGTATTTTTTGATTTGGCTCAGTTTGGTGTTGGTTTTTGGAGGGCCTGATTTGTTTTCAGTTTTTTGAGTTGTTAAGATGGCTGCAGAAAATCCTCCTTCCCAGCCTACAAATAAATCACCCTTCTTCCGTTTTGATGAGATGCCCAAATGTATTACTTCCAAGAAGTTGAATGGCGTGAATTATTTGTCTTGGGCACATGCAGTTCGAACCTTTTTACGTTCACAAAAAAGGTTGAAGTTCATCACTGCTACTCCCCCTGCTGAAGTTGATCCGACTTATGAAGATTGGATGTGTGAGGACTCATTTGTCATGGGCTGCTTATAGCATAGTATGGAACCACATATTGCTACCACAGTTGAGTTTTGTGACACCTCCAAGAAGATTTGGGATTCTCTAGCTGATTCCTTTTCCCATAAAAGCAATGTTTCTCGTGTTTATGAGTTGTATGAGAGCATTTTTAGTACTCGGCAATCTGGGAAGCCATTAGCTGAGTATTATAGTACTCTTAAAAATTTGTGGGATCAATTGTTGCAATATCGCCCTTTTACTACTGATTTGGAGGAACAGAAGCGTCATTGGGAGGAGTTTATGATTGCTTCTTTACTGTCAGGACTGGATTCTGATCTCCGTGGCTTCAAAGATCAGATTCTTGCTAGTGAGACTTTGCCTACAGCTTCTAATGCTTATTCTAGGTTGTTACGCTCATCCTTGGGACAACCTTCTACCATGCCTGGCTCCAATACTCCTGCTCCTTTAGAGTCTACTGCCTTGGCCTCTAGTAGTGGTAGTCGAGGTGGTTTTCGTGGAGGATTTCGTGGTGGCCGCGGGGGTCGTAACTTTCGTGGTAATCCTCGTGGTGGTGGTCGATCTGGCGGCCGTGGTGATAGAAAATGTGATTATTGTGGGGGTACTAATCATACTGAACCGTATTGTTTTCAGAAATATGGCAAGCCTGACTATGCGAATCAAGTAACTGAGAGCCCTGTCCAACCACAATCACAGACTCAATCTCCTTCTATGGGCCATGCAGCTTCTGGTTCTAGTTCTCATGATGCACTTAGTACTCAACTTGGCGAGCTTCTCCAGCATTTGCGCACTGCTCTTCCTTCTACACAATCTTCTAGCTCTATTCTTCCTTCTACAGCTACTTTAGCTAATTCGGGTAATCTTACTTGTGTCGCAGCCTCTCCCATATCTTGGATTATTGATTCTGGAGCTAACAACAATATATCTGGTTTATCCTCTTGTTTTTCTAATTTGACTCCTATTGACCATAATATTGTGTTAGCTGATGGTTCTTCTCGACCTGTTCGTGGTAAAGGTGTTCTTCATCCTACCACCTTCTTATCTTTACCATCAAGTCTTTATGTTCCTAATTTTCCTTTCAATTTACTTTCTGTGAGTCAATTAACTAAAGCTTTGAATTGTAACGTTCTTTTCACTCCTACTTCTTGTCTCTTTTAGGATCCTACGACCCGGAAGACGATTGGTTCGGGGCATGAGAAGAACGGCTTATATTTCTTGGATCCTGGTAGCTCACCTTTCCTCCGTTCGTCTGCCTTAACTGCTACAGTCTCTCCTCTTCAGTGGCATTTTCGCTTGGGTCATCCATCCTTGGCTAAACTCAAGAGAGCTATCCCCTTGTTGAGTCCTGTGTCTACTTTAGAATGTGAGGCTTGTCAGTTAGGCAAGCATCATCGTAGTTCTTTTCCTAGTAGTAATCATGATCGTCAGGCTGAGTTGTTTTCTTTGGTTCACACAGACATTTGGGGTCCTTCTCGTACTCCTACTTTGAATGGATTTAGTTATTTTGTTATTTTTGTTGATGATCATTCAAGGATGGCATGGTTGTTTTTATTAAAAGAACGGTCTGAGTTGCCTAATGTTACTCTTCGCTTTTATAATGAGATATTTGTTCAATTTAACAAGCGTGTTAAGATTTTTCGATCTGATAATGCATTAGAATATACTCAGACTGTTATGAATTCTTTTTGTGCTAACAGAGGTATCATTCATCAAACTAGTTGTGTGCATACTTCACAGCAAAATGGTGTTGCTGAGCGCAAACACCGTCACTTATTAGATGTTGCTCGCACTTTGATGTTTAATATGCATGTACCTAAACATTTTTGGGGTGATGCTGTTCTTACTGCATGTCATCTCATTAATAGGATGCCTTCTGTTGTTTTGGGTAATAAGTCTCCCTTTTCTCTCTTACATCCTGATCGTTCTCCTTTCTCTATTACTCCTCGTGTGTTTGGTTGTGTGGCATTTGTTCATATCCTTGATCCTGGCCAGGATAAATTATCTCCTCGAGCTCGTAAATGTGTTTTCCTTGGGTACTCTCGTACTCAAAAGGGCTATCGTTGTTATAGTCCTGAATCTCGCCGCTATTTTGTGAGTGCTGATGTCACCTTCTTTGAGTCAACCTCCTTCTTTTCCTCCTCAGGTAAGACTTTATCTTTTGATCTCATATCTTGTCGTGAGCGGGAGCCTACTTTTCCATCTCCTACTCTTCCAATTCTGTCTCCTCCTGTGGTCCATTGTCCAGTTTCTTGTGCTCCTTCTGATCCTCCCTTACAGGTATATTGGCGATCTCAAGATAGGCGTGTTGTTTCTTATGGCCCCGCTCCTGCATCTTCTCCGTCTGCGGATCCTTCCTTACCTTCTCTGAGCACTGATGATTTACCTATTGCTCTTCGTCGAGGTAAACGAACATGCACTCAACATCCTATTGCTCATTTTGTGTCCTATACTCATCTTTCCTCTTGTTTGCGCAATTTTGTTTGTTCCTTGTCTTCTATTTCTGTTCCTTCTTCATATAAGCAGGCGTTATCTTCTTCTGGCTGGAAGCATGCTATGGATGAGGAAATAAGTGCTCTTCACAAGAACCACACTTGGGAGCTCACTTCTCTTCCTCCAGGTAAACAGGCAGTGGGATGTCGTTGGGTTTACACAGTCAAATATCTTCCTGATGGTTCTGTTGAGCGTCTTAAAGCGCGACTAGTTGCTAAAGGTTATACTCAGACATATGGTGTTGACTACTTGGAGACCTTTTCTCCTGTTGCTCGCCTAAATTCAGTTCGTATTTTACTCTCCGTGGCTGTTAGTCGTTCTTGGCCTTTGTACCAACTTGACATCAAGAATGCCTTTCTTCATGGTGATCTACATGAGGAAGTTTATATGGACCAACCTCCTGGGTATGTTGTTTCTGGTAGTGAGCACCTTGTCTGTCGCTTGAACAAGGCACTATATGGTCTGAAACAGTCACCTCGAGCCTGGTTTGATCGCTTTAGCACTGTTGTTCTTGGGTATGGTTTCCAACGTTCCACTTTTGACCATTCAATGTTTGTTCGTCACTCCTCTACGGGAACCATTGTTCTCATTGTTTATGTGGATGATATTATTATCTCTGGGAATGACTCTATGGGTATTGCTGCTTTGAAACACTATTTGGGTCAACATTTCCACACTAAAGACCTTGGTGCTCTTCAGTATTTCCTTGGGATTGAGGTTTCCCGTTCTTCTCAGGGTATCTCTCTGTCTCAGCGGAAATATGTTCTTGATATTTTGTCAGAGACAGGTCTTTTGGGTTCTCGTCCTGCTGATACTCCTATGGATTCTACTGTTAAACTTGATGGTGAGCAAGGCGAATTGTTTGCTGATGTTGGTCGTTATCGTCGCCTAGTTGGGAAGTTGATTTATCTGACAGTTACTCGTCCTGATATCACTTATGCTGTTGGAGTGGTTAGTCAGTTCATGCATGCTCCACGTCAACCTCATTTTGATGCTGTGTGTAGAATTTTGCGTTACTTAAAAGGTGCGCCTGGACGAGGCTTGTTGTATAAGCCCTCTCCTTCTTTGACTGTGACAGGCTTCAGTGATGCCGATTGGGCTGGTAGTCGTACTGATCGTCGGTCCACTTCCGGGTATTGTACCTTTGTTGGAGGTAATCTTGTTACCTGGCGTAGTAAGAAGCAAGCAGTTGTTGCTCGTTCTAGTGCAGAAGCTGAGTATCGGGCTATGGCTCATACAGCTTCTGAGTTGTTATGGGTCCGATCTCTTCTTTGTGATATGGGTATTGTGGTTCCAACTCCGATGAAGATGTATTGTGATAATCAAGCAGCTATTTTTATTGCCAACAATCCTGTCTTTCATGAGCGCACTAAGCATATTGAGGTTGATTGTCACTTTATTCGAGACTTGTTGTTGCGGAAGGAGCTTGTCACTCCGTATGTCCGCTCCGATCTTCAGCTTGGTGATATCCTCACAAAGCCTTTAGCTCGTGCTCCTTTTCAGCATCTCTCTTCCAAGCTGGGCATTTTTGATATCTATGCTCCAGCTTGAGGGGGAGTGTTAGAGTAGTAGAGTTATTATGGTCCCTTTCTTATTGTAAGGGTATTATTGTACTTTTGCTATTGTTTTATATCATGAGTATATAAAGGAGAGAGTGTGCTGCACACATCTCACTCAGATTCTCCCTATCTTCTCTATTTCTCTCTTTAGCTCTTTTTCTTCTTAAGCTTCCATCAAACCCTAACCCTAAACACTTATCCAAGCAATCTAACTTACCTCATATCCCACTAATGCACAATGTACAACTCCCAATACGGGTGTTGATATAAGTTATATCAGCACGTGCTTACCTGATCATCATCAATAACACTGAACAAAATATAAAGAATGTTCCCAAGAAAGTAAACCTATTGACATCAAAATGATATTGATGTCATATATGTCAATGAAAAAGAAGCAATTACAAAGCAAAGGAAAACACTAAAAAACGAGTCAACAGATATACATGTAATTTGAGACATTCGACCTGAACAATCTGAGGATACCAATCACGAAGTTTACAAATTGCAGCGTCAATCTCTCCATTCCTAATTAGCTTCATTGTCAAAGAGAAAGGTCAGTTAAAGAGAGATTTTTTTTAAAGCAAAACTAGCATACTAAAGCTACAAATACAAATTACAAATGAAATATAGCTCATAGACTGCTGAAGCATTACAAGAAAAGGAAAACCTGATTCTACAATTCAATAGACGGAGAAATAACCAAGTTATTGTTTTCCTATCAAGAATGTGTGCAGAATTGTTTAAAAAGCCCACTATGCAACATGTTTATTCTATCATCCTTTTGGAATTGAACATAAGACTTAAGATTCAAATGATTACCTAAAGTTCCAACTCTTCACATGAGAATATCAAAAAATACAAATGCACCACATCTGAAGGTTTAGGGAAGTTTAGTCCAATATAAAATCATTACACACGAGCACAGAGTTCAATTTCTTAAACAAGTAAATCCAAATGCATCAGCAGGTTCTTTCTGCTGAATTCAAGGGCAATAGATTTGACTTCAATATGCCCCATGTAAATTTTCTGAATACTTTTATCCAGGAAAGAAATTTTAGATGATTGAGAAAACAGAATTTGCATCAAATAAGTTCATCGTGAAAAGGCACTGTATCTACCCCCTACTACACCATAGGTTTAAGCCCCCCACTCCCTCCAAAAAAAGAAATAAATAAGGGCACGAAGCTTAAACTTGGAACATCCCACAACAAGTGGGGGAGAAATGCCACCGCACCGCTCCCCAATCCATGCAACACAGACAGAAAACAGATTTCACTTATTTAATCCACGTCTTTCTTAGCCCACACCTCTTTCTAGAGACTTCAACCTTCATGACTTTGCCCTTCCTAGTCACTTTCAATGGCCTTCATTTTGCATATCCATTCTTAAATTTCTCACCAATCAAACACTGAATCTATTCCAAGATCTCCAAAAGAGCTCCCAAGGAATAATTAATATATTATTGCTATTAAACAAGCTGATATAACAACTCTTCAGAAAGGAGACGAAAAAAAAAAAAAAAAATTGTTCAGAATGCAAAATATATCTATCTATCTATCTATCTATATATATATATATATATAATTATACACAAGTAATAAAACGAAATATGGCATAAGATTACATATTTAAATCTTACAAGAAATTCATGTCACAAAAAAAAAAAAAAAAGGGTGTAATTAGAGAAAAACTCACATGTTATTATTTGGAGATATTGCATTTTCAACACTAACTAACTTTTCAACTAATGCACCATAACAGATAAGGATATAAGCTGACATTTTCATACCTGTCTAAGGGTCTTTCTCTGACTTAATGCATACATGTTGTCTTGCTCATTGAAGCCATTTTCTTGAGCTATAGAGATAGGAGGAACAGTACTTTTACTAGCCATGTCAAAGGAATTGAGTGTCTCTTCATAGCCATAGTGTAGTAAGTAGGAACGCACAATTCTGGTAACCAAAATAAGGGATAATTAGTGACAAATTTAGAGATATAAGTACAACATGATAATTAATAATCAGTAAGATGATGGTTGCATCACTTCCAAGTTAAAATTTAGCACAAACATGCTGAAAAATTATTTAAATGGGGTGAATGAATAAGCACCACAACACGTGAACCGCAACTCAAAGATCCAGCAAATTCAAGTTTGAAAATTGGGCAACAGTATGTACTTAATCGTCAGGCAACATTCCCAAAACTACTAAAAATACATTGAAAAACGTAAGAAGTGGAGCAAGCAGCACCAAAACAACCTGTAGAGGTGCCTAAATAAGCCAAATGCTGTTGTCTAAAATTGAAGGCTTAGTTCCCGGGTTTCCAGATGAACTCCCAGCTATGCAGAATATACAGCACGCTAGGAACCTAATTATCTGCTCCTTTCTACTTGCCTCTTGCATGAATGAGCAAGTTGTCACCAACTTTCCATTGGGATGCTGAATCAATTAAAGGATGGGACTTCCCCATGGATTGTTCCATCCATCAATTTCATCATTTCTGCCAGTTTAATCCTATGAATGTAAAGTAGGGGCAGAGGGAATTTCCGGTGGAGATCACTGGTCGAATGTCATCATTGCTTCCTCCAACAAAGAAGATAAAAGGGTATAAAGGTCAAACTTCTTACCTCATGTTAAGGATGAAATACGCGAACTGGAGGATTCTAATACTTCCAACACTTTAAAACTCAATAATTGAAGGAGAATGATGCAACCGCCCAATGTCGAAGGTTATGGGCATGCCGTGTTGGGCCATAGCCAGCCCAAGAAGATGTTTTGACTAGGGTAGCCCACGAAGGTGTGGCCAGCATTATGTGGAACTTGGCATGGTAACTGACCCTCGTTATTTTAATTAGTTGTCATCTTCTTATTAGTCGTATTGTTAGCCAGCCCTAGTTTCTGTTTTCTTGTCAATTGCTCTCACATGTTCTACTAGGACTAGGTCTTATTAGAGCTTTATGTATAGGCTTGTAAGTCTACTTTTAATAGAATAAAGTTTACAGAAATTTCCAGCAGCATTGATGCTCTTGAAGGATAATGTGATGCAACACTAACCCTAGGTGTGATGCCTAACGAATTCTAAAAGTAATTCCTCCATTATTTCTTCTTCTTATTTTCTCCTTAATTTTCTTTGCTGCTGTATTTTTCTTTAAAATCCACCAATAACCTTTCAATCCTTTTAACCCATAAACCCTACTTTTTATAACCCTAATCCTTCTCCAACCTTTAAGCCTTCACCTTGGCATCCCAAAGCCTAAAATATTAGCAGAACAAACCTGAAAGTGCAACTGTCCAGAGTTTTCCACGAGAACCTATTCCTAAATTTTCAGCAAAATTTTGCCGTCAAACCTTGGCCTGTTCCTATCCTACACCATCCACAAAACCTACTACCCTTCTTCCGCCCTTAAAATACTCAAAAACCAAGCTACCCGATAGCTTAACCCACCACAACAGGTCGTTAACACCATTATTTCTAGTTTGACCTGCATCACAATAACAGCAGTTATAAGTAAAGTCTAAGTAGTTGCAAAAAGTAAGAGACTATCATGAAAAAGTTTCAATGAACAACAATTAAAATTCTCAGATGGAGCAACCCATGGTGCAAATTCTTGGAGGTAACTATTAAGATCTCATTGTCTCACGTTAATCCTTCCCTTTCTCAATTTCTATTCTACTTGTTCTCCTTCAAGCTCTCTCTCTCTCTCTCTCTCTCTCTCTCTCTCTCTCTCTCTCTTAGATTCTATTCATATAATTTTCCTCCCCTTCACATCTATATCATAAAAAAGCTCCCTTTTTCCTTCAAGCAATTGCATTAGAAGCTAAAACCTATCTGATGTTCTCACACCAACAAATCAGTTCATATTGCAAGAAAATGCAAGAAAGATAGAGAAAAAAGACCAGAAAATGAAGGAAAATCAGAACTTCTTTGATTCAAGAGAGAGAGAGAGAGAGAGAGACTACTCTCAACTCTCTCCAATCTGTTACAATCTGAATATTCCAGAAAAACTAACTAAACTAACTTCCAACAGCCCTAAATATAGAAAATACTAGGCTAAAATAAATAATATGCCCTCAGTAACTAACTATCATTATAAGCCACTGAATACATCTTAAGCTACTAACAACTTGTTTATAAGCCACTAATAGATTATTATAAGCTGTTGGCAGCATACACCTTGCCACATCAGGACTCCCCCTCATGGTTCAAAGTCCCGGTCTCGGTCCTCATCTCGTTTCGGTCTCGTTCATCTCAGTCTCGTCCAATCCGTCGCAGTTTCGGGCAAGATGCAACTTTACACATGAAAAAATGTTTGAAAAAATTCAAAAAATTCATAGAAAATTTGTAAAAAATATGATGATTACATTGGAACTATCAAATAAGCAAAATAATGAACTCGAGGTACATAATATGGTAAAAAAACATAAAAATAGGCGCTAGTGCGCTAATATATCATGAAAGAACACTATATTTATGTTTTAGATATCTAATATAATTTCAAAGAACACAAATAAATATCATACATCAACAAAAAATGATTTTGCAAATTATTTATGCATATTTATAAGTTCATGATAATTAAAAAAATGTTCAACAATTTTCTAATTTAAAAATCAGTATTTTCGAAATTTTAAAAAATTATCATTTATCCAAAAAAAATTATTATTTATAAAATAAAAAATAATATATATTTATAAGTTCATGATTATTTGTTTTTTTTATAAAAAGTGTAGGTCCATGAACATATAAGTTCTTAATTGCAGTTTAAAAAAAGAAAGAAAAAAAAAATCCCAGTCAACACAACAATCCTTTGAAAAAAAGAAAAAATAAAAGAAATAAAAATAAAAAACAAATAAAGGGAATTTTAGATTGGTCGAGCTATGTAAAATAATTACAATTGAGTGTTGTTTTCTACTAACATTCTAATAAACCACTACTGACTTAACTAACAACGACTACTAACTGAAATTATTTTCCCACAGCCCCACTAATCTAAACTTTTTCCCAAAAATTAAAACTTTAGGCCCTCGTTGGTTCTCGAACAGTCGAGAGTCTCGACTCGAGACTGAGAAATGAGAGAGGCAAAGAGACTGCGGAGAGGTAAGGGCTTGTCATCGGTCGTCGGAGGCCACCCACCACTAGATTCGGCGAGATCTGCCGCCGACTTGAGATGCCGCAACTGCCCACCTGAGTCGATAGAGATGCCGATGCCGGCCACGGGAGACAACGCGATGCAAGAATGAAGCCCAGATCTCTTCGTCTGACCCTCGATGAGAGAGAATGGAATCTCGAGCTGCAATCAACTGTCGAGGTAGGCCGTATGTTCTTCTCTGCCTAGCTGCACTTTCTCGTACGATTCGAACGATTTCTCGTTCGAATCCAAACAAATCTTCGAGTTCTCACCTATCTCGTCACAGATCGTTCGATATCCCGATAATCTCATCCAAGAGGGTTAATTGCCCCGATATATTTGTACTGGTGGGAGATATCAGATCGTTTAGCGGCAAGAACAAATCGTCTCAACGAGATCTCGTCCGAGACGGGCAAGACTTCGAACCATGCTCCCCCAATTAAATAAACTTGTCCTCAAGTTTGAAAATGGAATAATTAAGTGGAAACATCCATGACTTGGCTCGTTAATTTGTTTCTAGCGCTCAACAACACCCACACAAGATCCTAGGCTTTGAAAAGAAGTTTCTTCCTCCTAACATCAGCTGTAGACTTGTGTTTTATATTGAATTTTGCAATCAACAACCTCTTGGGAGCATGAAAATCTTTAATAAAGTAACTGTGGGTCTACTCTTCTCATATTTCTTCTTTGGAAGAGAAAAAAGAACTTCAGTGAAGCCACTTGGAACTTGGAAGCTTGGAACCAAGATCTCCACACAAACTCCAATTCACAAGGAAAATAGCCATTAAATCTCTTTGCGATGCTGCCAATGGAGATGATCCATCTCTAAAAGAAATATTTTATGAATAACCATGGTAGGAGATGCTTCCTTAGGTTCCTCATCAAACCAAGATATCAAAGGCAATCCGAGAGGGAAATCACAAGGAAATTCATCAAACATTGCTGTGGAAATGCAAAAGCAAGACTAGAAAGCCAAAAATCAGCCTCATGCCCAAGTGAAACTAATGCTCCAAGAGCAAATAAATCTTTATTAATAGTTGGAGTTGCCATCCTTTTGAAGAACAAAGATTTGTGTTGCTTCACACATGGCTGTCACCTTTAATATCACTAGAAAATCCCTTCATTTCTTAACTTTCTAGTTTCTACCTTGTCAACATCAAATGCTTGTCCACAATCCCCATGATTATCATAGGCACTAAAAATAGGGGCTACTTTGAAGTCATCCACTGAAATTTCAGCCGAAACTCTATCCCTCTTTGTCAACAAAGCATCATTCTTGTCAAACCATGGTTCAAAGTCTCATCTGAGATGGATGATATCTCGCCGGGTTAACCCAGTCTCATTCAGGGGCGAGACAATATCTGACAACGAATCAAGTATATAGTAGGGTTTTATTTTTTGAAAAATGAAGTACTTAATGAATGCCTATCGATCAAAATGTATACTTGATCATTGATATGTTATGTTTATTTGTGTTATTTAGGGATTATTTTAGATATGTAAAACCTAATTATATTGTATTTTCAAGTTATAGTAGCATGCTAGGGCCTGTTTTGATATTTTTGACCATATTATGTGTCCTAAGTTATTTGTTTTGCTTATTTAATGGTTCCAATATGATTGTCCTATTTTTTCTGATTTTCCTATAATTTTTTTGAATTTTTTAAAACATTCTTTAATGCATAAAGCTACGTCTCGTTCGAAACGCGACGAGATAAACGAGATCGAGATGACCAAGACCAAAACGCGACAACGACGGAGACTGAGACTTCGAACCATGTATCAAACACAAATGCCTCATCACCATATTATGTGTCCTAAGTTATTTGTTTTGCTTATTTAATGGTTCCAATATGATTGTCCTATTTTTTCTGATTTTCCTATAATTTTTTTGAATTTTTTAAAACATTCTTTAATGCATAAAGCTACGTCTCGTTCGAAACGCGACGAGATAAACGAGATCGAGATGACCAAGACCAAAACGCGACAACGACGGAGACTGAGACTTCAAACCATGTATCAAACACAAATGCCTCATCACCATCCTCATCAAACAAAAAGGCCTCCTCACTCATTAAATATAGAGGCTGTATACTCTAAAATATGCACCAATTCTTCACTAAGAAGACTTTCCTTCTTGGCCACAATATAGTTGTCAAAAGAAACTTAGAATTTTTTTTCCCCTTACAATGCTCATTGACAATTTCATAATCAATTGGCATATGATGGAAGGGCAATAAATTGCTTTTGAAGTTTTCTCTTCATCTTTTGTCACATCTTAGAATCTTTTCTTGTCGACTCCATTGGCGAAATCATTGCCAACGTTTTCACCAAACAAAGGCACTACCTTTAAGGTAACTCTATGTTATTTTTAACTTTCGACCTTCCGATATGTCATGATAAACAAATACTCAAGCGCATTTGTCGGCAAGAAAATCATCCAGATCAAGGCTTACTTGAAAATCCGGGATTTCAACGTCATAAGAGGCATCAAATACCTTATAAGGAAATTGTAACCGCTGGACCACGTCCACTCAATTTGTATCCTCAACTTTTTAAATTGCATCTCTTTGTTATTGATTCTAGTGTTGAACATCATTCCTTCCCATTGGTGGATGGAAATCTACCCCTTCATAGAAGTTCATCGCGTTTCCTCAACCTCTACCTCTCTGACCTCCATGATGAGCCATAGCAGCAATATCTTCTCAAGGCTAGCCTGATTTAAAACCAGTGCCAGAAAATCAAGCTTTCATCAGCAGAGACTTAAGTAAGCAAGGTTTTGGCAGCTATTCACAACTCGAAAAACCAAGTTCTGAGTCGAATCCCAAGAAAAAAGGACTTCAATGGCTGCTGTTTGAGCCTACTATCACTTTCTAGGCCGAAAGCAGGAAATTACACCCTTCAAAACTTCAATTGCAACTCCTAATGGAATGTTCAGTTTCAGCTACCACTTCAACAGCTTAAATTCTTTCTTGCGATTCACTTACAGACTTACAGTTACCTTAGCAACCATTGACTGAAGCCAAACTGAAATTACTCAGTGAAACGATCTTCAACTGGCTCTCAAAACCCTAGATTGATAGTCTCGAAGCACTAAGGCTCTCAGATGCAGGAAAAATTACTCCAGTGGTAAGGAAACAGCAAGACGAATCTTCGCAGAAGCAGCAATCAACTCTAGGATTACTTGAGAGGAAGGGATTCAGACCTGCGATCACTGTGGATGGAATACCAAGACCCTCAGATGAAGTGCAACAGAGAATTGAAGCTTCAATTGATAACACTTCAGATTGACTGCCCTATCTCCTCCAAATAGATCTGCTGCTACCAAATACAGCTTCAAAACACCACCTATTGCTGCAAGAACCCTTCTCCAGCAAAAATCAAACAGGGTGATGAAGAAATTCAATCCCTAGCAACTTCGATCAGGCCTGACCGCCTGAGATGGAGTTGTGATCACCTCTGCTCCCACATACACCAATTTTGACTGGAAATACAACTTTGCAATAATGGCTGAATCCAAAACCCTAAGAAGCTTCAATCATGCCCGCAACTGGAACTATGTGATTATGAGCCAAGTCCAAAATTATTCATCTCGACATAAAAGAAGACGAAAACAGAACTGATTCATCACCACAGTAACTTGAAACTTGGTTTTCTGATACCAAATGACATCCTCACACCAACAAATCAGTTAATCTTGCAAGAAATGCAAGAAAGAGAGAAAAAATAAGCCAGAAAATGAGGAAAAATCAAGAATTGCTTTGATTCAAGAGAAAGAAAGTGCTCTCAACTCTACAATCTGTTACAATCTGAATATTCTGGAAAAACTAACTAAACCCACTTCCAAGTTCCAACAGACCGATTAATAGAGAATACAAGGCTAAAATTAATAATATGCCCTTAGTAGCTAGCTATATATCATTATAAGCTAGTAATTACATTTTAAGCTAGTATAAGCTAATAATAGACTATTATAAGCTGTTGGCAGCATACATCTCGCCACATCACTGATCACTATCATTTCTCGTTCTTAACCTTTCCCAGATCTGTTCATTCTTAAATTTCATGGCTTACACAAAGGTTGTCCTACACTACCAACACTTTGCCAAAATACTGTGCGACATTAATATGCAAACAATACCCCCAATAAAAAATAAATTCAGAAAAAGAACATTTTGACCAACTCTAGAGTCACAGCTCATTTTTATATTGCAAAACAAAAATAAAAAACACACACAATTGCCAAATAAGTATATGCCCATAACAGATATTATGCAAGTGGTTAAAGTAACTGTCTTCAAGCTACACTACATGCCAATGCCATGCAAAGAAGGGAGATAATTGATACTCAGATTTGACCTTAGGAATGTTCAAATCATAATCATAATAGGATATAAAACAAATATAAGAGGGGAAAACGCTTACCTTGTGCCAAAAGCATCTAAAAGTAATTATATTGTTCACAATTAATCTACTATATAAACCCAATAATAATAATAATAATAACCTCCTTTTAACCATTAGTATGCATTTAAAGCCATCTTCATAGAAACCACAAGCTTCAATTCCAATCTCAATTTTCTAATGTTTCTTTCACCAAATATATTAGATCATTCATATATTATACTAAAATTACAAGTCTACGGAACATTATGCGTTAAACCAACACCAAAGCAGAACTTTCTAATCTGAAAGAGATTCAAATCAAATCTATTGCGAACTTACCCATAACTGACATTCTGCGGCAAAGATAAATTTTCAATCGTCAGTTGTAGCTTCATTCTCTCTTGCACTTCAAATGCCTGATTAAAAGATATGACAGAAAAAAAGATCAATATTTAGAGTGGGAAAAAAAACACGACCTTTTAACATCTGTTGTTTCAACAAGGTTAAATGAAATTGCTTTATTATTTTTCATGTATGAAAAAGTCCTATATTAATTGAAGTCCATGACAAAATATAATAGAAACATAGTTATAATCAGGAATAAAAAAGAGTCAGTTAGTGACAATAATTATACAATTAATGAAGAGTAAGCAAACAAATTGTCTCAGAGAATCTTGAGGAAGCAAACAGACCCAACGAAAAAAACTACGGATATAATCCTAAAGCAACAGCAAAGGCTCAATAACACCAAGAATTCAAGTCTCAGACTCTCAAGAGTCTTTGATGGAATCGCACCAGAAACTCAACCAATCTAGCAAAGAGAAGGCTAGAAAATGAGAGAAACATAGAGAAATTGAAGGAAATTCAAAGGATTCATTGATTACTGGAGTGAAATTGAGCCTAAGCTCTTACAACTGTTGTTGTGAATGATTAATTTCGGAAAAACTACTCTTCTGCTGGAGAGATCCTTATTTATAGGTATAAAGCTTGTAAAAAGACCTTATTACCCCTTAGCTAACCCTCTAATTACATGTAAACTCAAGGAAATAAATGCATAAGCTAAACCACTGAAGATAGCTGCTGGAAAATAAGACAGCTGTCCCCTTTGACAGCCCAAATAAGCACATCAGACTCCCCTTCTTAAAGAAACTTGTCCTCTAGTTTTGGAATGGAATAAAGAAGTTGAAGCATCCATGACACAGCTGGTTGGTTTGTTGTTCTCATTCAAAACCACCCACGCATGGTCACGAGCTTTGAAAAGAAGTTTCTTCCTTTTAACTTCAGCTTTGACTTTGTGTTTAACATTGCATTTCTCACAATTGCACCTCTGAAGAGCATGAACAGTCATCAGCAATTCATCCTTGTACGCTTCTTCACCATATATCATCCTTGGAAAAGGTAAAGAAGCTTTACCCAAACCACTTGGAAACTTAGAACTCAAATCACCACATACATAGTCTAATTCCCAAAGACAATCACTACTCAAGGACTCATCTTGATGCTGCCAATAAAATTCAGCCACCTTCAAAGGAGTAATTTGATGAGTAACGTTGGTAAAAGAAGCTTCCTCGGGTTCTTCATCAAAGATAGGTGGCATATCATCCATAAGAGACAATCCGGAAGATAACCTACAAGGAAACTCGTCAAAACAAGGTGACAGGAACTCAAAAACAGCAGTGGAAAGCCCCAAATCAGCTTCATAATCGCATGAAAGTAAGGCAAACGAAACCACCGTTATCAATGCTTTCCACCATGAGGTCCTTGGAAGTAAGTAGAGCAGTTGTTGAAAGCTTAGGAAGTGATCTTTCCTTCATGGCAGCAATGTGTATTGATAGTCATCTTTTGAAAGAGTGTAGGTATTTCTCTTCCCATCATGAATGGTTTGACAATCATATTGCCAAGGTCTTCCAAGAAGAATATGGCACACATCCATAGGCACCACATCACACCAAACCTCATCAAAGTACTTCTTCCTAATAGAAAGGACACCAAACACCTCTTGGTAACTTTGATCGCACTCCCTTTTTTGAACCAAGAAAGCTTGTAAGGATGGGCATGTGCATGAGTTTGAAGATGCAACTTGTCTACTACTTCTTGAGATACCACATTTTCATAACTTCCCCCATCTATAATCATGTTGCAAACCTGATCTCCAATGCTACAAGTGGTATAGAAAACATTGTTTCTCACCCAATCATCCTCGGTCTCATGCTTAGGAACAAGAAGAGTCTTTCTCATCATAAGTGCCATGCCATCTTCATTATCAAAATCACCACCAATCTCCTCATTTAAGGGCTGGTCATAGGTTGGTGGCATATCAAGACATACATTTTCATCAATTTCTTCCATCAAAATTGCTTTATTTCGCTCCCCCATGGCCCTTCTACAATCCGTAGACTTGGAGCCAGGTTCCCCACACTTAAAACACTTGAAATTCCCTCCTTGGAACTAATTTCCAGCCCCTACACAACACGTAGGGGGCTGATTTTGAGTAGGAGCAGCCGAGCAGCAACTTGAGCAACTTTTGTGTCCATCACCCACATGACCTCCCTTTTCAACTTGTGTTGAATTTTCACCTCTAGAGTAGCTTTGGTATGGTTGTCCAGCCTTGGAATCACCTTGTAGTTGCTGTCCAGTTCTAGAAACATTCCAATTGTGTTGCTTCTCTACCAACAAAGCTCAGTTGTAGGCTTCTGAAACAGTCCACAAAGGATGCAACACAAGAACATCATAAATGGAAGGCTTAAAGCCACTCAAAATATCTTGCCACCATTTGTTCTTCACTCTCATTGAGATCAACCCTTGCAAGTAGTTGATGAAAAGCCTCGGCGGTGTAATCATCAACACTCCCAAGTTGTCTAAGGTTATGCAACTTCTTGTACAAAGTTTGCATATATTTGTAGGGAATATAATGGTGCTTTAGCTTCTTTTTCATCTTGCTCCACTCTCTAATCTTGCCTTCTTCACTTCTTTGACAAACCATTTGTAGTTGTTCGCACCAAGAAGATGCACTTCCTTGGAGGCAAATAGAAACTAACTTCACTTTCCTTTCATCGAAAACTTCATAATAGTCAAAAATTCTTTCGATAGAATAGAGCCAATCAACAAATTCATCCAGATTTAGGCTTCCTTTAAACTCCGGAATGTCAATTTTGATATTATTCTCCAACTTGGAGTCTTGCTTCACCATAAAGAGTATTCTTCTTTGGTGAACCCCAAAGGGATTCTCAAAAGAAGTATCAGTGTCTTCAGACTCATAATTGACCTCACTAGGAAGTTGGAGTCGATGAACCATCTCCGTCAAGACCTCGATTTGCCATCTCAATTCTCCATTCTTATCTCTTTGTTGATGATTTTACTGGTTGTCATCATTTCTACCCATTTGAGGGTGATTTTCAGCCCCAAAGTCGATGTCCATGGCATTTCCACTACCCCTTCCTCTTCTACCTCTTCCTCTTTGAGCCATAACAGCACTATGTATTCAAATAGTGGCCAAAATGCAGCAATTGTAGGCAAACAGCAGCTACCTCACAGAAACTTCAACTGTAGCAGGACACAGAATCGATCGGAGGGCCAAAATGGAATCTCAATCACAAAGGACAGTACCTATTACTGGGTCAACTCACTAGAAGAAGCTACAAATGCAATTGAACATACAATCAATTCACACCAGAGTCAAATCACGCTACAAAGGCTAAAGAAATCAGCAACTCAATTACAACTGCACAGAACTCAATAGCAGATTAAGCACGAGTGCACAGAACTCAAATACGACTGGACTTTTTGACTGAAATCGATCTTCACTCTAGTCCCAGGAAGAATTCGAAGCTTCAATCACAGCTGGAAAGGTCAAACGACATCAACTGAAGCTTCTACCTCCTTTGTCGCACCTCAAGAATGGTTCAGCAAGCTTCTTGAATCAAAAGGCAGCCTCAAAACTGAATTTGGCTGCTTCAGGAAGCTTCGACCAAGCCAAACAAAACCCTAGATGGACTCGATCGTAATTTAAGCATCAGGTTCTCCAGTTCAACCCAAGGAATGCTTCGAATTGCAGTTTGAATGAGTTGCGATCAAACCCTAGGCAACTTCAATCAGTCTAATCTCCTATTGCGACTACAGCAGAACCACCATACATCAATTTCGAACCTAAAGGTAGCTGTAATTGAAGCCAAACTGTCAGTGCTGGAATCGATTATCGCAGATTTGCCTTCGATCAACCTCAGGAAAGGCTTTCTTGAACCAACAGAGCTTCGACGGAAACTTTGGCTGTGAAGAGAGACTCAACTGCTTGCTACAAAGGATGGCGACAAACCCTAGGTAAACCCTAGGTGAATTGACCATGGCTGGGCTTCATTTCAGCACTTCAATACAGGGAAGGGAGGGGAAAAGAGCAGAAATTTCTCCACGAGACACTTAGATCTCAAGCTCTAATACCAAATGATGGAATCGCACCAGAAACTCAAGCAATCTAGCTAAAAAAAAGGCTAGAAAATGAGAGAAACATAGAGAAATTGAAGGAAATTCAAAGGATTCATTGATTACTGGAGAGAAATTGAGCCTAAGCTCTTACAACTGTTGGTGTGAATGATTAATTTTGGGAAAAACTACTCTTCTGCTGGAAAGATCCTTATTTATAGGTATAAAGCTTGTAAAAAGACCTTATTACCCCCTTAGCTAACCCTCTAATTACATGTAAACTCAAGGAAATAAATGCATAAGCTCAACCACTGAAGACAGCTGCTGGAAAATAAGACAGCCCTCCCCTTTGACAGCCCAAATAACCACATCAGCCTCCAAGAGTAAAACTATTAAGTTGTACAAAATCCTCATATTGAACTACTATTCAATTCCAAGGAACTGATGCGTACTCTTCAAAATTATAAAGTATCCATTGCTTCGAATTCAAATTTAATCTCCCTCCATACTTCACAAGCAGCAGCTAGTTCAGGACTCCATTTGCTAGCTTCAAACTACTATTCCACTCGGCGGGACTGAATATTCAATAACATCCTATTTTAGGAATTATCAACTATAACACTGAAAAAAATTCTTTCTTTGAAATAAAAAGGGAAAATTAGCAATAACTCCTATTAGAAGGTTGGGTTTAACAATAAACCCATCAAAATATTTTTTAACTCCTTAACCCCATGGCTTCGTCTGGTTGGGTGATCATTTGAAGGGGCTTGTGTTTTCTGTTTTGGGGGGATTGTATTTGCTTCATGTATCTAATTTTTCTCTTAATAATAAAATTTTCTTTTGCTGATCAAAAAAAAAAAAAAAAAAAAAAAAAAAAAACCTTTTATATACCCAAACTCAATGTTCTCCCTCTCTCACGTTCTCCCTTTCTCCCACATTCTCTCCCTCTCTCCCATGGTTCCCACTGCCGATCAAGCTGCAACTGCCATTCCGAAAACTATGGTTCCGGTGACCACCAACAAAACTCAGCCATCAATCTCTTCTCTCTCTTTTTTCTTTTTCTTTTCTTTTTTTTTTTTTTTTTTTTTCCCCCTTCACTATCTTGTCACTAGACCTGCAAACCATATCTATTACCATAGCTTAAGGTCAGCCATGGCTCTCCTCCCTTTCTTCTTCTTCTTCTTCTTCGTTTCTTTTTTCTTTTTTCCTTTTTTCCCCCCTTCTTTCCGACCAGATCTATTCCCCTTCTTTACCATTAACGGCATAGTCACCCCTTGCAAGCTCTTTCACCCCCAGACAGATCTGGGCAATGAGGCTTGGAAGTATAGCATCAAGTTTTAAGGAGTAGTAGGAGAAAGAAGAAGAAGTCATTGTCGTCTCCAATAGGATTGCTAGAGGTAGAAACAACCGTTGGAATTGTGGTCGGAGCAGAAGAAGAGATGAGGGAATCGTTGCCGTCTCCGGTAGGATCTCCGGAGGGCGAATAGTTACTAGAAAGGTGGTTGGAACTCGGAACTCAATCCTAGTAGGAGCCATTGCCAGCAAGAACCATCGGAAAGACGGAGAGATCGTTTATGACTTCTCAAGAGACATGTTTATATGTATAGAAGGGTATTTTGGTCTAAAAAGGGGCAAAAGGGGTTACTCCCTCCATTCCTAAATAAGTGGCCTACTTTCCTTTTTGGGATGTTTCAAAGTTATTGTCACATTTCAAAAGTAATTGGTTCTTTTTGACTCATCTCCTAAAATACCCTTAAAAAGGTATTCTCTCTTTTTCTAATGTTTTGCACACTTGAGGGCAAAATTGGAATCTCAAAACATATGTATTGATGTGAAAGCATTTAATAGGGTTTCCTTAAAAAACGTGTTTTTTCAAAGGGGACGGTCAATTTGGAACGGAGGGAGTATTAGGTTAAAGAAAATATTGTTGGAGTGATTGTGAAAAAGTGTATAGGGCTATGGGCAAAAAATCCCAAAAAAAAAAAAATATATATATATATATATATATATATATATATCTGTAAAACAAGTTCTAAGCGGCAACTAAGGAGATTTGAATAAACAACTAAACTCACACCATTGTAGGGCCTGCAGAAGATACCACATTGTGTGCCATATGAAAACATAAATATGGAACACAAAATATTCTGAGGTGGCAAGTAGAGAAGTATACATTTACCTTGTCCATCAATACAAATTGGACCTTCTTATCTTACTATATATGTATATATAAACACTAATAATGAAGCTTAAGCAATCAAGTAATAGGTTTGGCAGAAAGTGACAATTAATGACAGAAATCATATCAAACCCAGTTCATCATGTTTAAAAGGGAAGAAGAAAGATAAGAAAAAGATGAAGAAAGTATCTTGCCTTAACGTCAAATTTAAATGGCTGCTTCCCAAAGTTGACACTCACCCTGCCAGATAAAAATCAAGCATAACTTTGAACATACAATAATCTCTACCACCATGATAATACAAGAAACTGTAACTGATTTCTATGCAACAAGTATGAGCACAATTAATAAGTGCAAAGAGAAGCCAAGTAGGGCGTAGCCAGAATGCTCAGTTAACAAACATATAAAAAAGCTTCTGAAAGCCAAGCAGCTGATCACCGTATATAACAAAGAAAAATGTGTGTGCGCACGCGCACGCGTGTGTGTGTGTGTGTGTGTGAGAGAGAGAGAGAGAGAGACAAGTAATCTTAATATAACCACTAAAGCTATCAAACGCAGAAGTCCAGCTGTTTTTGCAAGCTATCAAACACAGAGTGCTCAAGGATTAATAAATCTATCTGTCCCAAAGAGTGCTTTGATGCAAACAGTAGAAGAGAAGCCCTCAACATTAGAGGAAAACTGAGTTTTGCAAAGCAATGCAACTGCTAAAGACAGAATACTAAAGTACTATGGAGATTCAAAATTGCATGGACAGTGAAGTGCTTATGCTGAAGAATTGTCCATATGGACTCGTAAAAATTACAATATTTCTTCATGTAAAATTTGCATAGATACTAATCTATTAGTTTCAGATTTGTAACTTGATAATTCCTTGATGTTCATTTTCTATTCTAAATTTTAAAAATAATAGAGAGAATCCTATTTATAAAATCCACTAGTTCTTTTTTTGTTAGCACAATCATAGATGGGCTTCCTTGGAACCTTATCAATGACCAGAAACAACGGTATCAACGACCAGAAACAACGGTATCAACGACCAGAAACAACAGAACCCAGTTGCTGATTCTATATTATTGAATTGAAATTTTATGAAAGCTAGTTCTCATTAGAGCATAATCACCACAAAAAGCACCATAGTACCTACTTTATATAACTGCAAACAATAATTCCATATTCTATCCAGCCAAGTTGATTTTGGAAGCCAAGGTTCCCCCCAAAGTTAAGGCCTTGGTATTGTCTTTAGCTCAGACTTAAGACCAATGAGATGGGGTAGGGGAGAGGTTCCTCCCTTCTTGGGTATCTCTTTCGGTGGGTTAAGTAAAGGAGAGAGGGGAAAACTTAAATGGTCTTGCACTCTTCTGGCAATAATTTGGGTGATATGGCTTGAGAGGAATGCCAGTCTTTGAAGACTGTTATTCTTTAGTTGAACCAATTTGGGTAGGATATCTTCTCTTCTCTATGGGTGGATATCCTCTCTTTTCTATGGCCAACAGTCACAAAGGATCCAAGTGTGCACCTCTAAGGATCATCATCTCCGATTGGTCTATGATGTGCGCTGATATGAGATATCTGTTGACAAGTTCTCCAACTAGGTCTCCTCCTATTGCAGGAAGGATAAAGTTCAATCTGGATGGTTGATCTTTAGGAAATCCAAGTCAGATAGTTATTAGGGGTATTTTCAAAGATCATTTGGGAAGCACTATTTTTGCCTCCTTTAGACTGGTAGAATGTAGAAATAGAAATCAAAGCAGAAATCTAAGCTCTTCTAAAAGGTTGGGGCCTTGAGGTAAGAAATGAGTTTTGGTTTTTCTCGGTTCTTGATTGAGGGGTATTCCTCAGATGTTATTGGTTGATTGAGATCAAGATGTTTGGGGGCTTGGAGGTATGGGCATTTCATATTTGAATTCTTAGACCGTGTTTCATTCTTGGGAGTGGAGGCCATTTGGATTGCTAAATCTGTCAACTTGGAGGCTGACTCATTGGCTAAGAGAGGAGCATCTACTCTGATTTCATATAGAGGAAACCCTTTACCCTTGAGTAGCGTGTTGGGCCTTTAGTGCCTTGATGTTATTTTCCCTTCTTTTTTTTCTTCCTTCCCTATATTTATCTTAGCTCCATATTAGGACACCTCATCCTCCTTCAATTTCTATCCTTTCTATTCATTTAACAAATCTTGCATTTTATATTATTAAAAAAACAAACAAACAAATAAACAAATGGGCACGTATCTTCACAACAATGGCATCAAAAGTTCTGTGCTTCAGCAAACAAAGGGCAGGTTTTCAAATGCAAAATTATAAAAGTGACACCTATATTTGAAAATCATTTACTACCACCCCACCCTTTTGGAGGAGTTGAAAAATACTATGACGGCTCAAATCGTCATTCTAAATGGTAGAACATCTATATAATCAACTATTCTCCAATAGTGGAACAAAACCACATGCAAAAACTATAAAATTTGCAAAGTTTTTAAGTCATGAAGACTATGATACACAAGCAACCACCTTAAAACAAAAACAAGAAGAAATTTAAAAATCATCTGATAAAGAAGAGGCCGTACTCCTCATTCTGGCTATGAACAGCAATGGTAGGATATAAGGGACCCTTCACTTCCTTGTTCAGTGTTCCAACTACCGTCCCATTTTTACTGGCATCATCATCATCAACAGAACATGAATCTGTGAGAATCTTTAGAAGAAGATAATTATGGAAAATTAATACAGCTAAACAAAAGCCAAGCTAAGTAAACTATATTCTTAATTCCTAGAAGTGTCAATATTCACAATTAGTCAATGTACATAAACAACAATACTTTCATTCTGACAGCAAATGCACTGTCTTACGTGAAAAAAAATTCTTGTGACGCATAGTTAATACCACCGCCAACAATATCACCAGATGTATAGGTCGGGCCAAAAGTTTCTCCCTTCCCATGTCCACGATAAAGCAGTCCATCATCCCCATGATATCCATAACTATTTGCTTCCCAGCTGGCACATTAAAAAATTAATTAATTAATTAAGTAACTAAAAAATAATAATATGAATCTCAATATAACTAAAATGAAAAATGCAGGCCAAAGAATTCACAGCAGTTTCCTAAAGGCACATACAATAAGTAGCAATAACAGAGTTGCATGACTAAACAAGGATTTTTTTCTTTTCTTTTTTTTGTTTGGGGGCAGGGGGGGAGATTACAGATTGGTCCAGTTATGGGCAAATAATTACATTTCAATTCAAGTTAGTAGTCATCTACTACAAAGGTAGTAGTCAATTGTATTAATATGTAAATTATCTGCTGGAATCAGACCAATCTGTAATTCCCCCATTTTTTTCCTTTTTGGTGGATAATTGGCTAATTTCTATAATGGCAAAGATGAAAACCCCACAATGGACACAGCAAGTTCAACCACACCCACAGCGCCACTTGCAGTCCATAGTGCAGATGTACTTACAGGCAATTAATTACATTTCAATTCAAGTTAGTAAAGTTAGTAATCATCTACTACACATGTAGTAGTCAATTTTATTAATATGTAAATATCTGCCCGTAGTCAGACCAATCTGTAATTCCCCCCTTTTTTTGTCCTTTTTGGTGGATAATTGCTATAACGGCAAAGATGAAAACCCACAATGGACACAGCAAGTTCAACCACACCCACAGCCCACTTGCAGTCCATAGTGCAGATGTATTCCTGCTCTACCAAAGAAGAATTCAAAAAAAAAAAGGAATGATACCAGTTTCTACCCACTCCCATAAAAATTTTCTGTTAGAACACCACTTAACCTCAAAACCTTAAGTTATTAGGGAATACTAGAATAGCCAACAATGTATATCAAGCTAATACAGCCCTTCACGTGAGGCCTCATCCGCACGAGGAGAGATGCACAAAAAACAAATAATTTTTTTTTTTTAATCAGCGACAAAAAACAAATAAACTGATGGAGGAACAACCAAATGGAGTTAACAAGAATGGAATGCAAAACCTCCATAAAACAGAGCTCTAAAAAAATGTCAGAACACCACTTAACCCAAAAGCCTAAGCTAGGGAATGGGCTAATAGAGAATATCAGGCAAATGTTTTCAATGATGAACATAATCAAAAATCAAAATCAAAACTAGAACCTCAAAAAAAAATTCGAAAATCAAAAATCAAAACCTATATACTATAGGCATTTACATGGACTCGAGTATGTGTATTGGGCGTTCGTACGTGTCCAGGTGTTAACCTCGTTTTCTTTCCAAGGATTTTCTATTATTTTGAAGTGTCATACAAATAGCCGTGTTGTGTTGTGACAATGTCAAAACATATACTCCATGGCAAAGCAAAGGGTCCAAGTAACATAGGGCATTTTCAATAGCTACTACATCCAGTGGATTAAACATCCTCCAAAGTTATCTCCCATCCATGGTGCAAGGGCACAACAAGTGAACGTGAATAATACTTAGTATTTCCAGATCAATATGTGTTACAACAAACCCATTCAATTCCCATTTATTTGCTTGTGAATTCCCATCCTTATTCCTTTTTTTACTTTCCTCAATATCTGAGGTTAGAAGAACTAATAGACAACAAGAACTACCTATTTCCTTTAGTATTTCATTTAAACCAGTTCTTGAAGTTCATCAAGCAAACACTCTTTAGTTAGAAACTCGCTATTCCTGTTTAGCATTTATGTAAAAATAAACATATACACACAAAATAAAGCTCATTAACCAACTGTTTTCTTTCTTTAATCACAATTTAGTAAGTTCAACTAAGAAAAATTAAGATGTACACAAATTTGCTAACTAATTGTCACTAGTTTGTCAATTTGCAATGTCTAAAAAATTTCAAAAGTTACATACAACTATTACAAGTACTGTTGTTTGACAGTCCAACTCAATGGCTCCAAACAATGAAATGCTAATCCTTTATGATATATGACATCTCATCTCCTATAATTCTAGAAGAAATGTAAATCATATAGCTAGAAGCCTGGAATTCCAATAAGCAATCATAATCAAAACCCATCCCCCAAACATAAAAATCCTCAAAACACAAATTGAGATCCCTGGACCCTGGCTATGCTGAAAAAGGTCCAATTAGCATGGAAAGAGTTTTCAATAAACCATAGATTCTCTTATCCACTGGAGATGCAAGGAAATGGCCAATCCTCCAACGAGGTCATTACCCTGAAATAGGTAGAAATGGCAACTTAAACCATCATACACAAAAGCCCTTAGTTGAGCTTTCCAAAAGTTAACTTTCATCCCTCAAAAAGAGCATGCCTTAAAATAAGTAAATAAATAAAAGAAATTTTGTCTGACTCACTAGATATTATCTATTGCCAACCACTAGATACTCAAGACTTTGAATAACAAAACTCTGCCATGCACTATTGATGACTTAGTTGTTCATAAATTTTTAAATGGCCTCACAATGGGGACAACATAAGAAGGCATGGCTTTTCAATCACATGTACATGTGCATGTGAATAATGACAGTAGAGTAGAAGTCATAATAACTAATTAAACATTTAAGCTATTAGGGTAATTTCTAACAAAATCTATAATGACTCAAATTTCATTTTCTCTTTTTCACCTTTTGCCCCCTCTTTCAATAAATCAGTTCAGCAATTGCAAACTAATTAGAATTATTCAAAAAAATATACAAAAACCCAGATAACTTGCTGCCATGTTAAAAGAATGATACCCCCGCTCTTCCCATAATAATAGTATCAACAAGTATGCCCATCACAGCCATACAATCTTTTCACACAAGAAACTGTTTATCATTGCCTACTTGCCTCAGTAAACAATTGGTTCCTCCAAGAATTTGAGAAACAAAACAAATGTAATGCTATATAGAAATTGAATTTCAGCAGTTATTTACCAAAAAAATCCTGATGAGATTGAAATAAATAAAACTTCCCTCAACTCAGCTTAATATAACTACTAAGCTTTGATGAGTTTGATTTTTCATTTATGAAACTAAAGCAACATTAAACATTTATTAAAAATATTCATTCTGTACCTATCAAAAAATTCATTCTCTTTTCTTTAACTCAACTTTTCCAACAACCATACACAAGGAAAAGTGAAATATTATAATACAAAATGTAGAAAAAGAATACTAAAAAGAATGATAAATATTAACTCTGTTTAGTTTCTCACAAAAAGTAGGAAAAAAATACTAAACTTTGAATGTCAAGTTTTTATTATTTGGCTCCCAAGAGAATTAAACATCCAATCAACTCTTAACAACTATTTTCTTTTATTTTTCACCATTTTCTCAACAAGAAAATGAAGGGAAATTAACCCCAAGGGGTAGCTCTGTTGGCAAGGGACTACGCCTAAAGAAGCGGAGGTCTTGAGTTCGACTCTTGCTAAATCCCTTAGGACCACCCACACAAGGTTTCATGGTTCTCTTAGCCTTGGACTTACTTGGTCCATATGGGTTGTAGGGTCTTATATGGACCCGGGGTTTGCCTGAAGGGTTTCCTCATTATCAAAAAAGAAAATGAAGGGTAATAGAGATCTTATAATAATTCAAATAAAAGAAAATTTCTTATTGTAATGATAAATAGACCATCTGTTTGGCTCCTGTTTGACTCCTGAGAGAAAGAATGACAAGAAAAGTAATCATTTTTAGAATCTTAAGGTTGGTCTATGTTACCTAGAACCTTTGCTTCACCATGGAATACTCTTGTCGACATGTCAAGATGTGGACATGGGTACGCATACAAGACACTTCAATATAGTGGAAAATCTTCAAAAAATAGATGAATCTAACACCTAAACACAAACTCACATCTGAGAGCGGTAACCAAATCCATGTACCAATAAATCTAAAACCTCCAACCAATTGAGCCTAATATAATTATATTCTGTTTTTTGTTCCCCCTTCTCTCAATAACCAATGTGGGGCAAGCAAAAGATACACAACTCTCCATTTGGAAAAAAAAAATGAAGAATATACCTAAATTTTGGATCTTATGTTTCTTTTGGGGGGAGGCGGGGGGATTCAATACAGCTCAGCCAATAAGTTGCATTAAGCTTAGTTGAGGGGAGGCTTTTGATTTCTCAGGTTCCAAATAGTGAAAAGACTACAATTAAAAGTTTTAATTTTATTTTCAGATTTCTCACAATTTTGCAGCACCCAAAGCAAAGGACAAGCGAAAGATGAAATAAGGAAGACATGACAAGGATTCTCTATGAATATGAGAAATCAAACTGCCCAATAACGTGGAATAAGTCTCAAATCTATCACTCAATCAAAAACAATCCAAACTAGAAAGAAGAGTTGTTACTAACAAATTAACAAAGAAGATAGTTAAAACTAAAATTAAAAACCAGAAAAAGCATTATCATATCTGTTTGGTTGCTGAAAAACTGGTGTGAAAAAAAAAAGGTCGTAAGCTTATACTTACCCTTTTTCTGGCTCCCAAGAAAACAGAAAATTCAACTCAAAAAAGTCTAGTACACCTACTTGGCTGAGTCAAGTTGAAATTTTCATTCTCCTATTAATTAAACATCAGATAGCATCTACCTTCAAATTTCTTTTCTTTTTCTCTCTCCTAGTTTCTAAGTCTATTTTGTGATTTTGTGGTTAGGCACACGGCCACAGACTCACGGGTTTGATTCCCTGCTACGACAACCCAAGATTTGACTGGAGGGCCATGGCGTTCGGTTGCTACACTAGTCTCCCCAGGGGTTTAGGTTCCATGAGTGGGTCCAAAGGGCCCTGATGTGGGATGATTCCACTGTTATCCAAAAAAAAAATAAGAGAAGAAATGAAGATAAATTGAAATTTTGAGGCCCAAGTTTTACGTTTTTTGGACTAGAGAAAACAAAAACCTCCATTTTACTGACCTTATTACAACCATTTGGCTTAGTTGAGTCCATTATTGCAAGTTTTTGAACCAAAACAACAATATCATTTCTTGGACTTGTTACCTGATGATCGTTATGTTCCTTCTTTCCCTGATTTCAAAATGATTTAGAAGTCCAGAGTACCCCTTAAAGTTCAAGTTTTTGCATGGGCTGTTGCACTTGGAAAAATGTACAAATGATTTGTTTCAAAAAAGGAGACCTAATGTTTCCTTCAAAGGCTTTAGAAGCCGAAGCCCAAAAAGACGCTAAAAAAGAGACACTCCCACAACCCATCATCCATCTCAAATTTATCCTCAAATGCTCTAGCATTCCTCTTTAACCAAATAACCCAAAACATGGCCATGATAGTGCACCTCCAAACCCCATCAAGCAAAGACAACAAAGAATAAAGCTCAACACATTCCTTATCACTGAGATTTCCAAAAAAATTTCAAATCCCAAGTAAGAGGGAAAGAACTGGAGGAAAATAAAGACGAAATGGGAGTATTATGAGCCAAAGATAAATTATACAAACGATGGAAATGAATAGAAAATGAAACATCGCCCCTCCACACATCTTCCCAAAAACAGACCGCACTCCCACAACCCACAAGAAGACTAATATACTCCAAGAATCAATCCAAACACTGAGAGATAAACTGCCATGAGCCCATGGCTGACACCCTATTGCCTAACTTAGAATCCCACTCATTCTCATGCATCCCATATTTACTCTTAATAACAACATGCCAAAGAGAATCACGCTCAATGGGAAATCTCCAAAGCCACTTGCTAGTGAGAGCAATGGTTATTTCAACTAGATTTCCCAAAGCCAAACCACCCTTATGTCTTGGACTACACACAATATCCCACTTGACTAAATGATCTTTTTCCCCCTCCCCACTTCCTTCCCATAAGAAATCTCGCATCATTTTTTCCAACCTATTAACCACATTGACAAAATCCGTTGTCTTTTTCCTCCACTTTTTCAGAAACCAAACAGAACATAATCAAATAGATAAAGAAAAAAAATCATAAGACTTTTATTTCACTTTCTTTTATTTTCTCCATTCGCTCAGCATCCAAACTGAACTTTATTGAATATAACAAGAAAGCAAACCTCTGAGAAGCTGACACTAATACACCTATTTGGCTTAGTAAACATGACATTTTGACTTCTTTGGAATCTAAAACAACAAGAATCATAAGCCTCAAAATTCAAATTTCAGTTTCTTATCTTTCCCTCAACTTTCTCAGCAAGCAAAATAAAAATTATAAAATTCATCCTGAACTAGAAAATACAGAAGAATCATCTAGGCATTACGTTTCAGTTGGCTTACTGAATTATTAGAACAATAAAACATATATATATATATATATATATATATAAATAAATATATTCTCTACAAATTAAAATTTCTTTACTTTACCTACATTTTTTCATAACCAAACAGAGCAATAAATATAGGCAAATGTAGGACCCAAGAAAATAGCATGCTTCCTACCTTCTTACAGATGCAATTATTTCTTGTTTTATCTTTTCTCGTATAACCAGTTATTCATTTTAACATCCTCGTTTCTGCCACACTTAATTTCTAAACATATTGTTCCTCAATTGCCCAACAATCGGTATTATAAACCATGGCCGGTCTTGATGTTTTATAACTATCTTGCAATATTTTCCCTTTAACTTTGATATGTATACTACTGTGACACAGCAATCTAGTTGCACTTCTCCACTTCATCCCCAGTCTCCCCATCTCAATGAAAAATGGATAATTGATCCGAAAAATCAAAATGTTCAACTTTGAGTAATCCAGCTAAAAAAATTATAAGACTCAATTTTCATTTTCTGTTTCTAGCCTCTCTTTTGTTTTCCCTCCATTTTCGCAGCAACCAAACAAAACAGAAACTACCTAAATCCTACAGAACTTGAAAATGACCCAAAGAAACCCTCACCCGGGCTGACGCCGCATCTTGAAACCCTCGTTGGTAAATCCAATGGAAATCTGACCTTTGGCCCCCGCACTCTTCACGTAAAGTTCGAAGTAGTAAACGAGCCGTTTAACTGGAGCCGGACGATTCGCCTGCACCACGCCGACATCGTGCCCGTGCAAATTCGCGCTCGTGTACTGTACCGACAGCTTATCAGGCGACACCACGGAGAAGCCACCAGCGCTGTTTATAGTGTTGAGCTCAGTCGGAGGCTCCTCTTCTTCGCACATGTCGGTATCGCCCGAAGCCTGAGAGGAAGCGAGCCTGCAAAGCCCGAGAAAGTAGGCGCCGAGATCTCGATTGTCGTTCACCATCTGATTTTGAAACTATTGAAATTCAAGAATCATTACAGAACCCTAAATTTGGTCTGAAACCCTAACTCTCTCTCTGCTGGTGATTGATGAAGAAAAGAAACCCTAGGTATAGGATTTTATAAATGTTTCCAAATCTTCTGAAACTTTGAGAGAGAGACGTGTTTTTTGTTTTCTTGAATCGAAAGGGAACGGTAGAGAAGAATCTTACTGATGTTTTTCTACTTTCTACTTTTCTGTAGATTGTATGTAACTCTCCTTGGTAATAACCCAAAAAAAAAAAAAAAAAAAAAAGGGTAAATGGCTGATAACCTGTATAGGGTCAACATATAACTCTTCTTATGTTTTAATTTATCGCTATACCTTTTTTATGTTTTAATTTTTATTAATGTGCCCATCGTCACTTATTATTAATGAAATTTAACAAAAAATGGTGACGTGCGTAAACAATTAACAGATCCATGTTCTCAAAATGCCCTTGACTAGTGAAATGCAGTGTTTTTACATCACGTTTACTGTTAACCATGTTAAACCAATTAACTCCCCAATTGAATTAGGGGATACATTGGTAAAATTAAAAATTAAAAAAGGTTATTTGCTAACCCCATACTTTAGAGAAGGTTTTTACAATTTACCCAAGAAAAAGACAAAAAACTCTCCATGGTAAGGGGTCTGCCACGTGGATGGGACACTGTATATGATGACGTGGAGGATTAAGAAAGTTAATGTTGGATTAACATCATTGTTTAACAAAATGTTTTTGGTAGCCAATGAAGTCACAAAGAGGCTCTATTGCTTTCCCACGGTTTTTTTTTTTTTTTTTGTGCTAGGTGTTCGAGTTAATTACTTACATTAATAATATTCTTCATTTATTTGACGAGTGAGGCTATTGCCACCACATAAAATACTCAAAGCCCCCATTAGTTTACACTTTTTAAAGTTTTATGAAAAATATAAAAGGTTTTTACAAAAACTTATAGCATTGTTCACTAAAAAACATCATTCTAAACAATTTTGTAGAAGAAATTTTTCAAAAATCTATCATTTAAGTAGACTTTTTGACCATTTACAATCTCTATTTCATTTTTCACAAAAAATTGCCAAAAAGTCTACTTAAATGACAAATTTTGGAAAAACTTTCTTCTACAAAATTGTCTAAAATGATGTTTTCTAGTAGACTATGTGATTAGTTTTCATAAAAAAAATTATATTTTTCATAAAACCTTAAAAATGTAAATTAAATGGGGGCTTAGAGTATTTTATGTGGTGGCAATAGCTTAGCCCTTCTTTGACTATTCTTGTTGTTGATGAAATGAACATCTTAAGGCCCATTTGGGTGTTTAATTTGAAATTAAATAATTCAATATATTATACATAATATTGAAGGGATAAATCTCTCACTTGAATTAAAATATTTTAAATTGGTTCACTTGCTGAAGTATTAGACTTAGAAGCATTACTTCGGAAAAATCTATTTATTTTCATATTTAAGATACTGAAATCCTAGACACTGATTACTTTCACACTACTATGGTGACTACACGGCTACCCTGCTTTCAACGCACCAAAGCTGCAGCATCAGCAAAAATAGAGAGATCAATCAAGGACGAGATCAATCAAAAATATTTAATGAATAAACCTGTCAACAAAGTAAATCAACTAGGCTCTGATACCAAACTATAGCAAACCCCAAGAATAGCAAACAAATACTTTATGCAAACAAATAATTTATATTATACAACAATGTACATTAAAACATACTTAAAATACAAAAGATCAAATACTAACAAAGGTGGTTGATAAGGAAACGGAAGGCTTATAGTAAAAAAGGAGAAAGTGTAGAGAGGATATATTACAAGATTAGAAAGAGGATGGATTACAAGTTCTGCCTGAACCAACTAGTGTAGTTCTTATTTATAACCTAAGTCTTAGCGGATTCCAAACAAATCTATAAATGTGCTGTCTTTTCTTCTTTGCCTGTTGGTTGTCCTTGGTGATAGGTGGAATGTCTTACAATAATTTACATGTGAGGATTGAGTTGGAAAGGAGAAATGTGGTTAACAGAAGATGAAATGGGCATGCTAGAAAGTAGCACGGAAAGTAGCACTTTTGATGCACGGAAAGTAGCACTTTTGACCTTTTTTTATTTTGGAATTTGTACTGTCTTTGTCGGAATGTGCCAAAAGCAATACTAATGGGATAATGTTATCTAGTACTGCAATACTTTATATTATTCAACAATTTACAAAAGATAAAATACTTACAAAGGTGGTTGAGAAGGAAACAGAATGCTTATAGTAAGAAAGGGAGAAAGTGTAGAGAGGATATATTACAAAAAGAAAAGGTTTTGTACTAGGCATCAATGTAATCAAAATATGCATAAGCCTAAAGATAATGTTCTTGTGAGAATCTTTTAGGAGTATGAAGAGCTTGGTTCCAATCAGAATAAGAGAGGACCTTAAGGATTTTACACTTAGAATGGTTTGGATTTTCTTTATGAGGAACATGGGTAATTATAACGGAATCAGTGTCAACAAAGATGAATTCATAATAATGTTGGACCATTATCCTCAAGCTTATACATATTTTGATTACATTGATGCCTAGTACAAAACCTTTTATTTTCAAAATTCCAATAGAAACCATTCCTGGTTTTTCCACTTCTACCAAACCACCATTCCCAAATATCTAGCCTGGTTTAACCAATGGTTTTCCTAGGTTGGACCAGACAATAGAATTCTTCCTTCTCCCGTCTTAGATGGGTTTGAACCGAATTCTTCATTCTCCCATCTTAGATAGGTTTGAACATTTCTTTAACCATTATTCATTTCCAGGATAGGACCATAGCCCTTCGCTCCTCATTTTCCTTATAATTTTTCAGCTTCCATGGATCTCTAAATGGGACCATGTTATTTCTCCTATTGGCAATTATCCTCCAATTCCCCATTTATGTAGAAGATTCTCCTTCAAATGGTGGGATAAAGCTATTTCCCAAAAAGCTTATGTGCCCAACATTATCTCATTATAAAAGATTTTTATTATAAATGTATAAAGAAGGGTTGATATTCTCTAGTTCATCAAATTGTGCTGTGTTTGAGATTATTTGTTGGGATGAAGAATGGGAAGGATTGGCTACCATTTTGGCATAAGTTTGAGGTTTTAATGGTGGAAGGAAGAATTAGAAAGATCTGGAAAGTCTAATGGTGCAAATGAATTGGAAGTTGTTGGAAACGAATGAATTTGTTTCCCAGAAGAGGATAAAGGAGGTCGAATGCCATATTGTTATGCATAATGTACCTAAGAGCTGGAAGACTTGGAAGAAGGTGATTCCTTCTTTTTCATGGCATAATCTGCTTTACTAGTTGGTTTTGGTTTATCACCCATGAGAGCCCTGCAAGAATTCTTGTGAGAGGAAATCAGGAAGGCTATTGTTCTCTCCTTTGATGAATTCAATTTCAAAATAAAAAACACTTAAAATAGCTTGTCATCGAGCAAAAATCTGTTTTGAAGTAGTGTATGTTTTTAACATTTTTTTCTAAAACTGTTTTGACACTTTTGCAATCAACATGGATAAGGAATGGCTGAATTAAAAGATCATATTGAAATTTGGAAACACATAAAACAATACTTAAAATCTCTTTCTTTATAGTACTATAATTCTTTTTGGAGGAATTCCAAACACCTAAAGTAAAACACATTAATTGTTCTTTATCCAATTTTTGCTTGAAAATACCACCATATCCTATTTCTGAAGCATCTATGTCAACAATTTTAAAAGCATGAGGATTGGCAATGTGTAATAATGGTAAATGAGTTATTCTGGATTTTGCTAATTTTACAATGTCAGTATGGTGTTGAGACCATACTGGAGCATTTTTCTTAAGTCTGTCATACAATGGTTTACAAAGTCTGTGTAAATCTTGATAAAAATTATCAATATAATTAAGGCTTCCTAAAAACCTTTGTAATTGTTGTTTATCTTTAATTTCATATGGAAATTTGCTTGAAAACTCAAGACTTCATTCGATTGGGATTATTGTTCCATTATAAATATTTGTCCTAAGAATCTAATTTTTGTTTGAAATAATTTGATTTTAGATTTTGAAAAAACTAATCCATGCTTTTTAATAATGTTTAAAAATATATGTAAATGTTTCCAATGTTGTTCAATATTTTCAGAATATATTAAAATATCATCTATATATACTATAGACCATGTTGAATATGGCTTAAAAATGTCATTTATAATGTTTTGAAATTCAGATGGAGCATTTTTTAGACCAAATGGCATAACATTCCATTCATATTGACCAAATGGAACATTAAATGCAGTTTTATATCTATCTTCTTCTTTGAGTTGGATTTGCCAAAAGTCAGACTTCATATCAAATTTTGAAAATATTTTTGCATTATACAACCTATTAAGTAAGTCTTGTTTATTTGGAATGAGATATCTAATTCATTGTAAAACTTTATTTAATGGTTTATAATTGATAACTAATCTAGGAGTGCCTCTTTCTATTTCTGCAGGTTTATTAACATAGAAAGCTGAGCAACTCCATGGGGATTTGCTTTTTCTGATTAAATTCTTATCTAATAATCCTTGGATTTCTTTTTTGCAATATTCAAAGAGTTGTTGGTTCATTTGGATTGGTCTAGCCTTTGTGGGAATTTGTGATTCTTTAAAATCTGGTTCATAAGGTAAACTAACTGTATGGCTTTTCCTATTCCAAAAGGCTTTGGGTAAGTCAGAGCAAACAGTATTTTTTAATAGAGAATGGAATTGTTCTATTTTGGTTTTTAATTGTGGAGTTTGCAAGGTTTGTTCTATTTTCAAAGATTGAATTTCATTATGTAAATATTTATGGTGTTGTTCCTTTTTGGAGATGAGATTCAATGTGGTAACTAATTTAGCTTTTATTAAATCAAAAGTTTGAAGATATCTTTGTTGTGGTGGTCTTAAAAATCTATAAATTATTTTTTTTTTCTGCTAATGTTATATGAATACCGTCAATGTTGTATGAATACCGTCATTATGTACACTAAATGGAGTAATGAGTCTTAAAAAGAGAGTTCCCAGAATGACTGGTTTTGTTAAGTTTTTAAGAAGAATGAATGGAGTTTCAACACAAATTCATTGATTACATACTTGAACTTTGTCTAATTTGTAATTAATGTGCATTTTAGTGCCATTTGCAGTGGTTAATGGTTCTTCTGTTGTTTCTTGACAATATTCTGTTGGAACTAGTCCTTGTACTATATATTTCATATCTGCCCTAGTATCAACTAAGGCAAATGTATTTATTGTTAATATTTCATTAATAATAAGATTAATATATATATGCCATTTTTGGTAATCATTTAGTGTTACTATTTGTACAACATCAAGACTTGGATTTGTTCAGGTAAAGTGTCTTCTTCTTGAATGTTTTCTGGAAAGGATGTTGAAGAAATTAATTGTTGTGCCAAATAATTTTGTTTTCTTTGTAAGTCTTCTACCTGTGTCCTAAGTTCTTCTAAAGAATTAACTTGTTCTTTCAAATATCTAATTTCTTATTTTCCTTGATTTATTTCGTGTTGTAAATCTTGAATAGTAGTAGGTCTAGTTTTATTTTTGTCAAATCTATTTAAAATGGATTTTAAATTATAACTAGAAGTTGTATCATTATTTAATTTGGTGGATTGGGTTATTGTATTTGAAAGATTATGTAAATAGGTTCTTTTAAGATTTGGATCTGTAATTGTATCTGCAAAATCTAGTAATTGTCTTTCTTCCCTGGTTAAGGGCATTAGAGATTTTTCTTGACTTTTATTACAGTAAGTTAGAGATGTGCAATTTTTTATTGGTAGTGTTTATTCTTTTTCAGATCTAGAGCTTGAAGAGGAGGAAGATGAAAATGTCTCTGGAATATCATCTTGTTCAATTTCATTAATATCTTTACTAGATTGTGTATTAAATTGTGTATCAGAATGTTCTTTTAATAGATTGTACAATTGTAAGTTAAGATCATTAGTAATATCTAAAGAATTAATATTATCTTTTAGTTTGCATTTATTTTTATAATGTCCAAATTTTTCACATTTTCAACATTTAGGAGTTTTTCTAAAGGAGGATTGAGTATTATCAAATTTATTAGACTTGTAAAACCCTGAATTTTTCTTAGGCTTAATTAATTAACTATAAAATTGATTACTTTTAGTTAGATTTAAACATATGAGTTAATTTAGGATTAACCTCGAACATGTTCAACTTTGTAGCTAAACAAGGTGATTGTTTTCTAATCAATGAGTGATAGTTTTCGTATCCTAATCAAACATTAATTTTGAAGGTAATCCTAATTAGGTTAGAATTAACTTGCACCCTATATAAGAAACCTTTAGAAAGGAATTATATTCTTTTGACTGAAAACAATATAAAGGGAGAAAAAAAAAATAATAAAGCAAGAGAGAAGGGGATGAACCAGGAGAGAAACAAAAAAAAAAAAAAAAAAAGTAAAAAGAAAGGAGCTGATGCTGTTTTTGTACAAATCGACTGCCAACTTCGTATCTGTTTACAGCTAACTTACCATCTGTTGACTGGTAATTTCACTTTGTTACCAAGATTTTCATCTCTAATCCAATCCTCTATCTCTATCACTTCTACAACCACTAAACCATCATCACCACCACTCAAAAAGCCCTCCATAGCTGCTGTAAAAGATCATCCAACCACCAAAAATCTCTTTCTTCAGGTTTGGGTGACAAGGAAAGCAAAAAATGGTGGTTTCCACTACTTCCACCACCACTTCCCATGTCCACCACCACAAATTTTCTCAAACCCTACCATACACCCTTCCACAAACATCTCTCTCACAGATTTAGGGACTGATTTTGAGGGAAAATTAGTGGGTGAACTTCTGGTTTTGCCTTGAGTAGCATAGGAAGTTAATACAAAAATCTGTTGCTGTTTTACTACATTTTGACGGTCAACTTCACATTTGTTGACAGTCAACTTCTCTTGGATTAACTAGTAACTTTTCTGTGTTAACAAGTTTTCACTCTTAATCCATTCCCAACCTTGTTCAAGTCAACTCCACATCAACCAAAGCAAAGGTGAAAATCACCCACACTAGGTTCTTAGTAGCGTTAGGATTGTTAGGAGTTTGATCATTTGGATTGTTGAAGGTTTGACTTGAGATTTTGAGTAGCGATTGGGAATGTTAGGAGTTTGATCGCTTGGATTATTGAAGGTTTGGTTTGATGTAAGGGAACTTGCACAATGTATCGCCCTCTTTGATTAAATAAAAATAAATCTGATTTTTATTCCTCTTTTGTGAGCCAATGATTTCTGGATAATTGTTTTCAAAATCATTTCATTATCAAAGTGTTTATTTCTTATGTATTGTAGGTCAAGCAAAAATAGTCATTTATTGAAATTGTTTTACATACGTGTTTTGAATTCATTTTATTTGTGAAAAATATTTACCAAATGTTTATTGTATAAGTGTGAACTCTGGTTAGATTATTGGTCCGTCCCAATAGGGATTCTAATACTGTTAGAAAATTAGTCCGTGCTAACAGAGGATTCTAATATCGTTGGTCATCAGTACTGATGTAGTGTAAAGTCCCACGATGATGGGTGCCTATTAAGTATGAGTTTAGCTAGAGGCAGTACTTATATGAACTAATGTTTATTGATATGTATTATATCGAACTAATGTTTATTGATTTGTATTATATCGATAAGTAATTTTAAAGTGATTTATCTAATGAATTATTATCGGAAGTGTTTTAGTGCTATTGTTTATTTAATTGAAAGCAAGAGAATTATTTTTAAAAGTTTATATGCTTACTAAATTGAAAGAAATGATTTATTGTAAAACTCTATTTGTTTTGTTACTCATGTTTTCAAATCAATCGTGCGAATATGCTTGACCTTTTCTATTATATATTGTGTAATGTTTTCTTGCTGAGCTTTATACTCACCCCTTAAATTTTTCTCCACAGATGAATAGCTTGATGTGAGTGGCTTCTGCGTATGAAGAGCTAGAGTGTCAATGGCTTGATCTGCCACTTTAATTAGAACTTTTATTTTAGTAGTTAGAAGAATTAGTTTATTATTTCAGTGGACGTTGTAGTAGGTTATTAGAGGTGACAATCTACTTTGATGGATATGAATTTATCTAGTTATTTCAATTAATTGTTGAGACTTTAATTATGCTACGATTCGAATTTTATTGTGGATGGATTATTGGAGACAACTTTATTACAAGTTGATATTATTAAGTGGTTTTGTCTATGTGGGGCGTAAACCTTTGTGAGTTGTGACAATCATGTCGCCAAATCCAGTCTTTTGGATTTGGGGTGTGACAAGACTTGTGTTTGATGGAGGATCCATGTGATTTTTTAGCTTGATATTTTATTGGGTATTTTAACCAACTATATTTTCTACTTTTATAACGATATTTTGCAAATTGAGTTTGTTTGGATCTTTTATATGATTTCGTTTGGGTTTTTCTATTCTTAGAAGATGGTGCTTCTATTTTTGGATATCCAAATTGTTCACAAAATTGTCCTAATTCCTTTTTCCCTAATTTTTGTTGTTTCTTCATCTAGGCTTTTAGTCTAAGATCTGTACATAAGGCTAGTCCTTTTGTTTGAATTAAGGAAATAATATCACCATAAGATAAAACATGATAATTAATTGAGCTACTCTGTATATCTCTTAATTTTTGTTTAACTTTTTCACTAAATAATTTGATTAATCCGCAATAAATCTTTCTTTCCAATAATCATTTTGACAATCTTCTCTTAATAATACTTTACTTAGGAAAACATATTTATACCACCGAAAATCATCTAATGTTAGGCATCTTAATTGTGAGAGTATTTCACTAGCTCTTTCTGTGATGGTTAATGGATTTCCAAATTTTTTTTTTAATAATTGTATAGACTAGAGTGTAAATATTATCTAAAATAGGTTGTGCTTTGGCATCTAGAACAGGATTTCCATTATCATCTACTTTTATAGCAGTTTTAATGTTATATCTATCTTGTTCATGTAGGAAGTGATCCCACTAGCCTTTGGGTTGGCCAGTAAAACTTATAATTATTAAATGGAATGCTTGATCATCTGAAGCATTTTGTTTATGTTTATATGCAGTTACTGACCATAAGAATTTCATTCATTGTTCCTAAGATTTGATATTCTGACATGCCATCTATGTTCCATTCATATATAGAGTTTCCACTATATTCACTTTGTACATATTAGGGGCGTTCTTAAAATTGTACATCAATAGGAGTAGGTCGAGAATAATAATTTCTAGTGGTTGGTCGAGGATGAGAAAATGTTTTAGAATGGAGTTCTAATGGTTCTTCTTGTGAAATGGATTTGGCATGTATTAAGGGAGTAATATTTTTAGTATTAGAATTTAGAAATAATTGGGCTAATTTTTTAGTAATTTCTTCTACTAATTCATCAGAAGTACTTTTAAATTTAAGTTCATGTTCTTTAGGTATTTGATGTGGTTTAAATAAAAGAAGAGATTTAATAGGTTGAGTTTTGGGAATTTGGAAATATGAGGTGTTTGGTGAAGAATGGTTATTGTTATTATTTTTAGGTTTAGTATTTATATGTATTTGATCTTGGATTGATTCCATTCTATCTAATTGTGTTCCTATTGTATGTAAGTATTGGTTGGAGTAATTATTTTGTTCTATAATCTTTCTTGCTTCTGAAGTGGTTCTTGTATTGTCTTTAAATGGAGAGACAATAAATGTATTTTCTCTTATATTAGTCTGAACATTTTCTAAAGGTGGATGTCCAGCCTGAACAGTTTTATTGTCTATTGTTTTCCATTGAGTTGTTTCTTTAGTTTGTACATTTATTGTTTTAGGTGAAGATGGAAGGTTAGTAACCTTGTAGTTTCCTTTAGCAAATATTTGATACCATATGGAAAATTTTAGATTTATTTTATGATAATTACAATATTCAACATGTAAATCTTGTAGGATTTCTAATTCAATTGGATGTATTTTTTTTAGAGGAAGATTCCTTCGAAGTCTATATTTATTAATATCTTCTTGGATAGTATTTAACTTATTGTTTAATAATGTTGGTTTTAATTTAAATATTGATTCTCTAGTTAACATATTTATTTGTGGATCATATCTTGTTCCTTCCATATCTGATTTTGTTGGAGACGTATTTTCAATGTTGTCTGAACTAGGAGAATCTACTGTGTAATATGGTTGGGATATATTATTAATATTTGTTCTTACTCTTGTTATTTTTTCTGAAGATGTTCTTGTAGGTAATGGGGATTCATATGGGGCCGTTGGTTGTGGTGCAGAATATGAAGACCTAGCTGGTGTATATGGTTTAGAATTAGAACTGTTTGACGTAAATTCTGTAATATTTAATGTAATGTGTCTTGTGGGGGTGAATTTGATTGCTACCGTACCATCTGGGTGTTGTATTATTTGTTCTAATACCTTATTTTTTAAATTTTGTGGAGGTACTACATCTGGCAGAGACCAATTTTCTGATAATGTTATTTCATTCCAGTTGATTCTTCTTGGTACTACAATGTTTGAATGTGGAAATTGTGTTTGTATTAATGTTTATATCCTTTGGGACTAGTTTTTAATGCTCTTAGTATTATACTTGGCATGACTTTGTAATATAATCTATACATTAAAGCCACTTTTGCAGCTCCTTGTTCCATATCATAACCATGTGTTTTAATATTTAATATTAAATATTTTAGAATAGTTGTATATTGTAACCAAACTGTAAAGTTAGGATAACATTCAAAATATACTGGACCATTACATAAACTGTATTCTATCAATCCTAAAATGGAATCTGTAAATTGTCTATGTCTAGCATAATTTAAACATATTAATGATGAAACTTTTAGGCCATTTGTTGTTAATGGTTTAAGGGCTATCTATACACATTCAAAATGTATATACTTATATTTCTTACTTAAATGTTTTAAAAAGGTAGATTTGGATAATAATGGAATAGTTTCATGATTAGAGGTAAATGGAATAGTTTATTCAACAATTTTTATTGCATAATCAGTTTTAAAATTAAATATTCTTTTTTTATATATAGTAGTGGGATTGACAAAGGGTATATCCCAATTATCAAATTCTTTTTCTGTATCTTCATATAATTCTTGTTTACTATTAACTATGGTGGTATCTACAGAAAAATAAAAAATAGAACTACTAGTACTTGGTTCACTTGTTGAAGTATTAGACCTAGAAGAATTACTTCAAAAAAATCTATTCATTTTCATATTTAAGAGACTGAAATCCTAGAGACAGACTACTTTCACATTTCTATAGTGACTACATGGCTGCCTTGCCTTCAACGCACCAAAACCAAAATATCAACAAAAATAGAGAGATCAATCTAGGACCAAATCAATAAAAAATACTTAATGAATAAACCTGTAAACAAAGTAAATCAACTAGGCTCTGATACCAAACTATAGAAAACCCCAAGAATAGCAAACAAATACTTTATATTACATAACAATGTACATTAAAACATACTTAAAATACAAAAGATAAAATACTTACAAAGGTGGTGTTACAACCCAAATTAATTAAGCCGTGATTAATAGTAATAAAATAAGCTTTATTTTAATAAATCTTTTGATAAAACGTGGATGACATGTGTTAAAATCTCAACCATTTTAAAATTTTTCCTTTTTTGGACATGACCCATCCGTAGATAGGACATACCATTATGAAAACCTGTTATTAAATTCATTTCATAAAAAAATTTCCTGTCATCCATGAAAGTGGTATCATCCCATGCATCGCATTCCACGTATACAAAACATTAAATAATTACAATTACAACCCCGATTAAATTTACATTTACATTGACCCAATAAAATGAATTAATATATATTCTTCCCGTGAAAATTCATCAATAATTAACATAAGTAATTTCCAGTTAAGAGCATCCCCGTGTAAAAGCATAATTCCACCTGAAAATAATCTCTGAAAAACATGAAAATAAATAGGCTTGAGTCCGACAACTCAGTAGATACAATTTAACATAATAAACTACAGCAATGATATAAATAAACCAATTATATCATTTAAAACAAAATATACTAACCAAGTATTTTACAAATCCAAAATAAGTTATAATCCATAACTTAAAACAAATAATGCATAATGCCCAATGCACGTGACTCATGTCCAATTTACATTAATTTCATTAATTACCGACCACTCCCACAAGAGTTTTCGTGTGGAAACGGAAGATTTAAACCCAACCTCCAAGAGGACAACACAAGGGTTCCTACCTGGAACCGGAAAGTAGCCTCTGATTTGGGAACACAAGGGTTCCTACCTAGAACCGAAAAGTACCCCAGGACCAAAGGAATGGAAAACACCGCAAAGTCCCATTGACTGCAAGTAGTCCAATTCTAATGACCCCTTTTTATGCAATACTTTTACCCAGTATTCATTAAATCCATTTAATGCATGATTATGCCCAACATGCAATGCGATAAACCATAAAATGATTTTTAACCAAAATCATCTCCAAGATATGGTATATAACCCATAATCAAATAACATCATAATTATACCCAAAATTATGATAAACAACATAAACTCTCATTATGATTATAGCCTTGAAATCATAATCGAAAACATCACTAGATATGGAAATTAACCATAAAATCCATACATCTCTATTCCATAGAATGTATAAAATAAATCAAACTCATAAATAAACATAATATCCCATTTATGTTATAAATACCCAAAGTTCCATATTCAAAATTTATTCCATAAATCAATTATATACATATTCTAGGCCCAAGAATACCGAATACAATGATAATATATATCATATTATCATGTCAATAGTTTAAACTTATGTAAATCGCACTTACCTCCATGTAGAAAAATGCGATCTTGATGTTATGGGTGTGTAGATCCAAGCCTAGGATGCACATGTATGCCCCTAATCCAAGCCCTTGCTCCCAAATGTCATGCTTGATGAAAATAATGGAGATTCCAACTCCAAAATGGGACCAAACCTCACAAATACCATGAATAAACATAAAATGTAAGGATATGATAATCCAATCCCAAAAAGGAATGAAAACCCTAGCTTTATACATGAGAACTTACCTCTCAAATTCGAAATGGAGGTAAACCATGAGTGAATCCAAGCTAGAAATGTCGAAATCCAAGCCCCCTATGCATGAAAACCCATAAAAATGGAGGGAGAAGCTCTTTCTCTCTCCACCGTCCCCTCTCTCTTTCTCTCCTATCCCCTCTCTCTCTCTATTTGGCTAGAAAGAAGGGGAAGAGTCTAGAATTTCATGGGTTAAGGGGTTTATATAGAAAAAGGGGGCAAAAGGGTCATTTTAACCATGTATTAAAACTGTCCGCCGACACTTTCAGACGGCTGAAAAATACTTTCAGCCGGCTGAAAATGCCCAACACAAAATAACCCTCTCTGGAATTTTCAGTCGGCTGACATGAACTTTCAGTCGGCATGTTTCAGCCGTCTGAAATGCACAGACAGTAAAAAATAAACAATCAGTCAACAACTCTCCATCAGCACAGACATCAGCCTTATTTTCATCCAAAACATTTAAGTAAACTTCTCCATTTTTATATTATCCTTTTACTTTAAGTTATTTAATGAAAATAAGCAAATAACCCCCCCATTTGAATCCAAATAAAATATCAGAAAAATCAAATACCCAATATATCAAAATTTCATTTCCAAGTTTTAGTACAAAATCCGTCGCCCGACAGATTTTCCTAAAACAAACATGTGAGGAAATCAATCCAAACATGCTAATAAAATCCTATAAAATCACCAATATCTTATAATATTATAAACTCCCATTACCGCCAAAAATTATCCTTTAAAACGAAGATTTATGAAAATTCACTTTTTCCCCACATTTAGCTAAATTTCAGCAGCTTAAACCCTTAAGTTGCAAATAAGGCTAAATGCACCCGAAAGATACTCAATGCACAAAACAAGCATCAAAACACATCCAACATCATAATATTATACACATGCATTACCCATGCATGAAGTCATTCGAAAAATCAAGGGATTAGCTACGTTAACCACAGATTAAACCCTTAATACCCTATTTAAAAATTACGGGTATTACAGATGGTTGAGAAGGAAACAGAAGGCTTATAGTAAGAAAGGGAAAAAATGTAGAGAGGATATATTACAAGATTAGAAAGAGGAGGGATTACAAGTTCTGCTTGAACCAACTAGTTTGGTTCTTATTTATAACCTAAGTCTTCGTGGATTCCAAACAAATCCGTAAATGTGCTGTCTTTTCTTCTTTTGCTGTTGGTTGTCCTTGGTGATAGGTGGAATGTCTCACAGTAATCTGCATTTGAGGATTGAGTTGGAAAGGAGAAATGTAGCCGACAGAAGATGAAAGTAGCACGGAAAGTAGCACTTTTGACGCACAGAAAGTAGCACTTTATTGTAATCAAAAGTGTAGTTGATGTTATATGATCAATTTTTAGAAATTCATAAAATGTCATCATTATTTTAAAAGTCTACTACGTGAAAGAGTCATTTTCTTTATTAAAAGAAGTTGCATTTTGATGGGTCCAGACGTCATAATCTCAATTGAGCTGTTAGGGGTTTTATATTGAGAATGCTTTGGTTTTCATTGTCAAAGGTACAACAATATGATTTGTTGTGGCTTTTGAAAAGGTATTCATTAGGTTTAAACTATAGGCAACTCTGAGTTGTTATTTAAGCAATGTGTAAACTTATAAGCATCATTGAAGCTAAAAGAAGCTGATTTAAGACACTAGATGGATCATTTCCATACTTGATCGGATCTCTATTAATCTTCACGATTATAGGTAGACTAATAGAGTGATTGATTGTTTAGCTAATTTGTAATCTTTGCCATGAGGGTGTTCTTATTTGCACTAATAATTTCCTAGGAAATTATGGGAGATCATTATTGAATATTTATCTTTAGGTTACCACTCCTAGATGTAATTTTCTTTGAGTTGCTTTGTTTTCCCACCTCACAAAGCACAACAATTCGAAGAGAGAGAATAAGAAAAAAAATGGGAAAGGAAAAAACAAATTTTCTCTTCCTTGAAGGGCAAATGCGGTAATAAATTTTACTCCTTCTATTCCTATTTTATTGTCCTCCTTTCATTTCTAGATGTTACAAAATTATTATCATTTTCAAAAACTCAAAAACTATTTTTTATTAATTGATTAAAATACATTTTCTCACAAGTGTTTTACTATTTTCCAATGTTTTGTAACTTGAGGGCAAAATTGAAATGTTAAAACATATATTTTGATGTAAAAGCATTGAAAAAGGTTTTCTTAAAAACTATTTTTTTCAAAAGTGACAATGAATTATGAAGAGAGAGATAACAGAGAACGTAGAGTGGGGAAGCTTGAACTAGGACTTCAAACTTGAATAGAAATCATCAACCATTTCAAGACGAGGCTAGCATAATAAAGCTTTAACACCCTTAGGCTGCAAAACAGTTTGTGTGAAGTGGAATGGAATGAGAATAGGAATGGAATGGTGAGAATGGAGTGGACAGGACCCAAAACTTTGTTAGTAATGTAATAATCATTCCATTCTCACTCTCATTCCTTCATACCAAACGAAGCTTTAGGTAAAACCAAACTTAATTAAGAACTTCCAATTCTAAGTGTGTGAAAACAATATAAACCAATCCATTATTTTTTTCCCCCTAAATTTAGGCAAGTTACCTAACCTTCTTAATAAGTAATCTCCAACTTGACCAAAATATGAATCAATTTGTAATTGCCAACCATACCAAAAGTAGACACATCTCTACCACCCCAGCCCCATCCGTGAGTACATTTAATATGTTATCCTTAATAAATTTCAATTAAATATATAGAAAAATAAAAAGAGAGACTTATTTCCATCCAAAAATCGCATAACAGATAGTTCTCAAAGATATGGTTGGAGAGAAAATTTGACGATGGGGTCCTAAAATGCTCCTAAAGACTGAGAAAATGCATTAGATGAAAGGCAACAACTGTGTATTGGATGTCTCACCGACTGTGCCCTTCCTTTGTTGCCAATGATTGTCTATATCGTTAGCTTCTCAATACTTGTGATATCAATCATTAACTTCTCAATACCATCTAAAATACACTAAGTTGTTTAATTTTTATTTGAACTCTCAAATAAAGCTCAAGTATCAAGCAAAAGAGCTCGTAGATAATCTTTTTCACTGATCAAACTAGAACCTAAAAAAACACACACATTTACATGCATACATGCATAACTTACACATTAGCAAGCAGACTTGTCTTTGAAAGAAATATATATAGCTCACACTAACAATAAAATGACAGATCCACTCGACAAAGCTGTATCTTAACTATTTCGGTTGGCTTCTACTCTACGAAGATTCATGTTCGTAATCTAAAACTCCATTTGATTGGTGAGAATACATAAGGAAAAGAGAAGAGAATGAAAACTTGAAATCTCATGATCATAAGAGATTGAAGTTGGAGTGGAGAATGACTTCACCACAATTGGAGACTCCAGCTGTGCAGATGACACAAACACCCCTTGATCAATTCACAGTGCTGCCTCTAAAAACAATTAACATATAATAGCAAGGTACATATGTAATCATTTTGGTCTTTTGTGTTGGTGCTGTTTTTTGAAACTTCAATTACTAAAGTCTAGGATATCATTAAGGTAACAAAGCCAAAGAAAAATGCGGTTCGTTTCCTTGAAACGATTGCACTGGTCCTCTATAAACATTTTGGAACATGGAAAACTAAGATACTTTTGCAGCACATATATTTGAAATAGTATCTCAGTTTTCCCCAAAACTGTTTAATCACTTTATGTAATATGTGTCCTTTAGGTATCTCATATTCACAATGTAAAGTACATATTGTGTTACTACTAAATCCCATAGTTCTCCTCACTATGTTTTTCTTTCATTGTTGCCTACACTTTTCAAGAGATCTACACAATACCAAAATGAAATGCTACATTGGCTTTTTATTCAAACCCTGCATCAAATTTGCATATATTGTTCACTATACTATACAATTGAATTAACACCTTTCTCAAATAGTGGGCATGTGCCTTGCTCCTAGTAAATAAATAAAGGACAAAAGCCAATTTCAAATAAAAACTAATGCTTGACAACAGAATACAACTTAATCACAACCCACTGTGATAGTGAAGAATTAATATTTGTCACATTGCTAATTAATGCCTTGATGAAATGAGAAATATAATCTCATAAATTTAACTCATGGATTAGGCTTTATAGTTTCTCGCACTGAAAATAATTTTTGGTGCCTCCTTTGAATTCCTCCCAGTCCTTCAAAGGAATTCATAGCAGTTGGGCAACTAAAATAGGAAGAAAAGCCCCATAAGAACACAAGATATGATTGCATGTCTTTATTCGAATTTGTAATGCCCCATATTTACGTAAATCTTTTTATTTAATTAATTATATATTTAATGTGTAACGGTTAATTTAAATTATTAGTTAATTTTACTATACACGTAATTATTGGGATTAAATGTAATTGTGAATAAGATAATTGTGTAACCAAACACTAATATTGGAAGTAATCCTAATTAGGTTAGGGTTTTGTGCCATTATATAAGACCTTATAAGAGAAGTTATTCCTTTTTGACTGAAAACGATAGAGAGAGAGAAAGAGAACTATAATTGGCTCATAGAGGTAGAGGGCTTTGACTGCTTCATGGATTGTTTCGTCTTCACCTTCGTCTAGTGGACTGTCAGGTGAGTAAAGCATGCAACAATTTTTTTTTCAGCCTATAGCTATACCTATTAAGCTATGTCCACATATATATATATGTGTATATGTGTGTGTGTGTGTGTGTACCGTAAAGTAGGCTAGTGCTTTAGGGGTTATCATGTATTGACAAAATTAAAAGAAGGCAAAGGTTCAATAGTCGGAAAAAAAAAAAGGGAAAGATGAGTTTTGATGGTGGCGTGATATATGAGTTTATTATACAATAGGTATATATAAATAATATATAATTTATTGTGTAAGTAAAAGGAACAAAGTCCTGGATTACACTTTTGGCTTTAGGAAGGGATTTCACTTTTTGGCTTTGAGAAGAGTAAAGGAAATATAAAAGACTTACTATATTTTATTACTACAAAGTATAAAGAAGTGGAGAATTCTAAAGAACTAACTTGAAGTGAAATCTAAACTTGTATGTACATAGTTTACTATATATATATATATATATATATATATATATATATATATATATATAAAGAATTGGTAACGTATTTCTGTAACTGATTGTATATAGATTTGGGTTAAAACATTCATTCGGATTTATTAATTTATAATTTAATGTAAGTTTATTTTAATGCCACGTTAGTGTATATATTAATTATATTAAATATAGTAAGCATTATAAGGCCATGAGAATTAGACGTTGAACCCTTAACGCACCATTTAGTTGGAGAGACCTTTTAGTTTAAGTATGATTTATTGATAATTAATATTATTGATTTTAGGTTCTAAGTAGCGTTGGGATTGTTAGGAGTTTGATCGCTTGGATTGTTGAAGGTTTGGCTAGAGGTAAGGGAACTTGCACAATGTATCGCCCTCTTTGATTAAATAAAAATAAATATGATTTTTATTCCTCTTTTGTGAGCTGATTTATGAACAATTGTTTCACTATAAAAGTGTTTATTTCTTATGTGCTGTGGGTCAAGCAAAAATAGTTATGTATTGAAATTGTTTTACATGTGTTTAAATCTATTCTACTTGTGAATGATATTTGCCAAATGTTTTTTTGTATAAGTGTGAACTCTAGTTATATTATTGGTCCATCCCAGTAGGGGATTCTAATACTGTTGGAAAATTGGTCTGTGCCGGGATTCTAATACTGTTGGTCATCAGTACTGATGTAGTGTAAAGTCCCACAATGATGGGCGTTTGTAAGTGTGAGTCTAACCAGAGGAAGTACTTGTGTGAATTAGTGTTTATTGATTTGTATTATATCAATCAGTGATTCTAAAGATATTTATCGAATGCATTGTGCGAACCACGGGTTTCGATCCGAGAAGAGGAAGGAAAGAGAACCCTTCTTTTAAAAAGACTTGTAGAGATTTAAATTAATAAAAATCTGGTTTTTAAAAGGTTCACAAAAACAAAACAAACAAGGAGTCGCTACCTCATTTTTAGGAAAAGAGGAAAACCATAAAAACAATTTTTAAAGAAAACCTTTGAGAACAAACCACATGACTCCGATCAAGGAAAAGCAGGTCTATCAAAACAAGAGAGGATTCAGAGACTAAGTTACGATGTGGGAAGGTTCTAGGAAACATCCTATAGGCACCCACATCACCCCAAAATGGGTCTCTGAATTTATATGGGTTATTTCAATCACTTCCTAATTAGTCACCATGCATATGCAAAGAATCATCCATAAATAATCCACATTCATCCATATAAACATCCATAAAGCATATAAACATCCATAAAGCATGTAAACATCCATGAACAAGTATGAGAGATATGGAAAGCAAGTAAGAGAAGGAGAGAATGAGCAAACAAGTCCATCCTATCCACTAGCAAATATGTGATGGATAAATGAATAAGCAAACAAATCCATCCTATCCACTAACAAATATGTGATGGATAAATGTATAAGCATGGGTCCATCCTACTCCTCTAGCATATATGTGATGGATAAATGGGTAAAAAGAAAGAAAAAAGAGAGAAAAAGAAAACCTAGGATACTTAGTATCCTAGGGCGGACTTGAACATCAAATGAGCGCTTACGTACCTCACATACAAAGATATAAGGATCAAAGTCCACGTAGTTCTATTGAGAAGAGGTTACTCCTTTTACAATGAACTATAAACCCTAAGTTTCTATAAAAAGAAAAGAAGAGTTCTGAAAGAAGAAGGATTTCCAAAAAGGAATTTGAGAAAAGATAGAATTTGGAAAGAGATAGAACTCTTATCCAAAAAAAGAAGTTTGAAAGAAGTAGAATTCTAAAGAGATAGAACTCTAATTAAAACAAAATTTTAAGAAAGTTGGAAACTTAGGACCTCTAATCCAAAGTAAAGACAATAACCCAAGGGGGGAGAAGAGAACAACTCACACAAGACTTACCATGAACCACTTACCATATGCAAATCATCCTGAAATATCGAGAAAATATTAATTAATCACCCTATGTATTCTATAGGGCAATTATTAAGCTCAAACCATTCATATTCATGCTCAAATCATCATTAGAAGACTTAATTAAAATCTAGACAGAATACTAAATATGCATATAATGACCTAATACTCATGCAAATAACAAAAATCAAAAGGAAAACAAAATCCTAGTATGCTCCTATATGCTCCTATATGCTCTAAACACCCTAACATGCACAAAACTATCAAAAAACATGCTAAATAAGCATTACCATGATGAAAATATCATATGACAATCCTAGACATGAAAAGAAAATCTAACATGATGCCTTAGGTAAGTACTTTATGTAAGAATGTGAAATAATCATCCTTACGGTGAGTTTTCTTAAGTAAAACTATCCGGAGATAATTTTACGTAGAAACCACCCCGTATGAATGATTTCTTCACATATCCTACGTAAAATATATACCTAAGAATGCAAAGAAACTCACAGCGCACTTAAACATACTCCAGAAAGCACCTATGCATAACCTCACCCTCTAAGGACGATAATTATCCTCGAAAAGAATAATCATCCATACACCTATGAAGATGAGGCTTATACAACAAGTGTCCTATACAAAAGATGCTTAAAATCATGTATATAATTGAACCATGAAGAGAAAACGGCCTAAACACATCAATTGATTTTTCATGCAAAACGTACCTCTATCCTTAAGAAAGAAACTATCCTAACAACAAGCAATTCGCAATCCTAATCCATTAACATACATTTTCATCATATTTAAATCATATACACTCTAAAATATAGAGTATATATGATTCCTAATTCAATTCTAAGCCATAGTTATGCAGAGAATGGAGTAGAAGAAGAAGGAATCGTAAAAGGATGTAAAGGAGACTTACAACAAAGCAAGGGTCTTCGTTGCGTTCTTTCTTCTCTTTGGCTTGGTTCCCTTCTAGTTTTCCTTTGAAATTGTAGTAGAAAGCCTCCTCCAAGTGATATGGGTGTGTGCAAACTCATGGTCCCTCTCTCTCTCAGGAATATGAAGTGTCAAAAGTCACCAAAAGTCCTTTATGCTGACGAATGAGCCTCTATTTATAACTAACCAACCATATGGACCAATGGTTGAGATTAATTCACCATAAAACCAATCTAGGGCTATAATTAAATCCCATGAATGTTAAAAAACTCAAAACCACCTCCCCATAGGCTTAGAAGTCCTTTAGAAGGTTGAAAATCGGAGTGGTGGAGTCCCATTTCGTCAAAAACTCAAAGAGAGATAATTCAGGACGGAGGGCTCGGGTGACTGGTTGGCCCCAACCGGTCCAACCAGTTGGTGAACCGGTCCAACCGGTTGAGCCCAACCGGTCACCCGAGAAGAATTTCAAAAATTTTGGAATTCTGACTCGGTACGGACTCCTAACTTCAAACGGACATAAAATCTTCATTTTAACTCCGATTTAAGTGATTGAAAAGCCAAAATTTCAAAGATTCAATGTAGAATAAACCTAGAATATTCTTGAACCAAAAATCCCCTACCACGGTTAGATGGCTGGGTTTTCATGAGGCTATTACTCAAAAAAAGGTCAATTAAGCATAGGGTAATGTGGTGAACCAAACCCAAACCTATGAATAAATTAAATTGGCTCTTCAATTAGACTCATTTCATCATTCCAAGGTCAATGGAACACTCCAGAACAAATTTGGAAGTCAATTGGAAAATATATGAAGTAAAAGACGAAATTGCCCTTCAAGTCGCAAAAGTTCTAATTAACTATCCAAACCTTATCTGGAATTGAACCAAATTTGACACACATATCCAAAATGACCCTAGAAACTAAATGCAAGTGATGGGACTCAACCAAGAGACAAAAACATGCATGCAATGATGACCTATTCTCCTAAGGCTTAAAAGGGCAAAAGTGTCTTTTAAGGCCTAGGGACCCCTAAATGCTTCTAAACCTATCCAAATGCTATCATGATCTCATGGGGATGAAAATGGGGTGTCTACACATTGTTATCGAAAGTGTTTCAGTGTTATTGTTTATTGAATTGAAAGCAAGAGAATTATTACTAAAAGTTTATATGCCTACTGAATTGAAAGAAATGATTTATTATGAAACTCTATCGTTTTGTTGCTTATGTTTTTAAATTAATTGTGCGGATATGCTTGACCTTTTCCTATATATATTGTGTAAAGTTTTCTTGCTGAGCTTTATGCTCACCCCTTATATTTCTCCCCACAAATGATTAGCTTGATGTGAGTGGCTTCCTGCGTACGAAGAGCTAGTGTGTCGATGGCTTGATATACTATTTTAATTAGAACTTTTATTTTAGTAGTTAAAAGAATTAGTTTATTATTTCAGTGGACGCTGTAGTAGGTTATTGGAGATGAAAATTTACTTTGATGGATATGGATTTATCTAGTTATTTCAATTAATTGTTAAGACTTTAGTTATGCTATGGCTTGAATTTTATTGTGGATGGATTATTGGAGACAACTTTATTACAGGTTGATATTGTTAAGTGGTTTGGCCTTTGTGGGGCGTAAACTTTTGTGATTTGTGACAATCATGTGTCACACCCCATTTTTGTCACCTTAGCTAGGACATATCATTTCATGTAGGATTTTGAGTCCTTTTTGAGTCTCGTTTCTTGCATTGAGTTTTGATGGCATTGAATATCATGTGTATGAATTTTGAAGTGATTTGGAGTTCATTTCGATAGTTAATAAGAACTTTTGCGACTTTAAGGGCATAATTGTCTTTTAAGCCGTATACTTTCCATTTGACCTTGAAATGAATCCCAAGTCATTCCCTCAAGTTCATATGAGTACATAGAGTCTATATATAGGTTCAATTTCATGAATTAATGGTTTAAGATTAATTCGGCTCATAATGGTTCGGGTTGGCTAAAAGACCCTTTCTTGGTTTGCTCAAATTAACTCATAAGACCCAACCAATTTTCTCTCATTTAACTTCAATTGGGATTTATTTACATCCTAGGTATGTTTAGAAAGATCGAATTTCGATTGGGAAAGCATTTGGTTCGACCTTGTGTACAAACTCAGCTTAGCGACGGTGAGGCACCATGGTTAACCACCTTTGTAAAACCTAACCATGCACCCATGGTTAAGTATTTTTGTCCTAAAATACCTAAAAATGTGTTTCCCCTTCGAAACACGGTCGTTTTGGCTTTTATTTCGTCAAAATCGGACTTAATTTGAACATTTTAGGACTTCTGAAGCAAGAAGGAGTCAAAACCGAAGCGGAATAGAAGAGCCCTCGGGTAACCGTCCGGGGCTGGACGATCAGCTGTCCAAGCCCAGACGGCTAACCGTCCGGGGCTAGTTGGTCATCTGAGAGAGTCCGTCCTCAAGTGAAATTCTGACTCTCTCTCCCTCTTTTGACGGTTTCCTCCGCCATTACAACTTGTTCTCTTAAGAGTGTGTAAGTTTGAGTTGTTTGAGCACCAAGAGAGTCTCTAATAGCCCTAGGATTATTGTTTAATGAATTAATCTTAGCCATTGGTTTAGGGGGTTAGTTCTCTATATAAAGGACATGATATCTAGCACATAGGGGGAGGTTAATTGCACTTTATACTTAGAGAGAGAGGGAGCTACGAGTTTGGAGAGCTAGAAGGACATCAAGAGGAGGCTCTTCAACCCTAAGCAAGCAAGGAAACAAGAAGTTTGAAGACAAGGAAGATTCTACAAGAGGTAACCATGTCTATTTAATGCTGAACATGGGCTTTCTCTTTTTCCTTCTCCTTCTTCTTCTATGACAGTTCTAGTGCATGATGTAACTCCACATGTTAGGATAGTTCAATGTTTTTAGGATGCATTATGTATGATTTTAAGATGATTTATGGCTTTATATGCTTGATAATCCCTGATTTACTAAGGATTAGATAGTGTTATTCTTCTTATCCTCTTAAATCATGCATAGTTCACATGCTTAGGTTGCTGTGATTATTGTCATGAGTTGATGCTTCTGTTAATTAATATACATGATATGAATGATATTCATGATAGTTTGAGCATGTGTTAGAGTCTTGTCGTAGGTTTTTATGCATAGTTGTGAGATTAGGGTTTCGATAACCCTAAAATCATACAGGTCTTATACAGCATGCTTAAGCTTAGTTTTGTGAGTAATTTCTCATCATAGTCATTCTATATATGCTACATATAGTTGAATCATGCTAGATTTGCATTCATATAGTAGATTTTATAAGGTTTTTGGAGACATTATCTTTTTCTAAGGATAATCATCCTTTTCGTTGAGTGAGGTTTTGTATGAGAGCTTTCTGTGATGTGTTTAAGCATGGAATCACTTCTATTGTGTTTTAGTATATATATTTTACGTAGGATATGATAATAGCACCTCCCCATAATGACTTTTTTACGTGAAATTATCTTAGGAATAGTTTCGCTTAAGAAAGCTCGCCGTAGGAAGGCCTATTTTCATATTTTACATAAAATATCATCTTTTTGGTTAGAGTGGGATTTGCTATCATGTTTATTGATATTATTGGAGTCTCTTATGATTGTTAGAGTGTCTTTCATAGGTTTTTATGCATGTTAGTCAGGTCATTGCATGTAGGGATTGAGTTAGGGTCCTTAGTTGTTCATTATTCTTGTTGTTTGCATGATAAATGGATGATTTTAGGCCTTGTCATGGTTCTGTCCAGATTTGTATATTGCTTTCTTTGCATAGTTTTGTGCACTTGTAAGGGTGCAAACAGGTACAATGCTAGCCCTATTGCAAATAGGGCTGCTATGGCTTGAAATGGCTAATGCTTGGAGCTTTTGCGCTCAGGTAAGTTAGGTATGAAGTGCCCTAATTCACTTTTCTTCTTTCTTTTCTCTTCTCTCTCCTAGGGTTACTTCTTAATACAAACATATTGTGATTATCAAAGGTTTCCTATATTAATAAAATTCTGGTTTTCTATCAAGGTTTTCCTCTTGTAGAAGTTTTCAATTTTGGACTAAATCAATACATTTTTCAAATAAGGGAACCTAGGGTTTTTACCATAGGTTTGTATTAGGTTGTAACCCTATTCTTTTCGAACTACGTGGACTTTGATCCATGTATTTCACTGCATGGTACGTAGGCGCTCCTCGTGAGGCTTCAAGTCCGTCCTAGGATCCAAGTATCCTAGGCTTTTCTTTTCTTTTCTTCTTTTTTTCTGTTTTATTTTATTTGATTGATTGTGCATGGATGATTGGATGGAATATATGTTATGCATGCTGCCTTGTGATAATATATAATGATACTTGAGTGAAAAAGATCTTAAGTTAGCCCAATCAAATTAAGAGACCAACTCGGGCGATGTGGGTGCCTATGGGCTTTACCCAGAACCTTCCCACGTCGTAACTTAGCCCCTGAATCCAATTTTCTGGTTTCAAAGACTTTGCTTTTCCTTTAATGGAGTCATGTGGTTTTGAAAATAAAACATTTTTGTGGTTTTCCTCTTTTCCCTAAAAATGAGGTGGCGACTCCTTTTTGTTTGTTGTCTTTCACCCCTATAGTCTTTTTGCCAAACCTTTGTGGGCTCTACGCTTTTTTCGTGGGTTCACATCATGTTGCCAAATCCAGTCTTTTGGGTTTAGGGTGTGACAATTTTGGTATTAGAGTGCGGTTTATGATTCTATAGACTCATAGATCATAACCATAGGATTGAAAAAGTATAGACAAATGAGAAGACAGATATAAACTAAGAACTAGTAGTTTAGTTGTAGTAAAATAGGAAGTTTTGAGGATTGATAACATGGCTTATAGATTGATTGTTTAATATATTTGTCCATTATTAATTTATTGTTTAGAATTTATTATGAATGCTAAACCTTAATTATTTGGAAAATCAGGATTAAAAGATACTCCAAGAAAACAATAGCCAAACGGTGCGGCTCCACCAAATGATCTAGAAGGAGTTTTTAGAGCAATAGGAAGTTTAACTAATGTGGTTGAGCAGCATGTGAGAGCTGGGAACAATAATGCTCGAAGAGCTACTACTCCTACATCCTCTACTTAGGACCAATTCCATAAGTTTCATCCTCCTGCTTTCAAGGGAACCATTGACCCATTGGAAGCGAAAGTTTGGGTTGGTGAAATGGAGAAAATATTTGAGGTATTGAGATGTGATGATGCTCAGAAAGTTCTTTTTGTTGAGTTTATGCTAGAAAGGGATGCAAATCAATGGTGGAAGATAGCTCGCATAGTGTTAGGTGCTGGTAATCAACAAGTTTCATGGGAGAGGTTCGTAACTGTATTTTATGAGAAGTACTTCCCTGAAAGTGTGCGAGACCAAAAAGAGATAGAATTTCTAGAGTTAGAACAAGTTAATTCAGTGATTGAGTATGAAGTAAAGTTTACTTCTTTATCTCGCTTTGCTCCTCATTTGATTATTGATGAGAAAAAGAAATTCCTGCAAATTCTTGAGGGGATTGAAGCCCCATATTAAAGAAAAAATCTCCCTACTAGAGTTGGAAACTTATCATGAGATGGTGGACAGGGCACAGAAGGCTGAGATTGCTAGTAAGGAATCTTGGGAAGCCAGAGAAATGAAAAGGAAGAGAACTCGATCTGAAGAGCCACAGAGAGAGAAGTAGAACAACAGGTTTGGTCAGAAGAGAGAATATGCAGAGAGAGAAAGCAAGGATCAAACTCAGAAAAATGCCTGTCAAAAATGTGGAAAATTTCATGGAGATAGAGCTTGCTACCCTAGAGACTGGAACTTGCTTTAGATACGGCAAGTTAGGCCACTAAATCAATGATTGCCTAGATATGAAAAGAGAACAGAGGGACAAGCCATAAGGAACTGAACAGAGGCCGAAGGTTCAAGGGAGGGTTTTTGCTATGACCCAGCACGATGCACAAATATCCAACTCAGTGGTGACAGGTACCTTACCCATACATTCATTTGATGCAAAAGTATTGATTGATTCTAGTTCTACCCATTCTTTTGTATCCTATGCATTTGTTGAGAAATTTAAGAAAACACTTGAATCGTTAAATTGTGATCTATCTGTTGCCACCCCTTTAAGAGATTTTGTAACTATTTATTGTGTGTTTAAACATTATGTGGTTCGGGTGGGTGATAGAGAGTTGTCTATAAACTTAGTTCCTTTGGATATTCGGGATTTTGATGTAATTTTTAGGCATGGACTGGCTTTCTTCCTATTATGCAACAATAAATTGTTTTAGTAAGAGGGTTGTCTTTTGTTGTCCGGGGGAAATAGAGTTTTGTTTTGAAGGGACTAGAGTTAGTACCCCTCTTAACATCATCCCAGAAATGCATGCAAAGCGATTGTTGAAAAAGAATTGTCAAGGGTATTTGGCATATGTGGTGGACAATCAAAAATGGGAAGTGAAGCTTAAGGATATTCCCATTGTTCGAGATTTTCTAGAGGTATTTCCTGAAGATTTTCTTGGCTTTCCACCCGATAGAGAGATCGAGTTCACCATTAATGTATTACCTGGCACTGCACCTATTTCCAAAGCTCCCCATCGTATGGCACTGGTTGAACTCAAGGAATTGAAAATGCAATTGCAGGAGCTCTTTGATAAGGACTTCATCCGACGTAGTGTATCTCCTTAAGACGCACCGATTTTATTTGTGAAGAAGAAAGATGGGAGCATGAGGCTGTGCATTGATTATCGAGAGTTGAATAAAGCTACTGTGAAAAATAAGTATCCTTTGCCGCAGATAGATGACTTATTTGATCAGTTGCAGGGTGCCCAAGTCTTTTCCAAGATTGATTTGAGATCTGGGTATCATCAATTGAAAGTTAAAGGGAAAGATGTGTCTAAGACAGCTTTTCATACTAGATATGGGCATTATGAGTTCTTGGTTATGCCCTTTGGGTTGACTAATGCACATGTAGCGTTTATGGACTTAATGAATAGGGTGTTCAAGCTTTATTTGGATCAGTTTGTAGTTGTCTTCATCAATGATATTTTAGTGTACTCTAAGAGTTTAGAGGAGCACGAGCGACACTTGAGCATAGTTTTACAGACTTTGAGGGAGAAGCAATTGTTTGCTAAGTTAAAGAAGTGTGAATTCTAGCTAGACAAAGTGTCCTTTTTTGGGCACATCAATTTAAAAGATGGTATTTTAGTGGATCCTGCAAAGGTAGAAGTAGTGATTAATTGGAGTCCCCCTACTAGTGTGACTGAAGTACGAAACTTTCTAGGCCTTGTAGGTTACTACAGAAGGTTCATTAAGGGATTCTCAAAGATTGCTATTCCATTAACCAGATTGACTTAGAAGATGGTGAAATTTAAATGGACTATAGAGTGCGAGCAGAGTTTTCAAGATTTGAAGGATCGGTTGGTGACTACCCCAGTGTTGACTATTCTGTCAAGTTCAGGTGGATTTGTAGTATACAGCGATGCGTCTCACAAGGGACTTGGGTGTGTCCTAATGCAACATAGGAAGGTGATAGCATATGCTTCTAGATAGCTCAAACCGTATGAGAAGAATTACCTTACTTATGACCTAGAACTAGCAGCTGTGATTTTTGCTTTAAAAATTTGGAGACACTATCTTTATGGGGAAACTTATGATATTTACACTGACCATAAGAGTTTGAAATATTTGTTTTCTCAGAAGGAGTTGAACCTCAAACAGAGGCGATGGATTGAGTTGATGAAAGATTATGATTGCACTATTTAGTACCATCCTAGTAAAGCCAATATGATAGTTGACGCCTTGTGTAGAAAAGCGAAGGGACGTATAGCAGCTTTAGCAATTGGTCAAAGGTATTTACTTGAATAGTTAAGGAATTTGAGAGCCACTATTCGAGTGTAAGAGTCTTGTATGATTCTAGCTACACTTCAAGTACAACCAACCTTAATAGAGAGGATTAAGACTTCTTAAAGTAGTGATCCTTAGTTGGTTCATTTAATGGAAGAAGTGAATAAGGGTAATAAATTCGACTTTGCGATTCAGGAAGATCGTATTTAGAGATATGGGACTAGACTTTGTGTTCTAAACAACCCTGAGTTGAAGAATGAAATTTTGAGAGAAGTTTATTGTTTAAAATACACAGTACATCCAGGAGGAACGAAAATGTATAGAGATTTGCGGGATTTGTACTGGTTGAATAATATGAAGAGGGAGGTTGCTTAGTTTGTATCAGAGTCCTTAGTGTACCAACAAGTGAAGATAGAATATTAGAGACCTGCTGGGTTACTAAAACCCCTTGACATTCCCGAGTGGAAGTGGGAACACATAACTATGGATTTTGTAATTGGATTCTCTAGAACACCACGAGGTAATGATGAGATTTGGGTGATAGTGGACAGATTGACAAAGTCAGCGCACTTTTTAGCTATTAAGAAAACTTATTCGTTACAAGATTTGGCTGAGCTTTACATTAATGAGATAGTGAAGTACCATGGAGTGCCAGTGTCAATAGTGTCTGATAGAGACCCCCACTTTACAGCACGGTTTTGGGAGAGCCTACATATTGCATTGGGGACTAAGTTGAATTTTAGTACTGCTCTCCATCCTCAGACAGACGGTCAGTCAGAACTATTCAGACTTTGGAAGATATGCTTAGAGTTTGTGCGCTGGACTTAAAGCGTAGTTGGGATACTCATTTGCCTTTGGTGGAGTTTGCTTATAACAACATTTATTATTCTAGTATTCGCATGGCACCTTATGAGGCATTGTATTGGAGGAAGTGTAGATCGCCTATTTATTGGGATGAAGTTAGAGAGTGGAAGCATATTGGCCCTGAGTTAATACAGGTGACTTCAGAAAAAGTCGCTCAAATTCAAGAAAGACTTAAAGCAGCTCAAAGTAGACATAAGAGTTATGTTGACAATGGTAGGCGAGTTTTGAAGTTTGAGGTAGGTGATTATGTTTTCTTGAAAATATCCCCAATGAAAAGTGTAATGAGGTTTGGTAAGAAGGGCAAGTTGAGTCCGAGATATATTGGCCCTTTCGAGATATTAGAGACAGTTGGTCCTTTGGCCTATAGAGTTGTGTTGCCACCTGAGTTATCACGAGTACATGATGTCTTCCACGTTTCAGTTTTACGGAAATATGTATCAAACCCGGCCCACATTTTGGAAAATGAGCCTATTCAAATTCAAGAGGACCTATCATATGAAGAGCAACCAGTGCAAATTTTGGATAGAGAAGTGAAGGTGCTACGAAATAAGTCCGTGAAGTTAGTCAAAGTGCTTTGGAGAAATCATGAAGTGGAAGAAGCTACTTAGGAGACCGAGGGAGATATGATGAGGAAATACCCCCACCTGTTTGCAGTTTAAGGTACGCTAAAGTTTAGAGGACTAAAATTTTTTTAAGGTGGGGAGAATGTAATGCTCCGTATTTATGTAAATCTTTTTTAATTAATTATATATTTAATGTGTAACGGTTAATTTAAATTATTAGTTAATTTTACTATACATGTAATTATTGGGATTAAATATAATCATGAATAAGATAACTGTGTAACTAAACACTAGTATTGGAAGTAATCCTAATTAGGTTAAGGTTTTGTGCCATTATATAAGACCTTATAAGAGAAGTTATTCTTTTTTGACTAAAAACGATAGAGAGAGAGAAAGAGAACTGTAACTCATAGAAGTAGAGGGCTTTGACTGCTTCAAGGATTGTTTCGTCTTCACCTTCATCTAGTGGACTATTAGGTGAGTAAAGCATGCAACAATTTTTTTTTTTTTTCTTCAGCCCATAGCTATACCTATTAAGCTATGGCTATATATATATGTGTGTGTGTGTGTGTGTGTGTACCATAAAGTAGGATAGTGCTTTAGGGGTTATCATGTACTGACAAAATTAAAAGAAGGCAAAGGTTCAATAGTCGGAAAAAAAAAAGAAAGGGAAAGATGAGTTTTGATGGTGACGTGATATATGAGCTTATTATACAATGGGTATATATAAATAATATATAATTTATTGTGTACGTAAAAAGGAACAAAGTCCTGGATTACACTTTTGGCTTTAGGAAGGGATTTCACTTTTTGGCTTTGAGAAGAATAAAGGAAATATAAAAGACTTACTATATTTTATTACTACAATGTATAAAGAAGTGGAGAATTCCGAAGAACTAACTTGAAGTGAAATCTAGACTTGTACATACATAGTTTACTATATATATATATATGTGTGTGTGTATAAAGAATTGGTAACGTATTTCTGTAACTGATTGTATATAGATTTGGGTTAAAACATTCATTCGGATTTATTAATTTATAATTTAATCTAAGTTTATTTTAATGCCACGTTAGTGTATATATTAATTATATTAAATATAGTAAGCATTATAAGGCCATGAGAATTAGACATTGAACCCTTAATGCACCATTTAGTTGGAGAGACCTTTTAGTTTAAGTATGATTTATTGATAATTAATATTATTGATTTTAGGTTCTGAGTAGCATTGGGATTGTTAGGAGTTTGATTGCTTGGATTGTTAAAGGTTTGGCTTGAGGTAAGGGAACTTGCACAATGTATTGCCTTCTTTGATTAAATAAAAATAAATCTGATTTTTATTTTGTTTTGTGAGCCAATGATTTATGAACAATTGTTTTACTATAAAAGTATTTATTTCTTATGTATTGTGGGTCAAGCAAAAATAGTCATGTATTGAAATTGTTTTACATGTGTTTAAATCTATTCTACCTGTGAAAGATATTTGCCAAATGTATTTTTGTATAAGTGTAAACTCTGGTTAGATTATTGGTCCGTCCCAACAGGGATTCTAATACTGTTGGAAAATTGGTCCGTGTTAGCAGGGGATTCTAATACTGTTAGTCATCAGTACTGATGTAGTATAAAGTCCCATGATGATGGGCGCCTATAAGTGTGAGTCTAACCAGAGGAAGTACTTGTATGAATTAGTGCTTTATTGATTTGTATTATATCAATTAGTGATTCTAAAATGATTTATCGAATACATTGTTATCGGAAGTGTTTCAGTGTTATTATTTATTGAATTGAAAGCAAGAGAATTATTACTAAAAGTTTATATGCCTACTGAATTGAAAGAAATGATTTATTTTGAAACTCTATTATTTTGTTACTTATGTTTTTAAATTAATCGTGCGAATATGCTTGACCTCTTCCTCTATATATTGTGTAAAGTTTTCTTACTGAGCTTTATGCTCACCCCTTATATTTTTCCCCACAGATGACTAGCTTGATATGAGTGGCTTCTGCGTATGAAGAGCTAGGGTGTCGATGGCTTGATATGCTAGTTTAATTAGAACTTTTATTTTAGTAGTTAGAAGAATTAGTTTATTATTTCAGTGGACGATGTGGTAGGTTATTGGAGATGACAATTTACTTTGATTGATATGGATTTATCTAGTTATTTCAATTAATTGTTGAGACTTTAGTTATGCTATAGCTTGAATTTTGTTGTAGATAGATTATTGGAGACAGCTTTATTACAGGTTGATATTGTTAAGTGATTTGACTTTCGTGAGGCATAAACCTTTGTGATTTGTGACAATCATGTCGCCAAATCCAATCTTTTGAATTTAGGGTATGACAGAATTAATAGAACATTTGTCCATGCAGGGAGAAGCAAGTTGTAAAGTTATAGGAACTAATCAATGGAATAATTATGTGACAAAAAGGAAAAATTAGGAAGGTAAAAATTTAAAATTGTTGCACCTCCAATTATAGCACACCCATTAGCTTTACGTCAAAGGGATTGGACCCATTGATAATAGGACAGGGTTTAGATCCACAAAATAATACCGGAGTGCAATAGGATCAATTAAGACCTCCCATGTGTATAAATATAATTTTCTTCCATTAAAATAAGAATGGATAACTTACATATATGTCAACTTTTTCATTCAAGTGTCTATTTTAGTAGTCTAAGGTGTTTCTTATCTCTCTAAAATAGCCAAAGCGAGTACTCAATTAGGGACCTGATTTGAACTAAAAATAAAAAATAAAAAATTAGGGACCTGATATTTGCTGGGGACAGGGTGGTAGTTTAGGCATCTTAATTGGCGTTAGATTGAAGGATGGTTCACTTGGAGGGTGCCAAGATTTGAAACCAAGACATTTGAGAATGCTTTAGCATTTCAACCAATATGACTGAAAGAAGATTGGCTTGCCATTAGTTTGAACTCAAACTTTAGTACTATCAACACAAGTAGTGACTCGGGGCATGCTCATGTCGCCATTAACCCAAGTGCTACTATGATGAGCATAGCAAGAAAAATGCTATGGCACAATGATATCCTGTGTTTATGACATCTCTTGGATTAGTATTATAATGAAACCATTCTCAAATTGGCCTATGGAATTATGGGGTTACTTCAGTTCCAGCTTTCTTGAATCAAAGAACTATGGAACAAAATCAAAATAACATCGATTTTTTAGCAGCTAATAAACACCTAAGGTAAGCAAAAAAAAAAAAAAAACCTATGGTCATTTCAAATGCAACATAAAGCACTGTGGACTAATTTTCTTTTACATGGGATATCCAAAATTAATACCAATTGCTTATTTATGGACATTTATGGATAAATCACCTCTCAATCTTGGATCAACTTGCAAAACCTACATATGAAGCAGATCTAATTCATTGGTTGATTTCGCAAAAGATGAGTCACAGCTAGAGTTTTGGTGCTGCACCTAATGTAAAGTTGCATTAGAAGCACTTGATATTAATAGGATTGTAGTCCCTGTGTCCAAATTTGTTTGCCCCATTTTGATTAAGTACAAATATTTAGGCAATGTATTTAAAGTTTTGCCATTGCATTCCATTTATTTAACTTCCCTATTTTACACTCTTGTGAGACAATGCTGCCATAGGCTCAAATATTATTAATGAAAAGAAACAAGAAGAAACATGCCGACAAACAAACCAAAAAAAGAAGGAAAAAAAAAAAAAACTGGTCTTGGTGACTTAAATGTCGTAATCCAGCTCATAACCCAAAAAGGAACTAAGGCCTAAATATATAATTAGGAAGGCAATACATATCATTGCAAACATGAGAGAACCACTGATGGAGCTAACTACCACCATTTAAACCCCGAAAAATGTTACCCCATATTTACAACTTTATCTGCAATTGTATTTCTTGCTTGATAAATATGAGAGCAATGAAATGTTGGAAATGATTTAAATTAAATGATTTCTTATTTTGTTTTTTAAAATCTTTTTAGATAAGATCAAATCTTTTTTGGATAAGATCAAATCTTTATTGGATAGATTTTTGGATAAGATCAAATTTTTATTGGATAGACTTTTAGATAAGATCAAATCTTTTCTGGATAAGATAGAATCTTTTATGGATAAGATGGAATCTTTGTATTAATGATTAAGAGTTTGAGTATTACAAGTAACCTATTACTTCTTTTACAAGCTATCAATTCTCCTATATATAGGGACGCTGGGTATGTTATTTTAGAAGAGTTTTTTAAAAGAACCAACTTGTTGTTACTTTTAGTGTGACCTTGAGGTTCCGAGTTCTATCTAATACTTAACTACTATATGTTTTGAGTTTGTATTGGGCATCTTGAAAAGAGGTTGAAGGTACTTGGTTCCTGCCGATTAGTGCAAGATTGTAGAGGAACGGATCTGAGTTCGAGCTAAGTTGAATCCCGAAGATAGAGTTACCAGAATCCCTTGCATGTATGGGAGGCTCTAACTATCTTCAAGAAGCGTTATCGCACCTCTTAGTTGGATTGGGATTGACTTTATTTTATGTAAGATAACTCGTATTAATTATATTATTTTGCTATTTACTAGCTGGAACGAGATTAACTCTATTTGGTGTAAGGTACGTAACTTCTATTGTTATGCTATTTTGCTAATATTCCAACAATTAGAAGTTATTTAATGGATTTATTCCAACATGAAAATCCATGGATTTTATATAAATCTTATAGTTAAACCAACGTATTTTCAACTGTCAAGGAAGGAAAAAGGCAGGATTATATAAACAATGAATAACCGATTGCATGTAAGCCACACTTTAACCATAACTTCCTCCAACCCAGAGCCCAATCTTTCTCAATACCAATAATAACTGCTAACAACTTTGCATAAAATGTAGTATGAACACGAATATTAAAAAAGAAAGCTGCTTTAACAAACCCACAATAAGTTCTAAAAACTCCTCTGGCAGAAGCTGGATCAAGATTTCCTTTGGCTAGGCCATCAGTATTGGGCTTGATTGTAGTAGAAGGAAGTGGGGAAGATGCCGAGAAATAGAAGCGATAGTGGGAGGCTTTGAAGTCCATTTTTAGATAAAATATTGAAAGTGTCGAAGTCTTATATGTTTAAACACTTCCACGAGTATAGCTTAACACCTTATAATACATATCGTACAAACTGAATGTTACAAATCAGGGAAGTACACGAATTTTCTTTTTCCTTTTCAAATGTAAATTTGAAGTTCTTGCGTAGACACCCTATCTTTCTCCTCTTTGTTCTGGTGTTAGCCCTCCTTGTCCGCAGCTAGGGCAACTTTTTAATCCGAATCCTTGGCAATCATAACATCTGAACAGCTCACATCAGAAGTTAGTTTAGATAGAAGAAATTGCAAACAAATGATTTGTTGTATTCGATAAGAGAAAACTTACTTCCAACGCTCGAAGATATTGCCGTTCTTTTTATTCTTTCCCGTTCCCTAAGCAGACAAACTCTTTAGCAATGCATTATTAGATAAATATAAACAATAGACATTTGTACTCTATGCAATAAAGGTTTACATTTATAAAAAAAATATAAAATGACATCTATATGAAATCTTATATTGAATTTTATAATTCAAATGTGCCTTTACCTTCAGACATATTATTTTCAAAACATAGTGAATCCAAGAAAAACGCTGGGTATCCCTAATAGCGCCCTAAATCCAAATATAATGACAAAATGAAAATTGTTCACTTGTTTTATGTATTATTATTGTTGTTATTATTATTATTATTATTTTTTCGATATACCAAAAGAAGTTTTATTAGAATAATGCTAAATCATTACAAAGCCACTTGAAATAATACAACTAACAGAAGAAAAAACACCCAACACTGAACCAAAGAGAACATAACACCAAGAAATGAAGGAAAAATAACACCCAAACACAAAAGATGACCCCCACAGAGGAAATGTCCAGCAAAGCTCACATAGAGAAAACCCTAACCAAAAACAAACATTCCCGCTCTAATCCAGTGGAGGCATCTAAACTAGCTCAGGGTATTAGTCTCAATTGCGGGTGAGGAAACCCCTCGTTATAATAACAATAATAATAATAACAAATCATCATCCTTTATGATGGCAAAGAATTTTGACCCGTTAACGTACAGATACCCTTAGTTTGAATTATTTCACATGGTAAAATGAAATTCAATCAATAAAATCATCCTGTAAAATTAAACGCTTCACTATATATTTTACGTTGGCTACCTACCTATTGCCATCCTCTACCTTTTTCTATTCTTTGGGCACATTATTGGGTATGTCATTTTAGATTCTATTGTACTTAAAAGAAGTTCCTATAAAGGACATGTGCCTTCAATATTTGGGGCATATGGCATTTGGATATAAGAGTGAAATAACAGCACCTTACATCCAGGACACTCTATAGCACCTTGGCCTCCACACTTTTGGCACCTTTTTGCGATCTGCAGATGAAAACAATCAAGTATAAATGGTAAATGCATCATATATTATTGATGAAAAGAAGGGAGAACGATCGAGTTGATGATACACAAAGATGTGAAAGGTTTTTGATGTGTGTCCCGAAAGGTGTGTCCTAACTATCTTGTGTATTTTAGGCATTTGAGATTTCATAAACTTTTAAGCAAGAAAAACTGGCATTAATTGGAAACCAGAAATTTAGAAAATTTGAGAAATTAGTGGAGGGGTTTCCAATGCCATGACCTCATCCTTTCAAAGTCCCGTGACCGCCATACCATCAGAATAAGCATGGCCGCCACCTTCAAACCCCACAACGTTGAGCAGTTGAGCCTCTTTGTTTACTTTTCTGGGGTATATAAGTTTTCAGTACTACTCTATGAACTTTTCATGCCCTCGTAACCTCACATAAACGCTCCACATATGATTCTGTATCAAATATTTCCCCATAAATTTGGGTTTGAATGTTAAGACTCAAGAACATCATAATTTACAATCTTTTAGAGTGCCATTTGATGAAGACCTAAGGCCATGTTTGTTTAGTTGGAATTAAAACTTGGCTGGTTGTTGATCAAATTATCCCATTATCCAATAAATTATTATTTCATAAAAATTAAAAAGTGCCTACCGAGTTGAGTGAAAATCCCCCAGATCCAGATTTTGCAGTAAAAGCTGTGGATCTTTGCTGTTTGCTTCCTCTTGGTGCGCTTAGATTGTGCTGAGGATGAATTGGTAATGCTAAAGGAGTCACCCGACTGTTGCAACACATGGAGAGCTTAGCCACTTCTCGTGTTAAAGCCATGAATTTTATGAGGCTAAGTACAATATCCTCTTCTGCTTTTTGTTTTATCTACTAGCTATTCACAGGAATTGGTTTCCCACCCTGGAAATATAAAGTGGATAATAAAAAACCCATGAGTCCATGACGCCCACATACTTTATTATTATTATTATTTTTTTTTTTCTCAAAAAAAAAAAAAAAAGAAATAGAAAAAGAAAAAGAAAATGACACCCACATTGGCCACGTATACTCATCAGTCATCACGACCTCTCGGTCTCTCTCGCCAACCACGTGTATGTATTTTGATGGCCCGATAAACGTTTTCACTTTTGAGCATTTTTTCCCTCAACTCTACCGATTTGTGAGTTGACTCGACGAGTTCTCAACCCGGATGAAATTTAGCTCGACAAGTCATCCCCTTCCTAGCGAAGCGTATATAAAGTATAAACCCCATAACTTCCCACGCACTCACATTTTTTTCTCTCTCCTACACCAGAAAACCCGACCATGTCCCCCTGAAAAATCCAACAAAGCTATTTATTTATAATCATATATATAGAGAGCTCTAACTTCATACCTTAAAAATCCCTGCATCTTCTTTTTATTCATGGCGAAATCCGAGAATTCAAAGTCCAATTCCTCATCTCTGCCGTCTTACACTCACTCTTCTGCGAAGATCCATCCCTCCAGCGATCCCGAAACCGATCCTAACTCGTATTCGCTCGAGAAATTCAGACTCTACGAGACCCGAGCGGTGAGAGAAATATTCATCCATTTTATATGCTTTAATCTTCATTTGGTGGCTGAGAAAAATGTAGAAAAATAGAATTTTTTTTTTTTTTTTCTGGGTCTTTTAGGTTTTTATATTATTTGGGTTCCGAGGAAATGAAAAGCTTCAGTCAGCGGGGCCCAATTCAACTATTTGGTTTAGAAATGATGACATAAACCATATGATCGACAATTTTCTTTTCTTTTCCTACGTTTTCTCGGCAACCGAACGTGGGGTTCAGTGGAATTATAGATTGGGTTTTCTTCATTTTATATTTGATATGGTTTTCGGTTGGTCTAAGCAGAGGTTTTATCTTATTGGGAGCGATCGGAACAAGAGATTTTTCCGAGTGTTGAAGATTGATCGCTCAGAACCATCGGATCTCAATATCAGCGAAGATCCAGTGGTTTATTCTCCACATGAAGTCAAGAGCTTGCTTCAGCGGATTGCCGAAGGCAACCGTGCAACTGGGGGGCTGACCTTTGTCACCAAGGTTTTTGGAATTGCGGGTTAGTTTCAGTCTTGTTTTTGCTTATTTAATTTACTTCAATTTTGATCTGGGCTATTGGCTCACGGTTTTCTATGGTTGGGTCTTTTAGGTTGCATTAAGTTTCTGGAGTCGTATTATCTGATTCTGGTCACAAAGCGTCGGCAAATTGGATGTATATGTGGTCATGCAATTTATAGTATAGATGAGAGCCAATTAATCACGATTCCTCATGTCTCGATTCAGACTGATGTAGCGCATTCAAAAACTGAGCTGAGGTCTTTCCTTTTCGTCTTTGGCTGAACCATTTTCTTGGTTTTTGCATATTATGTTTCTATATCTTCATTTCTTTGCCGAATTCAAAATATATCTTGGATTTTTTGATTTTTGCGTCAAGCCTTCTATGGTTAATCATAACTCATGAGAAGTAGATTACTGCACCAACCAATATCTCCATTTTGACATAGTGAATTAAATTATCTGCATGAGGTCTATGGTCTCTAGTTCCATAGCCAGTGAATCACTCTACCTGTTGAATTGGACTCCTAACCATAAGGAGCTGTGATTGCTTTAAACAGTTGAGTGCTGGAAAGTACTGGATTATGTGGGAAAACCCCTATTGCCTCTAGCTCTTTTGGAGCATGGGCTAAATCCCACTTAACCAAATGATTTTTTTTTACACTTCTTCGTTCTGACCCAAGGGGAGCCTATTTGACACTAGTTGATCCTGTTGATTACACTGATGCTCCAGTTGGTAGGAAGGTTGAAAAAGTGGAAGGAAGGAAAGGTAGGAGGATGGGCTTTCCATCCCTAGGGGAAAGAAACCTTTTTTCCCTCCTCTTTGTTTGGTAGGAGGGATGGAAAGACATGTTCTTTCTGTTTGGTAAGCAAGGAGGATGGAAAGGAAGGAAAAAGAATAATTCCATAATTTACCTTATTACCCTTAGATTCTATTTTAACACATAAGGTTGGAAGGGTATTTTTTGTCACAGCATGCAACACTCACCCTTTCCTTCCACTTTCGCCCACTTTTGTGCAGATAGATTTTGGTGGGCGGGAAGGAAAGGTCATCCTCCACTTTTCCTTTCTAACCGAGAAAAGGAAAAGGTCCTGCTTCCTTCCACTTTTCCCTTCTCCCCTTTCCTTCATTTCACTTTTACTTTCTACCCAGCAGGCTATGAGAGGGGTAACAGATTGGGATGTTGGCCAAAGTTGATTCGATGAGCATAATCCTCTCCGTTGGGAATATTTCTCTTTTTCCATAAACCTATCCTTTCCCAAGAATTATACTGAAACTCCTAATCTACTTATCTACCTGGTAAAAAGGATTTTTCCAAATCCACAAGAAGCACAACACTGCAGCCTCTGGCCCTCTACTTTGTGATTGCTACTATAGTCCTGTACATCTCTATTGACTGTGAAACCTAAGTTACAAAAAGCCTGAATGCTATTTCTTCAACTCACAAAACCTTTGAAAAAACTACTTGTGAATTTGCGATAGCCCTTAGTGTGATTCTGCTAAGAATACCACAACTAGGGTGGGAAGAAACGGAAGGAAAGGGTTTCCATGGCAAAGACTTTTAGAAGCCAAAAAGGATTCTCTTACAGGTCCTTTGATAATGAAGTTTAAATTAGCCAAACCAGTGCAAAATCTAATCTAGATCTCATTCTAGTTTCATTGCCTAACCTTTTCAAGGAATTGCATTGAAAATCCCAATCTACATAGTCGAAATCATTTTCAAACCACCTTGATTACCTCCTTTATGATTTCACCTATGGTCCTCTACACATTCATTTTTCTAAGTATAGTATCTGGGTTACATCTCTGAATAAACTTTGATGAGGTTATGGTAATAGGCTTGATAAAAGAGTCGTGGATGGAGCACTTATGGAAATGATGACAAAATTTTGATTGTTGTGACATTATTGTAGTGAAAATAAACAGTGGCATCAGGAATCAAGGAGGTGAAAGTAGTGATAGTGCACTTACCAATAAGAAAAACTAAAATAACTCTTGCAAAAGCTTTTTTCGAGTCACACAAAAATATTAACACCTAGTAATGTCAATTTATCTGGGAGCTTTATGCCTATGAGGGTTGGAGACAGCTTGCCTATTCTTTTCAACTTCAGAGGCCTTTTAAACCAAAGGGCTTGTACTTCACCTTTTAAGATACCGTTCTACTTATATTTGAGGTCTCCCTTGAATATGAATTGGAAAAGGAATCAATGAGGTCCTGGTAAATAGAAGTCAGATCTTCTATGATTCACTCTTCTATCTGAAGTTTGGAACAAAAAAAAAAAAAAAAAAAAAAAAACTTTTTTCCCTTCATATTGTTGGCAATCCGACGGAAGAATTCAGTGTTACTATAACCCCATTTAATCAGCCTAATTCTTGCTTTTGTCTCCAAACTCATTTCTTCTCAGTATAACTTCCTCAAGTGGCATTTAAGTTTTGGTTTCTATCGAACACCTCCCTCATTAAAAGAACCTAAATTGTTCAATGCCTCTAATTGTTTGATATATTCAATAAGATTACGTCTAGCAAACTTTATCATCCCAGATGTCTCCTTTGATCAGGATTTATGTTTAGACTTGACATGCTAGGTGATTTTCCCATTAACTCGATGCACTCCCAGCGCTGCACATTGGCATTATCTTAGTCTTGCTGAAACAATATTTCTGTTAATAATTGAGTAATTATTTTTATTTGGGTTGTGAATAGATCAAGTTCACCGAATGGCCACATAGGTAACTTGATGTGGTAGCAATATGAGATATTATAGTTGTAATCTACCCACCCTTGGTAGCCTAGTTGGTAAGGGCGAACTTGTGATTGTGTGGTTAAGCGCATGGTCACAGGTTCGATTCCTCGCTAGGACAACCCAAGATTTAAGTGGGGGGCTGTGGCAGTGGGTTGCTACACTAGTCTCCCCAAGGGTTTAGGTTCCATGGGTGGGTCCAAAGGACCCTGTTGTGGGATGGTTCCCTCATTATAAAAAAAAAAAAAAAAAAAGAAAAAATTATAGTTGTAATCTAAAATTGCAAGATCAATGGTGCTGAGAAACCTTAAATTAAGGGTGTGTAATTGTAAGGAAATTACAACTTGGAAAGTGATAGAAATGGAAGAGGGGGGATGGGGGAAGAGAGATGGAAATTTTTTGGACTAAGTGAGTTTCATGCCTTGGACATGCCCCATAAGGCTAGCTTTGGGGAGAATCTAATCGGGGCAGGGGCGGATTTGGGAGGGAATTTTAGAACTATAATCGGGTTTGGGCCGTGGTTAGTTTTAGGCCACCTCGAGCTTGCCCCAATTATTCCTTGATATGTTCATACATTTTGACCTCGAATCTTATTGATAATAACCAAAATGATATTATATATAAAGAATTTTTCCTCTCTCAATATGTTGGAATTTGGAAACAATGATTTTTTGGGGGCAGGGGACTATGATTTGAGAGAGCAAACTACTGTCACACTCATCCATTCGTGTTGTTGCCATGTTGGTTGGGTTTGTGCTGCCTGTTAGGAGAATAAACTTTCTCCACCACATGTAGCGATGGTCAAGAAAGAAAGAATAGTAAAAGAAGAAGTAAACCACAAGTGACAAAACAGAAGATTTACGTGGTAACCTCAAGTTGAGGTACGTCTATGGCTCACACATGATTCCATTATATTTTGTGGCAGAAAAGAGAATGCAAAGTTATAAGGCTTTGGGCGGCTAGCCATCTATCTATATCTCACAAGTCACAAGAATTAGGATTGACATAGAACCGTAGAAAATATACCGAACATACATTTGAATGTTGTATGAACATTTGGGCCTTGGGCCTGGCTGGGGTCTTACGACCCCCTCAAGGGTCCTTGGCCCCCTGAGTTCCTAGGCCCAACTGCTGACTAATACGATTGGGCTCTATACAACATTACAATATTTTGATTGGAGACTGATCAAACCTTTAAAAAATGCCTCTATAATGAAATCAGTGCAAACTCCTTTGATCTTCTAGGCTTAAAGACCAACAGAAACTAAACATGACGTCAGGTTCTCCACTGTTACCACCTTGGTCAACATATTTGCAGGGTTTTTTAAGTATGGATCTTGTCCAAAGTAAATTGCCCGCCTTCCAAAAGTGAATGTATGTGATGCAGGACAACCACAAATTAACTTAGGTGAGAAAGAAGAAAGGGGGGAACCCTAGGAATTGACACCTAAGGGGTTGGAATCCACCAATAGATGAAAGGAAGGAGTCCTAGGCTTGAAACTTAAGGGGTTGGAATCCACCAACAGACGAAATATGGAGAAAAGGGGGGAGCCTTAGGCTTTGAGACGTAAGGGGGTTGGAATCCACCAACAGAAGAAGAGGGGAGAAACCCTAGGCATTGACACCTAGTGGGGAGGGGGTTTGGCTTCGCACCAAAGGTATATAAACTAAATTTTTTCTGTTATTCCATCATAAACTACTTTTCTATAAGAGATATGGAGCCTTTATATAGAACCTTATCTACTGAGATGTTTCGCAACACTTCCCATCAGCTATCTTCTCCTCAGCTATCTTTCTATTAAACAGATTTTTCATCAGGAAAATGTTGTTGAACTTTGAAATGGAAGTTTTTTCATACACCTCTGATGGGAAGCCATCAGAGCTGTTGTTGTCTTCTCTTTGGAGATGTTGAAGGCCACAGCTGCAGCAATGGTAAGCCACATTGTACCTAGGGCTTTCCTCCCGAGTATCTCCCACTCTACATTAGTTATCTTCTCTGGCTTCTTCGATTTTCCACCAAGAGGAAGATAGAATTCCTTTAATTTTCCTCTATATGCATCTTCTAGAGTCTGAAGTTTGTGCCATCAAACTTCTTGATTTCAACCTTTCCTTCTTCTGACATTGCTCTCAATCTAATTCAAGCTTTGATAGTAGTTGTTGGGAGAATAAACCTTCTCCACCACATGCAACAGTAATCAAGAAAGAAAGAATAATGAAAGAGGTAGCAAACTATAACACAGAAGATTTACATGGTTCCTTCAAGTTGAGGTACGTGCATGGCTCATACAAGATTCCTCTATACTATGAGGCGAAAAAGGGAATACAAAGTTACAGGGCTTCTGAAGGCCAACTATCTATATATACCCCAAAAGGATTAGGGTTAACGTAAAACCATAGGAAAAAATACCAAAATATACCTTCAAATATTGTACGAACATTGGACAAAGGTCTCATGAGCCCCTTGGGGGGCCTTGGCCCCTCAACCTTCTGGGCCCAACTGCCAACCAGTTCCGTCAGACTCCACTTAACATTAGACCACCATGTCATTGCTATTTGGTGGGGAATGTCACTCCTACTCATCTTATTCTCTATAGTTTAATTTTTATTTTAGGCTTAGTGTTTGTTTGTTTGGCATTTTTTTCCCTTTTCATTGGAAGAAATTTGGTTTTTCATCATGAGTCTCTGAAGTACATTGAGTTTCTCCTCTTTATGGGGCCCTGCCTCAACCTACTATTTTCGCTACCCTAGTTTGTCTCAGGGGTGGGATGAGTTTGGGATATATATATATATATATATATATATATATATATATTTAATTATATATATTTGTTTTTAAAACACCATGGGGTTGAGATAGGGGTGCCCCATCTTAAACCCATTGCGTTGCGATCCTTAGGTAATAGGTAGAAAGATCAGTGAGAAGTAAAAGTGGTGGATATACTGTTCTTGAAGAAATTTGGAAGCATTTTAAAATAACTAATGCACTTATATTCCCATTTATTTTGTTACTGTTTTGTTTGCAATTTTTGGACTATTTCATGTTGACAAAGATGATAGATTGTAAAACAAAGTATTAGGGATAGCCATTGCAGACTTTAAAGTGATCTTATAGAGAAGGAAAATATGACCTAAAATGTGCTAGAATTTTACGGACCCAGTTACCTGACTGCATCAAACTTCCAATACTCCACCCCACAATTCTTTACCTCCCAGGTTGGAGAATCTGATATTAACTGTTTGGAAGCATGCTATCCACATTTTAAAAATTGTTTTCTATTCTAGTTATCAACACCAACTAGTTAAGTGACACTTGGTTTATGGATGGCCTTTTAAGAATGCTCCCAAGTTTCTCATATTTTTATTCAATCAGAAAACAATCATTATATCACATTGTTCTGCTGGAAACTGATTGAGAGTCTGCCTTTGATTTAGCTGTGTGCCCATGGCCTCCAGAAGGCTATTAATTGGACATTTATAGCATCTTAACGGTTCTTATGTTGATATTTGCCTCAATTGCAGGTACAAGAAGCTTTTATCCAGTGTCGATTTGACAAATGATTTTTTTTATAGTTATACTTATCCTATAATGCAAAGTCTGCAAAAAAATGTGTTGTCAATGGATGAGGAAGGGATGCCATATGAGAACATATTTGTGTGGAATGCGTATCTAACACAGGCAATTCGATTGAGATGTAATAACACTATATGGACTATTGCATTGGTTCATGGGCATTTTAAGCAGGTATATGATGCTTTCTCTTGGTTATCTGTGTGTGTTTTAATGAGTTCCTCTCATCATATGTCGATTTTGTAGATTATATATGCAACTTAAACAATTTTACATATTTCGCTTTATCTCAATCTAGAAATGTAACTCAGATTTGATCCTTTTAAGCTAGCAGTTTCTCTTATTTGCCTCTTTTCTCATATTATATTCTTTTTACGGTAGTCCTGTTGTAGGGTGCAATCAGCTCCTTGTACTTGTGCTATATGTTTTCTAATCATTCTTATTTGTGACTTTGTAATATTAGTCATCTTCATGGTTGAATTTTCATTTTAGGGTGAAGTTTACTGTTCAAAATTGAAAACAATTAGGAAACACAATTTAAATGGAGTAAAATTTTGTTAAGTTTTGCAAACATGTGGAATTGCTTAGAATCTTAGTGCAATCTCATAAATGTCTATACAAACACTATCATATAGCATTAGCATTTACCAGTTTGTAGTGGCAGGGTGGCAAATAAGGGGATTCGAAAGGCTCCAAAAGGGGCTAGGGAGTTGAGAATTTTGCAATGGGAGGTTAATTATGAGTCGGCTAGGTCCATGAAGGTTGGGGAGAGTAGTGGTGTTTAATGAAGATGGTTAGTTGAAATGTTAAAGGTTTAGGTTCTGCTTGGAAGTGAAGGGTGATCAAGAACTTGCTTTTAAAAATTTAGCCGGATATAGTAATGTTTCAAGAGTCCAAATCAGAAGTAGTTGATCGTCTATTCGTCTTGTGATTAGGAGTGTTTGGGAGGTGCGTAACAAAGAATGGGCTTTTTCCCCCTCTGTTGGGGCCTCGGGCGGGATTGTTATTATTTAGTATTTTAGAGTGGTGAAGGGGATTGATGTGGTGGAAGGGTTTTTTTATATGTCGGTTGGATTGAAGCTGTTAAGTGGTGAGGAGTGGTGGATTAGTAGATGTCCTATGTTTATGGTCCTAATAGCCCTAGGTTTAAAAATATTATTTATATTTGAAATTATTGATATGTACAATGAAAACAATTTGATAACATTTACCCAATTGGACTAGAAATGTTCTTTTGTTGCAGTACTGAATGTTTTAATTCATATTCCCGAAAGTACTTTGTAATAATATGACTACATTACTAAATCTTAGGAATATGCTCATCTCTTCCTTTATTAATAGGCCAATGTCTTGTTGGACACTTCTCATACTTGTAACCCCCACCATCTTGTGTCCTCTGAGGGTACTTCATAGATTTTGAAGTGCCTATAACGTAGATGCTAAATTTGATCAATTAGAGGCTGAAGTTCACAAATGTAAGATGCGGGAGAAAGTGTTGGTCATATTTCGTGACTGAAGCAATGATGGGTCTCTATCATGTTTTTAAATAGCCTTCGTCACTATTACGTAATAATATTAGCCATTGCTGTGATCAATACTGGCTGTTTTAATGGGTAGTTCATGGTCCATGGCTGTAAAGGCTGTTTTTGTCAGAGGTTAGCCATGTATGGTGATGATAGGATGAGAAGAGGATTCTTTCTTGAGTAGATAGAGGGTCAATTTGAGAGCAAGGTGAGGAGAAGGCAGTGAGTAGGGTGTGAGAGCTCTCGGGGTGTGGGTTCTTGCCAGAGTGAGATGTAGGATGACTCGAAGGCAGTGTTTGGTTGGTGGGTTTGATTCTTGGGAAAGGGGTTTGATTATCGATTCCGGTGTTTGGTACCACAACTTTCTGTTAGGATTTCCACAAAAGGGGGGCATCCCAAGCCCGTTGCTAAGGGGGGTTTGCATATGGATTCTCGGGCATGTGTTTTATAATAAAGAAAATGACAAGTGTGCCCTTGTATTGAGTAACAAAAAATTCCTGATTCCTTTAGTGTCCCTTCTCAATCCCCCACCCTAACATTCTCTCCTATCTTCAAATCAAAGCCATACGGTTCTACAATTTTTGAAATTCGTCTCTTTCATCAACACAATTCTCCGGCGACTCACCTCATGGTGGTCGCTACTATTGTATGCTGAGATGTGTACGACGCTTCTGATTGATTGTGGCAGTGGCTTCATTTTCTCCAGATCTGGTTGCATTTGTTTTGGTGATATCACCTGTCGTTTTTGTTCTCTAGTGGTTGCGATGCGGAGGGTCCGTTGGACTTGCCGAGAGGTTGTATGCTTTTCCGGCTCATATGTTCAGGAGGTCCACTTGCCTTCATGTTACAGACTAGTGTGAATTTCATCCTGAAAGTACTCTTTTTTTGGGGAAAATTACAGATTGCCCCCCTTATCTTTCAGCGGAAATCACTTTTCACCCCTCATCTTCAAAATCGGACAAATAACCCCCTAAAGTTTAAAAAATATTCACTTCACACCATTCTGTCTAACCGATGTTATGATTTTAACAGAAAAAATCACGTGCGTTGCACCTAACCAATATACTTCACAAATAATACCAAAATACCCTTATCAGCCCACGTGCTTCTCACTCCCTCAGCCTCGTATCCATTGAAGCTCCATCTCCGTCAGTTTCTCTCTGTCACACACACACTCTCTCTCTCTCTCTCTCTCTCTCTCTCATTCTTTTGGGATTCTCTGTTCTTTGTTGGTGTCAGTGCTTGGGTTTTTAACAAGGAGAAAAACTTCCAGCGAAGAGAGGAGCTCAGATCTGCGAAGAGAGGAAAGCTTCCGGCGAAGTGAGGAGCTCAAATCTGGCGAAGAGAGGAAAGCTTCCCGTGATGAATCCAGCGAAGAGAGAAAGCTTCCGGCGACGAGAGAAAAGCTCCCCGTGATGAATCCAGCGAGGAGATCTTGAAGACGAAACTTCCTAAGGCTGGATTTGAGGCTCCGTGCTTCGATTTGCTCACGCGCCTTACTGGAAAGGCATCGACATCATCATCGTCGGTGGCCAAAGGATCAGATTTCCATGGTAGCTCCCTTCTGCGTCATTCTTTTCTTCTTGGGCAATGTCGGAGCAGCCAATGGCATTCAGATCTACAACCACCATGAGGAACTGCAACAACCAACAGCGACAACTCGACGGCGATTTGCAGATGGCCATTGAGTTGCTGTGGATGATGCACCACGCCATCGGTGACGAAGGTTTGGGCTTCAGATTTGACGGCTTCAGATCTGAATGTTGTGTGTTGGTGAATGGGTTTGGGTTTCAACCACTGAAGAGGGTTTGGGCTTCAACCACTGAAGATAGATAAAGAAAGCAAAAAAAAAAAAAAAAAAAAAAAAAAAAAATCTTTTTTGTCTCAAAATTGCCTTTTTTCCTTTGCCAATTTATAGCTTCAAAAACTAACAGGACACCAAATCTTGAATAAATGGATACCCAATCTAGATCTTCAAAACCCTAGTTGAAGAAGCGGATCATCCTCCTTATCAAAGCGTATGTGTCGTGGAAATTTTCATGGTTGGGTGGTGTTAGGGTTTGGAGGTGACAAGTTGCCGCTGCAACTCTGGCGAGTTTTCTATGGGAGTAAACTCCGATCGCCTCGTCCATGTAAGGATCCAGAAGCTTCCTTGAGAAGCTTCATCCAATTTGTTTGTGGAAAATAAAATGAGGGTAAGGATGTAATTTTGCATCTTTAGATGAAATGTCTCAAGAGTATAATAGTCATTTCACGGATTCTGTTAACGGCATAGGTCCAAATAAAATTTTTGAAATTTAAAGGGGTTATTTGTCTGATTTTAAAGATGAGGGGTGAAAAGTGATTTCCGCTCAAAGATCAGGGGGGGCAATCTGTAATTTTCCCTTTTTTTTCATGGAACAAATTTTATTTCTATTTTTTGGATTTCTTAAAATGGGTGATGGACAAACTGTACTTTTCTGGGATTTTTTTGGATTTTCATTGTGAACTAAATTGGTGTGCTTTTTTGGACAAACTGGTGTGATGGAAAAATTGGGTGATGGACAATTTTTTTTGGATTTTCATTCTAAACCAATTTTTACAAATTGGTGTGCTTTTTTTGGACAAATTGGTTAGATGGACAATTTAGGTGATGGACAAATTTTTTTTGGATTTTCATTCTGAACCAAATTTTACAAACTGGTATGCTTCTCCGTGATTTTTTATTTTTTACTTTTTCCAAACTTTTCTGGGAAAGCTTTTTGGCCTAAATACAGAAGTAAATATATATGTTGCTGGATAGTGGTGAAGTATTGAGGAATGCTATCATTTGGTAGTTCATCTTTTTTCAAATGAAATTTATTTTCTATTTCTCGATTAAGTTTCTTCTAGAAGTGATTTATATTGAAAACAATGGGCGACTCAAATTGAATTGATATTGGAATCTTGTATTAGTGACATTCAATCAAAGGGTAGTATTGGAATTTCATAATATTAGTAATCGGATTCCTGACCCAACTAAACAAGTTATTGGGAATGTTAAAAGGAATCCTATTACCCATTCCTAAGTAACCAAATGTGGGAATGTTAACATTCCCATCCCCGGGTAATGTGCTATTCCCCGGTATGGGATTCCCAATCTGTGAACTTGCTTTTTGTTGCCGCCCCCCCCCCCCCCCCCCCCTCTTAGGGCACCCCCTTAGCCCAAAAAAAAAAAAAAAAAAAAAAAAAAAACATTAAATGGCATCGGGTTTTATATAGGAGAAGATCAAGTGTGATCCAACTAATTGTTATGTGGACTTTGCAGGCGTAAAGCCTAGGTGGGCTTTGAAGTATTTGTGGTTTATAGCTTTTTGACAAAATATCGAATAAATTTGCATAAATTTGTATTATTTATTTGGTCAGCACAACTCATTTTTTATACAACACAACATATACTTGTCTTGTACACATATAAATTGCAATATTTTGATTCTAGATTATGCATTTAAGTCGAAATCATTGTTTTCTAGAGTTTCAATGAAAATTTCCATGTTTAACTAATAATATCCGTCATATCTCGAAATCATTATTGATTTTTTTATATATCTATTGATATATTTGATATATCTGTGTTTTTGGACCCTCGGTATATCTATCGATATCGATATCTAAGTGTTTGGTTGTAGGTGACACATCCGGGGACATGTTATTTTACTTACTCTCAAATTGGCTAAGGTATGAACTACTGCCGCTTTATGCCTCAGGGGTGACCTCTACCTTGTCCAGCCTCTTCTCAAGCCACCAAACTAAGATCCTCAAGTCATTTCTAGGGGAAGACTCCATGACCGCTACATGAGAGAATTGAACTAGAGTGGGATTTGACTCCATGACCACTACAATTAGGATGTGGTGCTTATGCAGCACTCTGAAAGGAATATTGCGGGTTTTCTAACATCGAATACTACCATCGGAGTGGGATTTGACCTCTAGTCAGCAACAAAGAAGCATTGGCATCCACTTTAGGGAGAGCATCTTCCCTGAGTAGGAATCGTTGTTGAGGTGGGGGCATGCCTTGACGAGGGCAAATGGTGCAAGTGGATGCGCATAGGCCATGTGGTGCCTTTGGTGGTGATCGCTTGATCGGTCATGCCTGTGGTTCAAAGTTTCAGTCTCGATCTTGGTTGTCGTCGCATTTCAGTCTCGATCATCTTGGTTTCATTCATCTCATCACGTTTTGGGTAAGACGTAACTTTATGCATTAAAGAATGTTTTAAAAAATTCAAAAAAATCTCCGGAAAATCAGACAAAATAGGAAAATCACATTGGAACCATTAAATAAGCAAACAAGTAACTTGAGATACATAATATGGTCAAAAATAGGAAAATAGCGCGCTACTGTAACTTGAAAATACACTATAATTAGGTTTTAGATATAAAAAATAATTTGAAATAACAATAATAAAAATAACGTATCAATGATCTAGTATATGTTTTGATTGAAGGGCATTCATTAAGATTTCATTTTTTTCAAAAAAAGAAAAAAAAAGAAAAAAAAAGAAAAAAATACATATATAAAACGTATATACTCCCTAACTACTCACGCACAACATATTATATATACTTTGATTTCATTTCGAACGAGATCTCAGCCATTTCCTTCGGTATGCATTATTTCTCCCATAAACTTGATTCGTCTTAAGATATCGTCTCGCTCCTGAATGAGACCGGGTTAACCTAGTGAGATCTCGTCCATCTCGGACAAGACTTTGAACCATGGTCATGCCACTAGGGTCCACATGGAGTAAGTATCCAGTTCTGATTGCTCCTGAGTGTACAAAAGATTTTCTACTCCAAAGTGCAAATAATGGGTATTCTGTGTATTTGATGCTGAATCCGTGTCACCTCCATGGTTCAAAATCTCAGTCTTGGTCCCCGTCTTGTTTTGGTCTCGTTCATCTTGATCTCGTCGAACTCGTCGTGTCTCGGGCGAGATGCAACTTTATGCATGAAAAAGTGTTTGAAAAAATTCAAAAAAATCATAGAAAATTTGTAGAAAATATGATAATTACATTGGAACCATCAAATAAGCAAAATAATGAACTCAATGCACAGAATATGTTAAAAAAACATAAAAATAGGCGCTAACGCACTAATATATCATGAAAGAACACTATTTTTATGTTTTAGATATATAATATAATTCCAAAGAACATAAATAAACATCATATATAAAAATACACATCAACTAAAAATAATTTTCCAAATTATTTGTGCATATTTATAAGTTCATGATGATTAATAAAATGTGTAACAATTTTCTAAATTTAAAAATTAGGATTTTCGTAATTTTTTTATTTAAAATTATCATTTATCAAAAAGATTTAGCATTTATAAAAAAAAAATTCAAATTTATAAGTTCATGATGATGAAAAAAAAAAAACTGTGTAGGTCCATATCAATAGCACTTTAAAAAAAATGAAAAAAATGAAAAAAAAAAAATCAGCTTTGTTAGACTTAAGTCTCAACAGCATTTAAAAAAGAAAACAAAAACAAATAATAATTAAAAAAAACCTTACTTACCTTAAGTCGGTGGATCTGGAGGGCTCGACCCACTCGACCCACTCCTGATCTACGAGAGAGAAGAGAGTGAGATGGAGGGAGAGTGCGAGGGAGAAGAGAAGAGAGTGCGATGGAGTCTTGACCATCGACCTGAGGTGCCACCTCTACCGCCCACCTGAGCCGCTGCCGTTGCTGCTTTCGCTACCTAGTGTCGCTGCCACTATCGCCCACTTGAGAAGACAGAGATGTCTCTGTCGCTGTCGCCCACCGGAGACCACCAGGATCTAGATTCGAACGACGGAGACGAAGTGATGACACCCACTAGATCTATTCTACTAAGAACTGAGAACTAAACGAAGTGTAAATTGTATAAGAGAGAGAAAGAGGGGAAGCTTGAGCTAGAATCGACTGTTGAGGTAGGCCGTATGGGCAAACATCACGTCTCGTACTATTTGGACGAGAAATCGTTCGAATCAAACCGAGACTTCGATTTCTCGTCAATCTTGTCTCGTCTTGTTCAAGATCCCGTCATTATTGGCCGAGAATGAGACTATCCTATATATATTTGTAACATCCATAGTTCTTGTATTAGAGAAGGGCGATTTTGGTTTGTCTTGGCGAGATCTTGTCTGAGACAAACGAGACTTTGAACCCTGGTCACCTCTTCCTTCATTGCTCTTTTGCTCGGCCTTATGGTCTTCTTGTCGATGTGGTATAGTATGATTTTTCCTTATGATTCATTTACTAGTGGCTAAGGCTCTCTCTCTCTCTCTTCATAGAGGAAGTGGGGTCTGGGGTGTTTATAGGCCCTTTTATATGGACCATCTCCTTTGAATTCTTGAGGTCATGTGGAGGGAGAGAAATTGGTGATTTTTATATGGTGTGAGGAGCGTTGCTTGCATTGTGGTATCTTGAATGGTTCTAGCTAATGCTTTTTGCCGATATTGTTTTCTAGTGATCTTAGGATTTTCATAGTGTGCTTTTCAAAGGACTATGGAAGCTTTAATTAGTTTTTAAGTTTTTCTTCTTTTTCTTCTCTCTCTCTTTCTCTCGTCTGTGTGTCTGTGTTCTTGGCAAAATGCACTCTGTGTAGTTTTGTTCTGTCTTTTTTTTTGAGAATATTTTTATTTGTTTATAATAATCTAACTTTTCAAAACTGAAATGAGTTCAAATTTAGTAAGGTGTTTCCAAGGCACTTTTGGGAGAAAATTTTAATATTGAATAATACGTTTTACTTTTATTACCATTGTCCTTGTTTATGTTCTCATAGTTATTGTGAGTGATTGCCTAGTGAAATTCTTGATCCCGTGGAAGTAAGATTTAACTTTGCTTTGGACTGTGAACATATTTTCTCACACCCCAAATATGACATTTTCTCAATCTAGGATTCAATTTATCATATCTAATCAGTTGATCATAAATGGCTTTAAACTTTAGAGTTATTTCAATTAAGCGCAATATATCTATGTTTAGTACTTTAATTGATCTATTGTACTTCATGATGGCAGGCTAGGCTATCCATTTTTGGAAGGGACTTCAGCGTTTCTCTAGTTTCCAGACGTTCTCGGCATTTTGCAGGGACACGGTATGCCTGGTTCAATCAACTCTGATAAATTTTGAAAGTCACCCTGATCTTATTGTTTACTGTTTGTTTAAGAAGTGAGTGAAATGGCATCGATAACATTGGAATGAGTAAAGGAAATTCCTATTTTAGGCTGTGTCTTTGACTTCAACTTTTTCTGTGTACTTGGTCCACAATTTTCTGAATCAACTTCCTATAGTATCACTATATTAACTGCCTAGAGTATCACTTTTATTGAACTTTTAGCCCTAAATTTAGGAATTTTATGGTTTAGGATTTTACTATTCAAAGTAGATATTAGAGGAGCTTCTTATTTATTTATTTATTATTTTCTGATGTGTGATTATGAGATATAATCTTGCCGTCGTTTGAGTTCCAAATATCTCTTTCGAGGGGCCTATGTAAATTTGGGTCCTTCAACCTGTAGCTCTATTTGAAGTTTTTGAATAAACTAGTTGTAGGACACGTGCGTTGCACGTGAACACTTTTATATTGTATAAAAAAATAGATAAATACAAAAAGGTTTCATTTTTTTCTTCATAAAATATAAAATTATACATTCATTTTTTTTATATAATTGTTTTTATCAAAATTGCAATAGAAAGAAAAAAGTATAGATATAGATTTGAAAATCACTTATCAATAACGTATTATAGATCTATGAACATCCATGAGGATTTCATATTTTTTTAAAGCATAATGATATTTTTAGCCGAAGTGATCGGTAGCCGAAGTAAGTCGACTTCATTAAATGACCAACCTACCCTTACATGCATAAAAGACGGAATACAAACTCCCTCTTCCAGATCTCTCTCTCTCTATAAGATATGGAGCCTCCCTTTTAGGGGCAATAGATCTATGATCAGATCTGGGTAACCTCTCTCTCCCATCTTAACCTAGGCCACTCATCTATCTGCCTCTCTCCGATTTCCATCTCCATATGCCAAACTTCGTCACTGTCATCGTCATCATAGGAGTGCTCGACCCAATCACATCCTCACAGGCAACGAGATGACTGTATGACAGCAACGAGACATTAGATCTTGGTGCTCCAATGATGCCACTATCTTTTTCCTCCACCTCTCTCTGCCAGATTGTGGGTAAAGACAGATCTGGGATTCTACTGCTCCTTCCTCCTTTTTTTTTTTTGGTTGCTTGTGGATCATAAAACCAAGGTATTTTTGACTTGATTTTTCATGAATCAAGTCATTTTTAAGCTGATTTTCTAGTTTTTAAGTTTATTTTTTGGAAAATCAACAAAGTCAAGGTATTTTTGACTTTGACTTTTCACAAAATAAAGGTATTTTTTATTTTATTTTTCACAAATCAAGTTATTTTTAAGTTGATTTTTCTTGTTATTTTAACTCTTTTGTTATGTTATTTTATTTTTATCAGCAACAAAAAAAGGGTTTTATTAATAAAAGAAAGAAAGGTACTTCAGGAGGACAAGCAGTCCACCTAAAACCAACTACAAGAAACAAGAACCAAGACACAAAGAAAATGAAATCTAACGATAAAGTGCCCTCTAATATGACTTTAAAACAAAGAAAGGAATATCATGAAACTCCTCAGAAGCATGCGCCCAAAATGAACCCCAAAAATGCACCCTATCCCACAAACTATCCATGAAAGACTCCTTATCCTCAAAGATCCTTGCATTGCTTTCAAGCCAAATAATCCTAAACGCTACAAAAGTTGCACATCTCCAAATAACCCTCTCCTTTCTTGCCACTTCCAAGACCCCAAAAATGGATCTCTGGCATCCTCGTAGTAATCTATGAAGTATAGACACTCCTCCAAGAGTGTCGTGGCTGTGTCCGACACGTGTCGGACAAGGACACGCCTTCGACACAGCGTTGACACATGTTGGACACGGCCCGTACGTTTCCATTAAATAAAAAAAATTAATTAATATCGGACATGTCTAGGACAAGTTTTGGACCCTTCTAGGACACGTCTTAGATACTTCTAGGACGCGGCTGGGACACGGCGGGGCAAAAAATGAAATTTTAAATTGGTAAATTTAGTTATTATAAACCATTGAGAAGGGGGGGGGGGGGCTTTTGCAAAAGCTAAAACTTAGCTCTAAAAGGCCCTTTACTCTTTGTACCCTGAGCTCCTAAATCCCTAATTCCCTCACCTAGAAACGGAGAGACAGAGAGAGACAGAGGCCAGATGAATGTCAAATTTTATTATTATTATTATTATTCTTAGTATTATTATTATTATTTTGGTAACATGGATAAGAAATTCATTACATCAACAAATGGCAAACCTACGACTCAAAGTTAGGATCTCCCTCCACATAGGAGGGAGAAGTGCCACTAGGCCACAAGGCCATTGGCATGAATGTCATTCTTAAATCTCATTAAGTCATCACAACTTATATGAGATTTTTCGTTTTTATAACTCCTTAAATTTTATATGCTTCTTTCATTGGATAATAAACCTATATTTCTACATTTAATAAATTATATATATATATAAAATTATTTTCTTATTGCTATATCCCCGCCGTGTCGTGTCCCTTGGATTTTTAGGAATTGCAGTGTCGGGGTGTCCGTGTTGTGTTGTGTCCATGTCGCGTGTCCGTGCTTCATAGGTAGTAGGAGTAGTGTAGCACAACCTGGCATTACCCAACATTCACCACTACTACAAAAAGGTTTTTGCCACAATCATCTGGCCACTGGAAAAAATAGGAAAATATGATCAACACTCTCCGCCCCATCCTTACACATAAGACACCATTGTAGACAAAAATAAAAGGAAGGCCTCCTTCAAAGTAAGATTTATATGAAAAAACTCCTGAAGAATCAACCGTCCAAATCCTCCTATTTGGATCGACACTTGAAGAGAAGCCATCCAATAATAATATCAAAGTTGAAAGCTCCTCACATTCCCTATCGTTGAGATTATGAAAAATGTTGAAATCCCTATTAAGATTAATAGAATCATGTGAGACCAAGGAAGAAATAGGAACATTGTGAGATAAAGAAAGTCTATATAATTGAGGGAACAAAGAAGAAAAAGAAGCTTCCCTCCTCCGATCTTCCCAAAAACGAACTCTATCCCCCCTACCAACTAATAAGGAAGTGTGTTCCAAAAATCCATCCAACCCCTGAGAAATAAATTTTCAAGGACATCTAGTCAAAGTTCTAGGACTTGCTTGAGCATCCCAACCATTGCCCTCCATCCCATACTTGCTTCTAATAGCAGCATGCCACAAAGAATTGCTCTCTAAAGGAACCTCCATAACTGCTTAGCAGTAAGAGCAACATTTCTTTCCATTAACTTACCTAAAACTTAATCCTCTTGAGATATTGGCCTAGACACAACATCCCAATTGAAAAGATGATCTCTCTTACTTTCACCATTACCTTCCTACAAAAAATCCCTCATTAAGTTTTCTAGCACACGAGCCACCTTAATTGGGATTCTAAAAAGAGACATATAGTAGACGGGAATACTAGACAAAACTGATTGAACTAAAACCAATCTCCCGCCCTTAGATATTAAAACTTTCTTCCAACCATAATCTTTTCCTAACCCTTTCAATCACGGGATTCCAAAATGCCCCAAAATAAAGATTTCCCTCTAAAGGAAGAGCCAAATAGGTTAAAGGCCATTCTCGAATAGGACATCCTAGCAGTCCAACTAATCTCTGGATCTTATCTTCTTCACAATGGATCCCCACTAAAGCACTTTTCTCCGTATTAGCTCTAAGAACCGAGACTAGTTCAAAGATCTGCAAAATAAATTGAAAGATAAAAACTTGAGTTCATCCCCAGAGGCGAAAAATAAAGTATCATCCGCAAATTGCAATTGAGAAACAGAAACCCTATCCCTACCCCCCTCAAAACCCTCTATCAATCCTACCTCCTTAGCTTTATCTGTTATTCTTAAACATCTACAACTAAAGTTAACAACTCTTCCCCCCCAACCACCCCCCCCCCCCCCCCCAAAAAAAAAAAAAACAAAATCAAGTTTATTTTAACTGTTTCATTTCATTTTCATTTATATATGTTTGTTTGGCTGCTGGTGGATCTAAACTTGATTTCTCACATGGTCAAGGTTATTTTAACTTGAAATGTAGGTTTGTTTTGCTTTGTTTTGTTTTGTTTTGTTTTTTTTTTTTTTTTTGGTTTTTTTTTTTGGGTGAAGTTAGATGTAAAGAACAGTGTTGCGATCTTTGTTCTTTGGAGCTTTATTTATGTTTGAAGGGGTGAGGGATTTTTGAAAGAGGTGAGTGAATGGATTTTTTGCCTGATTTTCCGAATTACCTTAATTTGGATAGGGGTAATCTTGTCATTTTCCATTTTGGTTCTCCGTTACAATTAACGGAGGTATTTAAAAGAAGTCCACATCAAAGCGCCACGCTATTGGTGTATTGATTTTCTCTTTTCACTGTTTGGCCTATATGCCTATATATCAGTCCCTTTTTTTTTTTTTTTTTTCCTGTAAACTAGTTTATTCAAAATTAAGCCAAAGTTGTAATTTTAATAAAGAAAATGGATGAATCTGAATTCAAGTTTATGACCAACCAATGACATGTTTTTGAGGAAGAGACCTTCCTATTGTTATCTTCCGTAGTGGTGTATTATCTGAGGCTGAAACAGTTGATCATCTGTTTCTATATTGCCCAGTGGCTACTGTTTTGTGGCATGGATTGTTCCAGAGTAGTGGTGAGATGTGGGTATTTATGGGTTGGTCGGTTTTGTGGGTCTTGGGAGGGGTAAGAAAGGAGTCACTTTGTGGTGATGTGTTATAAATTTATAATGGCATTATGTTGGATTATTTGGTTGGGAAGGAATACTGGAGTTTTTGACGAAAAAGAGGATTGCTTGGATGGACTGTGGGACAGAGTGTATTTTTTAGCTTCTTTTTGGGTTTCAGTTTCAAAAGATTTTCAGGGAATTCCATAGTTATCATGAAATATGTTTGGAAGTTGGTTAGTGCTAGTTAGTACTTGTTTTGGTTCTCTCTCTCTCTGTTGTTGGTTTTGGTGGACATCTTGTCCTCGTACTTTTCTTCTTTCTATTTTTCAATAAAATTTTCTTTGTTGTACTTCAAATTTTTTTATTTTTATTTTTTATTTTTATGGCCAACCAATAATATAAATTATAAACCTATATATATATATATATATATATATATATATATATCGTGGATGAGTCGTGCAATGACTATAGCATGAAAACAATATTTCTGAGTAACAATGTGATTATTATCAAAATAAATAATCAAAATCTATGAGAAAGAATGTGGCACGCCCCAAAGAAAATAAAGCATATGAAAAAGGTATATACTTCGATTTGTGTGCATACATAAGAAAAAAAATTACCATCAAATTTTGAAAAACATGCTGTCAATTAAAATTTCTATATAACAATAAATATATGAATAATCTAGTTGTAACTTGCTACAAGAAGAGTTTGGATCAGGACTGGGTTTACTCACATGTGTTAAAAGAGTTTGGAGAGTACGGTTGGCCATGGACATAAATAATAGATTTAAATACATTAATTTAGTGAAAAATCTATTTTTAAATTTAAATGAGCATAATATGGTCAATCAAAAGTTTTTCTGCGTAAGAGACTTCTATAACTAGTATAGATATAGATAAGGGCTTGTTTGGGAATTTTGGAGGTAGACCATATTGGGCCCATGTGACAACCATGAAAATAGTCCATGATTGATTGAGATTAATTAATTTTGTAAAATCATCATTTTTCATTAAATTTCGAGTTACCAAAGAATTGGCTTGTGGTCTTCTAAAAACCTCTACAAAATCATAAGAATTTAAAACCTACCATTCACAATTGTTATATCAGATTAACATCATATCCTACATGAGTTCCACCATATAATCGTAATATTACATAACATGTGTTCCAAATAAAATCGGAAGTACAATGCTTTCAAGCCACATAACAATACTATTTTAATACAACACAAATGATGACATAGGATCAGAGAATTATGTGATCCACTGCATGCCAAAACATTACATCCATAAGTTATAAAGCCATTATCTACTTTTGAAGTATTTGCAAAATAATGTAGGGTGAGCCACAGCCTATTAGGAAACATGTTGCATAAGGGTACACCGAGGTTTAATCACTTATGTCGCCATATGAAAAATGTACCATTTCAAGTTTACAACCATTGCTGGCGCAAGATGTAACCAGATGCCCCGGGGGGGGGGGGGGGGGAGGGGGTTGAATCGGGTTGTTGTATACTATTGAAACTTTTTGGCCAGTTATAAAACTAAGTATGCCTAATAATGAAATTGCAATGCAATGATGAAAAATGAGCATAGATTAAAGAGAGTGAAGAGAGAGAGAGAGATCAAACACATAACTAGCCGTTATTTGTCAGTCCGGAGTCTAAAAACATTTCATTTTTCTGATTCTTCATTTCAGACGTTTGAATTATACATCCGGAAAACTAGTGAGCATATTTCTTAGGACTGTGTTCAAGCCTTATTTCAATCGACTGAAGTCTTTTCAGACGTCTTACTTGAATGTCTGATTTTTCCAGTGAGCATGATTATGGTCAGTTATATCTTCAGCTGTCTGATTTAGTTTCAGACGTCTCTTTCCGGTTTGAAATGTCTGAATTGAGTTTCAGGCTGTCTAAAAACTCGTTTTAGAAATCTAAGTTTATATCATTAAGTGCAATTGTTAGGGATTAGAATCCCTTTCATTTTGAGGTTTCATAGGTCATTTTTATGAGTCCATTAAGTGACTTAGCATGATATGCATATGATCCTAAAGCCCTTTGCTAGTTGGTGAACCAAGATTGTGATCAATCTTACATTTCAATCCTAGCACTCTCATACTTTGAATCTTGATAATCTTCACTTGTTTTTCATATGAGTGTTGGATTGCTTCCTTGATCATGAGTGCTCCTTTGATGCTTTTTGTTACCATTTGATTCCATTTGAAGCTTGATGGATATGTTTTAATATTATGGACATTTGTAGCAATCTCAATCAAAACTTCACTAATCGTTAGCAAATTAAAACGTCGTTGCTTTGTTATCATCAAAATCTTATGGTTTTAGAACCTTGGGGCTAACAACCATATTTCTCAAATGCATCTCCAAATCCCAAATCTCATTTTGAATGTCACCAATGAACTGTGGGGTTTATTACCAAGTCAACATCAACTACTTATAAACCTTTTCCTAACAGCCCCTTGTATGTAGAAATGGGATGGTCATCCATAATTTTGGGCAAAATAGACTAAATTCCAGGACCAAAGGAGTGGGAAGAACGGACTTAACCCACACTTAGTGATCCTCTACCTGTGTTACACTAGTTTGGGTGTGGGTGTAGGTGTGTATCTAGGAGTTGGACTCGTCCAATTTTTAAATTTGGGATACGGGGACTCGACCAAAAAGGAGCCAAAAATGGGATACGGGTACGGGGATACGTGTGTGTGTGTATATATATGTAATATGATATGATGAGGGGTATTTTTGTAAAGATTCTGATATGTGGGAGCATATTCATAATAGCTAGATTTAGTGGGGTCAAATATGAAATTTAAATTTTGGTTTTTTTAAGAATAAAGGAAAGATAAGGATTAAATGAAAATTTAACAAGATAACAAGGTTAGTGGGTGGGGAATGGGTTTCATATTATTCGACAAAACCAAAGCATCTACCAATCGCCTTCCCACTTCACTTTCGGCGGCAACAACCACGACAGCCTCCGTTGAAAGTTCTGGCCAGCACAAGGTATTCTTTCTCTCTCCGCCTCTTTTGTTTTTTCTTTTTATTTTTCTTTCATCGTTCCTCCTTCCACCCTCCGGCGACGCCATTACTACTACTTCTGCTTCTTCTTCTTCTTCTTCTTCTTCTCCTTCTCCTTGTCCTTCTCCTAGTAGCCGTGTCCGATTGCAGGTGAGGTATCCGACATGGATCCCATACCCGTACTTGTGTCGACATGGGTACCTTGGGGTAAACAGGCGAGTCTGCGTAACACAGCCCTTTACTATCATTGTAGGCATTCTCAAGCCAACAAAGTATCCATTAGGCAAAACATTTATAACCTAACCCATTTATCCTTGAAATATCTCATTTCCAATTAATGCCCATAATTTACATAACAAATAGTAACTTTTCTCAATGAGCAAGAATACTAAAATTTCCCATAATTTTCCAAAAAATGGAAATTTCCCTTAAATTTCCAAAAATGCAAATATTTCATATTAATGCCAAATACCTCATGTTAAACCCATCTAATCTTCCAAAAACTATAGGAATTTTGGATTTATCGTGAAAATGATGATTTCAAAACCCTAGATCATGAAACATATGCAAACCATACATCATTTTATAAATGCAAGTTAAGGATTCTTTCTCTCTACTTCTTTTTTTTTTGATAATGGGAAGTTAAGGATTCTTAAATCAACTCAAAATAACATCAGACATGCTAGAGTCACTTGTATACTCAACATACCAATGATTTACACAAATGGAAAATTCACCTACCTCAATATTAAGTGATGAAGATTGAAGCAATCTATGCAGAAGATGAGATCCGAGCCAAAAATGCTGAGAAATCCATCCCTCATTTTATAGATTTAAGCTCCCTCTCTATCTCTCTTGAATTGAGGTAGAAATTTGGGTTTTTGGGGCTATAGGGGTATTTATATGGTTAGGGGAAACATGGGAAATTTGAGCTAAAAGGAAAATGTGACAGGTGACTTCTGCCTGAGAGAGTGACTTGTGAAAACACTGGTTCAGCTATTGACTCACAGTTACTGAAGTGAGCTCAAGTTAGCTTGAGCAGAGAGGCTTAAATCTGAGTGGCTTGCGCTGGTAGTCCAGCTGAGGTGTGGCAAGGGTCTCGCGAAAACACAGTCGCCGGAGACAATAGAAGAATGCACACCAAGTGCCCAAAACATGTATAGTCCAACCAAAATAACAAGTCCTAGAAATGGAACATGAATTACACATTAAATCAAACCCAATACACTTAATTACACAAAGGTTAACAAAAATTAAACCAGGGTCATCACAACCCATGTGAGACTCCTTATCTGGTTTTTTAAAATACCAACTCAAAGTTGGTTTATAAGACAGTAGCTTGCATACCTATATTTCCACTTGAAACTATGAGAGACCACAAACCAGTAAGCTTATCCTCAGCTAACTGACCACTTGAAACTATGAGAAACCACAAACCAGTAAGCTTATCCTCAGCTAACTGAGTTTTGGGTTTTCCTAAATAACCCCTAAATAACTAAGACTTGATTACATTAGAAAAAATGTTGTTGCATTATGTTTCAGGGTTTCGTTTTGCAGGTGAGTTTTGGTAAGCTAAAACATGCGAATTCTCTGGAATGTTTTGGAAATGAAAGTTAAATATGGGGCAAAAAATTAGGAAGCCATAGATATGCTTGGAAACATAAAATAAATTTCATTTAGATACAAGATGAGCTTAATTAACATTACTCGATCCATTTCTGTATTGCGCTTGTGATATGTATAATTACTTGGACATGATTGAATCTGTTGCATTCCAATAAACCCACACGGCCACATTGTGGAAGCAAAGAGAAGGTGGACATGCACCAAAATTTTGGCATGTTTCCGGAAAAGATGTGCTGCCTACGTCCTGCAAAGACAATCAACATTTCCTGTTTTGGATAGCCCACAAATTTTGTCCAGAGTCAAAGGTCAATGGATAAAGTTTGTTCCATTTTCCATAATAGTCTGTCACATTATAAATTACATGCTAAAGATGAAATAAAAACATTTTAAACTGTCAAAAATTTAGGGGAAATATGGAATATTGATATATAGTAGATGGGTGTAAACACATTTAATATGCTTTCTAAAGGATCGTGACTTTTCAAAGTGGAGTATTTCTATGGGATGGAGTATGAAGGATATATAAGAGTAGGAAATGCCAATACACAACTGTCAAGTAAAAGTCTGTTTGTATTTGATAGAAAAAGAACATGCTTCATTCATATGATCATATTGTTAAGCCCTCCTAGTTGGTCTTGTGAATTTTGATTTATTATTTTTAGAAATTATTGCATAGACTTAAACTCATGTAATTATGTAAATGTGTGCATATATATATATATATATATATATATATATGATTGATTAAGGCAAGGACTTGTTTTCTATACTTTCTTTTCTAATTTTGTAGATTATAATGAATATTACAGGATTAGTATACGCCCAGTATACTAGCATATAAGGACTTTACTTTTAATGAATCATTTACTTATAATTTTTAGTACTTATAGTTGATTATAAATCTATATATATATATACACACACACCCACCCCCACTCACACCAACATTTTAAATAAATATCATCTACATAATGATCTTATAGGTCATCCATTTTTCTTTGGTTATATCACATAAAAACAAAATCTCCATGATCCACTTTAAAATTCTGAACTTTCTGATATTTTACAAAATATTACTAGTTTGTAAATGTGAAGTAAGTTTCCACGAATTTAGTGAGTCTTGATGAGTTTTTCTGTTTTGCTCGATGAGTTTCAATATGTTATCGTGGAAACTACAGAGGTCCAAAATCACCCTTAGATTTGCTGTGGTTTCCACAAGAATTGAAAACATTTAAAGATTCTTAACTGTAGTTATTATGACCAATCTTTGGTGAGTCTGGTGACTAGTTAGGATAGCAAATATAGGCAATAACTGCCTATCCAAATCTGATGTGGCAAGTAACTTGTTTTTGTGCACACCTAAGCTGTTAGGTTGTGCTTGCGCCGAGGTTTTAACTTTTTTAGGTGCCTGCCCAGACTTTATTATCTCATTATTTATTATGTGGTATGCATATGTTATGTAATGCTTGTGTGTGTGCGTGTGTGTGGGGCCCACGAATGATTGGATCTCATGAATAATTCTATTCTGATTTTTTCGCTGAGGGCGATTCTTTATTTACATTACATTACATTTCTCATGTGCTAAGTTCAGGGAAGGACCAATGGAAGAGGAGCAGCAAACCAGGTCTGCCCCTCTCTTTATCTTTGCGTCAGATTTATTTATTTTAAAAATATTTTTTCAAGGTAACACTCTAGTGGTTTTATAGCAGAAGGTTTTCTTCTTTATTTTTAAAATGACCTCTCTGATGATCTTCCACCAAAAAAATAAAGGAAACTAGCACGAAAATGAGAGAAAATGGAAGAGAGAGAGGGAAAAATAGAGAAACTTTGATTCCAAAGAGAAGTAGATCTATTAGCTCTCTCTACAACAATTACAATAAAGTTTATTTTGGAAAAAACTATTCTCATCAACTAATAACAGCCCTTAAATAGAAATTAAAGGTTTGGAAAGACCAATATACCTTAACTAGTTAACTAACCCCATAAACTAATACAAGCTAATACAAGCTAATACAAGCTGATTCTAACTATTACAACTAATACAAGCTAATACAAGCTGCTTGTCAGCATGTATCTTGCCACATCACTATTCCTCCTCTAAAAAACAAACTTATCCTAGGTTTGAATAAGAAGTAGAAGCGGCTCTTGATCTAGTGGCTGATTTTCTCCATTAACACCTCCCAAGCAAGGTCTCTTGCCTTGAAAAGGAGCTTCTCTCTTCGATCATTAGCTTGTGACTCGTGTTTAACATTGAGTTACTCAATCTTGAGTCTTTTAGCAGCATGAACATCTTCCAGAAATTGAGCCACATGTCTACCGTTGTCATATGTCTTCTTTGAAAATGAAAAAGAAGCTTTATCAAAGCCACTTAGAAGCTTAGAACTAAGATCTCCACACACATATCTCAAGTCACCAAGGAAATAGTCAAATAGCCATTAAGTTTCTCTTCTTGATGCTGCCAATAGAGATCATCATCTCTAAAAGAGTTATTTCATGAAAAACTTTGGTAACGGATGTTTCTTTGGGTTCCTTATCAAAGTAAGGTGGGATATGTTGCAAAGGCAAATCACAAAGAAATTTATCAAAAAATGGTTGTGGTAACTCAAAAACAGCACTAGAAAATCCCTCCATTTCTTCACTTTCTACCTTGTCAACATTAAATACTTGTCCACAATCTTCTTCATCATCATTGGCATAGAAAATAGGAACAACTTCGAAGTTGTCCACTGAAATTTCAGCAAAAATATTCTTCCTTACTCAATAAGACATCATCCTTATCAAACACAAATGTCTCATGATCATTATCATCATCAAACACAATGGCCTCCTCGTAATGATCGTCAAACACGGGCTGCATACTCAAAAGTATGCTGTAAACCTTGATGATCTCCAGCCAACAATCAAGGAAAATTGCAAGAAAATTCACAAGAAAGAGAGAGAAACTGAGAGGAAATGGAAGAAAATCTGTTGAATCTTATTCAGGAGAGAGAAAATTGAGCCCTAAGCTCTACAAATTCTGTTAGTAATTGAATATCAAAAAACTCCTTCTAACAGAATCCTATCAGCTTATTTATAACAAACAAAAGGCTACAATTGACAAATATACCCCTAATGACATGCTACGAACAGATATACTAAAGGGTAATGCTGGAAAAATAGAGCTACTGGTTTATCAAGTGCTGGAGAGACTGGACAGCCCCCTCTTAACAAGCTATTAGAGCAAATAATCCTCATTAGGACTCCCCCTCTGAAAAGAAGCTTGCCCTCAAGATTCAGCTGCAAAATAGGGCCTCAAGTGCTGCACATTAAACACGTTGGAGATATTAAAGTTAGGCGGCAACTCCACTTGGTAAGCATTATCATTAGTCTTGCGTAAAATCTTGCAAGGACCCACTTTCCGATCATTCAACTTCATATAAGTCCCAGCTGGATGTCGTTCCTTACTTAAAACCACCCATACAAGATCTCCGGCCTTGAAAAGAAGTTCTCTTTTATGTACATCAGCAGCTGTTTTATAGTTGGCATCAGTCTCCTCTATTTTGGCTTGAATTTGAACGTGAAGTTCCTTCATAAAAGCTGCCATATTCCTCTGCCTTAGCATTAGTCTTCTTGGAAAGTGGTGGAGGAGCCAAATCAAGGACACTATAAGGCTTGGAACCATAGACAACCTCAAAGGGCGAAGTATGAATAGTCCTATTGGGAGAAGAATTGAAAGCAAATTCATTTAATGGAAGAATGTGTTCCCATCCTTTAGGATTTTCACCATTCAAACACCTCAACAAATTTCCAAGGCTTCTATTAACAACTTCAGTTTGCCCATCAGTTTGGGGATGAAATGAAGTACTAAAGCTCAACTCGGTTCCCACAAGTTGCCACAAAGTTATCCAAAAATGAGCAAGAAACTTAGCATCTTTGTCGGACACAATAGAAGTAGGTATCCCATGCAACTTGTAGACCTTTTTAAAGAAAAGATTAGCAACATGAGGTGCATCCATTGCCTTTCGACATGGAATAAAATGTGCCATATTTAAGAATCGATCAACAACCACCATAATCGAATCATTCTTCCTTTGGTTTGGTGGAAGACCAAGCACAAAATCCATACTAATGCATTTCCAAGGACTGGTAGGTACATGAAGTGGCAAATACAGCCCTGCATTAGTGGCTGTCCCCTTACTCTTTTGGCAAACATGGCACCTTTGAACATGCCTAATAACATCTCTATTCATTCCCGGCCAAAAGTAGTCTTGTTGAAGCAATTCTAGAGTCTTTTTTCTCACCAAAATGACCCAAATTATGTTGTTCAACAAGCAATTTCTCTCTAAGAGAGCAGTGAGATACACACAACCTCAATCCTTTGAAGAGAACCCCTCTTTTAACAAAAACTCAGTCTTGGCAGCCTGCTGTCCACTTTGTAAAGCATGGTGAATCTTCCCAAAATAAGGATGCTCATCATAATGCGCTTTGAACTCATCAAAACCAGCCACCATATTTCGCATCTCAAGCAAGAGATTAACACTTCTACTCAACCCATCGGCTACTTTATTAAGAACACCGAACTTGTGTCTCAAAGAGAAATCAAATTGTTGGAGATAGCTCACCCACTTGGCATGCCTCTTATTATGATGTGGTTGATTGTTGATGTGCTTAAGAGCTTCATGTTTGGTGTTGAGAATAAACTCCTTGTAGGCCAAATAATAACTCTAATGCTTGATAGCTTGAACAATGTTATAGAACTCTAAGTCATAAGTAGAATACTTGAGTTTGGCACCATTCAACTTCTCACTAAAGGAAGCAATTGGTTGCCCTTCTTGGCTAAGGACTCTTCCAATTCCCACACCCGATGCATCACAATCGAGCTCAAACACCTTGTCAAAATTAGGCAATGCTAGAATAGGAGCTTCCGTCAACTTCTTCTTCGAAAGTTAGAAACTCTTTTGGGCTGCCAACGTCCATTCAAAGACTTTTTTCTTGAGACAATCGGTGAGAGGAGTGGCTAAGGTGCTGAAATTTTTTATAAACCTTCTATAGAAAGTAGCAAGACCATGAAAACTCCTCACTTTTTACATACTAGAAGGTGTAGGCCAATCCACAATTGCTTGGACCTTACTTTCATCCATAAGCACTCCATTTGGGGACACAACATACCCCCAAAACACTACCTTGTCAACCCCAAAACTACACTTCTTTAAGTTGCCATAGAACTTTTCTCTTCTCAAAATGTCAAACACTTGTTGGAGGTGTTTCAGATAGTTTTCAAAACAGCGGCTATAAACCAAAATATCATCAAAATAAACCACTACACACACTCCCAAAAGTGGTTGTAACATTTGGGTCATAAGCCGCATGAAGGTAATAGGAGCATTCGTGAGCCCAAATAGCATGACAAGTCATTCAAAGATCCCATTGTGTGTATTGAAAGAAGTCTTCCATTCATGTCCCGGACGGGTACGAATTTGGTGATAGCCACTTCTAAGATCAATTTTAGAAAACACCTTTGCACCTGCTAAACAATCCAACATATCATCCAATCTTGGAATTGGAAAGTGGTACTTGATGGTAATCTTATTAATAGCTTTACTATCCACACACATACTCCAAGAACCATCCTTCTTTGGAGTCAAAAGAGCGGGAACGGCACATGGACTAACATTAGCCCAGATATAGCCTTTATCAAGCAGCTTCTCAATCTGTTTTTATAGTTCTTCTTTCTCTTTTGGAGTCATTCTATAGGCTGCCTTGTTTGGAAGTGCTGAACCGGGCACCAAATCAATACAATGTTGGATATCCTGCATTAGAGGCAACTCGGGAGGCAACTCTTGAGGAAACACATCCGAATAATGCTCCATTAACTCTCCAACAGCACTAGAATCAACATTTTTAGCAACCTTTTCTTGTGGAACTAAAGCAAACACATAGCCACTTTCTAGGCTTTCTTGAATAAAATTTTTGTAGGTAAGTAAAGAAGTTGTTTGAGGCTTGGGATGCACTTTTTCCTTCATGGGCAGCAGCGTATATTGTTGATCTCCTTTGCATTAAGTGTATGTATTCCTCTTCCCATCATGGATAGTTTGTCTATCATATTGCCAAGGTCTCCCAAGAAGAATATGGCAAGCATCCATGGATACTACATCACACCACACTTCATCAAAATACTTCTTTCAAATGGAAAAAGAAACCAAACAACGCTTTGTCACCCTCACTTCATTTCCCTTCTTGCACCAAGAGAGCTTATAAGGATTAGCATGCTCTTGAGTTGGAAGCTTCAATTAGTCCACCACCTCTTGTGAAACAACATTCTCACAACTTCCCCCATCACTGATCATATTACAAACCCTTACATCAACACTACAAGTAGTGTAAAAAATATTGGTTCTCAACCAATCTTCCTCGGATTCTTGCTTTGGCACTAACAAAGTCTTCTTTAACACAAGTGCCATGCCTTCTTTCTCATGACAATCTCCACCAATCTCCTCATTTAAGGGCTGGTCATAAGTTGGTGGCATATCAAAACACACATTTTCATCAAGTTCTTCCATCAAAAGTGCTCTATTGCGCTCCCCCATGGTCTTTCTACAATCTGAAGACTTGTGACTGGGTTCTCCACACTTGAAGCACTTAAAGTTTCCACTTTGGAACTGATTTCCAGGCCCTTGACGACTTGTATTAGGCTGATTTTGAGTTGGAACAGCAGCTTTAGCAACCTTGGAAGGCTGCACATCACCCCATTGACTTCCCTTTCCAACTTGAGATGAATTACCACCTCTATGGTAGCTTTGGTAAGGCTGTCCAGCCCTTGAAGACCCTTGAAATTGCTGACCAGATCTAGAAACACTTCAGTTTTGTTGTTTCTCCACCAACAAAGCTCGGTTATAGGCTTCCAAACCAGTGCATAAAGGATGCAATAGAAGGACGTCTTAGATAGAAGTCTTAAGACCACTTAGGTACCTTGCCACCATTCGTTCTTCACTTTCATTCAAATAAACCCTTGCTACTAATTGATAGAAAGCGTCAGTGTAATCATCAATACTTCCCGTTTGCTTAAGATTGTGCAACTTCTTATGAAGAGTTTGCATATAATTGAAGGGAATGTAGTGATGCTTAAGCTTCTTTTTCATCTTGTTCCACTCTTTAATCTTGCCTCTTCCACATCGTTGACAATGCATTTGTAGTTGTTCCCACCAAGAAGAAGCACTTCCTTGGAGGCGAATTGAAACCAACTTCACTTTCCTTTTATCTGACACTTCATAATAGTAAAAAATTCTTTTAATAGTATTGAGCCAATCAATAAATTCTTCCGGATTAAGGCTTCCTCTAAACTCCTAAATGTCAATTTTCAGATTATACTCCAACTTGGAGTCTTGCTTTGCCACAAAAGGTCTTCTTTTTTGGTGAACCCCAAAGGGATTATCAAAAGAAGTATTGGTGTCCTCGGACTCATAATTCACCTCACTAGGAGGTTGGAGTCGATGAACCATCTCCGTCAAGACCTCGATTTGCCTTCTCAATTCTCCAATCTCATCTCTCTGTTGCTGGTTTTGTGGTGGATCATCTCGTCTACCCACTTGTGGGTGATTTTCAGCCCCAAACTCCATGTTCATAGCATTTCCTCTGCCTCTACCTCTTCTTCCACAACCACTTTGTGCCATAACAGCAACAAAGGCTATCACAAAGTTTGAAATAAAGTGATTACAGCCACCTAACTGACTAAGAAGTCATGATCAGTAAAGAAAACTCAAGCTCTGGTCCGAATCCAACCAAAAATTTGGTTAAACTTTAGTTAACAGCAACAGGCAACTGGAGTTAACACTTCAAATCTCTTCAAAAGCTGTCGAATGAGACTACTGTTACCAAAAGAGGAAGTGGCAGCACCAAATCTGCTGCAATTTACTTCCTACAGCAAGGAACGAACAGTATAGAGAAGGAAGTCACCCCCTACACTCGGCAGCAATGTCTTCTTCAACCACTATTACTGTTGTGTCGAACACGGCAGTCAATTCGAAGGTCTGTTGTACTGCGATTGCTCTTCGACTGAAAATTTGAACCAATTTATGGCTTGAATCTGGCCCTAAAAGGCTTCGATCAAACTGACAAGGGCTGAGACTTTGCTGAAACCTCCAATTGTCATGATCGCAGCAAGAATAAACCTCGATTGGAGCTTTGGCTACAAGAATGAGGGTCGGTTGCTTCCAGTACTGTGTATCTAATAGTCTCGGACGAAACCCTAAGCAAGTTCCATCAAAATTGCAGCAAGAGAACACCTCGTCGACATGGAAAGAAGCTTCGCTGAAGAAATTTGAACACAAATCACACCACAGGGAGGCTTGATTCAGAGCTCTGATACCAAATGATGATCTCCAGCCAACAATCAAGGAAAATTGCAAGAGAATTCACAAGAAAGAGAGAGAAACTGAGAGAAAATGGAAGATCTGTTGAATCTTATTCAGGAGAGAGAAAATTGAGCCCTAAGCTCTACAAATTCTGTTTGTAATTGAATATCGAAAAACTCCTTCTAACAGAATCCTATCAGCTTATTTATAACAAACAAAAGGCTACAATTGAGAAATATACCCCAAATAACCTGCTTACTAATAGATATACTAAAGGGTAACGCTGGAAAAATAGATCTACTGGTTTATCAAGTGCTGGAGAGACTGGACAGCCCTGTCTTAACAAGCTATTAGAGCAAATAATCCACATCAAACCTTTACTAGGAAGACTTTACCTCCTTTGCCACAAGGCCCACAATATCTACTGAAACTTGAATTTCTTGCCCCTTGCAATGTTCATTGACTATTTTGTATAATGGAAGGGCAGGAATTTCTTTTAAAGTTTTGCAGAAATTTCTTTTGAAGCTCTCTCTTCATTTTGTCCCATCAGAAATTTCTTTTGAAGTTTTCTCTTCCTTTTGTCCCATCTTTGAATCTTTTCTTTCCACTCCATTGGCGAAAATTTTGCAAACATTTCCACCAATTGGAGGTGCTACCTTTAAGGTAAGTCTTTTCTAGCTTGACCTTTCGATCTTCTGATATGTCATGATAAACAATTACTCTCTCAAGAGAATTTTTCCATGCAACAAAATCATTTGGATCAAGGCTTCCTTGAAAATCTAGGATTTCAATGTCATAAGAGGCATTCAAATATGTCATGAGGAGGTTGTAGCCGCTGGACCACATCCAGTCAAAGTCTCAAGTTGTCTCTTCAACTAACAAATTTCATATCTTTGTGGATGATTTTGTTGGTTGCTATCATTTCTACCCATATAAGGGTGTAGATTTGCATCATCATTGAAATTTAAAGCATTTCCTCTTCCTCTACTTCCTCTTCAACCATTTCCTATTTGAGCCATATTAGAAATAGGCCACCAAATAAAAGAGTAAAATGAGTTTGAGAACAATGGTCAAACCAGATTTATAGTTTTTGAGCCAATCTTGGTCAGTGAAAGACAACCCCATCTTTTAAAGATGGATTTAAAGGTTCAAATGGTTTTGAATGGTGGTTAACTCGGGTTTATGTTCCTAATCGTCTGAGACTTAGATCTGAGATGTGGGTAGAGCTTTTTTCTTTGTTTGGTCTTTGTAGGCTGAATTGGTGCTTAGGTGGGGATGTTAACTTCATCTTTTTAAGAATATGGATCTAGGGGTTCAAATGGTTTTGAATGGTGGTTAACTGGGGTTTATGTCCTAATCGTCTGAGACTTAGATTTGAGATGTGGGAAGATATTTTTTCTTTGTTTGGTCTTTGCATGCCAAATTGGTGCTTGGGTGGGGATTTTAATGTTATTAGGTTGGTGTTCGAGAAACTTAATGGTTCAAGAATTACTAGGAGCATGAGGGAATTTGACAATTTTATTAGGGTATGTAATTTATGTAATCCTCCTTTGGATAATGCTGTATTTACTCATTCCAATATGCAGGAAAGAGTGGTTTGCTCTAGAATTGATAGATTTCTTTTCTCTAAGGAGTGAGGACCTTTTCTCTTCAAGTTAGCTGGGAGGTTATTCCTAGGATTGTGTCAAACTGTTTTCCAATAATGATTGAGAGTTGTTTTTCTAAATGGGGTCCTACACCTTTTAGATTTGAGAATATGTAGTTGGAGCATCATCTTTTTAAGAAGAATTTTGAATCTTGGTGGAAGGAGTGAAATTCAGAGTTGAGAAGGATTTAAATTTATGAGGAAACTTAATTTGGTTAAATAGAAAATTAAAGTTGGAATAAGGAGGTCTTTGGAGATATTAGGGTAGTCAAGGATTCCATTCAAAAAAGAATTGGTGAGTTATATATGCTAAGATGAGTGGTTCATTAAATGAATCCTTGAGAAGTGAGATGTGCGAGCTTATGAATAAATTCTAGGAGGTTTTGTTAGGGAAGAAGTTTCATGGCGCCAAAAGGTGCCAAGAAGTTCGATATTGGTGCAGGTTCAGTTGTGGATGAGGAGTTTCAAATTGTTCGGGAAGTGTTTAATTTTTTTCCTCATTGTATTCTTCGGAAGGCATAGAGAGGTTGGGAATTTAGGGGTTGGAGTGGAGTCTTACTGGTGTAGAGAGTGCTTATAGGTTAGAGCGACCGTTTGATTTAGTGGAGATTAAGGAGGCTATTTTTGATTGTTGTAAAAATAAGGTGCCTGGTCCGGATGGATTTTCTATGTACTCTTTCAAGGCTAATTGGGATGTCATTAAAGATGATTTTTTGAAGGTTTTTGTTGAATTTTATGAGAAGGGGGTTGTTAATACTTGTACCAATGCTACATTATTTGTCTTATTCCTAAAAAAGAGAGTTCCATAAATTGAAAGGATTTTAGACCCATTATCTTAGTTTCATCGTTATATAAGGTTTTGGCAAAAGTTTTATCCAGAAGATTGATTGCCATCCATAGTGATACTATTTCTTACACTTAGGGTGCTTTTGTGGAGGGACGTCAGATTTTAGATTTGGCATTAATAGCTAATGAAGTGGTTGAGGAATATAGGTTTTGTGGAAAGGAGGGTTTTCTTTTTGAAGAGGTTTTTGAAAAGGCATGTGATCATGATAGTTGGTATTTCTTGGATTTTGTGTTAGAAAATAAAGAATTTGGGCCTAGATGGAGGTATTGGATTAGGGGGTGCTTTAATTTTTCAGTTGTGGTTAATGGTAAGCTAGAAAATACATTTAGGGCATCTTGAGATCTTCGTCATGGAGATCTGTTTTCTCCTTTTCTATTCACATTGGTTGTTGATATATTGGGTAGGTTGGTGGATAGAGCTATAGGGCATAGTTTGTTGGAGGGATTTTCTATTGGGAGGGAGAATGTTTCTGCCTAATATACAATTTGCTGATGACATTCAGTTTGCATTGGGAAATGAGCATAATCTTCTTAATCTTCAGTCTATTCTTCAGGTTTTTGAGTTGGTATTGGGGTTGAAGGTGAATATGAATAAGTGTTCTTTAGTGGGTATTAATTGCACATATGATAAGTTGATTAGATTGACGAGTCTATTTGGTTGTTCATTGGAAAATTGGCCTTAGAAGTATTTAGGGTTACCCTTGGGTGGGGGAATCCTAATTCTGAGTCTTTTTGGAGTCTTGTCTGGGGAAAGATTGGATGGGTGGAAAATACTTTACTTTCTATGGGAGGTAGGCTTATTTTGATTCAGTCTGTGCTGTCTAGCATTCCTATTTATTACATGTCTTTGTTGAAAATTGCTATTAGTATGGCAGGAAGAATTGAGAAGATGATGAAGGAATTTGTGGGAAGGGTATGGGGAGGGGAAGAGAGATCATTTGGTGAGTTGGGATGCGACAGCTCGCTCCAAACTTAAGGAAGGTCTTGCTGTGGGAAATATTATTGCTAGAAACATGGCATTATCTGGTAAATGATTATGGAGATTCCCAAATGAAAGAAATTCATTATGGCATGCAGTTATTAGGAGCAAAAATAGGATTAGGTTGGATGGTTGGGATTCTGTTGTTGAATTTAGGGTCTCTTCTTGATGTCCTTAGAGGTTCATTTCTCAAGGGTTGTTTCATTTCTTGTCTCCTACTTCGTTGGTAGTGGGCAATGGTGAAAGAATTTGGTTTTGGGAGGAAGTTTGGTGGAGGGATATTTTTTTTTTGATGTCTGGTTTGCTTGGCTGTATAGTTTGTCTCTTGCTCATGGGGTTTTGATTTGGGGATTGGTTTCTTCTTTTTTTAAGTTAGTTGGGATTTTCAGTTTTGTAGGTCCAATGATAGGGAAGTGTTGGAACTATGTTCTTTGCTTTCAATTCTTTAGGGTGTGATGTTGAGGTCAGCGGTTCAAGATAGGAGGAATTGGCTTCTTCTTTTTCCTTTCTTTGGGTTGTTTTTCTTGTAAGAATTTCTTGGAAGTGTTGCTTGAGGATCCTTCTGTTCCTTGTTTTCCTCTTTTTCAAGGTGGTTTGGAAATCTAATGTGCCTTGTAAGGTTCAAGTCTTTGCATGGACTTTTGGCTTTTGGAAAAATTTATGCAAATGATATGTTTCAGAAGAGGAGACCTTCATAGTGCCTTTCTCCTCAATGGTGTATATTGTGTAGAGAGGCGGCGGAAAATGTGGATGATTAGTTTTTGCATTGCTTAGTGGGGAGATTTTTGTGGGTTTGGCTTTTCAAGGTGTTTGGGATATCATGGGTTTCGCCTGGGGTTTGTATTAGTCTGCTCCTTTTTGATGTTGGAGGTATTAGATTCCAAGAAGGCCTCAATTTTGTGGAGTTGTGTTACTCCTGCTATCGTTTGGGTCCTTTGGTTGGAAAGAAATGTAAGGATTTTTAAAGATAAAGCAGAGGATGTGGGGAGTTTGTGGGATTGAGTTTCCTTTTCAGCTACATTTTGAGTGTCTGTTTCTAAAGTCTTTTCAGGGAATTCTTTGTTTCTTATTGCTTTAGATTGAATGGTTGTTTGTGGTGTAACTCTTTCCTTCTTCTTTCCTTTTGCAGGATTTCTTGTCCTCTCTTGTATTTGATTTGATTTGATTTTTTTTTTTTTAAATTTTTTTTAATGAAATTACATCTTTGTTGCTGATAAAAATGAAATTAAAAAAAAGAAAAAAAGAAGAGAACTCTAGCACTGGTGAAAACACCTTGTCAAGCTAGACACCTTAACTGTAGCAACTAAAACAGTCAAACACAGGAAGGCTACACTACCAAAAAAAAAAAAAAAAAAAAAAATGGAAAAAAAAAAGACAGACAAAAATCAGCGTTAGGTCTTGATCTGCTGTAGTAAGCCTAGCCCATGTGACTCAAGAACAGCAATAGGTTCAATTGGTTTCGAAGACGAGATCAACATATTTGACTATTTGTTGAGCTAAGAAGTTTGAACACAGAGTAGTTGCGAACCCTAGGCTGTAATCGTGATTGCTAATCTTGGCTTAGATCATGGTATTAAATATCAAGGATATCAGCGATATATCACTGTATAAAGTAATAAATATCGTGATATTTTGCGATATATAGAGAATATCAAGTATATCGAATATATCCATGATGTCTCCCATGTTATCGCAATGTTTCCACGATGTTTTCTCAACATATTGTCGATATATTGAGGATATATAGAATCCTTGCGATTTTTTGTTTTTCTCCCAACAGTAAACTCTGCAAAAGGCAGCTGTTTGAGCAGCTTTTTATCCTTTCTAGAATTAACTTTTTGACTTTTTCGTCCATGATTGTAGGCTGCCTTTAGCGTTTTGTCCCTTCAAAACTTAACTTTTTTTGACTTTTTGGTCCATGTTTTCAGGCTGCCTTAAGCCTTCACTCCTTCAAGTGAAGCCTTCTCATTTTTTTTTTTAATTTATTTTTTTCTGAATTTGCAGCTGGTTAGCAGCTCTCCTTTTTATATTGTTTTATATTTTATATTTTTGGTTTTGTAGCTGGCCAACAGCTCTTTCCTGGCACCTATGCCCTATGGCTTGTCTAAAAGGACCAAAGATCCAAAAAAAAAAAAAAAAAAAAAAAAAAAAAAAATTTCACAAGGTTCATACTTTCTCATATTATATATAGTCCACTCCCACACATAATAGAAACATAAATCCCATCCCTGTATCTCAATTCTCAAAGTCAAGTCATAAACATAACTAGCCATGGTTCAAAGTCTTGCTCAATATGGATGAGATCTTGCCAGGTTAACCCGGTCTTGTTTAGGGGCGAGATGATATCTGAGAACGAATCAAATATATAGTAAGATTTTATTTTGAAAAAAATGAAATCTGAATGAATGCCCATCGATTAAATGTATACTTGATCATTGATAGGTTATATTTATTTGTGTTATGTGTTACTCCCTCCGTCCCACGAAGATAGGCTATTTTTGCAACTTTTTTTTGTTGGGAATTGAATCAGAGAAAACAAGAATGCGGAAGAAAGTAAATAACAAAAATTTCATTCAATTCCTTAAAACCATGAATCTGATTGTGATATAATACAAAACAATAAAACCCTAATTACAAAGAGAGGGTTTAGAACTTACAGTAGGTCCTTAAGACGATTGATTGATCTTTTAACGAACAAAAATCTAGCAGCACAAATGTCCTTGCCTCTATGGTATCCACATCAAGCAAAAGTCTTTCAAGTTGTCTTCTAGTTCTCCTTAGGGTTTGCTAGAATGGAGAAGAAGAAGAAGAGAGAGAGAGAGAGAGAGAGAGAGAGAGAGAGAGGCTTTCTCAAACTTGGGCTAGAGAGAGAGTGGAGTGAATTATTGTGTGTCAAAGCACTTGCTAGTGTGCTTTATATAGACACACAACAAGGGCTGGCCCTAGGGGAATCCCACTCTAAGTGGGATTTGCAATTTTCTCAAATTGCACTTTAACCCCTCCTTTTTACATCAAATGCAAGTATGACCCTTTAGAACTTTTCTCAATGCACTTATGCCCTTTCTCTCACAACTTAAAGTCCCTCTTCACTTATTGGTGTGTGACCCATTGGGTTCACAACATTTAGTAGTAGGTAATGGCACAAAGAGTGCCCAATGGAACACTTTTCATTAAGGGTCTAATTGGAATACCTTCCAATTCCTTAATTGATTATAACTTACTTATATCAATTAGGGCTTTACTAACCATGAGTAACACCTAGCATGGCTCATGGTGTGGTCCTAAAATGAAGTGAAATAAAATCATACAAAGAACCCTTCAGTTACAGTTAAGGTTACAATTACATCCTTCTATCATACACAATGTCTCTGATTGAACTAATAGGACATAGAAGTCTGTCAATTCCCTAGTTCAATGCTTGTATAATCATTTACAAATATCAACTCATTGATGCACTATGAAAACTCCTTTCCATAGTCATCCTACCATGGCCATGGAATTTCATGAGTTATATTAGTAAATGCTATGTGAGGCATTCTCTCCCTTTTACTAGAAGTGATAGATTCTTTATTGATCACTCATATGCCTTCATATATGAAACAGTAGGGCCAATGAACACCCTTGTAGACTCCATTGGAATAGTATAGTCAGTGCTATCAAATTTCTAAGGCTCCATGCATAAGACAACCATGGTGTCTTAGGTCTAAAGATTACTTGTATCACTGCAACTATGAGAAACTAATTGACAGGCAGATAAAACTCCATTCAGTTTATTTCAAAAAGCTTTGGTCACATTCAGTGTACCTGTTTATATTAAACAGGCACCCACATGTTGGTTTTAGTGTTTTCTACACAAATAGCTTGAGACTAGCTATCCTCCTATAGAGCAAACCTAACATGTGCTAATCCTATGGTTCATTATTGTCCATCATAGTGAACTTTCAACTAGGAATGATTTAGGAGTTAATTACAGAGATATATATACAGTCTCATAATCACAACTCTTTGTGATTTGATATTCTCAACTTTAACTCCATGGACATATCATGCAAATATAAAGAATAGAATAAACATGATAGAATAAAGCCCTTTATTAATTAATAATAAATGTGACATACAATAAATGAAATCCTATGATTGTTCTTTATCCCTAAGGCATCATCTCTATGATTGGCTATAGGGCATACAACTAACATTTTTGTCCCAAAATGTTTGGCCATTTTGAAAAGTCGAATCATATATATATATATATATATATATATATTTGGATTTTCCTACACTACCCTTTCTTATTTCAAGAATTACTATTCACACAACCCATTAACAATTAGTAGGAAAGGGTATTTTGGAAATATGAAGTTTAATAAATGAGAAGTCAATGCAATGATGGCTTTTCTTAGATTGTGTAGTTAGGTTTGTAAATTTGGGTTAAGGTTAGATATGAGAGAGAGGAGAGAAAGAGAGAGGGGAGAGAAAAAGAAGAAACATAAAAGGTTTAGGGTGTGTGATTGACCCTTCACCTCTAACATATTATTTATATATATGAGAGAAAACACAAATTACAAAACTACCCTTAAGTAAATAAAGGAATAACAAACTTAATAACTCTAACACTCCCCCCTTCAAGCTGGAGCGTACAAATTAAACATGCCTGGCTTAAAAGACAACTGCTGAAAAGAAGGACGAGCGAGAGGCTTTGTGAGTATCAGCTAGATCGAACATTCAGAGTAATAAGCTCATTTTGAAGTAACAAATCCCAAATAAAGTGACAATCCACTTCAATATGCTTGGTGTGCTCATGAAATACAGGATTATTGGCAATAAAAACAGCAGCCTGATTGTCACAATATATCTTTAAAGGAACAGAAAATCAATACCAAGGTTGCGAAGGAAAGCACGAACCCACGACATCTCAGAAGCCGTATGAGCCATAGCTCGATACTTAGCCTCGGCACTAGAACGAGTAACAACATCTTGCTTTGTACTTCTCCAAGTATTCAAATTTCCACCAACAAAGGTACAATGACCAGAAGTAGATCGCTGATCAAAATGGGAACCAACCCAATCGGCATCACTAAATCCAATGATAGATAGAGAAGCAGAAGGTTTGTATAAAAAACCTTCGACTAAGGAAACCTTCAGATAACGGAGAATATGACACAACATCAAAATGAGGTTGTCAAGGAGTATGCATGTACTGACTAACTACACCAACAACATAAATAATGTCAGGACTAGTAACAGTAAGATAGATTAACTTCCCAACCAACCTACTATATCAAGCAACATCAATAAACACAGCACCCTGTTCACTATTAAGTTGAACAGACGAATCCATAGGAGTATCCATAGGCGGGGAGCCTAAGAGATCGGTCTTAGATAAAAGGTCAAGAACATATTTCCGTTGGGAAAGATGAATACCCCGAGATGACCTGAGCAACCTGAATCCCAAGAAAATACCAAAGTATTCCCAAGTCCTTAGTATGAAAATGTTGGCTCAAATAATGCCTCAAATCAGCAATATCCAGCGGAATCACTCCCAGAGATGAGAATATCATCCACATAAACAATCAAAACAATGGTGCCACCAGAGGAATGGCGAACAAAATTGAATGATTAGAATTAGAATAGAACACTGAAAGCCATTCTTAAGAACAATAGCACTGAATCGATTAAACCAAGCTCAAAGAGACTGTTTTAGACCATACAAGGCTTTCTTTAGTCGATAGACAAGAGGTGCATTCCTAGCAACAACATATCTAGGCGGTTGATCCATATACACTTCTTCTTGAAGATCACCATGAAGGAAGGCATTCTTGATATCAAGCTGATACAAAGGCCTAAGAACAATTAACAGCCACTGGGAGAAGGATACAGACAAAGTTGAGACGAGCGACAGGAGAAAAGGTCTCCAAATAGTCAATACCATAGGTTTTTGTATGGCCTTTTGCAACCAACCACGCTTTAAGGTGTTCAATAGAATCATCAGGAAGATATTTAACAGTATAAACCTAACGACAATCCACTGTCTGTTTGTCGGGAGGAAGAGGAGTAAGCTCCCAGGTTTGGTTCTTGTGAAGAGCGCTTATTTCCTCATCCATAGTTTGTTTCCATCGAAAAGAAGATAAAGCCTGTTGATAAGACGAGGGAACATAAATAAAAGACAAAGAACAAGCAAAGGACTGCAAACAAGGTGAAAGATGATTATAAGATAAGAAATGAGCAATAGGGTGTTGTGTACAAGTCCTTTTACCTCAACTGTAGAGCAATAGGTAAATCATCGGTGCTCGAGGAAGAAGGAGGCAACATAGGATCCTTAGATTGAGGAGCGGTAGGAACAGGGTCATAAGAAACAACACGCCTATCTTGAGATCGTTGGTATACCTGCAATGGAAGGCTAGACAGAGCTAAGGGAACTGAAGAAGGGACCACAGTTTTAGACATGGGCATCGGAAGAATAGGAGATGGAAGAGAATGCTCCCCCTCACGAGAAATGAGATCAGAAAACAGACCCTCACCTATGAGGAAAAGAATGAGGTAGACAAAAAAAGTGACATCAGCACTCATAAAGTATCGACGAGAATCAGGACTTTAACAACGATAGCCTTTCTAGGTACTGGAGTACCCAAGGAAGATACATTTCCAAGCTCGTGAAGATAATTTATCCTAACCCAAATCTTGCACATGAACAAAAGCAACATTACCAAACACTGAGTGAGGGAGAAAGGAGGCTTATTAGGATATATGAGAGAAAAAGGGGACTTATGATTCAAAATAGTAGAAGGTGTTCTGTTAATGAGATAACAGGCAGTTAAAACAGCATCACCCCTAAAATGTTTAGGCACCTTCATATTGAACATTAAGGTGCAAGCAACATCAAGTAAATGGTGATTTTTTCGCTTAGCCACACCATTTTGTTGAGAAGTTTGAGAATAACTAGTATGATGAATAATGCTTCTATCAATGCAAAACGAATTCATAATGGTCTGAGTATACTCTAATGCATTATCAGATTGAAAGATCTTAATACGTTTATTAAATTGATCAAAAATTTCATTGTAAAATTGAAGAACAATTTTAGGCATTTCAGACCTCTCTTTCATTAGAAACAACTATGTCATTCAGGAATAATCCTCAATAAAAATAACAAAATAACGAAAACCACTCAAAGTGGCCAGTTCGAGACGGACCCCAAATATCTGTATAGACCAAGATAAAGGAGGACTCAGACCGATGATCATGGTTACTACTGGGAAAGGAACTACGGTGGTGCTACCCTAGCTGACATGCCTTACACTCTAACTTAGATATAGGACTCAATAAAGGAATAGCCATCTTCAGTTTAGCCAAAGATGGATGACCCAAGCAGAAGTGCCATTGAAGAGGAGAAATTGTAGCAGATAAGGTGGATGAACCAAGAGACAGAGATTCACTGGGATCTAAAAAGTATAGACCATCCTTCTCATGCCCTGAACCAATCGTATTCTTGGTCTTGCGTTCCTGAAAAAGACAAGAACTAGGAGTGAAAAGAATTTCACACTGAAAAGATTTTGTTAACTCACTGACAGAAAGTAAATTAAAAGGAAAATCAGGAACATAAAGACTAGAAGGTAAAGAGAGAGAATTGGTAAGGATGGACAACACCTTGTCCATGAATGGGTTGAGAAGAGCCATCAGCTAACGCAACAGTATGGTTAATAGGTGTTAAGTTAGAGAAACAAGATGATAAACAAGAAATATTTTTGCTAGCACTGGAATCAATAATCCATGAAGAAGGAGAAGCTGCTACACACGCAATATTACCTAAATTAACTAAGGTAGCAGTAGAGGAGGAAGAAGGTTGTATAGAAGGGAGTGCAGTGCGCAAGTATTGGACGAGAAGCTTGCCAAGTTGAGTACTGAATGTATCATGAGAACCATAACTAGAGGAAGCAGATCCAACAGATGGGGGTTGTGACTGTACCATACTATGAAACTGTGCTACACCTTCACTGACTTGATTCACATAATTCGGCTTACCATATTTTTGAAAGCAATAAGGTTTAGTGTGATTTGTACCCCCATAGTAATTACACTTCCTATTACCACGTCCACTAACACGGCCACCACCACCACGAGAACTGCCAAGAAAATTAAGGCCTCCACGGCCACCGTGGAAACCATCACGGAATCCTCCATAGCCTCCACTGTTAGAGACCAAGGCAGTAGTCTCTGAAGAAGTAATAGTGGAACTAGTCAAGGGAGAATGTTGTCCTAGGGAAGAACGCAATAGCCGGGAATAGGCATTAGCAGCCATAGGTAAGGTCTCACTCGCAAGGATCTTATCTTTAAAGCCACGAAGATCAGAGTCCAAGCTAGCAATCATAAACTCCTCTCGTTGCTTCTTTTGCTGCTCTAAATCAGTGGTAAAAGGCCTATGCTGCAATAATTGATCCCACAAATTCTCAAGTGTGCTATAATACTCAGCTAAAGGTTTCCCAGACTGTTTGGTAATGAAAATTTTCTCATAGAGCTCAAACACACGAGAAACATTACTCTAATGAGAAAATGAATATGCAATGGAGTCCCAAATTTTTTTGGAGGAATCACAAAATTCAACTATGGTAGCAATATCGGGATCTATACTATGCCATAACAATCCCACAACAGTAGAGTCCTCACAAATGCAATCTTAATAAGTGGGATCACTAGCACTAGGAGGATTGCACGTAAATAACTCTAACTTCATGTGCCCAAGCCGTGTAATTCAGACCATTCAACTTTTTCGAAGTGATAGATTTAGGCAAATCATTGTTAACATTAAAATCCAGGGAGTTTTCCTTCAGGCTTAGTACTGGATTTCTCTTCTTCCACCTTCAAAACAAGGTGCAAGCAACAAAACCAAGTTTAAAAATACCAAACAAATCCTTAAATTGGTCCAAGGAACAATATCAGCCTTCAGACCACAAGAAGAGCAACAAACAGAGTTTAGGGGACACAAACAGCCTTGAAAAACACCAAATCAGATAAAAAAACAGCGTTCACAAACAACCAATCTTCAAATCCAACCTTTACACTCAACAAATCAGATCAAAAGAAGGCTACAGCCTTCACACCAAAACCACAAGAGGTTCACAACATTATGAGCCAAGCTGCCGTCCTTATAATCACACTAAAAATCAAATAACATCTGTCCAAAGGTCAAAACCACATCAAAAATCGACAAGGATCACCTAATCGGCACCCAAGGACACTACCCCAAGCAATAGATTTGAGCCAAAATCCAAAAAACTAGGGTTTCAAAAATATCGCACCAAAATCTGAAAAATAGAAGAAAAATTTAAAAACCATACCAAACGATCTTGGATTGCAATAAAACTCCACCAGAAAATTCTCCTAGGTGAGTCGACCAGATTCTGAGGGGCAACTCACCCTGCTGACGTCAACATCTACTTGATGATGTCAGTAGGGCTGTCCTTGTTCTCATGCTGTGTTCTTCTTCTCTGTCTTCAAATTTATCATGCCAAGGTTGATTATTTTGCTCTGATACCGAGTTAGGTTTGTAAATTAGGGTTAAGGTTAGATACAAGAGAGAGGAGAGAAAGAGAGAAGGGAGAGAAGAAGAAGAAGAAATGTAAAAGGTTTAGGGTGTGTGATTGACCCTTCACCTCTAACATATTATTTATATATATGAGAGAGAACATAGTACAAAACTACCCTTAAGTAAATAAAGGAATAACAAAATAATAGCTTAATAACTCTAATATGCGTGTTTTGTCAAACTCGGCCTATCTTTGTGGGATGGAGGGAGTATTATTTAAGGTATCCAAAACCTAATTATAGACTTAGTGTATTTTTAATTTTGCTGTAAGGCTTGTTTTGATATTTTTGACCATATTTTGTGTCCCAAGTTATTTGTTTTGCTTATTTAATGGTTCCAATATGATTTTCCTATGTTTTCTGATTATTCTATAATTTTTTTTGAATTTTTTAAAACATTTGTTAATGCGTAATGTTACGTCTTGCCCGAAACATGACTGAGATGACCGAGATTGAAACGTGATGATGACCGAGATCGAGACTTTAAACCATGTAACTAACACATACTTATTTTATATACATTTAAATTTGTATAACTTTGTATCATATATTTACTCATACCCTATACAACACATACTTGTATTATACACATTTAAATTACAATCTTTTGAGCCTAAATTGTTTATTAGAGTCTATATCATTATTTTTTAGAATTTCAATAAAAATATCTGTGTTTAACTAATAATATCTATTATATCTCTACATTGATATTGATATTTTCGATATATCCGTGTTTTTGGACCCTCGATATATACATTGATACCGATACTTAAGTCCTTGACTGAGATTTGATCCTCGAACTGCAAATTTTGCACAGAATTCTAGTGCAACTTCAATCTTAGATCTTGATCAGCACTATGACTCAATTTCGAGCCCTAGCATCCTCGAATCAGAGTTGTGACTAATGATACACCTTCAAAATTCACTGTTGTATAAGAAAGAAGTTTTGATTTGAACTTTACTGCAATTACAGGCTTTGATCAGGCCAAGGAAGGACTCGTAACTACAATCGAATCTTCAAACTTTAATTTCGAGCCCAAACAAAGCTTCAATTGAAGCTAAACTGCAAGCACAGGAGTAGACTAGCACAGAACAGCATTCGATCAAGCCTAGGCCCTAGGCAAGGCTTTGATCATTGTAAGATAGAGAAGTAATCCTTCAAGTGAACTCCTTTGACTTTCAATTGAAACCCTGAGGCCAAAGAAGCTTCGACTGTGCATAGACCACTAAATTGAGAAACTCTAGGTTGAATGGTGTTGTAGGAGTTTGATCTGGTGCTGAACTCAAACAAAGTTAGAAATTGAAGCTATACCAGCTATAATCACTTTAGAACATATCACAAAGGCTTTTCCTATTGCTGTAATTTGAAGCTTTGACCAAACCCTAGGATAATTTTGATCCAAAAACTAGGTTCTAGTGGAGCTTCACTCATGAAAATTGGCTTTGACTGCTACAACAGAAGTCTTCAACCACTGCTAATGGTGTTGTGAGCACTCCTAGCAAACCCTAGGGGTGTTGAAATCGTTCAAAATCACACTTGAAACTGTGATGTCATGGTCTCAAAGCCTTCTGAGACAAGACGTGAGGATGTTACAAGGTTGTCTTGCCATTTTCTCGGCACAGCTGGAATGCTAAGATCTCACCGTTGTATATCGTGACGAGAAAATGGCAGGTGAAACCATGTGAAAAATGCAGCATTATTGCTCTTCGTTCTCTGTTGCAGTGTTGTTGCTTTCCAAAAGCACAAACCCCCAACTCCAATAGGTTAGAAGAAGAGAGTAGGGAGTCAGAACTAGGGAGAAACTCAATAATTTTATAAGAAAAAGAGTTATGGAGCCATTGATCTGAGAACTTACCTCCTAGAGTGGTGTGTCGATGGAGTCCTAGTGCTGGTTGCAAGTCGGCGGTGGAGTGGTGGTCGTTATTTGTGGCATAGTTCGTCATCGGAGAGTGTCTTTGAAGTCTTGAGTCTGGACTGTTAGTGTTAGGCTTAATTGGAGCAGTGGAACTTGGTGACTAGATGAGGTGAGGATGTGAGGTTCCTTAGACTCTTCAAGAGAGAACTAGAGAAAACATTATTACTTATTAGGTCCCCCTCGTTCCCTTATAAATAACCTTGTTTAGTTATTAAAGCTATTTTTTTTTCCTGGTTTTAAAAATTGGAAGAAATCACAAGATACAAGTTCTAGACAGAACATTGTTTTAATTCATATTTTTTTCTTCATTTTTTATGTTGTCATATTAAAATTATATATTTAAATAAAAAATTTCTACTTAGCTTGTTTTTGGGGTTCTAAGAAATGGAAGAAATAAAAAGAGACAAGTTCTTGGCTGAGAACTTGCTTTTAATTCACTTTTTCCTTAAATTTTTGAGATGTAAATATTGAGTTTCTTTCTACTTACACAGTGCGTTGCGACCTGTTTTGGCTTTTAACCATTTTATCTAACATAGATTATCTGTTTCGCTGGTTTTATGCTTTTCTAATATTTTCATGATTTTCCCAGATTTGTTGGAGCCTTCTTACATACACAATGTTGTGTCTCACCTGAGACGTGATGAGATGGTCGTGCCTGTGATGACCGTGACTGATACGTGATAGTGTCTATGACCATGGCTGGGGCAAGAGATCATCATCTCAAATCTCAACTCAGCATAGAGGAAAACAGAGCACATGTTCAAATGTTAGGTCTCTGATACCAAATGATGAGCTTTTACACAAAAAAAAAAGAAAAAAAAAAAAAGAAAAAAAAAAACAAGGAAACTAGTAAGAAAGCGAGAATAGAAGAGAGGGAGAGAAAAAAAAGAAGAGAAAATTTGATTTCAAAGAGAAGAAGTGCTCTTAGCTCTCTACAAAAATTACAATCCAGATTATTCTGGAAAATCTAATATCAGTAACTAATAACAGCCGTTATATAGGGATTAAAGGTTTTAATGGACCAAAATATCTCTAACTAGTTAACTAACTTAGCCCATAAGTTAATAGAAGCTAATACAAACTATTACAACTAATACAAGCTAATACAAGCTTGTAGTAGCTTGTGCATGTGTGTATATATATTCTGGTCATATAGAGTTCCTGGGGTTGGAACACCCTGGTTTCCAACATTTTCTGTTTTGCAGAAATATATTTATATATTTTTAAAAGTTGCTGTTAATTTGGTTTAGATGTGGAACTTAAGTTTGGGATTGGTAATAAAGTAATTTTTGTTATGTTATCTCTGTTATTCTTTATTTGTTTGGTGTTGCTTTTTATTTATCTGTTAGTTTAATTTATTGTCTGTTATTATTAGTTGAACTAGTGGTGAACCTGTGCGATGCATGGGAAAATATTTAATAAAAAATAATAATATAAGAATACTTATAACAAACATTATAAAATTTACATTAAAAATTAAGAGTAATCAAATTGTTATTTAAAAGCACTTTATTTACAATGTTTTTTAATCAGAACAACTTACCAACCTTATCTATTTATCAAAGCATGCAATCACAAAAGATAATCAGCAATTAACTAAAAAGTTAAAAAGAGAAAATATTTATACATACAGACGCATTCTAAGGCTTTATACTGCCCGCTACAAAAGGTTCAAAATCAAGAGCTTCCCACTGGATGCAATTTTGGCTTAGCCCAGGATTGTCAATGTATGTGCCTCTTCCCAATTCTTAACCACTCTCTTTCCTGTTATCGGTGTTCTTCAAGTTACCGCTTCAATAGCTTTTTACAGGGTGCACTTTTGGGAACCCTTGGATTGGCATCTCCTTGGGTTGCCTATTTATAAGCCTCCTCACATCTTAACCATCAATAACCACCCATTGTATTGACAACATGTGTAATGTTTTGAAAAAAGTGCAAATTGCAAATTGTGCTGGAACCATTGCAAATTGCGTTGTTCAAGAGGCTTGAAAAGGTAATTGTCCTTAGATGTTGCCATATGGCAGCCTTGAACATTGTATTATATAAATATTGAGTTTTGGTTTGTTTTTGGCCTTTTCATAGTCATCTAAAGTGCTAGGAATTGATTATATTTTCAAGAAGTTGTTACTGCCTATGGGGTGCATGCTATGATGTTTATTTATTTATTTATTTTATTTTATTTTAACGTGCTAAGTTCTGGAGGAATTTATTTTGTTTGTTGGTGATTGATTTTATTTTTTATATATTGAAATTGGAGACTTAGAGGAATTCTAAGAATTCAATTGTAGTCTTCCAGTAGTGTTAAATTTTTCTTTCAATGAAAAGTGTACGGAATTTGAAAATTTGAATGAAGTAGAATAACTCAATAACTTAAGGATGATTTAGTTATTTTTCTAGTCAGCTCCCTGTGCAACTTCTTGCTGCTTAGGTGAGTGCTTGGGCCACGTTCAATTTTATCAGCCATTGGTTCCCTTGGCTTTTTGTCATCATTGGCAGTGTGGAGAGAGAGAGAGAGAGAGAGAGAGAGAGAGAGAGAGAGGGGTGGCTGATTGTTGTTGCAACCTTACATATGATTTCGTTAGTTTTGTTTATGACAGCAACTGAAAAAAATATTTAATCTTTATGTCAAATGCCATTTTTCTTTTATAATTATAATTTCATGTTGTGGAATATTTGAATAATCACGAACGCTAAGGGCTTGTTTGGTTGTCCATTTTGAAATTAAATAATTCAAGAAATTTTGCATAGTATTGAAGGCACACTCCATCATCTTGAATTAACAAATTCAACAAAATGATAGTTATCATCACAAATAAGAGTGGTAATTCAAAATAGTGGTATTTCATGAATTCCTTAAAATTGACTCTACAACATCAACTATGGTAATAAGTTAATAACTACAAAATTTTAAAATATTCTAATTCAAGGTGATAGATTTATGCCTTCAAACCTATGTAAAATTTCTTGAATTGTTTAATTTCGAATTGTTAAACCAAAATGGCCCTAATTGATGTCAAAATACAGAGAATTTTTTATTTTATATTGTAGGAAAGTTTGTGATAATTGCATGTCTATGGTTTCACGATTTTGTTGGTCTCCATGGATTGCAGTTACTTGAAAAGGGGAGTTAATGATCGTGGATGGGTTGCAAACGACGTTGAAACAGAACAAATAGTGCTTGATGAAGAAGCTGGGTCATGCAGGGGAAAAATGAGTTCTGTTGTGCAGATGCGGGGTTCAATCCCCCTTTTCTGGTCTCAAGAAGCTTCAAGATTTAGTCCCAAACCTGATATAATATGTGAGAATGTCAAATTATTCCATTTTAATTATTTTGTTTCTAAGTCTTGTATTGAATCCCATTTGCATTATTTATAACTTCTTGTAGTGAAGCTTGTGATTCTTGTTTCCTGTTTGAGTCAGTGCAGAGATATGATCCTACATACCAGGCAACCAAATTGCATTTTGAAGATCTGGCAAAGAGATATGGCAATCCAATTATTGTGCTTAATCTGATCAAGGTTTAGTTTCTAATCATTCTTAATGGCTGCCTAGCATTAAGATATAATTCTGTTTGTTTTTTAGGTTATTTTAATTCTTTTACATTCATATAGTGTTTTTGATGTTGGAATTTGGTAAGTTCTCGTGTTGGATTCAATTAAGTTATTCATGTTTGGGATCTCTTTTGGATGATTTATTATTTTCAAATTAGACTTAGCAAGACTGGCTGATATTGATGTGAATATGTATTGCATTTTGTTGTTTCAGTTAGTAATGCACAACTTCTAGTAACTTTTCTTCTTCTTTTTTTTTTTTTTTTTTTTTTTTTTTTCTGCTAATGGGAGTTCTTTTATATGGTGCTTTCCCTGCTGCATTGTTTCTAATTTGCTTTGATTGTTTACTTGGTCTAAATCATCATTAGATTCGGAATGTATTATGAATATACATCTATTGGAGAACAAGCACCTTTTGTTTTCAAATAAGTACGAACTAAATCGATGGGATATTATATCATACATTCTGTTAGATTGCAGAAAGCTTGAGATTACTATTACAGTATATTCTTCAGCATATGAACAGAAAGTAGTGACCTGATTGTGCTTGGATATTCAATCAAAATGGAATGTCTTTGTATCATGTTCCTTTAGTCTTTGGTCTTTCATGTGTGATATATATGTGTGTTTATATATATACACATATTTTCCATGTAGAGGTGTAAATGAGCCAAGCTGAGCTGAGTATTAGTGGTGCTCATGTTCAGCTCGGTTGACCATGAGTGATGTTTGAGCTCAGCTGGAATCAGGATGCCAATGCTTGAGGAGTCCCAGAGCAAGGTTCTCATTACCAGTTTTGGAAAACAATTCTTATCCACACATACACTAGTCATTCATTTCTTGGTGGTCATACAATTAAGAAATAACTTATTCAGAAAAAAGTACAATAATTATGAAAGTCTTTCAATACAAATAATATTTAAGTGAAATTAATTTCTGATGTAGTGCAGGTCCTGCAAGAGCTTTGTGTCAGACTTCGAATGTAAGCAAAAAGTATGACTTTCATCAAAATTACCCTAAATTTACAAGTTGACCAGTTTACAATACCCTTGGGATTTATTTTATTACACAATAACCACAGTTACCGAGATTTTTTGAGTGAAGTCTTTGATTGATTGATATCAGCTCGTACAAATAACGAGCTCAATATTCAAACTCAAGCTCGTCTAAAATATGCAATGAAACAAGATTTGATGAACTTTTTGCAAGCCAAACTTGAGTGACTCAGCTAATTTTTCAGCCCTACTACTGTGTCTGACTACTCTATTTTGCTGGTCTTTTGCAGAGTGATTATGGAAATATACTTTTTGAAGTGCGTTTTACTCTCAAGTTTCCAACCAAAGATGGCCCTCTCATTCATCTTTGTTTTTATTTGTCTATATTTTATCTCGTTTTTTTTTTCCCTTCTAATATTCTGAATTTTATGGTTTAAAGAAGTGGTATCTATTTATATTAATATTAAGACTAAATCTTTGAGTACTTCTTATATATTGTATATAGAAAAGGCACCATAAGAAAATACCTTCTTTTTATCTTTTCAATCTTTTTATTTACTCAAGTTGTATGTGTTCAGCTATTCGCTATGTACTCTTCTACTTTAATTTTGTAAATTATTTGTTTTCCTGGAGCTGATTTAGTTGTTCAATTGCAGACTGTGGAGAAAAGGCCCCGAGAAATGATGCTAAGGCGTGAGTTTGCAAATGCAGTTGGATACTTAAATCAAATTCTCACAGAAGAAAACCATCTTAAATTTATTCATTGGGACTTTCACAAGTTTGCCAAGACGTAAGCATGTAATGCTAGTCATGCAATGATCTTCGTTTTTTTTTCCTTTAAGCTAACTGTTCTGTTTGTTTGTTGTTTCCAAAGCAAGTCTGCCAATGTTTTGGCAGTTTTGGGTGCCGTTGCAAGTGAAGCACTTGATTTGACTGGTTTTTATTATAGTGGTAAACCTATCATCGTTAAGAGGAGAACCAAACAGCTCAGTCGAACAAGCACTGCGAGGTATTACATTTCCCGTAGTTATTGATGTACATTCATTTTGGCATTTACAGTATATACTTAGTTTTAGTTTCAGGCTATAAGTACTCAGATTTGGTATGAGATCTCTTTTGGGTTTGGAGCCATGTGATACTATTTTTATTTTTTTCTCACTATGTTTGATACTGACTACTCTCTAGTGCTTGGCTAATTGAAGAGTCATGATGTATAATTTAGTTATTTCTATCTATTCAAATATATTGAGATCCATCTTTCTGTGCACCTTTCCATGCTGTAGAATATTGTCCAATCATTTTTTTATTTTTTTTATTTTTTAATGTGGTTCTAAATATTTAGAAATTGAAAAATTGTTGAGCTTTCTATAAATTAGAGGACATAAATAAATGGGGCCAAATTATGAGCACTATACAGAGCATATTTTATAGAGAACGAAAAGAAAGCAAAATAAAGTCTTTAAATACCCTTGTTTCTTCTTAAATAGGTACCTTTCAAAATATTACGGGTATAGAATTATTTATTGAAGGGGAAAAAAATTGAAATTTCTATTTTTGAAAAATTACCATAAATGGTCTAAGTGTGCAAGTAGCATTTATGTATTGAATAATGTATCATATATATGAACCATAGACAGTTAAGATGTGAGACACAAATGTATTTTTCATGTAGAATGTATTGCATCATGTGTGGTAAGATTCTGACAACTATAATCATGTGTACGTAAAAGGAATAAAATAAGCTTACCTTTTGTTGATGCTTAACTTCATATTCTAGAACTTGGAATCACAAAGCGAGTGAGAATTTGGCAGTGGGAGTGGGGCTGTGCTTGTCCTGAGATGGGGTGTGTTAAAAGCGTCCAAGACAAACACACTCACACACACACATTACATTAGGAATAGAGAATAATTAACTTTCCCTATTTGTTTGAAATGTGTTTTTTTTTTTTTTTTTAAAATAGAAATTTTGTAAAAAATATATCAAAAATAAAATTTTTTTTATTAGAGAAGAATATCTGGCTTTTGTATAATTAAACTCTTATTTATTTGACAAATTGATAAAGGATGTAATTATTATTTATTTGTTGCAATTGTGTATGCTGATTGTGGATGTTGGTTTATTAATTTGTGCAACAAGACTAGAGACTAAGGTGATACTCAAATGCCCAACGAATGAAGGAAAGACTCTGGTACGCAAATACCTTTATAGAAGAACAAATGTGATATTTAAGTGCACCAACCATTATGATATCAAACTTAGGAGGCATACAATTAAACATTTGGAGTGAGTGAATGATTTGAGATTAAGATAATATACAATCCATTTCATTTTACGCAAGGAAGATTGTCATGCTGAAATAGGCCATGAGGTGAACCAAATAAAATGTGTTTGCAACTAGAAATTGAGGATGGTTTTAGAAGTAAAATTTTAATTTGGGGAATTATTTTAAAGAAAATCCGGCATGGTCCTATTTGTAATTAGGACAATACGAAGTTATCGACTACTTTAAAACCTGTGCAATTTAAATAATAAATTTAGAATCATACACTAATCAAAATTAAATAAGCTGGCATTCCACAGAATTCTATTGTCCATACATGCAAAATGATATACATCCAGGCTGATTAAATATTGTACAGACCATAAGAAGATAAGTAAATAAAGTCCACACAAACATCCGCATGCAATGCATGCTATGTCCCCATGCTAACCCTGATTAGACGCGTCTGTGTCCTCAAGGGAATCATCGCTACCTTGTTTAGAATCTGCGAAAAATATTTAAAAAGGGATGTGAGTAAAACTTAGTAGGTTACATTTTTCAAAGATTATACCAAGGTTTTAAAACCGATTTAAATGATTTATAACAATATAACTGAAATGGAATACACAGTTATTAAACTAAGAATTAACATAATTAACTAACTAATTATTATTTTATGGTGCCATATCACAGTAATTAAACTAATAATCCTCCCCGTATAAATGGGGCCCTCGTGTGTGTTGTAAGAGGAAACACGGTAAGACATCCCAACCCGAGACCGCAATAATCTGAAGAGGAAACATAACACGACATCCCTACCTGGGACTGCAGTAATCTTGTATTCGGGTTTACACTAAGTAACCTAGGATTAAGGATAGGAAAATACAGCACGATATCCCAATTTGGGACCGCAGTAGTCTTAGCTCCATTAGCCTACAAGATTACCACACAATAATTATTTCCATGTTTTATATCAAAATTCATATAACAAATTTCCACAACCATTTTTTTGATAAATGGTAAGTATAGTTTTTTAAAACACTTGTATAAAAGTGACTCGATATTTTTACAGCAAAAATATAGCCCAATAGGTTTCAAAACTAACCCTTTGCCCCCTGAAATCATACGAGGGTTATAAATACAACATGTATATAACAAAATGGGGTGTAGAAATCAAACCCTAGGTTTTCCAAACCCATAAAATTTATACAATTAAACCTCCCACACATGCAAAACATCAATTGTTACTTGTAAATATGTAAACCCACATGATTTATAGCCAACCCATGTGTACAATGATCTACAACCATGAAAATGCTCCTACCTCACAAACGGTCATGAGAAACGCAAATCCAAAGGTGTACGAGTGTCGATCAAGGTAGAAATCACAAGATTTCGGCGACGTGTGCTTGGATCTGGGCTTCCATGGCTTTGTCCCTCGCCATTGAGCTCCCTTCTTTCTCTCTCTCTCTCTCTCTCTCTCCCTCCCTCTCCTTCTCTTCTCGACTGGAAACATGGGAAGAAAACCCGTGAGAGTTAGGTTTTTAAAAAATATTAAGGGAGGGGCAAAATCGTCATTTCGCTTGTTAAAAAAAATCTCAACTACCATAGCCTAATTGATCGGCGTTGGGCACCCCGATTGGTTGGGGGTATGCAGAGAGGAATGGGGGTTTGCAGGCCATCACCAATTGATCGGCCCTATAAAATTTGCACTATAATGTGCTGAAAAGTGACCGAGGCATATTTCCATCCAATTTATGTTTAATCCACATGTGCAACATAATTTATAGACCAAAATGCATCAGGGTCATCGCAAAGATAAACCATGGAAGCTATTTTGTACTTTGTTAAGATGGACTAGTTTAGAGAGGAGTAAAAATACTTTCAAATGGATCAATAGGCATTAAAGATTTTAGACGAATTAGTTTGGTTACTAGTCGATGTAAGTCTGCAAGATTGTGGCTAAGGTTCTGTCCACAAGATTGAGAAAAGTCCTTAAAGAGACTATTTTCAAAGAGCAAGGAGCTTTTGTGAAGGTGAGGCAAATTTTCAATGCGATGCTAGTGTCTAATGAGATGGTGGAGTACAAGAAGTGTAAAAAAGTGGGAATCGTTTCTAAGTTGGATTTTGAGAAGGCTTATGATCTTGTGGATTGGGGCTTCTTAGACTTTGTATTGGATTGTAAAGGTATTGGAGTGAGATGGAGGAGATGATGCGAGGCTGCCCCAGCCTTGTGAATTTTGCGGTTATTGGCAATGGAAAACCTAGAGAGTGGTTCAACGCCCCAGGCAAGGATAAAAGAGATCTGCTTTCTCCATTTTTGTTTACCTTAGTTGTGGATGTGTTGAGTAGAAAGATTGCTAAAGTTGCGGAGGTGAAGTTAATGAGAAGTTTTGAGGTGGTCAGAGTTAAGAATCTCTCATATCCAGTCCGTGGGTGATACGGTTTTGTTTTCAGGAGGAGATGATGAAAATTTTGTGAATTTGGTGATTTTAGTTAGGTGTTTTGAGATGGTATTGGGTCTGAAGGTTAGAATGGTGATGAGTGCTACTACTATAGGGGGTACTAATGTGGAGTTGAGCAAGATTCAAAGATTTGCAAATTTGTTAGGGTGTGTGCTATAAGTGAGTGGTCCATGAAATATCTTGGAATGCCTTAGGTGGCAATCTAAGGTCTTGCAGTTTCTTGGATCAGGTTATTGAGAAAGTGGAAAGAGATTATATGGGCAGAAGGAGGAGGATATCTCTAGGGGAGATAGGCTTATGTAGTTAATTCTGATCTAGCTAACATCCTGATGTACTATCTTTCCCTTTCTAAGGTTTCAAAAAAATTGGCTAATAGGATTGAGAGGATGTAAAGAGATTTTCAATTGAAAGGGAGTGGTGAAGGAATGAGGGATACTTATTATCCCCCCCCGAAATAAAAGGAATGAGGGATCATTGGGTGGAATGGGAAGTGGTGTCCTGTTGTAAGAGCAAAGGTGGTCTTGGTTTGGGTAAAGTAATCCTTTGGGATTTGGATTCGATTGATAAATGGTTGTGGAGATTTTTAATTGAATAAAGTTCTCTATGGGATTTTTTTGATCAAGAGCAACTACAATATTCAAGAGAATGGGTGGGATTCCAAAATTTTGACTAGAGAGCTATTGGTGTCCGTGGAAATTCTTTTCTCAAAAGCTTCCTCGTTTTGTGAGTCATGTGAAATCTGATGTTTGGAAAAGGGCTCGTATTTGTTTTTGGTAGGATGTGTGGTTGGGGATAGCTCTTTGTCTGAGTTTTTCCCTTAGTTTGTATATATTATTGCAGTCAAAAGGTGCCTTTAAGGAGCTAGCCTCACTTTTGCTGTCTGTTCAACGCTTTTTTTTTTTCTTACCCCTTCTAGCCCTGATAGAAGAAGGTGGACTTGTGATTCTTCTGTAGTTTTCTCTTATAAATCTTACTTTGAGGCTATTGTTGAGCATTCTTCTATCCCTAATTTTCTTTCTACCATGCTGATTTGGAAAACGAAAGTCCCCCTTAAGATCATGGGTTTGCCTGTGGTGGCTGCTCATTAACGAACAAATACAAATGATTTGGTCCAAAAGAAAATAATGATGTTTTGTCTCTCCCCTCAATGGTATGTGTTTCGCAAGAATAGCGAGTCGGTAGATCATCTCTTTTTGCACTACGAGTTTTCTAGTGGTCTTTGGCAATGTCTTTTGACTAGGCAGGTTTATGTTGGATGAGACCATATCATGTTTCTAGTATGATCAAGCTTGATTTTCAGGGCCTTGGTAGGACCAAGAGGTTCAAATGTTTGTGGAGCTATGCAATTATGGCAGTTTTGTGGGTCTTTTGGTTGGAAAGGAATGTGGATTTTTAATGACAAGTTCAAAGAAGGGGATGGGTTGTGTAGGATAGAGTGTTTATTTTATTTTATTTATTTTTTTTTTTTGGGGGGGGTGTTGTTGGAGGTTATTCTTGGTTGTGCATAGGCTGAACAGGTTTTCAGTCAGGGTTTTTGAGGATGGATGTTTTAGTTTTTTGATGGCCTAAGGCTGTTTTTCTCTTTTGTTTTGTTGGACGATTGGATGCTGTGCTTATCTTCTTTTTATTAATACAATGCATTTCTGATTGAGGAAAAAAATGGTATTTATCAGCTTAAAACAAAAAGTTCTATGTTATCGTTTCTAGGGAGATGATGGTGAGTTTTGGGAAAAAAAGGGTTTATTAATTAGATATATTGATGTAATTAAGTACATGTTTGATGGAGTGATAATTGGTGTGAGAATAATTGAAGAGGCAAGTGAATTTCCTATTCGATAAGATTGCATCAAGGATCGACATTGAACCATTATTGTTTTGTTTTGGTTACAAATGAATTTATGAGGCATATTAAGGAAGAGGTCCCATGGCGTATTTTGTTTCTTGATAATATTATTTTAGTTGATGAAACTAGAGAAGGGGTTAAGTCTGGGTTAGAATGTGGAGAAAAACTTTAGAATATATAGTTTAGGTAAGTGGGGGAAGACAGATTATACTGAGTGCAATTTTAGTAAAATTAGGGTTAGATTTGAGCTTATAGTGAACATTGACATTTAAAAGATACCTAAACGTGATCATTTTCTTTTATCTTGCATCAACTATCCCTGGGGGGACATATAATTATAGAAGGGTGGATGAAGTCATCTATGATGCTTCAGCCATGTCCAAGAAGACCAATATAGAAGATTCTTGTAGATAAGTTCTAAGGAAGTGATTTTAAATTCTTTGTTTCTGCACGCTGTGTGTTTTGAGGCTCTTAAGAGGGCTGAATTTCTTGAATTCTCCCTCTCTCCCTCTCTCTCTCTCTCTCTCTCTCCCTCCCCCACCCTTTTTGGGTTGTTATTCAATGCTTATTTATAACTAGCTAGGTTATTTCGTATAGCTTCGTATGCAAGGGGTTTGTCTTTCCTTCCTAAATTTCTTTAATTTACTGTGAAAGATGATGGGTATTTCTATTATCAATGTTATTTTAAACAATAAGACATTAATAGAACAACCTCCCCATCTTGGTTGAAAGTACAGTTTGTACGTTTTACAATATTTAATGGAATATACCTTTATTTTTCAATAATATCTTATTTATTTCATTTGCAACCCCCCCCCCCCCCCCCTTCCTCCTCTTGAAAGTTGTTAGGCTACTAATGGTATGAGAGCACCACGATTATGACTTTGAATGACAGTGATTATGGTTGACTGCAATAGTTATCAGACTCTATAATGGCAATAGCATTCTGAAGAGCCATTTCTTTATCTAACTGTTAGTCACTGTTAATATTTCTTTTCTTCGTTTGTAAAAAAAAAAAAAAAAAAATGTGATGGCAATTTATCAACCGAACAACGCCATGAACATTGGGGAATGTTAGTAATTGAGGGGATCTTCATCATACGAGTGTAACGCTTTCCTTATTAGAAAGCATAAAGTCTATTATGGATCACAGACAAGGCACCTACCTTGGCTTGGCTACTTGTAGGTTTTCAAATGCGGGTGGCAGCACAATGATTTGATTTTTTTTTTTTTGTTTCATGTTTGTTTTTGTTTCTGTTGGTTTTTTTTTTTTGTCTTTTTTAGGTTGAGCGAGGTAGTTTAGTGTATTTCCCCAAATCATATTCTTGATGTAAGCTGACTGACCATGTGTTGTTTTATTCTCTTATAGCTCATTTTTATATCTTGCAGGGATGCTTCTCTTAGAGATCTGAAAGCCAATTCTCCGGATTATGTAAGGATTGGAAGTACTAATGAGACTCTTAGTTCTTCGATTGGCCGAGACAGAGATCCTGATTTTAGCCAACAGATTAGAAATGATAATTATAGTGGTGCAGCAGCACAATTTCAAAGTGGAGTTCTGCGCACTAACTGCATAGACTGCTTGGATCGTACAAATGTTGCCCAGTATGCTTATGGCCTAGCAGCTTTGGGCCGCCAACTCCATGCAATGGGTATGACAGACATTCCCAAAGTGGATCCTAATAGTACCATTGCTGCATGTCTAATGGATATGTACCAGAGAATGGGAGATGCTCTTGCCCAACAATATGGTGGTTCTGCTGCTCACAACACTGTACGTTTTCTCCTATAGTAATATAAGTTTATTATGTCTCTTTTCTATGTTGTAGAATAAATGAATAATGAATTTGCTAATTTGATTTTGTTATTAGTTTATCAAAGATTGATTTTGTAAATTACTGAAATATTGTTCTACCGTTGCTTTATTATGGGTATCAGGTGTTTACAGAGAGGCAGGGAAAGTGGAAGGCAACAACTCAATCTAGAGAGTTTCTCAAGTCTATAAAGCGATACTACAGCAATGCTTACACTGATGGTGAAAAGCAAGATGCCATAAATCTGTACTTATTCCTCCCTGCTATATTTTCTATTTGCTTCTGTAAATATTGCTCACAAGTGTAACTGAGACGACAATTTTGCTTCTAACTGTCCCCTACTCCACAGTGGATGAGGCATGGGACTTTGAAACCTCGTTCTTTAGCTTCTCAGTAGTAATGGATATATCTCTTTGAGGATCTAGGATGCTTCTGTTTCCTCTGACATTAGTGAGGATAGGTCTTAGTTTTAGGATTTCACCTTTTACCACTTCTCAAACTATCCTCATTTCGTGGTTTTATCAGATTTTTGGGTTACTTTAAACCACAGGAGGGGAAACCTGCTCTTTGGGAGTTGGATTCTGATTATTATCTTCACGTGTCTGGGATTGGAGATGAGCTTTTCCCAGATAAGAGGTAAAAATTTCCATCTGCACTTCATATGAATTACAAAATCATTGCACACATACTTACATGCAGATTCTCACCCATATAACTTCATATATTGTATTTATTTTACATTATTTATTTATTTATTTTTTTTGGGTGCGGGGGGCACTGGGCAGGGGGGTGGTGCATGTCTATGCATGTATGTTTATATAATTTGTTGTCTCAAACGGTGCAAGGGTCTCAATATGATGAAGTGAAATATATGATTTGAGGCTCATAATTTTTTTGGTTCCTCTTTCTGAATAGATAAACATGAAGGTTCTATTAATATAGTTATATTTTAACATTTTATATCTTTTATTTTTCAACTTTGCAGTTTGCTAGCCGATGCTAAGCCTGGAGGAGGAGTAGGAAATTCTCTTGCCCCTATTCCAGCATGCAGAGAAGACTTCTTGCGAATGAAGTTGACATCATTTGATAAACTGATAGAGAGGACATGCAGTACATTAAAGAATGTAAGACTTTGCTGTGAACCAGATCTAAAACCAGGTGGAGGTACTGGAAATTCTGGAGTGGCACCTGATGCAGCGTAATTTTCCCCTTGACCTATGCATTTGTCTTCAGTAATATGCATCCAATGTTTTGCTTTCCTGATTATTCAACTCTCTCTCTCTCTCTCTCTCTCTCTCATGTGCCCCACACCCCCCCCCCCCCTCCTCCCTCCCAACCCAAAAAAGAAAAGAAAAAATGAAATCAACCCCCAAAAAAATTGTTGTGCTTCTCATGTGGCATTGATGTGTGTTTTTCTTCGTTCTGCTCCCATGGTTTATCTGGAAAACCTTAAGAATCACTTTCAATTTTTCCTCGTTCTTTATTCTTGTTGTCCATTATGTGAATTAGTTCTCATAATATGTTTGCAGGCTGTTGCATCTCTTTCCAGCCATGCTTATTTTTCTTGGGAATCATGCAGTCTCCCATTTTGACACTTTCTCAGTGTTACCATAGCAGTGTGGAAGGATTTATAATTTACTGAATAAATGGAAATAATTGTCTATTTGTCAACTATCATTTTGTTTTGTTTTTTGTTGTTTATTTATTTATTATAAAACTTATATGTTTTTCTTTGCCTGGTCTTTTTAAGTTTTTATCTCTCGCAGGGTTACCATTATCAGAAACTTCTTTGAATTTAATGTAAGAACATATAAAAGAACCTTCCTTTTCTTTGTAATCTCTTCCAGCTTGCAGATTTATTATAGACCAATTAAAGTTACTTGCTTAATTAGCAGACTTGTTATAACAGCAGAGACTTTTATTTGCAGACCAAGCTTGCTTGTGCTGAAATGGGTTGCCTAGTGTTTACTATGTTAAGAATAAAGTTCTATGAACCCAGAAACTTCGGAAGGCAAATACTATTAGTGATCACTAAACTTGTACAATTTTCTTGCAGGGAAATACAGCTCAAAAGCCCAAATTGGCTTTTTGGCCAGAGAAAGTTTGAAGAAAGTGGTTCTGCCTCCAAAATGGCTACACATGATATTTCAAATGGAGGTTCTCAATCTGAGATGAGACTTGATGGTGTCTGTGATCTAAATTGGCTTTCTTCTGTTGGTGATATCAATGAAGAGGATATCTTCCAGAGGTATTTCTCCATAGAATGTGTTCTTGCTTATTATTATTTGAGTGACTTCCGTGCTCTTGGATAGGATTGGCAATTTGTCTGCAGATCGGTTTATCAAGCTGGGCTCAACTGCAAGTCAGCTTGCAAGGAGATAAGTTTGAGCTCAATTCTATGGCTTTTGAGTCAAGTTGGAGCCTCAAGTTAAGCATATTTTGCTTAGCGAGCTTGAGCAAATTGGGTGTCAGCTTGGCTTAAATGAAGCTTGGCCAGTTTATTCGCTATATATGTATACATAGTTCTAATATTACTTGCAATTAGTATACTAAACGCATTGATTATGTTTTCTTGTTTATTTAGTTATTTTTTTTTTTCGAGTAAGTGATAAATATTATACTGATATTGGACCTGTATAAATAAAAAATAATAATTTAAAAATTAAGTTACTCATATCAGTGGAAATAAAATACCGCTTCAAGCTTTTATTGAACTCCAGGATGAAATACCATTGAAAATTATGAAACCAGTGTTGGAAATATACCACATCCCACATCGCCCAAACATTGGATTTGATATAGCTTCATATACCTGTTTGGGCCCTTCACTTATAAGCTTATGCTTTTAAGTTGAAAACTTCACTTGGTATCAGTGCATTGCGTTCTTGGGCCTATTGAGCCTGTATTTGTTGCCCACGTGACAGGCCTATATTAAGCCTACACGTGAGGAGGAGTGTTGGAAATATACCACATCCCATACCGTCCAAACATTGGATTTGATATAGCTTCATATACCTTTTTGGGCCCTCCACTTATAAGCTTAGGCTTTTAATTTGGAAACTTTACTTGGTATCAGAGCATGTCGTTCTTGGGCCTATTGAGTTTGTATTTGTTGCCCACGTGACAGGCCTATGTTAAGCCTACACATGAGGGGGAGTGTTGGAAATATACCACATCCCACACTGCCCAAACATTGGGTTTGATATAGCTTCATATATCTGTTTGGGCCCTCCACTTATAAGCTTAGGCTTGTAAGTTGGAAATTTAACATGGTATCAGGCTCAATAGGCCCAAGAACGCAATGTTTTGATACCAAGTGAAGTTTCCAACTTAAAAGCCTAAGTTTATAAGTGGAAGGCCCAAATAGGTATATGAAGTTATATCAAACCCAATGTTTGGGCGATGTGGGATGTGGTATATTTCCAACACTCCTCCTCACGTGCAGGCTTAACATAGGCCTATCACATGGGCAACAAATATGGGCTCAATAGGCCCAAGAACGACATGCTCTGATACCATGTTAAGTTTCCAACTTACAAGCCTAAGCTTATAAGTGGAGGGCCTAAACAGGTATATGAAGCTATATTAAACCTAATGTTTGGGCAATGTGGGATGTGGTATATTTCCAACACTCTCCCTCACGTGCAGGCTTAACATAGGCCTATCACGTGGGCAACACATACAGGCTCAATAGGCCCAAGAACGACATGCTTTGATACCAAGTGAAGTTTCCAACTTAAAAGCCTAAGCTTATAATTGGAGGGCACAAACAGGTATATGAAGCTATATCAAACCCAATGTTTGGGCAATGTGGGATGTGGTATATTTCCAACACTCTCCCTCACGTGCAGGCTTAACATAGGCCTATCACGTGGGCAACACATACAGGCTCAATAGGCTCAAGAACGACATGCTTTGATACCAAGTGAAGTTTCCAACTTAAAAGCCTAAGCTTATGAATTGGAGGGCCCAAACAGGTATATGAAGCTATATCAAACCCAATGTTTGGGCGGTGTGGGATGTGGTATATTTCCAACAACCAGTGCCTCAAGAGGTCGATATTAGGTAAATTTTCTTGGTTACCTTCCCACATCACACATTGTTAAGTGCTCCATCCTTGGCAGTGACAACTTGAAAAAATCTATCACGGATGAAGCTCTGTTCTACAGAACCCCAATTCCCTTTAGGAATCTAGCTTCCTTGCCCCATTCTTGGCCCAACAAGAAAACACCTATTTGACTCTTCAACTGGGCCTTGTAATTTTTTTTGTTTAGTAGATTGATAGGGCTAAAGAATTCCTATCCAGCCCAAAATGATGCGCTCCACTGCATTAGTGTTACATGCCAATTAAATATTCTTTTCATAGCTATAGGCTCCTTTTACCTCTTCTCGATCCAAACCTATCTGGTTCATATGGGAGCAGCCCACTTCAGCCTTCCTATATGAAGAATCATGTGATAAATGATTCATTAGAACCATTTAGCTCTTCAAAAATGAAGCACGTGAAAATCCCTCCTGTTTTCTTCTCACCACACGGTCAAAATTTGAAGTAAAATCATGCCCCGTTGTACCTCATGGAAACCTTTCAACCTAATTGACTTGAAGTAAGTCAACTCAGTCTCATTCCTAACCTCTCACAGACAGATAGTGAATGAATTGTCTTAATCAACAATCTCCAACTGATGAAAGGGAAGGCCAACAACCTCAATCCAACGTCTCAAAATGGGAAGTGAATGGGCAAGAGTATTGACTCTAGGAACCCTTTGATGGAAGATAGGACTTCTTTTTACCAAATGAACATTGAACTTGATCTACTAATCTTTGAAGCAATAACAGAGGATTCCACAAAAAACAAACCCCTGTTTTGAGAGATGGTTTGATCAAGATGGGTTCCTGGAGCTTGAGTATGTCTTTAATGGCCCTAGCCACCTCATTACACTCCACTTGCTCAATAACCTTGTCCATGATTTTTGCTCAACTCCACAAACTAAAAGGATTGCTCACATCACTGTAACATGTGTGGATTCTAGGGCACATTCCTCTAAATCATGGTTTAAAGTCTTGGCAATCTCGGACGAGATCTCGCCGAGACAACACGGTCTCGCCCTCAACTGATCTGAGATTTCCCTTCGGTACAAGAATATAAGGGGGATTACCATTCTCGGCCTAGAATGCTGTGATCTCGAATGAGACGAGACGATATGAACGAGAAATCAACATCTCTGTGTGAATCGGATGGGATATTGTCTGAAACGATCGAGACGTGCTTTTGCCCAATTGATGTTGCAGAAAGATGCCTGAATTTGACAAAAAAATCCTATGAAACATACGGCCTACTTCGATTTCTCGTCGACAGTGGATACCTAGCTCTCAGGTTTCCCATATTTCTTTCTCTTGCCTTTATTTTGCCTTCGATTGGTTCTCCATTCTCAGTTGAGTGTCATTGTCTCTGTTGGAGGAATCCAGATCTAGTTGTGTTGCCGGCATCGTCTTCTCTGTCGTCTCAGGTCGGTTGTAGTAGCGGTGGTGGCAGCAGCAGCTAAGGTCAACCTTTTCGACAACGGTGACTGAGGTCGGCAATGGGAGTTGAGGTTGATTGTGCTGGCGGTCGAGGCTCTCAAACAGGGGAACCTCCCTCCCTCCATCGCACTCTCCTTTTTTGCCTCTCAGTCTCCTTCTCTTCTCTTTTTCTCGTGGGTGGGTCAAAGACAAGTCGGGTTTAGGGCAACCGACATTTTAAAGGTAAGAAATATATATTTTTTTATTATTTGTTTTGATTTTTAGTTTTAGGCTCTTTTTTATTTGTTTTTGTTTTCTTTTTTTAACTAATCTTTCTTCTTTTTTTTTTTTTCAAGACTTGAAACTATTGGTTGTTTTTATTTATTTAAATGTTATTGATAATTTGATATGGACAATGGAGTATAGACCTATAATATTTTCTTTTCTTTTATTATTATCATGAATTTATAAATTTGAATTTTTTTTTATAAATGCTAAATATTTTTTATAAATGATAAAAAAATTACAAAAATCCTTTTTTTATTATTATTATTTTTTAATTTAGAAAATTGTTACACATTTTTTTTACGCATCATCAACTTATAAATATGCTTAAATAATTTGGAACTTATAGATTTGAATATTTTTTTTATTTTTTTTAAATTTTATAAATGTTAAATCTTTTTTTATAAAATACAGATTTTTTAAAAAAAATCTACGAAAATCCATATTTTTAAATTTGAAAAATTGTTACACACTTTTTTAATTATCATGAACTTACAAATATAGTGTTCTTTCATGATATATGATATTTATTCTACTTCTTTGGATGTATGTTAGATATCTACAACATAAATATAGTGTTTTTTCATGATATATTAGTGCGTTATCGCCTATTTTTATGTTTTTCACCATATCATGTGCATTAAGTTCATTATTTTGCTTATTTGATAGTTCCAATGTAATCATCATATTTTTTTACAAATTTTCTATAATTTTTTTGAATTTTTTCGAACTTTTTTTCATGCATAAAGTTGCATCTTGCCCACAACGTGACGGGTTGGACGAGATTGAGATGAACGAGACCGAAACGAGTCAGGGATCGAGACCGAGACTTTGAACTATGCTCTAAATGAAATGGTTGCATCCACACGAGCGCTAGGAGTAAGAAAGTTGATACTTAAGCGAGCCCCATCCTTACCTACGCCAAACTCCATCGGAAGGACTGACCAAAAACATAGCCAACTACTACCACCCACACCTTCTGGAATATAGATGAAACTCGATTTACCTCTTCCAAAAAAATTAATTGATTCTGTTGAACCTTCCTTTAACATTCTCCATAGCTCAGAGGCATCCCATCTACTCTTCAACTTCTCAATGTGGTGTTAGTATTCCTCTGCTCGATATGTTTGCAAACCCTAGCAAAATGATCATTGAACCACTATATTCCCCCTTTTAAAAAAGAATTCTTACCTGAAGACCTCAATTCCTCTCAATAATACTAAAGCAGATGCTCCTACGAACATTGTTCTCCTTTTGTCGAAAAGAATTCTGCTCTATGTCTAGCATGGTTCAAAGTCTCGGTCTCGGTCCCCATCTTGTTTCGGTCTTGTTCATCTCGGTCTCGCCCAACCCGTCGCGTCTCGGGCGAGATGCAACTTTATGCATGAAAAAATGTTTGAAAAAATCCAAAAAAAATTATAGAAAATTTGTAAAAATATGATGATTACATTGTAGCCATCAAATAAGCAAAAAAATGAACTCAAGGCATATAATATAGTCAAAAACATAAAAATAGGCGCTAGCGCGCTAATATATCATGAAAGAACACTATTTTTATGTTTTAGATATCTAATATAATTTCAAAGAACATAAATAAATATCATATATCAACAAAAAATAATTTTGCAAATTATTTATGCATATTTATAAGTTCATGATGATTAAAAAAATTTCAACAATTTTCTAATTAAAAAATCAGTATTTTTGAAACTGAAAAAAAAAAGGAATATTATTTATAAAATAAAAAATAATACATATTTATAAATTCATGATTATTTGTTTTTTTTTCCGTAAAAAGTGTAAGGCTAGGAATTGCAGTGTAAAAAAAATGAAAGAGAAAAGCAAAAAAAAAAAACTCTCAAGTCAGTCAACACAACAACCCTTTAAAAAAAAAAAAAAAACAAAACAAAACAAATTAAAATAAAAAACAAATAGGGGGAATTTTAGATTGGTGAGGCTATGTAAAATAATTACAATTGAGTGTCATTTTCTACTAACATTATAATAAACGACTACTAACTTAACTAACAAAGACTGCTAACTGTAATTGTTTTCCGACAGCACCACTAATCTAAAATTTTCCTCAAAAATTAAAACCCCCCTTGGTTCTGCAAGTCTCGAATAGTCGAGAGAGAGGCAGAGAGGTCGTTGGAGCTTGTCGTCGGCCGTCGGCCGTCGAAGGCCACCCACCACCAGATCCGGCGACATCTGCTACTGGCTTGAGACGCCGCGATGCCCACCTGAGACGATAGAGATGCCGCTGTCGGCCACCGGAGACAACGCGATGAAGCGTGAAGCCCAAATCTGGATTCGAACCACCCAGACCACTTTGTCTGACCATCGATGAGAGAGAATGGGAGCTCGCGTTTCTATCAAGGTAGGCTGTATGGTCTTCTCTGCCCTGCTTAGTTTCTCGTACTATTCGAACGATTTCTCGTTCGAATCCATCCAAATCAACGAAATCTCGTACATCTCGTCACGTCTCGTTCGAGATCCCGAGAATCTCGTCCGAGAGGGGTATTTGCCACGATATATTTGTACCGGTGGGAGATCCCAGATCGTCCAGCGGCGAGACAGAATCATCTCGGCGAGATCTTGTCTGAGACGAGTGAGACTTCGAACCATGATGTCTAGAATCCGCCTCTTCATCTCTCCTACTTCCCCTAGAATAGTTGGGTCACCAAAGTCTCCAGATCACCTTCTTCCCAAGCATATTTTGTGTAGTTCTTTTTAGGAGTCTGCATTAATATCAACGACACCAAACCAATGAGTAGGATGACCATCACAAACAAATTAAAATTAGAGAACCAATGGATCTATACACAGGAGAATGCATTTACAAATTCATAATAGACACAACTAAGGCAGGTAGAAATGCCCTCTGTATTGATCTTCCTAATTACTGCTCTTTTTTGATGAGAAATTTGGCCTCCCCATCACCCTTCCTATGAGTGTAACACATCAATTTATTCATTTCCTTCAATTTTTCAATAATCTATTTCATAAAAAGAACATACCTTCATTATGCCCCTCTCTTTCACTATCCCCACTATAAGCGAAGAATCCCCTTAAACAAGAAGACTCAGCAACCTTAATGAATACACTTTTTGATTACCTTCTAACACACACAGCATTTATTCTTGAATAGCATCCCCACTACCACCTGGTTTTGAATAACAAAAGATCATACCTCCAGGTCACAATGTCTTTGTTCCACATGTCTTCAACACAACAGTGAGTTCTAGTTAAAGAAAAATAACATCTCTATCACCAAGTCCTTTCACTCAATAAATAGGCCCCCTTTACCTGTATTGAAATTACAAAGTGAAAGAAAAATGAGGCCTGAGTTGAGCCCAAGCCTATTGCTATCACCATATACAAGTGAGACATTGGCTTGCTTTGATTTTATGGACTTCAGACGGCCATAAATTTTGATAAGGGAGAGTTACATGGCCCACATCTTATCAACAAAATGCTCTCGACAAGAGTTACATGGCCCACATCTTATCAACAAAATGCTCTCGACAAGACTTGCAACTAGGGTTTCACTGTCCATGATTTTGAAGGGTAAAAAAGGTCGTTTTGGGAGTCCAAATGTGATGTTTATGAAAATTTCTTTTTTTTTGGCAGTTTTTTATTCTTGGTTGAGTTAATCCATGCTACATAGGGATAGCATGCCGGTGCCTCATGCCTAAGCTCTAAGCTCGGTGTTGACACTCCTTACCTTTCATGGCATTATTAATGCAGCTCCCTATCCTTGTGGGAGACTCTTAACATTCTTTTGGATGCCTAGAGTCAGCCTTCTAGTGGCCCTGGGAATGGTTTGCTAAGTGCCACTGCCACAACATGCCGCCAAGGATGTCCAAGCCAACATTATACTTCTTTATAAAGATCCTTAAGCTTCTTTCCTAGGGTAACATCATGTTGGCCTTTCCTGGTGTGTCTAGAGAGGGCAGGGTTAATAAGTTTTCTAAATGAAAAATTTTTAGCTGGACTATTAGAGGTTTGGGGTCGAGGAGGAAGAGGAGTGCTATTAAAGAAGTACTTGGTCAGGTTTGTCCAGATGTTGCAATTTTTCAAGAAACTAAAATGGAGGAGATTGATAAGAATGTTATCAAGAGTATTTGGAGTTCTAGGCATAAGAGTTGGTCTTTTTTACTATCCTATGGTAGATTTGGAGGAGTTCTCATTGTTTGGGATTAGAGGTTTGTATCATCATTAGAAATGGTTCATGGGAGGTTTTTGGTATCAGTTAAGTTTAGAGGAGTAGATAATTATGAATGGTGGTTCTCAGGGATTTATGGTCCAAATAGGCTAGGGTTAAGGAGGGAGTTGGGAAGAGCATTTTTGTTTGTATGGTCTTTGTAGCCAGAATTGGTGTTTGGGTGGGGATTTTAATGTTACAAGGGTGATGTCCGAAAAGCTGAATGGGTCTATGGTTAGTAGGAGTATGAGAGACTTCGAATTTTTCATTAGAGAATGTTCTTTGAGAGACCCACCTTTGTTAAATGCGAATTTTACTTGGTCCAATATGCAAAGTAATTTGGTGTGTAATAAGTCGGATCGTTTCATATTTTCTTTACAATGGGAGGATTTGTATCCTAACCTTGGGCAAGAGGCACTTCTTAGGGTTGTTTCAGTTCATCACCCTATTGTGTTGGAAAGAAATCGTTTAGAATGGGGACCCACTGCTTTAAGATTTGAGAATATATGGTTAGAGCATCATTTGATCAAGAAATGTTTTGGAGAGTGGTGGAATGAATGTCCAGCTCACGGGTGGGAAAGCTTTAAGTTTATAGAAAGGTTGAAATGGATCAAACAGAAAATCAAGGTCTGGAATAAGGATGTTTTTGGGGATATTAAAGATTTAAAGAGTTCAACGTCCAAAATAATTCAGGAATTGGATCTTCTTGAAGAGAGTGGTTGATGAACAATGATCTTAGAAGGGAGAGAAAGGATCTTAAGGATAAATTTCAGGAAATTGTCTTTAAGGAAGAAATTTCGTGGTGTCAAAAGGCAAGGGTAAAGTGGTTAAAGGAAGGTGACAATAATACCAAATTGTTTCATGGGGTTGCTAATGGAAAAAGGAGGAAGAATTTTATCAAGAGATTGGAACTAGGGGATGGGGTGTTGATTGAGGATCAAGGGCAGATTGTTACTGAAATTTTTAATTTCTTTTCTTCCTTATATTCTTCTTCTCTTGTGGGTAGGCCGGCCTTAGATGGTTTCTATTGGAACCCAATTGGTGTTTCTAGTGCTTTAAGGTTGGAGAGGCCTTTTGAGATGGAGGAAATTAAGGCTGCAATTTTTGATTGTTGTAGGGAGAAGGCAGTTTTTCAAGATTTTTGGGAGGTTGTTAAGGAGGATTTATTGAGGGTGTTCGAAGAGTTTTTCAATAGTGGAGTGGTGAACGCATGGACTAATGCATCTTTCATTTGTCTCATTTAGTGATTCATTGAAGATTGAGGATTTTAGGCTTATTAGTCTTCTTTCTTCGTTGTACAATATTTTGGCTAAAGTTTTATCTAAAAGGTTAGGAGAGGTTCTAAATGAGACTATTTCGGGTAGTCAAGAGCTTTTGTGGAGGGACGTCAAATTTTTGATGTGGTGGTAGTGGCATGTGAAGCAGTTGAGGAGTATAGATCATTGAACAAGGAGGGTATTTTGTTTAAAATTGACTTTGAGAAGGCCTATGACCATATTGATTGGGGGTTTGTAATGGAGAAGAAAGGCTTTGGAGAACAGTGGAAGTGGATTTATGGATATTTGTCCTCTACCACGGTTGTGGCTAATGGTAAACCTGGGAATACTTTTTTTGCTTCTAGGGGTTTAAGACAGGGGGACCCATTTCTCCATTCTTGTTCACTAGTGGTTGGTGTTTTAGGAAGGCTTGTGGATAGTGCAAAGCAAGAGGGTTTGGTGGATACTTTTGAGGTCGGAATGGATAAGGTGTCCGTTTTTCATTTGCAATTTGCTGATGACACTTTGTTTTTTTCTTCGAGGGATGAGTCTTAAGTTTCTAAAATTTCAATCCATTTTACAAGTCTTTGAATTAGTATCGGGCTTAAAGGTTAATATGAGTAAGAGTTTTGTTGTGGGTCTTAATTTTGGTTCAAGCAATGTTGTCTAGTGTTCCAATTTATTTTGTCTCTTTTTAAAATGCTTGTGAGTGTTGCAGAGAAATTGGAGAAGTTGATGAGAGAGTTTTTGGGGGAAGGTTTTGGGGAAGGGCATAGGGATCATCTAGTAAACTGGGATGTTGTTTCTAGATCAAAGGCTAAGGGGGGGCTTGGTTTGGGTAACCTTTTAGAAAGGAATATTGCTTTAATTGGGAAATGTTATGGAGGTTTCCACTTGAGTCTTAGTGGTGTGCTGTAATTAAGAGCAAGTATGGGTTTCAGGCTAATGGGTTGGGATTCAAAGATGGATTGTAGAATGTCAGGTAGGTGTCCTTGGAAATTTATATCTCAGGGATTACCTCGTTTTTTGGAGTTTACTAGTTTGGTTGTCGGCAGGGGTGATAAAATTTGGTTTTGGGAGGATGCTTGGTGAGGGGATGTGTCTTTCTCCAGATATTTCCCAGGTTGTATAACTTATCTTTAGCTCATAATGCTGCCATTTCTTATTTGATTTCCTCTCCTTCTTTCCCTATCACCTGGGATTTTAAGTTTCTTTGCAATCTTAATAATAGGGAGTGTATTGAGTTTTCTTCTTTATTGTCATTGCTTTATGTTTTGAGTTTGAGAGATTCAATTCCAGATAAGAGGTGGGTAGCCCATTCATCAAGAGCATTTTCTTGTAAATCCTTCTTCAGTGTCTTAGTTGATGATTTGAGTGTGCTTCTGTTTTCTCCATCTTTGATGATTTGGAATGCTAAAGTACCTCTTAAGGTGCAGGTGTTTGCTTAGTCTGTGGCTCATAGAAGAATTAATACTAATGACATGTTTCAGAGGAGAAGGCCTTCTTTTTGTTATCTTCCTTAGTGGTGTATTATGTGTAGACAGGATGCTGAGTCTATTGATCATCTTTTTTTACATTGTCCAGTGGCATGGGGGTTTTGACAGATGCTGTTCCAGATTAATGGAGAGCTTTTGACTGCTTCATTTTATTCCACACAGTTGTTTGAGCTTGGTTTTGAGGGCTTTGGGAGAAATAAGAAGGGAGATACATGGTGGAGATGTGCTTTGATGGCAATTTTCTGGGTTTTCTGTCTCGAAAGGAATGCTAGGATCTTCAAAGATAAGGAGGAATGGATAGATGCGTTATGGGATAGAGTTGATTTTTTGGCTTCTTTTTGGGCTTCAAAGTCAAGACCATTTCGGGGGATTCCTTTATTTATTATTAAGGGTGATTGGATGGCGGCTTGTGCTTCTTAGGCCTTTTTGTCTTCTTTTCCTTCTTTATTTTTGCTCTTTTGGTGGATTTCTTGTCCCTTTGTATTTTACTTTATTTTATTTTTTCTGCTTATTTTATTAAAAAAAATTATTGTTGATCGAAAAAAAACAAAGCATCATGTTGGCCTACCTTTGGTTGGCGTACCATCTCTTCTTGTCCACCCTTTGTCATCCATGGTAATTGTTAAAAATACTATGCAAGTATATGGATTCATACAAACTACAAATTGCATATGGTAACTAAAAATATTACTGGAAGTACTGCCAACGACAGCACACCTATGACACAAGACCATTTACACCAGTTGCTCTCAGTAAACTTCCATAGCTTTTCACTGATCTAGTCCTTGATTGATCATGCATGGCTCTGTGGCTTGTGCAAAATGGTGGACTGTGACATAAGCCTACATTATATTTCTGACTCCCTTGAATGGTGTGAAAAGATTTGTCTTTCCACCTATTCAGTAGCTGTCGCTCCAAACTGGCTATGATTCTCACGTGTCACTCCTATTATTTTCTCTCAAGGACTCTAATTTATGTGACCCACTGAGAAAGGATTTATACATATTGAGTGATTGATCACATGATTGCTTTACTTGGGCTCTTTGTGTGTGCATGTTCATGTGTTTTAAGTAGAGAACCTTTCTTCATTTTAAAAAAAAAAAAAAAGAAAAAAAAGAAAAGAAAAAGAAAGTTAAGAACCTTTCTTCTTCCTGAAAGACTCAAAACTACTATCTATGTATTACATCTCGATAATTGTGGTCCAAGTATTTGGTTGACCTTGTTCTACACGAACTTTCATGAACTTATTATTTTATTATTATTATTTATTTTTAATTATGAGTATTGTTATTATTTTACTTTTTCCTTTTCTTGGGTGTGTAAGTAGGGCTGCAAGTTGAGCATTTTACCTGATCCAACCTGAGCAAATCATGGGCTGGAGCTTTTTAGATATGAGTATTATTTTTAGGGCTCGAGCTTTCTAAAATTCTTTGCTATATAAACTAAGAAAGCCTGGATTCTTGTTCGCTTGAATGATTCGTAGTTTATATAGCTGATCTGACTTTTTTTTTTACACTCCAGCAAAAAGAAAAATAAAGAAATGTAGGATTATTTTTGTTACACAACTTGATCCTTAAACATTCCCCCCCCCCCCCCCCCCCCCCCCCTCTCTCTCTCTTCTCCTTGTTGACCTATCCATGTAAGCTGTTACTTCATATAATTTCTTATTTTTCAAAACATGATCAATGTTGATAAGTGGATGCTCTCCCCCTTTTTCTTGCTTTTTTGACATTAGGTGTACTTGAAATCCACTAGGGTTCAAGCATTATTGGACCTTGCGTGATGAAGGCATTTGTGAAAATATATGCAAGATATGCTATATATTTATCATAACTAATAATAATAATTGTAATTATTGTTCCACCCCAATACTCAATCCTGAATAATTCTACCAACCCAACCTAACCTGAGCTTGGGGCTGGACTGAGTGTGAACCTGAGGTAGGATTGGGTTGGGGCAGAATACAAGCCCAATATTTAGTGGACTTGGGCAAGCTGAATCTTGAGAAATGCCTTAGGAAGCATAGGTGAAGTGTTCGAAACCCCACGAAACTGTTAGATCCTGTTAGGGGCCACCCCAGGGCCCGGTAATTTTCCCAATGTGTGTGGGGCAGGGGATATGTGCCCAAGGGATTATTTGGGGACGAAGCACCCATACATTATTGTTACAAAAAAATATTTAATGGACTTTATTTGGTGCCTTTAGATGGATCCAACCCTTTTGAGTAGCACAGCCTTGATGAATAGAAAGGGTTACTAAGCAGTCACAATTTCAAGAGTTTTTTTTTTTTTGCCCATTTTTGTCTTCGTATTTTTCATTTTTCTTCTCTCTCTCTCTCTCTCTCTCTTTTATTTTAATGTACATAGGATTGTGAGAGCTAATATTAATCTCTTACTCAAGGACTTAAATATCGATATCAATGGATATATCGAGAGTCTAAAAACACGGATATATCAATAGATATATCGAAAATTTCGATATCGATTGAGAGATATGATGGATATTATTAGTTAAACACGTATATTTTCATAGAAACTCTAGGAACAATTATTAGACTCTAAAAAACAGTTTAGGATTAAAACATTGCAATATAAATGTGTATTAGACAAGTATGTATTGTGCAGGGTATAAAAATGGTGCCACACTAAGTGATAGAATAAATATTTTAACAAAGTAAATAAAAGTTGTTACTTCATAACACTAATTTAAGCCATTAGTATAATTAAAATATTTATATAAATCAATACTAAAATAGTAAGAGGTGATAATTTTGACACAATAACAAGAACATTGAATATCGTCGATATATATCCTTGATATAATGGATATATCTTGATATATTCGATAAATCGACGATACCATGTGAAACAAAGAAGATATTATGGATATATCGAGATTTTATCAATAATATCGAAAATATCGCCAATATCATAAAGATATTTTGCGAAAAAGATATTTCAGTTAGATATCGTATCGATGGGTATGGATACACGGATATATCGTGGATATATCGAAGATATCATTGATATTTAAGTCCATGCTCTTACTATATTAGCTATCTTTGCATTTTGTACTAAAACTATGTATGGGGTATTGTCCAATTATATGGTGCATAGTTAATGTGTAGTTGTGCTTTAATTTCAAGGTATCTTGCAACGACCTCAGTTGATGAAGCCAATGGTTGGTATGGTGGAACATTGCTTGGTGATCAAGATGAAAGCAGTGAGATATATAAGCACTATGCTGAACTATGTCAGGTAACATGACTAGACATTGAGGCCAGCTAACAATATTCATTTTTCTTGTATTAAACAGATAAGTCAGTATCCGTTATTTTATTTTGTTATATATTATTTGTTGAATTTATTTAGAGGGAGGCTATTGCCACCACATAAAGTACTCTAAGCCCCCTACTTAGTTTACATTTTTTGAGGTTTTATGAAAATATGAAAGGTTTTTATGAAAGCTAGTCGCGCTGTCCACTAGAAAACATCATTCTAAATAACTTTATTAGAAGAAAAATTTTCCAAAATTTGTTGTTGAAGTGGACTTTTTGGTCATTTACAATTTCTGTTTCATTTTTATAAAATGTTTCATGAAAAATATCCAAAAACTCCATTTAAACGACAGGTTTTGGAAAAAAGTTCATTGACAAAATTGTTCGGAATGATGTTTTCTAGTGGACTATGTGACTAGTTTTCGTAAATATATTTTATAATATCATAAAACATTAAAAAGTGTAAATTTAGTGGGGGGCTTAGCCTTGGAGTACTTTATGTGGTGGAAATAGCCTAGCTCATTTATGTATTATCTGGAAATAAGATTTTCTGAGAGTTTGGTTGTGAAAAGCACAATATTTATTTGCAATCTTTTTCCTGGTATCATGTTTTCCACTAATTTGTCAGAGAATATTTTCTAAAAGTAATTTTGTTGTCAAAAGGAATTTTTTTTAAAAAAATTTGAAATAATCAATTTATGTGTGACATTCTTTTCCAGCGAGATGAGGCTGTTGCTATTTGTAACTAAACCCTTATTGTGCCTTTTCGGCTAGAAATGATGACCAGGTAAGAGACATAGTTAATAGAATTATATTTCTATTGCCTCGCTGTCTTGGTGTGTTATTTGCTCCAACAGATGTTGAAAAGGAAAATATATTTTATTTTATTATATTATTTGTTGAAAATTTTTCTCAGTTAAATTTACATGCAAAATTTAAATTGTAAATACGAAGAAGACAACCTCAAAATGAGATGATGACATCCAAAAATATGGAGGCCTGTTAGGCAACCATAATAGACTGGAAGATGCCAAACAATCAAAGGTAGAAGTGTAGAACCACCACCCTATGTAAGTGTGGACAATGTGTCCGAGAAGAAATCCTATGCGGTGAAGAAAGATGAAATGATTAATGTCAATTGTATTAAAGTTGTAAAGTTGGCGGCAGATGTGGTGCATATGTTTTGGTTCATCTCACCTTACTAACTTTCATTTCCCCTAAAATCTTTGAACCGGCAGGGCCCTGCCATGGAACCCTTCCAAAATGATCCTGAGAGGGAGGAGCATTATGCTGATGCTCTTTGCATGGGTACAAACGACGGCATGGACGATGCGGGCATTGAAGCGGAGATGGAAGCAGCCCTCAAGGAGTATGATCAAATTGGTGCTGATCTTGGAATTATTCCTACTTGTAAATCATTTGCTGAAGATCCAAGCAGGTTGACGAGATGGATCATTGGTGAAGAGAAGTTACACTGGACCTAAGAAGCATCCCGTCCTGTGCATATTCCCTGGTTTTTTCCCATTGTTTTATTTTTTACCTTTTCCGTATATTGATTCTGTAATCGTGTCGGGCAATTATTGAAATGGTTGATAGAGGAAACCATGCTTGTATATGGAACTTTTGGAATTAATTGGCTACTCTTGTACACTGACACGATATTCAATCTACTGTCTTAACAATTTCGTTCTACAATTCAATGATCGGATGATGCCTTTATGTCCTAATTTAAAGCTGTTTGCTGTTGTGTAACCCCTTTTTTAACTTTGCAATTAGATTAATTGCAGGCACTAGCAAGCATGCTTGGCAGTTTAAACACAAAACTATAAGGGTCCATTTGGGCGTCCAAATGTAAATTAAACAATTTCAGTGAAATTTATATAGTATTGAAGGCATAAATACCTTAACCTTGAATTGAAAAATTCAAGAGAATGATAGCCATAATCACAAATGAGAGAAAGACTTCAAAAAATAGTGGTATTTCATGAATTTTTAAAAAATGATCATACAACATCAACTGTGACGACTCTTTGCTTTTATAAATAGTCTCATTCCAAATATAGTGATGACGCTTGATTTTTTTGAAAAAATAATAATGATTTTTTTGAAAAAATAATAATAATTTTTTTGAAAAAATTTAAATAAAGTGATGCAAAAAAAAAGACATTTGTGTTTTTCTACTGTTGAATGAATCTATAGCTCCTCTCACTATGGAAGATGTTTTTATAATGTAGGTGTAGGTGCTTGTTGTGGACCAAAGATGTTTTTATAATAATCGTATATATCTTTAAGATCTTTTATTATTGTACTTAAAATTTCTTCACTTTTAGTACAGGATTATCGAGATATATTTGTTGTAACCATAGTTGTACGACGTCGATTTTATACCTAGGGTTGAAAATAATTGCTACTATAAATATTTTTAGTATATCTTCCTAATATTTTTTTATATTTTTATTTCATGGCATCTATATATAATAAGTTTAAAAATACGATATTTATATCAACTAAGTGAGTAAGTACACAAGAAGATGTTGGGTGATATGTACCTCAAAAGGAAACGCCCCACATATCTGATCATCAATTCTCAGAAAGATAATGAAAAGAGGAACCACTGAGAGGAAAACCAGACCCACAAATCACCATTGCTAGAAATTAAGCGTATTGTCCCTGACTTTTTGTTGCTTTGCTAATAAGGAAATGTTCAATAAGCGAGGGCGCCCTATAATTTAGTATAATAGAGATCTACAATTTTTTAAAATTTGATAATTGTTTTTGGAAGTGTATAAGTGAAATTCCATCTATGAGGTATGTCAAACTATGTATTTTTGTTTTTTGTTTTTAAAATATTATAACATTTTCACTACAATTCATGCTTATTATGCGAAGAAATAATATTGTAATGACCCAAAATGGGTGTCATTAGTTGTATAGTAAGAAAACTCATTTTTAAAGCCAATTTGGGTGAATGTTTGATAAAATAAATTCTTTTGGGACCTTTTTTAGAAAATCCAGCATTGTCCCATCTATAAGTGGGACATACCTAGCTATCGACTAGTCTAAAAACCTGTAGGAAATACATTCATAATATTTTTAATCCATCCACATAATATTTCTTAATTACATGGGTCTCATTCATATCCACATCCACATTCACATCTATTATTCATTTAATTATTATAGGCCATGAATTATAATTAACACATGCCACAGCTCAAAGTCGAAATAAAATACAATGAATGTTTCAATTCTAATAAAATTTTCTAAATGAATGAATTTAAGCTGACATGTCTCAAAACCTCATGCTGAGCTTTATTTCTAAAAATCCACGATTTGAAAATAAGAATTGCATGAAACTAGGGGGGTGTGAGTTATATGCTTAGTAGGGATCGTTTTCCCAAAATAATCTAAGGTTTCAAAACCATAAATTTTTACAATTTTACACGAAAACCTACAAAACCAGTGTTAGTTTACAATTTAACATGTCGGCATATAAAACTGCACAAGTATATAAGAATAAAACAGAGAAAATAAATCATATTGATTTAACACTAACATACCCCCACCATCTCCCTTTTTTATGAAAAAGGTAATAAACAAATAAATTTATTTATAAATAAAAAACGAGTTATTTTCATATGTCAATTGAATACCCTTTTTTATTTTCAGAATATCATAAAATCCTTTCCCTATATACAAAAGTATTTATTTGAATGTCTTACATGATATGTACATGGGGCTGAATTCTAGCTCGGGCTTAACCAGTAATAAACGTGTCACGACTCGGAAATAAGGAAAGCGCAACAATTTGAAACACATACGATGGAATTAAGTAAATAAGGAAAGCATGCCAATTTATTTATTTTTTGTCTTACGATAGGATAACACGCATCCACGCAGAGTTAAACCATGACCTCTGCAAACTCCACATACTTTTTAACTGGAATGAGACATGCCATTAGGCCCAAGGGTCATTAATGAGAAATCACAACAGTTTAAGAATCTATTACGATTGGAATCATCCTTATATCTCAAACCAAGGTTAAAAAAGCATATATAATTTAAAAGTTTTTCTGCTTCAAAAAGCATATATAATTGAAGGATATAATTCTCAATCAAAAGTTTTTGTAATTAGTTAAGAGACTTTTATAAAAAGTATAAATATAGATATAGATATAAATAGATATATCTTGTCACGCCCAAAAAATAGCCTTTTCATAGCCTAATGAGGTGGTGACAGTACTAACACTTCACTATAACAAACCATTCTAGCTCATGTATTTTAAAAATAAATAACTGGTAAATACCTCCACTTATAACAGAACTACTTTTGTGTATTACAACATTTCTCAAAATACAAACAACTAAACATCTCAAAACTGAGTTCTCTGAACTTATATTTACATAAGCAAAAGTTTTCCAAACTTTCAAACTTGCTCGATCTTTTTCCTATTACTAGTTTTTTTGCTCCTGTAGGATGTTATTAAAATAACATCATGAGCTATCAACGGCCCAGTGAGGTTTATCAAATAATAAATCACATATGAACTCAAATTAAATCATTTAAAAATACAACTCGATCAATATTTATGCATTTTCTCAATGCAGCTACTCATACCTGCCTTTTGATTTAAAAAAATACAACTCAATATGCATGCATTTTTTCAATGCAGCTACTCATACTTACCTATTGCTTATCTTGAACAACCTGCAAATAAAAGTTTAATAGCATACTTGTCTGCTCATATAAGACATACTATTTACGACCACAGCACACATTGCTCATCATGTGTGTTTACCATATCACTGGCTTTGCTTCAAAAAATGATATGGCATATTAGTGCACTAATTGTAGGGTAATCTCTACCCCAGTCTTCTCTTCTCAACTTCTCAACTACATGCATTAACTTTCTCAATGTCAATAAGTAACATGTTCACTGGTACTTCTCATTCATTATCAATTATACTCAACTTCTCAACAACATTTAATAACTTTCTCAATGTAAATAGATAACATGCTTATGGGTACTTCTCAAAGTTCTCATGCATCATCAATTCAACACTGAATATCTTCAAATTCTTACTACCCATAACTGACGCCGGAAAAATGGAGAAAGAGGAGGAAACACAAGAGAAAACTCAGAAGGTAACCAAGCTCGCCACCCAAAGGAATCCACTAAAGGGATAAGAGCAATAGAACAAGAAGAACTCCTTCTTCTTAGAAAAACCAAAGGCTGAATTCTCATTCAAATTCTCTAAAACTTCTTTTCCAATACAAGACTAAAAGCTTTAAACAACCTTAGCATGGAACAACCCTCCAACAATGGGTATAGTTTCAAGACACACAATTTCCAAGCAAGAAGGGCAATATAGCGAAGCAAACTTTGACTGAAAATTAAATAACACATAACTGAAAATTAAAGAGAGTCTTAGGGACTTAAAATATGACTTAAAGAACTACCATTCTCAAAATTATAGAAAGCAAAAGGAATAAATTAAGCTGGATCAAAACCCAAAGTAGAAGAAACAAGAATTCTGCAGCCCAAGAAAATAGCTTCTGTTCTTCCTTAAATCTGAATGTGCTCAGGATGATTCAGCTAATGAGCCTTATATGCTTTTGAAGCCCTTCGAGTCTAGTTTCCAACCCAACAAACGGTTTGGGATTTCAAGTTCCGAGGACAAAGTTATGACCATTTTACTAAAACATGTCCAAGCTGACTGTCCTGCTTCAGCAGTGCGAATTTTACTAGAATTGGCTCTTTGGGGGACTAATTTTGGACTGACCACTTGGTGCACTAGCATGGGATGCTCCAGCATCAATAACCAATACATAAGAAAGGAATAGTTTCTCACCAGATTCCCAAGCTTCTCTAACGATTTTGAGCAATTTCCTCTCTCTCTTTCTCGGTTCCTTCTTTCCTCTTGCTTTTCCGTTCTCTCTCTATCTCTGGCTCTCTCTCTCTCTCTCTCTCTCTCTCTCTCCTTCTCTTTCCTTTCCCTTTCTTTTCCTTCTCGGTCTCTGTCTCTTTTTCTCTTGTTCTGGTTTTTGTTCACAACAGTCTCTCTCCCTCTCTCTCTTTCTCTGAACTTATATATATACATGAAGGGGGAGAGGCGGTGTTTGGTGCTTCATCACCACCGCTCTCTCTCTCTTCCTTCCACCTCCTGCTTCCATCCCACAAATCAGAATTTTTTTTCAATTACTTGTTTGATTAGATTAATCTAATTAATCTATTTTAATTAACTAATAATTTAGTTATTTTAAGGGTCGTTACATATCTCATGTTATTAAACAACAGAAAAGATACTCATGCGATATCGCCATGCATGGTTCCCTTTTCAAAACCATTTGTGAAACATAAATTCATAACCTCACTATTATAGACAATAAATGTGCCTGTTTATAGATGCAATGATTTCACTTCATTCAAGAGACATAATCCATTCAAATTTTGATGTCACTAAACACCAATATATAACCAAGTATATTAATGTTTTAAGGAAGTTACAATTAAAAAAAAAAAAAAAACCAAAGAAAAAGGAAAAGGGAGTCACAATAGTTCACAAGATAAGGTAGCAAATCATTATTAATGTATACTTAAGACATGTCCTGGTTCTAGCTCTTTTAAAAAGAGCTGAAATCAAAGTCGACTGGAGCTTCAATGAGTTCGTCATCCTGTGTCTCAGCAGAATTGGAAGTCGAGATAGTAGTTTGTTCTCTTTCTTCCTCTATTATTTCTTCCCCCATGTTTCTCTTCTTGTTTCCTGTGGACAACGATACTTGTATAAATGTATTACCATTTTTGAGGTTGTAACTATGAAAAAAAAAAAAAAAAAGAAAGAAAGAAAGAAAGAAAGAAAGAAAGAAAGAAAGTAATATCAAACTATAAATATGAAGATACCATGTGGAGCCTTTGGCTTTCCATCAGACCAGTTCATTAGATTATCGTATGATTCTTTTAAAAACGCCTCAGCTATCAGTTTCGTTTCTTTAGATGGCAAACTACTTGCACCCTCCTTGAGTTTATTAGGGTTATTGGGACTTGGCAACGTCTCCTTCTCCTTTGATCGTATCTTCCCTGTGCTTGTAGAATCCAATGACTGAAAATAGTGTAATATACGTACCCATATAAAAAATGCAATTAATTACCATTGACAAACAACTGGCATCTTATTTTCCATTTAAATTAATTCATAAGCTCACCTCAAAATATTCTTCTGCTTTTACTTTCTTTGGCTTACATGAACGTTTGGGAATAATCCCATACATCTTAAAAATGTCGACCTCCACAAGCGATCGAAACATCAAGTTTGATTGAAGGTGGTAATAGTACTGCATTTGAACATATATTTCACGGTGACTGTAAAATTAAAGTCATAGTAACATTTACGGCAACAAGATTGATTGATCGATGCATGGCAAGATTCACTGCGAAAGAACGAAATGCATTCTTTGGATAGCTTTAGTTTAATGCATGACTGGCTAAATACTCTAGAGGAAAATAAATGAATTTATAAGTAAGACTACTTGCAAGAAATTTAATTTGTTGCTATATATGTACCTATGTTTGTTTCCAATTCATGAGCCAACGACCCACTAAATTCTACTGAAGGTAGCAGCAAACCAAAATAAAAAAATAAAAATAAAAATGCTATTAAAGGTAGTAGAATCACACATGTTTGAAGTGAAATTCACAAGTTCTATAGGTAAATGTGCATGATCATGATTCCTAAAAGGACAACTTTATTGTTGGACTTTGATTCTACTGATACAAAAAAGAGATATATAGAGGATGGAGCTCCTTGGCTATCTACTTGGTTTATAGAACTCTAAGATTGGAAGCCTGGTTTGGAGCATAAAGAAGGATTTGTGTGGCTTAGCATGGAAGGTTTACCTCTGAATGCTTGGACTGTTACTAATTTTAGAGGGATTGCACAAAGGTTCGGGTTAGTATTATTAGTGGATAGAGACACAGTGGTAAGAAGAGTGCTTGATAGAGGAAGGGTGCTTATTTCAACAAAGGAGTATAATTGTATTTTTAGAGAAATGGTGGTTGTGGTGGATCGCGTTTCATTTGTCATTAATGTTTGTGAGAGGAGGTGGGAATTAGATTTGATTTATGCAATTTGCAGCACAGAAATGTTGGAGGTGACAACCTAGTTATGTTATCTGAAGCTAATTGTAGTCCGATTGAAATAGTAGGAGGTGCAAAGGAGGATGATGCAGGGAGTAATTTGAAGTTTAATTTGCTCATGTGCAGGATGACTTGGAAACTTCAAAGGATGAAGTGGCTAATGTGGATGGTGTGGATTTTTCTAATCCAAATCCAAAGCTAATGCCATTGAGTGGGGAGTTGAATGGCTTTGCTAATAAATGTAAAACTATTGTCAAGGAATCTAACTTTCGCAACAGGGAAATTTCAGATCTAGGAGAAGGAGTAGCTGAGAAGATCAAGAATAGATTAGATGATAAGGTTGAAGCCAATGGTTTTCTAATTGGTCCAGCTTCAATTGAATCAGCGGATTAGATTCAAATAAATTAGGGTCAGGTGTTGGTGTAAATCAATTGGAGATTGGGTCAAGAGTACTCTCTCGGTCTAATTAAAAAGGGCATCAAATTAGATAAGAGTTTGGTTAGTAAGGATTCGAAGTTCTCATTTGACTGGGATAGTTTTTTTTTAAGGTTTGAGAGAAGAGGATACTTTAGCTGAGTTAGTTATGAAGGTGAAACAGCGCCGCAAAAGGAAATATTCTAAATCGTGGAGTAGTTAGAGAGATTAATTTTGTTTGCATGGATTTTTTGCAGAGGCAGAGGTTTTCCAAATCGGGTTTGCTCATAATTGTGAATAAGTTTTCTTGTTTTGGGGTTTGTGTGGAAGTGGTGATAATTGTAGTGGATTTAGGCTGATTTGGAGATTCAATTTGAAAGAGGCATTTGTTGGGAATATGATGTCTTGAAGTTGGCTTGTGATCCCATTGTCATCTCTATGTAGAGAATTTCTTTATTTTGCTGGAAGCTCTGCTGCAGGTGGTGCTTTATTTTTAGAGTTTTCGGTGGTCAGCTTGAGGTTTCCCTTGTGTTGTGGGCTTTGTTCTAGTGGTTTAGCAATTAGTGTTTGGCTTGCTAGAGATTGTTGGGGGTTACAGCTACTGTTGAGGTTGGTGGTTTGTCCTTGTTCTAGCGGAGCTCTTATGCTGTTTGCTTTTTGAGTGCTTTTATTGGTTTTAGTAGTTTTTGTTTTGGGTGTTTTCTTTTGAAAGTTTGTGTTGGGTGTGAGGGGTGCCTCCTTAGCAAGGGTTTCTTTGCTTTTTTGGGTGTATTCTAGGGTTTTTCTTGGTGTATGGGTAGTGTTTCTATCTTAATAAATTAATTTTTGTGGATAAGAAAAAAAAAAAAAAAACTTAGAGTACCAAAGAGAGAAACTTATCTCATGGCAGATTGTATAAGAGGTACATGTATTGAAAACTATTATGCATTCCTATGATATGGTGATGCAGCGGAAAATATGCGGTCGAGACTAGCTCACCAAATTAATCAACAAGCTTCCACCAATCTGTTGATTGTCGCAAGAATAATGCCAGATAGTAGGCAACCACAATCAATATTCTCTCAAGAACATGAAAGTAGGAAAATAAAGGAGAAACTCTCTCTCAATATTATTAATCGAAATAATCAATGTCTTCACCTCCAGCCAAAAGGCTTACATCCCTTTATATAGAGAACTAATAAAAAAGACACAATTCTATTAGGACAAGTAAATAATAATTTCTTAACTCTACTAGGACAAGTAAATAACAACTTCCTGGTGACAAGTAAATAATAACTTCCTAGGAAACTAATTAAATAAAGTAATAAATAATTAGGAAAATAAATAAAGCCTAGAAATAGGAAATAAGCTAAAATTTTCGGAATTCAGTGCATCCTAATCAATTGGCAAAGATTCCAATCGATTGGAATCAACAGCAGCAAAAATCAAATTCTAGAAAGTTCCCAATCGATTGACATGAAACTCCAATCAATTGGGTGGGTCATCAAAACGTGAAAAATATCCCTTCCGCTTGACGTCTCGACGATCCATCTCCTCCAAGAACTCCAAGGCTAAATATGCGATGCAGTCTGCATCATCCTTCCCGGGTTAGAGAGAATTCGCCCTCGAATTCGCAGCCTTTTCTTTTGAGCTATCTCCATTGTACGGGACCAAATGCTTGACATTGAACACATCATGAGTGCGAATATGAATTGGAAGCTTCAAACGATAAGCATTAGGATTAATCTTCTCAATGATCTCTAATGGTCCAATTTTCCTTGCAGCCAACTTACTGTACTCTCCCACAAAATATCTATCCTTTGTCAAAATGGCATAGACAAAGTCTCTTACATCAAACTACACCAAACGCCTCTTCTTGTCAATAGCTTGTTAGTACTTCAAAGTAGCCTCTTGTAAATTCTTCAAAGTAGCTTTGTGAATTTCCTGAATTTGAACAATCAAATCTTCAGCTTTTACATTCACACACTTCAAGTCAGGAACAGGTGCAAGGTGAAGTGGCAATCTCGGATTGTAGCCATAATTAATATAAAAAGGACTAAATTGAGTGCTACAACTGATAGAACGATTGAAAATAAACTCAGCTTGGTACAATATTTGATCCCAATTCTTCCCATGGTCTCCAACTAAGCATCTCAAGAGATTTCCCAATGAACGATTAACAACTTTTGTTTGACCATCCGTCTGTGGATGATAGGCACTACTAAAATCCAACTTAATTTGTATTAGCAAGCTTCCACAAACATCTCCAAAAATGACCAAGGAACTTAGAATTTTTGTCGGAAACTATAGTCATTGGCAAACCATGCAAGTGATACACCACTTGGAAATAGAGTTGAGCCACGTGTAGTGCATCGCTAGTTTTCTTGCAAGGAATAAAATATGCCATCTTGGAAAATCAGTCCACTACCACAAAAAATAGAATCTACACCCCTTTGTGTACGTGGCAACCCCAAAACAAAATCCATACTCACATCAGTCCCCAATTGTGTAGGTATAGGTAAAGGCATATACAACCCAGCATTAGTCATAGTGCCCTTAGAAATTTGACATACCCTACAACAATCCATGAACTTAGCAATCTCCTTTCGCATAGATGGCCAAAAGTAAGAACACATTACCAATTGAAGCATCTTATCTCTCCCCATGTAACCCTTATTATGCAGCTCTCTTATAATTTTTAGGCGCAAGCTACAGTCAGGTCTACAAAACAAATTTCCTTTGAAAAGAAAACCAGCATGCACAATAAAATCCACACGTCTACCTTCCCTTGCATCATCCATAATAGAAGAAAAATATGGATTAGTAGACAATAATTCTTTAAAAGAATCAAAACCGCTCCAATACCCACTTTAGATGCGTTACAATGAAGCTCGAATGGTATTGAAAAGTTAGGTAGCATTAGCATTGGAACTGTAGTGAGCTTGCGCTTGATCACATGAAAAGCCCTGTTAGCTTCTTCAGTCCAAGTAAGTTTTCTCATCTTCATGCAGTCTGTGATAGGCGCTATAATAGTGCTGAAATTTAGAATGAAACGTCTATAAAATGACACTAAACCATAAAAACTATGCACTTCAGTCACAGTGGTAGGTATAGGCCATTGCTTGATTGCCTCCACCTTGGATTCATCAACATAAATTCCATCCTTTGATACAACATACCCAAGGAATAGAAACCTTGTTGGTCATGAAGTAACACTTTCACATTGCAGCAAAGAAATTCTCCTTCCTTTAGACTAACAAAACCTGGTTCAGTGCTTAAGATGTAAAATTGGGTTAGCACTATAAATAAGAATATCATCAAAATAAACTACTACAAATTTTCCAATGAATGGACAAAATATCTGCTTCATCACACACATGAAAGTACTCGGAGCATTAGAAAGTCCGAATGGCATTACAAACCACTCGTATAAACCCTCATGAGTCTTGAAAGCAGTCTTCCATTCGTTACCCTTTCGAATACGAATATGATCACACCCACTTTTCAAATCCAATTTACTAAACATAGTAGCTCCACCCAACTGATCCAATAAATCATCTAATCGAGGAATAGGGAACTTGTATCGCATAGTGATTTTATCGATGGCTTGGCTATCAACACATATATGCCAAGACCCATCCTTCTTAGGTGTAAGCAACGGAGGTACAACACAGGGACTCAAGCTGTCCCTAATGTGTCCCTTCACCAATAATTCCTCTACCTAACGCCTCAACTCTTCATACTCTTTAGGACTCATATGATAGTGAAGTCGATTAGGCAAATTGGATCTTGGCACAAGGTCAATTTGGTGCTGAATATCCCTAAGAGGTGGTAACCCTATAAGTAATTCACTAGGAAAAATATCCTTGTACAAGTAATTTACTAGGAAAAATATCCTTGTACTCACCAATAATTTTTTTAACAGGTTCAGGAATATTCCTCCAGTAGTTTCTCTACCCATTAGCATATAAACTATCGCAGTCTCAGTTGCCTCCTCTATAAATTTATGCATGGATAATAAATTTGTATTTTTCTTTCTGCTAGACTTAGGTGCTAATTCTTTACTAGGGAGTAAAACAATTTTAACATTATTAAACATGAAACTATAAGTATTTTTTCTCCCATCGTGTACAACACCCCTATCAAATTGCCAAGGTCTACCCAATAATAAATGGCATGCATCCATATGCACTACATCACACCATACTTTATCTTTATAAGTGGAGCTAATAGAGAAAGAAACTAAGCAATGCTTTGAAACAGTTACCTCTGTACCCTTCTTTAGCAATGAATGCTTGTAAAGATTAGCATGTTGCTCAATAGCTAACTCCAATTTTCTGATAGCCTCCTTAGCAATTACATTCTCGCAACTTCGAGAATCGACAACAAATTTACATACCTTCCTGCCAATAGTGCATGTTGACTGAAAGATATTACTATGAAGCCACGCATCCCCATTGACTTCTCTAGGAGTGAAATAAGCTCTACACACCACAAGTAACTGCCCTTGGTTTCTCTTAATTTGCTCTTCAGGTGAATGGTCACCCTCAGTCATATCAAAGTGCGACTCACCTCAATTTCGTAATCATGATCACCCACACATTCTTCATTCTTTACGAATAGCCCTTTACTATAACACCCATCTTTTTTGCACTCTACCATGCGATGCTTGGACTTACCACACGTGAAACAACGAACACCACTAATGCTAGGTCTAGCCGCCCTAGGGGTTTGACCTCCAACAGGTGGTCTAGCAGCTGGTGCTGACTGTGTTGGATTCTTCACATGCATTGGTTTATTTTGGGTTGGCAGGATGCGAGCACTTTGACTACCACCACTCCATGGTGATCCTCCATGCCTGCGGTTGAATTGCTTCTCCAATTGCATAGCCCTTTGGTGCGCATCTGATACATACAGAATAGGGATTAAATAAATTTAAAGTATCTTAAAATTGATCGTGCAAACCTCCAATATAACGAGACACCAATTGATACTCTGTTTTAGCTAAATCATTGTGAGACACCAATTTATAAATTTTGTACTGTATTCATCAACCATCCGAGTTCCTTACCACAAATTTTGCAACCTTTAGTACATCATTCTAGTGTAATTGTATGGTAAGAACTCTCTATGCAGATGCTTCTTTAATTTCTCCCACGAATTAACTTTTAACTTCTCTTGACGACTACTGGTTATCTTCAATTTTTGCCATTAAGAGGCAGTTCTCATACGAATCTAGTAGCCACTAATGGAACCCTTCTATCATCAGGAACCTCCTTGAAATCTAACATTTCTTCCATAGTAAAAATTCATTCCACTAATGGAACCCTTCTATCATTAGGTTGCAACGTACCTGAAAATTTTGGAATATCTACCCTTATAACACTCTCCCACTGTCGAGTATCATCTACAACCCTAGGCTCTTCGCCCCTTTGCCTCCTTATCCTTTGTGGGATATAATCAGCATAAGCATTTTCAAAATTATGATACTCACCATTATTACCTCTAGGTTTGCGCCTCCCTCGCAGAACGGGTTTGGTGTCAGAATCCTTGTTTTCACTCCTAACACTCTCTACTTCTACAAAATGTAGAGACAAAAATCGATGACCATGTCTGCCTTCAAGATGTTGTCCTTTGAATTTGGTTCGTAGCTCGTCTAAAATTTCTTGTCGCATTCAGGCCATGTCCTCGCGAGTAAACACCTCTCCCAAATTGGCTTTACAGCCTTTGGCACGTCCTCCTCTTCATCTTGGCATGACGGCTAGAACGAATTGGCCTTTGGTACCAACTGATGCAGCGGAAAATATGCAGTCGGGACTATCTCACCAAATTAATCAACATGCTTCTACCAATCCATTGATTGTCGCAAGAATAATGCCAGATAGTAGGCAACCACATTTAATATTCTCTCAAGAACATGAAAGTAGGAAAATAAAGGAAAAACTCTCTCTCAATGTTATTAATCAAAATAATCAAAGTCTTCACCTCCAGCCAAAAGGCTTACATCCCTTTATATAGAGAACTAATAAAAAAAACATAATTCTACTAGGACACATAAATAATAATTTCTTAACTCTACTAGGACAATTAAATAACAACTTCCTAGTGACAAGTAAATAATAACTTCCTAGGAAACTAATTAAATAAAGTAACAAATAATAAGGAAAATAAATAAAGCCTAGAAAAAGGAAATAAGCTAAAATTTTTGGTATTCAGCGCATCCCAATCAATTGGCAAAGATTCCAATCGATTGGAATCAACAGAAGCAAAAATCACATTCCAACAAGTTCCCAATCGATTGACATGAAACTCCAATCAATTGGGCTGGTTATCAAAACGTGAAAAATAGCCACTCTGCTTAACGTCTCGACGATCCATCTCCTCCAAGAACTCCAAGGCTAAACGCGCAATGCGGTCTGCATCATATGGCAACCTCCTCCTTCTGGCTCTCTAAAGTTCAACCTTGATGGCTTTGCTAGAGGTAAGTTAGGTTTGGGTGGCATTGGTGGTGTTTTGATGATCGACCTTCGTGTTATTATTTGCCTTTTCTTTTGTCTGGTTGGTATTGTAGATTCTAATTTAGCTGAGTTACTAGTAGTAAGGGAAGTGTTGAGAATATTCAGCCAATCTGCTTGGGCGACTGCAAAGGACCTTATTATTGAATCGGACTCTCTAGTAGTTGTTGTTGGGAATCGAATGGGGAAGAAAACATACAAAGGCAGAATAAAAATTTTCCTACGATTCCCAATCCTATGAATCCAATTATGCTTAATACAAAACAAAACCCCAACTACAAAGAGAGTTATGATAACTTACAGCTGATAAAGTCTTCTCCTTTATCTTCCAAGCCTTGTCTTCTCCTTTTTGCTCCAAGCTTGAACTCTGGGCAGCAATGAATGAGCAGTCCAAGTGTACTGCCTCCAACGGTATCCACACCTAGCTTAAGTTTGAAGTCCTTTCCTTCTTCTTCTTTATGGTTGCTAGAGGTGGAGAAGAAAGAGAGAGAGAGAGAGCCTCCTATGAATTTCGGCCAACCCTCGGGAGGAGTGATTATGATTCAAGTGATGTCATCACATCACATGTGAGGCTTAAATAGCCTCCACTAATAGGGCCAGCCTTAGTAAGGAATCCTATTCCTCATATGAGTTAAGTTAAAATTATACATAATTGCAACTTAACCCCTCTAATTTATATCCCATATAAATTTGCTCCTTAAGAACAATTCTTTTATTCACTTATGCCCTTTCTCTCATAAACATTCAAGCTCTCATAGCATGATCAGTGTGTGACCCATTGGGTTCACATCATCAAGTAGTAGGTATAGCACATGTTGTACACAATGGAATACTTTCCATTAGAGGGCCTAATTGAAACTCCTTTTAATTCCCTAATTAATTATAACTCATTTATATCAATTAGGGCTTCTACTAACCATGAGTAACACCTAGCATATGGCTCATGGTGTGGTTCTTAATGAGGTGAATAGTCATTTACAAAGAACCTTTCTGTTATAGTTTACAGGTTACAATTACATCCTTCCATCAACACAATGTCTCCAATTGAACTAATAGGACATGGAAGTCTGTCAAGTCCCTAGTTCAATTACTTTATACTCATTCATTAATATCAACTCAATGATGAACTTATGGAAACTCCTTTCCATATTCATACTACCATGGGCCCATGGATTTAATGAGTTATATTCAATGAATGCTATATGAGACATTCACTCCCTTTTTCCTGAGAGTGATGGATTCCTTGTTGATCACTCACATGCCTTCACACACATAGCAGTAGGGCCAATGAACACCCTTACAGACCCCTGAATAGGATCTGCACTTAGTGTTATCAAACTTCTAAAGTTACATGCATAAGACAACCATGGTGTCTCAGGTCTAAGGATTACTTGTACCACTATAACAATGAGAAACTGATTGACAGGCAAGTTAAAACTCCATTCAGTTTATCTCATATCTTTGGTCACATTCAGTGTACCTATTCTTATAATAGGCACCCACTTGTTGGTTGTAGTGTTTCCACACAAATAGCTTGAGACTAACTATCCTCCTATAGAGTCAAACTAACAAGTGCTAGTCCTATGGTTCATTACTATCTATCATAGTGAACCTTCAACTAGGAATGATTTAGGAGTTTAGTACAGAGATATATTTATAGTCTCAAAATTACAACCCTTTGTAATTTCATATTCTCAACTCTAACTCCATGGACATATTATGTAAATATAAATGATGCATATATACATAATAGAATAAGCCCTTTTATTAAATCAATAATAAATGTGACATGCATAAATGAAATCAAATGATTATTCCTAATCCCTAAACAATTATCTCTCTGATTGGCTCTAGGGCATAATCCTAACAGTTGTTTCTTGGATCAACAAATCCTCTAAGGTATGGAAATACAAGTTCATTCTCAATGAAATTTCCTCTTTGATGGAGTTTTGCAAAGTTGTTGTGTTTCGTCACCAAACAAGGGAAGTAAATTGTATGGCGGACTAGTTAGCCAAGAGTGGAGTTGAAAGGCTGGTGCCTTTTATTGCCTGGATGTAATTCTCATTATGCCTTGCTCAGCTCTCATGCTGCTATTTATTGGATGTGCTGCTGTTTTTTGGATGGCTTTTTTGTGTTCAAGTTTTGATGTTTCTTGGGTTTTAATCTTCTCAAAGTTGTCTTTTACCTTTTATTTCCTCGTCAGTGCCTTGGTGTGGAGCTCTTTGTATCTTAGTGCTATTGGGCATTGTATCTTAGTGTTGGGGTTCTTTGTTGTGGTTTTTGCTTCTTTGTGTTGGGTTTTTTGTTGTGGTCTCGTTTGTTTAAGATGGGCTTTTTTAGTTTGGAGGTTAAGAGGCTGTACTTGGGGTTCTGTTGTTCTTGTTTCTCTTTCATTTAATAAGACCTTCTTTGCCCATCAAAAAAAAAAAATAAAAAATAAAAAATTATGCATGCTGTAGATAGTGCAAAAATTTTCAAGACAGGAAAAAATAAAAACAAAATAACTACATCACCTTATCAAATTTCCCATTTTTGCGTTGTCTATGCTCAACATGCCATCCTTGTTCCCGCTCAGACTTTGATAATTGACTCAAATTTTGATCAGTCACTTGTTCTTCTGTAAGGGAAGATGTTACCTGCTGCTTCATGGACACATATGAGATTATAAACAATACGATAAAAAATAGAATATGAATCAGGTAATCGTTACTTTTATATAATGTAATGTCTCTTGATTAATCTGATGGTATATTTAAGTTGGATATGGGTTATTCACAACAAGTAAGAAAACTAGTTTTCATTTGCAATTAAATTTTCTCCATGTGTTCATTTAATGCTTAAAAAAAATATCATGTCAATATGGCAAAGCCACTAGAACTTATATTAACTGAACCATGTTGACAATTTTTTTTTTTTAAAGTGATAAATTAAAGAAAAATGCTAGAAAGAAGCACGGACACTGACCGATAGGCGACACGTATATGACATGACACAGACACGTTCACACAACAAATCCTCGAAATCTAGAATTGACACAGTATGGATACGCTATTAAAAAATTATATCTTATATATATATAACTAGATAATATCATGTCGCTTTACATCATGGCATCCATCATTCAAAATGCATTTTTTGTATTGTTTTTGGAAACCCTAGTGAGCTAGATTGTGGCTTAATTGTGGCACCTGTAAGCCAAAGACCAGACAATTAATTGTTTGATTTTGATTTTTCTTTTCATTTTGTACTCCTCTCTTTTTGTTTCATCTTAATAATATTGGGATTGTTAATAGAGGATTGGGGTAAAAAATCAAAAGAAAAAAAAAAAACCTTAGCGGAGTGATTCATTGATAGGACAAAAATGAAAAAGAAGACGAAGAAAACAAAGTAAAAAGATGGAAAAAAAAGATGTTTTTCCGAAGAGAGTGTCTATACTTCTCAGGTGACAAACAATAGAAGTAACCTAGCACCTAAATTCTCCCCATCAAGAGAAATTAATGACCCAGTTTAACAAAGACGTGAAAACATAAATAAACGAAATCTTTTACAAACATGAACTAATTAATTAATGAGTGTTTTCCAACATTCAATAGCAATAAAATCTTTTAACACAAAAATCAAGAAAAGGATTACCTTGCCCTTTCCCATCATCTTAGGGATAGCATCTTCTGGCCTTCTAACTGAAAGCGGAGTTGCGTCAATCACATCTAATGTTGCTTCTTGATTATTTTGAAATGGTACTAGTGCTTTCGATTCTGTAGTTGAATAATCCTGTTGTATATGAAAATATTGCTATTAATGATGTTACCAAATGTTATAAATTTTAGCCTGCTTTAGTTAAATTTGCTAGATAACGATCAACTTAATTATATATGTCATAACAAAGGCAGTAACATGTACTAATGGGCCTACTTGCAGAAATATTGATTTTGGTAGAGCTACACATGCAATGTAAAATCAAGACTTATTATTCTTTCTGTGTTTAGAATTTTAGTAAGAAATTTCAGTTGAAATATGATAATCGATGACCAACAAAAGTACCGGTTTCTATTTATTTTATTTTTTTCACAATTGTACCTTTCATTTAGTGTTAAACATAATTTGCATATCATAAATTTTGACAACAACAAACGTAGTTACAATTATTTTGTAAAATATCTTACCATTTGGTGTAGAACTAAGACAAATTTTCAATTGCATGAGTCATATAAACTGAAGTTTATCATAATTACATTGCTTTAACATCAGTGTGCCTTCTATCAACACCTATTAGTAATTATTTTGTCATTATTTATTTGATTTTTTTCACTTTAATTAACTTCTATGTTTCATAACCTGTAATGAAAAAGTGTACATTGGCATTTCATAGACGAACCTTCGTGGTTATTCATAACCTGTACTGGGTCAAGTGCATGTTAGTCTTTGAAGGATTCCTTAGACAGAGCTTTGTGGTGTTTGCTGGACGATGCTAATTAACAACTAAAAATCGTGGAGTTCGAATTTGTTATTATGGTTTGTCGAGTCCTATAAAATTTCAACTTCATAGTGTAATAGTTAGGCTAAAGTAGATCCCATGATTTTTCCTAGAGGGGTTTTCTATAAAGAAAAGCGTGTGCAATTGTGATTTATTTTTGTGTAGGGTCTTCAATTAATTTAAAGGGTATATCTCTGGCACATTTTTTTGAATTGGTTAATTGAATTCATTTTTATTTGCTCTACTCTATTAGCGATTTAATATTAGCATGCATGGGATTAGCTATTTGGTTTATAATCACAGTTTTTTTTTTTTTTTTTTTTGGTTTTGGATCAGCAAAAGGTAAAATTATATTGATAAGAGAAAAGGGTACATCAGGCAAAACCCCACCATGTAAACAGCATACAAGAACCCCCAAACAAACTAAAAGAAGATCAGCATCTGGAAGACGCCAAAGCCAAACACCAGACCTAAACCCCCCACTAAAACCAACAAAAAAGACCCAAAAAAAAAAAAAAAACAAAAAAATACAGCCACCATTCATTTGGTAAATCCCCTTTCGGTTGTGGATATGTGTAATCAAACTTTCACCAACTACTACCGGCATGAAATCACGTCAAGCCTTAATGGCCAAATACAAAGAAGATATATCCCTTTGTAAATTCCACTTTTTTAAATCTGGAGGCACCTTACAAGTTAAAGCTCCTAATCACCAATCCTTTTGTCCTTTTATACACCAATAGTTGGAAGGAGTAGAAACCAAACTTCCTACCAAATACCTTCATCTTGTGAAAAACATGGATCCAAGAACGATGAGCAATGCACGGGTACTCAAGTCTTAATCCAATGAGAACCTTTCTCTATCCCAATTGTAATACTATTGACCCCAGTACTTCTCATCCTGCAGTTAGCAATGACTCTCAAAATGGTCAAATTGGGTTCAAATGGCATGAGAAGTTCCACCACTTAGGGTAGGGTGAAAGACAACTATCAGAACTGACAACATCGAAAACCACTCTCTTGTTAAGAATCGAGGCACGATTAGATCATTAGTATTGTTACATATAATTATGCAAGTGAAGAACCTTGGTGCCCAGAACAAGAAAACAAGGCTCAAATGATACAAAACCAGTTACAACATCTAAGATGAAAGAAAACTATTAGAAGTGATTGCACCCAAAACCGAGCCCTAACTAGGAATTTTAGATAGAGTGAAGTTTTTGAAATGAACAACCAATAATCTCATCACCCAAAATGGGAAAGCAGGTTTCAAATTACATGAAGTCAATCTTAAGGTGAAAGAATGTAACGACCCGAAATGGGGACCGTTAGTTATATAGTAAGAAAATAAATTTTAAAGCCAATTTTGGTGGAGGTTTATTAATAATAATTCTTTTGAAAACATTTTTAGAAAATCCGGCATGGTCCCGTTTGTAAATAGGACATACCAAGTTATCGACTAACCATAAAACCTGTAGAAAACACATTTATAATAATTTCCAACCATCCACACAATATTCCAAATAAATAAATTAAAGGCTGCATCATAGCCACATAGGTCCCATTAAGTCCATCTCACTACAAATTAATTATTACAGGCCATGAATTGAAATTAATACATGCCTAGGCTTCTAGCCGAAATAAAAATACAATGATTTCTCTATATGAGTGCAAGCATGTTGATGTGCTTCCCAAAAACCAAGTCAAGCTTTATTTTGAAAATATGACCTGCAAGAAAAACTGTGGGGGTATGAGCTACACGCTCAGTAGGAAAACATTTTCCCTGAAAATAATCCGAGGTTTTCAAAACCATAGTGTATATATATATATACTTTTGAAAGAATCCCTGCAAAACCATTATTAGTTTGCGATATAAATTTCCAGTAAATAAAATTGATACGCTATAATGAAATAAACTGCGAAAGTTAAATCATTTAATACCCACACCCCTTTTTCCTTATTAAAGAGGTTATCAAAATCCTCATTTTACTAATGAATTATCCATCATTTTCAGATATCATATTATGGCCTTATAAGCCAATAATCATCATCCGCCATATTTGGCAATCCATAACATCAGTCTTTCAAACTGATAAATCCTCCCCAGGTCATGCGGGGCCCTTGCGCGCGGAAAATAAGGGAAACACTATGGATCCTACTTGGTCTAGAAAGTAACCCCATCATGAGGAAACACTATGATCCTACTTGGACCAGAAAGTAACCTCATATTCGGGCACGTAACCTAGGACTAAAGGATAGGAAGACACGGCACGACGTCCCGTTCCTTTGGGACCGCAGTAATCCTATCTCCAGTAGCCCTCATCACCATATCCATATCATCACCACTTATCTTTTCATTTACCAATTTCATAATTCTCATATAACCCGAAAAATTATATATAGATTTTCCAAGAAAACCATATAACAGGTTTATACAATTAAATCATATGAAATAACCCCCATAATTCATATAAATCATTTTCCAACCATTTTTCAAAATTGTGGTTTTTAAAAACATTGATATAAAAGTGACCCCCAACATTTTGACTACATAAAATAGTTTAATAGGTTTTAAAACCAACCCATGGTATCCCAAATCATGTGAGGGTTTGAAATGTAACATGCATATAACCCAATTAGGGTATAATACGAAACCCTAGATTTTCCACAATTGATCAAAACTCATAAAATATGCCCACATGCATGATATTTATGCGAAGCATGCCAAATACATGTATTTTTACATGATTTAAACCCAAAACCCCATGCTTCAATGATTTAAGACGAGAAAATGCCCCTACCTCAAAATAGAGTGAATAAATGCAAATCCACAACCATACATGCGTAGATCAGGCCAAAATACGCTAGTTCCGAGCTCGCCGGCGTCGGATCGAGGCTGCCGTGCTCCGGCGAGCCGCCGTCGAGCCTCCGACCCCTTCTCCTTCTCTTCCTCTATTTCTTTCTCTCTCTCCCTCTTTCTATCGGCTGAGCCAAGGGGTGAGAACCCTCTAGAATCCAGGTTTTAAAGGAAGAATAAATGAGGGGTAAAATGGTATTTTCATCCCATAAAAATCTGGACTTTAAGCTAAAATTCGTGCGTTATGGTCGACCAAATAGGAAGTAGTCGACCAAAACTCCCCAATGAACAGTACCGTGACATTCTGTCTGCAATATAGTCGACCAAAACAACCTATGGTCGACCAAAATTCCCTAAGGAACAGTACCGTGACATTCTGTCTGCAATATAATCGACCAAAACAACCCACAGTCGACCAAATCACTCAATATGCACAAAAAGAGGTATATGCCTCCCCAAAGCATACCTCAACACCTCCTAACCCAAAATTCTCACGAATCAAGCCTTGGGCCCTCACAAAGAAAACTACTGAAAGAGATGGCTTCCAAAATCAAGCCAAGGTTAGGAATTGAGGCATCGTTATGGATATATGTTTTTATTTGGAGTTAAGTTAAAGAAGTGAATAACCTCAGTGCCCAAAACAGATAAAACAAGGTTAGGAATTGAGGCACCATTCTCACTCCATATCAGTGTTCTATCTCTACATGTTTTAGAGAGAGAGAGGGAGAAAGATAGAGTTAGAGAGAAAGAGAGATAGAAAGGGTTGGATGGATGTGAAGCTTTGAAGTTAGAACTTACATTTGGGATCTTCCATGTGTATCGTAGGCTTGGATTTACACATCCACAACAAGGTTGCATTTTTCATACATCCATCATAAGGTAGGTGCAATTTTTGTGATTTTAAATCAATGCAATTTTCATGATTTTAAATCATAGTTGTGATAATGAGGGGCATATTTTTCACTTTTTATGTATGTTTGTAACATGACCAATTATATTCTATATATTTTGGGTTAAATATGTATATGTAAGGTTTACATGTAATGGGTACAAATTAAATTTACATTTTTAGACATAGGTTTTAATTTTGATTTTGTCAGTAGAATCATAAATACGTGTTTGGTAAGTTTATCCTTATTATATAGTTTTTGGAATAATTATGTGAAATATTTGGATGTTTCATTTTCTGTAATTTTTAGAACAATTATATGAGTTGAAATGCACAACAATTAAAATGGTTAAATTATGTTTCAGATCTTATTTTGTTATTTTATGGGGATATTACTTTGGTTGGCATAACCATATCTCATTTTCTGTTGGTATAACAATGCATTGAAAATTGATTTAATAACTTTTTTTTTTCTTTTTTGCAAAAAAAAATAAAGGGTTATTGGAGTTGGAATTACAGTTATGTGTCCCCCCTCCAATAGTCCTAGGCTACTAAGGTGTTGTCCTGAATTTTGGCGATGAGCCACTCCCCTTATTTTGTGCGTGATGCCCCTTCAAGGAAAGCTTGGTAATTAATAGAATAATTAAATTAGGCATGGGAGTCACATGCATGGCATTCTACATTTGCATTATGATATAACTGGTATTTAATAAATGACATATATATGTGATTAGTATATATTTTTAGTATGATACTTGGTTTTGTTATTATCGTGCCTTGGTTTATCATTATGAAAATTGTATCTACTGAGTGGTTGAATTTACCCCTATTTCCCTAACATGTTTTCAGATATTACTAGAGATGGGAGATACGAATTAGGTTATGCTACTATGCGTGGATGGATGCATGCATGCTCTAGATGAATAAATCTTGATGGAAATTAAGCTATATTTTATTTGGATAATTTTGTGGAATATGTATTTAATTTGGATTTGGTTTGGCCAAAGGCCTTGGGAGATGTAATGTGATTATAAACCCCCCTCCCTTTTTTTTTTTAAATTTGTTAATGATTGGTTACTATGTGGATTATGATGCATGTTAGGATACCACAAGTGGATGGTTGCAATTTATTTCGTATAAATGGTTATAACATGACATAGATCGATTTTGAAGATATGATCCATATACGGATGGGTTATGCAAAAAATTTTATATACTTTGAAAATTTTTATATACCACCCATACTTATTTAACCATTTTTATTAAATTAAATCCATTTTAATTACATTTGATCCTGGCTCTTTAATTTTGAGTGTGACAAAGAAAGAGAAGAAGATTGAGGTGGTGATCAGATTCGAGTAATGTGGAGTGGAATAAGTTCATTTTAGAAGAAACAAAGGAAACCTAGAATTTAAGGAAAATGGTAGGGAATGGATGTGAGGGTAATGAATAGGAAATTGTAGGGAAATTGATAAATATGGAAAAAAGAGAATAGGAAAGAATGAAAGAAGGTGAATGAGATTGAGCATGAGTAAAGAAGATTCATGAAGGGTGGGAGGCTCGAAGGGTGTGTATGGGGGGGGGGGGATAATGAGAATTAAGATACTATATTGGAATGTAAGGGGTAAGGAGAATAAGGTTAAGAAAAGAATGCTACAAAGTTTGTTGAGGGGGAAGAAAGTAGACGTATTTTGCATTCAATAAATAAAATTAAAATCGATAAATGATTAGTGTATGAGGCATATTTGGGGTCACAAAAATATAGGGTGGGAGTGGGAAAAATTGAATGGGCTATCAGGTGGCATATGTGTGGAATGAAGATCGATATGTTCATAAAAAATAATTCTACTAGTGGTGAAAAGGTTATTTTGGTGGTAGTGATGAATAAAAATGGAAATTTTGAATGTGTAATTGGTGCTAGCTATTTATGCACCAATTGATGACAGAGAAAGAGGAATGCCTAGCAATGGGGGAAGGGCGGGGAGGGGATTGAAAGGAACAAGAATTATTTTACTAAACGACCATGGTGCCTTAAAGGGATTTTAATATTGTTAGATTTTGCGAGGAAGGAAAGGGGTGTAAGAGGGTGTCAAGAGCTATGTCAAATGTTTCTATTTTGAGGGTGTCAAGAGCTATGCCACCCCATCTTTGATGGATAGAAAGTATACATGGTACAATAATAGAGAAGTGGCCAATATGAGTCGTTTAGATAGATTTTTGGTCAAAGATGCAAGTTTAGAGGTGTGTCTAGAGATTAAACAATATATGTGGCTTGCCAAAGTCTCTATCAAATCATTGCCCCATTTTGTTGGGGTACAATCAATTAGATTGGGGACAAGGCCTTTCAGGGTTTTTAGATGTACGGCTTGATCACCCAAAATTTTTGGAGCCAATTGAAAATTTTTAAAGGAAGTAGAGGTTCAGGGGTGGGCGAGGTATGTCATTCTCAAAAAGTTGCAATTACTAAAAAATGCATTAATCAAATGGAATAAGAAGGTTTTTGGTTATGTGGAAGATAAAATTAAGGACTGAATTCAATCTTTGGATGTCTTAGAGAAAATTTACAAAAGTAGGAAGTTATCTGAAGAAGAAGAACAAGAAAGAGGCAGAAAAGTTGGAGATGATCATGCTCTATAAAGATTACAAATAGTGAAGTTAAAAGCATTTAGAGACACAACAGTCAAGGATGTTGAGGCCGAAGACAAGAGATAAGAATAAACATAAAAACTTTCATGCTTAAGTGATGAATAAGAGAAAATAAATTTTACTGGTGGCATAGTCTATGAAGATCCTTAGTTAATAGAAGATGGGGTGGTTGATTTTATAAAGATTATTTGCATCCGAACATTGAAGGAGACCAAAGGTAGAAGATCTTAATTTTAATTAAGAATATGAGTGACGATAAAAATCTTTTTAAAAAAAAAATCATAGTTAGAGAGACTTTTCACAAAAGTAGTTTGGAATGAAATTTCAAATATTGATTGATGGAGGTAAGGCACAAGGACCAGACAGGTTTACTTTCAGTTTTTTAAAGAGGGCATGGCCTTTGCAAAGGTAGAACATAATAGCTTTTGGGAAGGAGCTCCATTGTTATATATACTTAGATATGCTACATTAGTAAACGGGATTAATGTAATCTTTATAGTTTTTATCCCAAAGTTCTTGTGTCCAATTGGATTGAATTAGTTCAGGCCTATCAATTTAATTACTGCGTATATAAAATTATGGCAAAAATTCTAGCAAGAAGAATGAAAGGGTGTCTCTGATAAAATTAGTGAAGAACAAGTATGCTTATAGGGGGTAGGAAAATTTTAGATGGAGTTTTGATAGCAAATGAGGTTATGGATGTTTGAAGAAAGCCAAGAAGAAGTGTTGTATTTCCAAAGTTGACTTCAAAAAGGCCTAAAACTATGTTGAGTGGGATTTCTTAGATATTGTTTTATAGAAGATGGGTATTGGGGATACATGGAGAAAGTGGAACAAAGAATGCTTATCTTCGGTCTCGATATCAATTTTGGTGAATATATGGCTTGCCTACTATGGAGTTTTCAATTCAGTTCAAAAAGGTTGAGGGAATGGGATCCTCTCCCAGTTGTCTTATATAAAATTGTGGTTAGACGTTTGCATGGGTTATTGATCAGTGCTATAGAAGTTGGTTTGCTTAGATAGATTAAAAGTTGGTTAATTACAATAGTTCGATAATATAATATTGCATCTACAATTTGTTTATGATACAATTATCTTCTATGAGCCTAGTCGGAATGAAGTTAGAAATGTGAAGAGACTCCGATCCTAAGATGTTTTGAAATTGATTCAAGGTAAAAGTGAATTTTTCCAAAAGTTGTGTGGTGCATATTGGTTTACAAAAGGACAGAGTTTTGTTAAAGTTAATGCCTTGTTTGTTACAAAAATATGCTTTATGTTTTGTTGTCTACCTTGTGTATTGTGTATGTTGGTAGAATAGGTGTCGAAGTGTTGTATGGGGAACCTCTCCTAGTGGGTTTTGTTTGGTGTATTGAAATGTGAAAGGATGTATGCATGCTATGTAGGAGGTTGGAGCTCCACGAACTACTGTAAAAATACAACCCCTGTTCTAACTTTTCTCCTCTGTTTTTTTGGCCATTTTCTCATCTGTTTTATGCCTGTTCTTCAACATTGTTTATCCCCTTTGTTTACATGATGTTTATGGTTTGATTGATGATTAAAAAGTCAACATAAGTGCTATCAGAGCAAGGTCAGATTTGAGAGTTGGGCATAAAGATTCTTGATAGCAAACCACTCTGGCGAAGGCAATAGTGATGGCAAGTTCAAGCAACCAGACTATGGGTGTTCAACAACCTTCATTTCTAATCATTAATGGAGATAACTATGATCATTTGTGTTTGAGGATGAAAACTATTTTTCTTTCATATAATTTATGGGAGTATGTAGAAGATGGGTATGATGAACCAGAAGATGAAGATGCCTTAACGGCTGCCTGGAAACAACAATTGAAGGAGCATAGGAAGAAGGATGCAAAAGCTCTAAGTTTGATTCAGCAAGGGATTGCAGACACCATTTTTCCAAGAGTTATCCATGCAACAACAGCACAGGAGGCTTGGGATATTCTACACAAGGAGTATTGGGGCTCGTTGAAGGTAAGAACCATTAAACTTTAATCCTTGAGAAGGGATTTTGAAAATATGAGAATAAAAGAAAAGGAGCAATTGAAAGATTATTTGTCTAGACTCATGGAGGTTGTGAATCGAATGAAAACTTATAGGGAAAAAAATTACTGATCAAAGAGTTGTTGAAAAAATTCTCATTAGTTTGCCATAAAGATATGACCAAATTGTTGCCATTATTGAAGAAACTAAAGATCTAGACTCTTTGTATGTTGAAGACTTGATGAATTTTATTAAAGCACATGAGAGAAGGTTGAGTAGGCATTTTGAAAAATCTATTCAAAGTGCCTTTCAATATAAACTAAATATTGGCTCAAAAAATTTTCAAAAGGAATCATCAAGTTATGATAAATTCAGAGGTGAATCTTCTAGAGGTGGAAGACATGGAAGAGGTAGAGGAAGAAATACAAGAGGAAGAGGTAGAAATAATTTTGAAAGAAGAGGAAATGAGGAGTTCACACAACAAAAATGTAGTATTTGCAAGAAAAAGTAGCCATGTTGGCAAAGATTGTTGGTTTAAGGGAAAACCTTAATGTTTTAATTGCAAGAAGTTTGGGCATCTCCAAAAAGATTGCTGATTTAAAAACAATCAACAAGCTAATTTTTCTGAAGAGCAAGAAGATGAATGGAATATGTTCTTTGCTTACCATGCCATGTTCGAGCAAAGAAATGATGTGTGGTACCTTGATAGTAGTTGTGGTAATCACATGATGGGTAATGAAAGTATTTTTGTGAAGATGGATACCTCCAATTCTCAAGCTAGAATGGTAAATGGTGATTTGGTGCAAACAAAAGGAAAGGGGACTATTTCTGTGAAGACAAAGAAATGAACAAAATATATTCGAGATGTCTTGCTCGTTCCGAATTTGGAGCAAAATTTGTTAAGTGTTGGCAAACTTGTGGAGAATGGTTACACCATCTACTTTGAAGAAGACTCTTGCAAGATTTTTGACAAAGGGGGGAAAGGTCAAGTTATGACAAAAATCAAGGTGGAGAAAAACAGAAATTTTCCTCTCACTTTTTGGTATTCAAAAGATGTGGCCTTGAAGATGGATGTGGTTGATGAATCATGGCTATAGCATAGAAGATATGGGCACTTGAATTTTCAAAGCTTGAAGAATTTGCAACAAAAGAATATGGTGTATGGGCTGCCAACAATTAAAGAAGTGGAGGAACTTTGTGAAGGATATGCTCTAGGAAAGCAACACCGGGAGCCTTTTCCAAAAAGAAAAAGCATAGAGAGCTAAAGCGCTATTAGAGCTTGTTCATACCAATGTGTGGGGGCCATCAAAGACTCATTCATATATCAGTAACAAATATTTCATTATCTTTGTTGATGATTTCACAAGAATGACTTGGTTGTATTTTATGTGCCAAAAGTCCGATGTTTTTGCTATCTTCAAAAAATTCCAAAAACTTGTTAAGAGGTAAAGTGGCCATTATATGAAAGTGTTAAAAAGTGATAGAGGAAGAGAGTACAACTCTAATGAGTTTGATAAATTCTGTGAAGATATTGGCATGGAGAGGCAACTAACAATTGGGTACACTCCACAACAAAATGGAGTAGTGGAAAGGAAGAATAGAACCATTGTGGAGATAGCAAAATCAATGTTTTATGAAAAGGGGCTGCCTAAGTTTTTTTGGGCTAAAGCGGTGTATACAGCAATTTACTTGATGAATAGATGTCCAACAAAGGCGGTGGAGAACAAAACCCCATTTGAAGCCTGGAGTGGAAGGAAGCCATCGGTGAATCACTTGAAGGTATTTGGTTGCATTTGCTTTGCTCATGTACCTAAAGAAGTAAGGCTCAAATTTAATGAAAGTAGTGAAAAATGCATCTTTGTGGGTTATAGCTCAAAATCTATGGGTTATAGACTCTTTAGTTTGAAGAAGAATAAAGTGATTATTTGTAGGGATGTTCTCTTTAATGAGAAAGCCTCATGGAATTGGAAGGAAAACAAAGCTCAAGATCAAGTGATTGTTTTTGATGAAGAATAGGGAAGTTTTGATAATGAAGATGAAGTTGTAGAAGATCAAGATCCACAACAAATGTCTCCAATGACTAGCTCATCATTATTAACTTCTTCACCAAGCTCAAGTCCATCATCCTCAAGTTCAACTCCAAAAAAATGAGAAGACTTAGTGACATTTATGAAAATGATGTTTTTGAATGGTGCAATTTTTGTGTAGTTGAACCGGAAAGTTTTGAAGAAGCCATTCAACAAGAACCTTGGAAGAAAGCCATGGAAGAGGAAATTCATGTAATTGAGAAAAACAATACATGGGATTTGGTAGAGAGGCCATAAGATAAAGAAGTGATTGGTGTGAAGTGGATACTTAAAACAAAGCTCAACCCAGATGGCTCTACTCAAAGAAATAAAGCTAGACTTGTAGCTAAAGGGTATTCTCAACAACCCGGAGTTGATTTTCAAGAGACTTTTGCACCGGTAGCTTGGCTTGATACTATTAGAACTCTTAGTACTATGGCGGCTTAGAAGGGCTGGTTTTTATACCAACTTGATGTGAAATCTACATTCTTGAATGGTGTTTTGAAAGAAGAGGTTTATATTGAACAACCCCAAGGCTTTGTTAGAAAAAGCAAAGAAGAGAAGGTATACTAGTTGAAAAGGCTTTGTATGGCCTAAAACAAGCACCCCGGCATGGTATAGTGAAATTGATGCTTGCTTTAATGAAAGAGGTTTTCAAAGAAGCAAAAGTGAGCCAACCTTGTACATCAAAACACAAGGTAAAACCGGTATTCTTATTGTTTCTCTTTATGTTTTTGGTGCTTACTAGTAGCAATGAGAAAATGATAGATGAATTTAAAAGAAAGATGATGAAAAAAATATGAAATGAGTGATTTGGGCCTCTTGCATTACTTCTTGGGCATTGAAACTTACCAACAAGAAGATGATGTTTTCATTTGTCAAAAGAAGTATGAAAAAACTCTTCATGAAAAATTTAGGATGAAGAATTGCAAATCAGTTGCTATACCTTTGGTTGTGAATGGAAAATTGTTGAAAGAAGATGGAAGCAAAGAATTGGATGCATCACTTCATAGAAGCTTGGTTGGAAGCTTTTTGTACTTAATAGCTACAAGACTAGACATCATGTATGCTACAAGATTGCTGTCTCAGTTCATGCATAAGCCAAGTCAAATCCATTTTAGGGCTACCAAGAGAGTATTGAGATACATACAAGGTACACTTGAATTTGGGATTATGTATGAAAGAAGAGTTGATATAAAGTTGCTTGGGTTTTGTGATAGTGATTGGGCTGGTTGTGTTGATGATATGAGAAACACTTCAAGGTATGTTTTCTCACTTGGCTTAAGTGTGTTTTCATGGGCATCCAAGAAGCAACAAACAATGGCACAATCAACTGCTGAGGTAGAATATATTTTAGCATCATTGTCAACTTCATAGGTGATATGGTTAAGGTGAATTTTGGAAGATGTTGGTGAAAAGCAAGGAGAAGCTACTCCAATCTTTTGTGACAACAAATCCGCTATTACTATGACAAAGAATCCTGTCTACCATTGTTGCACAAAGCACATTGCCATCAAGCATCATTTTATTAGAGAGGTTGTGGATGATGGGGAGATTCAACACAAATATTGTAAATCTGAGAAACAATTGGTAGACATCTTCATTAAAGCTCTACCTAAAGATAAGTTTCAATATTTTAGAGAAATGTTGGGTGTTCAACCACAAGCCATTAAGGGGGAATGTTAAAGTTAATGCCTTGTTTGTTACAAAAATATGCTTTATGTTTTGTTGTCTACATTGTGTATTGTGTATGTTGGTAGAATAGGTGTCAAAGTGTGGTATGGGGAACCTCTCCTAGTGGGGTTTGTTTGGTGTATTGAAATGTAAAAGGATGTAAGCATACTATGTATGGGGTTAGAGCTCCACGAATTGCTGCAAAAATATAGCCCCTGTTCTAGTTTTTCTCCTCTATTTTTTTGGCCATTTTCTCCTCTATTTTATGCCTGTTCTTCAGCATTGTTTATCCCCTTTGTTTACTTGATGTTTATGGTTTGATTGATGATTAAAAAGCCAACAAGTTAAAAGTAGCTTAGGTCTTAAACTGCATGTATCATAGAGAAACTACCTCTCATCTATTTGGCTTGCCCTTGGGTTCTAATCAAGCTAGGAAGTTACCATCATTGGAGTAAATGATAAAGAAGTTTAAAAGAAATATTTCAAGCTCGCAGTGTAGTTATCTTTCAATGGGAAGCAAAGTGGCTTTGATGAGGTCAGTTCTCTATAACTTACAGATATAATATATGAATTTATCTCAAATGCCTAGAACAATGGTTAGAGAGCTTGAAAAACTTATTAGAAACTTTAAATGGGAGGATGGTAAACAAAAAAGAAGATTACACTAGGTCTGATGGAAAAGGTTGGTTAAAGTTAAGCAGATGGTTGGGAGGTTTGGGTTTGGGGAAGTTGAATTACAAAAGTGAGAAGTTATTGCTAATGTGGTGATGGAGATACGTTGCCGAAGATGGGATGCTTTGGAAGGTCATGATTAGGGAAAAATACATTTCTTGTTAAGGGTTTGGCTTTCTAAGAAGGGTTGTAGTAATCCAAAAAACTCATGCATATGGAATGATATTTTAAAGGTTTGGTGGCCTAGTTTTAATGTTGCATTCAAATTTGGGAAACTAGGGGACGGGGGGAGGGGGAGGGGTGCTAATAGGAGGGTTGGGAAAATAATTGGCTGACTTATTGTTAAAAGCTTTGTTCCCTAGATTATGTACTTTGCCAATCAATAAATAGGCAAATGTGGTTAGAGGATATGGGTTGGTGGAATGGAGCACAATGGCAATGGGATTTGAAATTTCATTAGAATCTTTTAGGTTGGGAATTGAAATTGTTGATGGATTTAAAGAAAATACTTGAAAGAGCTAGGCTATACTTAGGGGCCAAAGATTTAGTTGGGATGCTAACTTCTCTTTAATGATCTAGCTCTTTCATTTTATTTTTTATTTTTTATTTTTTAAAGGGTGGGGCAAAGATAAATATATTTGGAAGTTTACTTTTTTGGGTACATTCAGGTTGCAACTTAGGCCAAGTTGAGTCGTGTTTCAGGAAAATTAGAACCAACTCAAATTAAATCGGTACTCTAAAATTGAAACTGGAATTGAACCAAACTAACCGTAGAACTAAATGAACCAAACTGGATCAGTTCGATTCGGTTCAGTTCTCGGTTTGGTGAGGAACACAATAAAAAATTATTAAAATATTAAAAATTAAAAAAAAATAACAAATAATATTTTTCTCCGTTCTATTTTTATTTTAAATTTTACTTAATGTCTAGGCCACTAAAAAATTGACAAATGGCATCTCATAAGTCATAAAATATAAATATATATATATTTTAATTGATCAGCTTCTCAATTCGATTCTCAGGTCGGCTCAGTTCTAAAATTTACCTAAATTGGAATTGAACCAAACCAAACTGAATTGCTTTGGTTAGTCTGGTTCTCGATTTTAACCAAACCATGTTGCACCTCTAATATTCTCGTTAAAATCTTGCTTTAAGGCTTGTTTGGTTGTCCAATTCAAAATTAAACAATTTAAGAAATTTTACATAGTATTAAAGGCACAATCTATCATCTTGAATTGACAAATTCAAAATATAATAATCATCATCACAAATAAGAGTGGAAATTCCAAATAGTGGCATTTTATGAATTTCTTAGAATTGATTCCACAACATCAACTATAGTGATAACTCCAACATTTTGAAATATTCTAATTCAAGGTGATGAATTTATGCCTTCAAAACTATATAAAATTTCTTGAATTGTTTAATTTCGAATTGGACAACCAAACAGGCCCTTAGTGTATTGAATTCTAAAGTTCATCAAGCTTCAATGGGGTATATAGATGGAATGTGTGGATAGGTTTGTAGAGATTTTCAACTATTTCACCGGTCCTAGGAAGATCCCTACCAAAGTATACTTAAGAGAAAGGAGAGTTTTTAATACAGATTCAACGAGTCCTATCCCATCCCAAGCCTATTGTGAATAGAATGGTATACATATGATTGGCAATGGGACGGAATGGGCTCCATATCTCTAACCTACATCGAGTTTGCAATGGGATTGGAAATTGATAGGCCAGCCTCGCCCCAAATACTACTTAATCTAGAGCATTATTCTGATGTAGGATTGTTGGTAGTGTAATGTTTTAATAAAATAGTTTTGTTCAGGGCCTAGTTACTAAATACTTTTATTATCCCCGCATAATACACGTACATATTTTTTTTTCAAAAAAAAAATCCTGTTTACGGTTTAAAGTTCAAACGTAGTTAAAAATACTAATTTTTGTTATAGCAAATGTATAGTTCACACATTTTACATATTCCTTATTGTACATATGTTAAAATACTCCTAATTGTAATGTCAACAAGTTGTCTCTTACTATAATTATCAACAATAATACCACTGCTAATATTTAAAATATTTTGATTCTTATCTTCATTTTGCTAAATCAAGATCTAATTTAATTTATAAGTTTTCAATTGTAATCTCCTATCTCTTTATATAATTTATTTGGTTTTATTAAGTTTGATAACTATATATACTCTTTTGCTATACAGACCAAGTTTCATATGATTTTAGGAAAAAAAAACCGAAGAATAATTTAGGGAATGAAAATGTGAAATATATATATATATAGATCAAAACTTACATACTTATTAATATTCAACAATTTTTTTAGCCAAATTCCTTCCTCTTTCCAAGCAAATGTACAAAAAATAAAACAAAATAAAATAAAAAATTGATCATTACTTTATACATGATTGATTTTTTAACAATATTTTATAAAAATTTAAAAAAAAATATTAAAAATGTGATTAATAGTGATATAATAAATGAAATAACATAACATTTTCAAGAATTTTTTTGTCTCAAATCTTTAATTAAAATTTATATTGTACCCGTATATTCTCGTATCCGTATTATTTTCATTTCCTTTTTTTATGCCAAATTTTTCATTATATTTTTGTTTAAAATAGTCGAATTGTACTTCATACGTATGTCATCCTGTATTCTCTCGTCCCATATTTTACTAACTTTGGTTTGGGGTGTAAGATGTTCACAATTGCAAATAGCGTTTGTCCCATATTAGAAACTTAAGATATGTTGAGGTGTCGAGTTCTCTATATATAAATTAGATTCCTTACAAACAAGTTCAACCACATAAGACATTCACATGAAACCATCTGTTTGGCTAACATTTAGAAGTAAAATGTTTTCTCAACGGGCTACTTGACCTACCTTGCGTGGAATTAATGTTTAGGTTGAATACTTTGTTGATGTGGTTGTGATGGTTTGTCCTATAGTCTCTAGCAGAGGTTTTTCAATCATGAAATGTGTTGTTTATAGAATTACAAGTAGTACACTGTGTGATGCATGGAATAGTATATATTGATTTTATTATTATAACCAATAATAATATCATTTTATCATATAACATTAGGCATTCTAGCCAAATAGTTATACCAATTCCAGCTTTAGGTTTATTAGTGTATTAAATTAATAAACTATTTTCACTTTTACAAAAAATTTAAGAAAGTCGTTGTTTAGATTAATTAGCCTAACCGATGGATACGGTTTAAATTGGCTTGAGAATTATTTGAGACACAATAGGTATACAATTATTTGGCAATCTGGATAGTAAGTAACTACTTTATTTTCATTGGTAATCGTTGTGTATAGTTGAAAGTACTAGATTCCATTGAGTTTGGACTAGCAACTCGATCACATGAAAGTGTTAAGAAAAGAGTTGGGGCATTCTGTGAAAAAAAATTATTAAGAACATTGATGGTGTTAGAGGATTTAAAATAAGGTAGAATAAAGGTAGAGACCACAATTTTGGTATCCTTATCCTTCGAATGAGCGAAAATTTATTATAAATTAAGCAATTAACGAGAAACAAGGTCTAGAAGGTGTAAAGGGCATGCTGAGGTATAGTGCGAGTAGTATTCTTTTCATGTTTTCAATGCTGGGCGAAGCGGATTTGAATCTAGTAGAATTGATGATAATTCGACAAGCATTAAGTTTGTTCAATTCTTCTGGTTGGGTTTGTAAGAACTGTCTATATATTGACTCATATTCAAAAGTGATAATAGCTTGGGTCAAGGAAGATTTGAGGTCATGGAAATATAATTTCACATTAAATGAGATATATAATTGTTTTAATTCAACTAGAGGTGTAGAGATTAAACATAAGTTTAGAGAAGGAAATTGTATGGAGATTGGTTACCTAAGGATGGGCTTAAGTGATATGCCCTTTTTGTTACTTGGCTTTAATTTTCTAGGTGCATGGTTTGGAGACGAGGTTTGGGTCAGTGACTCAGAGAGTTCGCAATAGCATTCCAAGTTGTGAGCTATGTTCTATGCTTTTCATAGGTTTTATTTTGAGTGTAGTGCCTTTTGCTTTGTTTTTGCCTGAAGGAAGGTTTATATTTCATATTGGTTTTCCTTTTTGGGTGCTTTCGTGGAGGTAATGTGTTCCTATGTTAATGCCTTTAAGAGTTTAGGAGTAAGTGATGGTACCAAAGATGTGTTGGTTCAATTGATGTAAACGTTTTCTTGTTATTCAATAATATTGAATTTTTCTGACAAAATATATATATATTAATGCAAATGTGCATTGTTTAATTGAAAATATTAATTTTGGAAAGTGAGGTTGATGGAATAATAGTTAGTTTAACTTTGGGAATGTGTACAAGATTTTAATTTATTATTGAATGTTATACTTTCTTGAAAATCTATTTAAATGGAACATTTTACAAATTTAGGTCACAAATACCAAATATATATGCATCTATATATATATGCTAGTTGTTGCACACGTGCATTGTATATGTACCACTATGAATTATATCATTGTTGTATGTATATTCATAGGTATTTTTAATAAATTAATTATTAAATATTATTAAAATAATTTTCAATGCAAAAATTCTATAAATTAGAGCAGAATGCTTATATTATAAGTGGACTTACTATTTTATGTAACATTGACGGCATGCTTATATTATAAGAGAACTTGAGATAATATAAGTACATTGTCTATAATTATAAGTAACTTAAATAAAACAAATGCAAAACATAGTACAACAACATAAAAGATACAAGTACATGTTATACAAAACTTCAAGCGTTATTCTCTTAGGCGGACAAGTTCAATGGCAAGTAAGCATAGTTAAATAAAAAAAAATTATACATATATATATATATATACACAAATAAAAAGTTACCTAAAGAAACCAAGATGAGCATGAAAGTTGAATGGGAGAATAATATCAAATGAAGCAACCAAAGGTGAACAAGAAAATAATATCAAACTAAGTAGTACTGAAGGAAAATAAGTGAAAACAAAGATAAAATCAAACTTATTTCTCTAATTAATTAATATCAAAATTTATAGAAAATACATGTAGAGAAGACGAAAGAAAAATGATTAGAAGAAAATTTATGTTGGTTCAATTAACTATTATAGTTTTATGATAATGTTGGCTTTTTAAAATTTGATAAATTAAATAAGAGTAATTTGGATATTTTTAATTTATAGAAAATGCATGTAGGTAAGATCAAAGAAAAATGAATAGAAGAAGAGTTTTCTGTTTCTACAATAAACTATTCTAGTTATATATACGATAACATCGAATTTTAAAATTTGATTATAAATTAATTAAGTTTTAATGAATAAGAGTAATGACATTACCTTTATAAATGTATGGAGGGATAATGTAGTCAATTGAAAAAAAAAAAAAAAATTGAGTTAGCAACATCTAGAAATAGTGTGTGTATATGTGTGTGTGTGTGTGTGTGTGTGTGTGATTTTAACAAATATTCTTGAGAAAATAAAATAAAAATAACACGTAGCGATGGTTATTATCCATTTGGTAAGTTTGAGAGTTTAAAAATTATAAATATATAGAAAAAATGCTCGTTAGTGATATGGAGAAAATATCACTAAGGTCGAATATAAGAATTCCATTTTTTTTATTAAAAAAAAAATGACCTTAGCAATGAAAAATCTCTATTATCAAATGTAGCAATAGATATTGTCAGTTTATTATTATTATTATTCATTACTAAGATTAATATTGTTAATTTTTTTATGAAATGAAAATATTTTTATGACGGTAGTATCCATCACTACATTTGTGACAAGATAGTATGCTTCAGTAAGGTGTATAACTGGGGTGTTGCAAAATCCTTCACCAAGATTCACACCTTCGCAACAGGTGTCAAAATTCATTAACAAATAATTTTTTTGTGACGTTACCAATTATGTTGGTTTGTAACAATTCTTAGTTGTCACTATCATCGTATTAGCAATGGATTTTGATGATTTAGCAATAGTTTTTGTCAATCTTTGAAAAAACACAATTTTTGTAGGGGACTCACCATTGGACTCAAATATATTTCATATGATGCTGAATGAGTCACATTTAAAAGAAAAAAAAATCTAACTAATTAAAACTATTCATAAAAAGAACACAAAAAAAAAAGATATATACTCATAAAAATGGAAATGCACCAGTGAAATTTAATCAATTGGAGATTATACTTTTCTTTCTTCTTTTTTTTTTTTCCTTTTTTTTTCTTTTGTTAAGAAAAACAAATTTTATTAATATAGAAACCTTACAAAGTCAATCATAAAAACACAAACCCATATAACATCATCCCCAAAAACCAACTCTACTATGATAAAACATTAAAGCAAAGAAATAACAAAGTATAGATTATACTTCTAGAACTTGACTTTTTTCTCTCCTCAGGTAGATACAAATTTTAATGCATTTCTTTCCCCATTTGTTCAATCTCTAGACTATAAAGGTTTCTTTCAAATACTTAATAGTGGTTCTCATTAAAATAAAAAAATAAAAAGTTTGATGAGGTAAAGAAACAACAAAATATGTAACATATTCAATTAAGGCTACTACCAAGGAAAAAAAAAATCAACATGTCTTGATGAAATTGTAACAGTAACTACTATAACAGCAACCTAAATAGTAATAGAAACAGAGAAAAAACTAAAGTGACTTATAGAGGCACAAGGTCAAACAAAGATAACAATTGTCATGTCGAGAGTGAATTGTTTTTAAAATAATAGTATTCGATAGTACTACCCATAGCCTTGCTTAAAGTTTAGATGTTTGACGTGTGACTATCTTGTTTTGGAGCAACCTAAGCAAACTTTGCAAATTTTCATTTATTTATGGAACTGATAGAAGATGTATTGTGCATCAAATAAAGAGATATGCATTGGATCATTAATAGTTCATCTATAATGATACATGATGTATTGTACAAAAAATATAGAGAGGGGAGAAGAAAGCGTGTGAGAGAAAGAGAGATGTACTGGTTCATTACTAGCAGTGGTGGAGCCAAGAATTTACTTTAGGAGGGTAGTTGATGTTAGAGCTTTTCCTCATTGTATAAATTAAAGAGATCTTTTGAAGTAGCTTTCTACCAATAGTTTTTTTTTTTTCTTAATAGACAATGACAAGGTCAAAGAAAGTTTTTTGAACTTAATAATTAATATGATTTTGGTGGAGCTGTGCATCGGCCATGAGCCATGGAGGAGATCGTTATACACAATATCAGTTTAGCACGTTGTTTAGAGATGCAAGAGATGAGGGATCAAGAGAGATTAAAGAAAAAGTCTAAAATTATGTGAAATAAAAATTGGAGTTATTTTTAGGAAGGGAAGGAAAATAAAGAGGGGTACGATAGAAAATGAGAAGGATCATACAAAATTTAGAAGGGTTGGATATTAAAATATCAAAAAATACATATAGGGAAAAAAATTTAGATGTGTGAGAAGGGTCAAGTGTATCTCTTGGCATCCCCTGGCTTTGCCCATGATTATTAGTCCTTCTTTTTTTTTGGTTTCCCAAGGTGTCCCCAGGCTTCGCCCAGGACTAATCCTCCGAGGTACGGTCGGGCGCCGAAACGGGGACCTCTCCCAAGAAAGTTTGCTGCATCCACAAGGGCTCGAACCCGAGACCTCTTGCTTAAGCGACCAGAGCCCCTTCCACTCAGGCCAACCTTCTTTGGTGATTATTAGTCCTTCTTTGTTGTTTCATGGTTGTGTTAGAGTGATTTTAATAGATTCTAGTTAATGCTTGATCGATTATATAAAACTTATCTTCTTTCTACCTTAAGCATTTGTTTTTCCCCTATTTAAACCTTGATAAGGGTCTTGTAACTTTACAAGATTATAATAAACATATTCCCTTTCAAAGGAACATGCATTATCTTCTTCTTCTTCTTCTTTTTTTTTTTTTTTTTTTGCTATGGGTATATGGATAAGATGAGAACGTGCATACATTAATCATTAAAATACTGATTTTTAATACATAGTGTATATTTAATCATTACAATATTCATGCCCTATCTTACCCATACATAGAAAAAAAATGAATCAATAAAATCATTTATGGTATGTAAATAGGGCATATTTAATTCTTAAAATATTGAATCTTAGTCATATATGTAATAGATTGTGGCTTTACTGGATTTTCTTGTAATTGATACCTATTCCAACTTATTGACCGGTAAAATGTATTATGCATAACATTTTTTTTTTTTTAGTTTATTTATTAGTTTATTCAATTCTATCAGTTTTCTATTCCACAATTGAAACCATTGGTAGATAAATATGGGCCAAATATAAGTACTACAACAAGAAACCTTAATTTTTCTATTAAATTATCCAGTTTTCTTCTTCATTTCTTCTTTATCCCTCTTCATTCCCTAGACCCTTTGTTTTTGTTTTTGTTTTTGTTTGTTTGTTTGTTTGTTTGTTTGTTTGTTTGTTTGTTTTTTTTTTTTTTTTGTGGTATCATAGGGATGTCCCATTAAAATGGATGGATAATGATGTTATATTTTGTTTATTCACTCTTAATGGCTGTTATTCATTTTGGTTGTTATTGAAAGCAATGAGTGCTTCCAGAATCATCATCTGATAATATTTTACTTGATATGCAGAGACTTTTTTACTTTAATTACACGTGCAATGAGATGTTGGATCTCTTTATTCGTTAAAACTTTAGCAGCATTCGTTAATATGCGAAAGATGCCTTCACATAATTATAGCACTAAACAAATTTCAGTCTTCCTACTTCTTTCTATCTTCATATAATTATTGTAATATCTTCAATATTACAATAAAAGATTTTTCTGACTCCAAATGAAGACACATTAACAAGAGAAAAGAATGAACCATGAATGAGAGAAATCAAAGAATGTAAACATTAATAGTTTTAGGATTTAAAAGTCATATGGGGTAGCAAAGATTGAAATCAAAATTGAGAGATTATCAGTGTGGTAATCAAAATTTAACTTTAACATAAGCTACTTTAACCTTTCACTAAGATCTAAATTTGTTGTAGAGTTTTACAAAGGGTTCTCTAAAAATATATGACTAAAATATAGAAGAAAAAATAGAACTTTTAGAACTTATAAGAAATCCTTATTGATAAATAAATTTAAAATAAAATAAAAATAAAATAGGAAAGCAAAATCAGATAAATTGATTAAAATAACACTGCTACTCACTAGAAGAGAAATCAAAATAAAAATGCAAACCATGCTTTACAAAGTTTTAAATATGGAGAAGCAACAACTTAAAAAGAGAAATCCAAATAATATACCCCTTCCATTTCTCTAATAAATGTGTTGGATGAATGGCACCCGTTGTTCAAATACTAATCTTCTTGCCTTTCTTCAGAAACCAGTAGAGAGATCTCCAGTTAGAGAGAGAGACAAAGAGAAAAAGAGGAGTAAATTTTAGGTATTGGAGGACATGCAATGAAGACATTATGTCAAACAGCTGTACTTAGTTGGAGAGAATCGTCTGAAATGTGTCCTTCTTCTTACATGCATAGATATATGTGGCACGTGTATGTCATGTAAGTAGGGTAGTAGAAAAGATATAAACATATATATATATATATATATATATATATATATATATATATATTATAGTTATTAAAAAATGTTAAAGACACTGAATAAGTTCACCCACTCTTTTTACCCTTTAATGTGGCAATGTCAAATTAGTATTCCATTTGCCCCACAAAGATGGAGTTTAGATTCGGTCTTGAATTGTTACAACTCAATACCGTGTAAAGTTTAATGGGAGCCGTTGGATGGATGTTTTGATGGCTTAGATTAAAACATCAAAAAGTTGCTATGGAAATGAACGAAATGACCTTAATAGGTAACTTAACTTTTTGATGTTTTAATCTGAGCCATCGAAAACCCCATCCAAAGGCTCCCATTAACTCAGCACTAAATCCTAACTCACAAAGATGGCCCTTCTTTCCTTTTTTGACTGTCCCACAATGTTTGTCACTTTGAAAAGTCAAATTTTAAGATTTTTTAACTTTCCTATACTATCCTTTATTATGACAAGAATTACTTTGAACATATAACCAATGCATTGATAGAAAATAATTGTACTTTTGGAAAGAAAAAGGTGAATGCATGACAAATCAATGCATTAATTGATTTTCTTAATTTGCGTGTTTTGTCAATAAGGCCTATCTTTGTGGGATGGAAGGAGTAACTAATAGAAAAAATGAGTCTTTTTATTTTTGAATTTTTAAAAAACATATTATAAAATCCATGTCATTCAGTGGATGGATCTGATAAATTAATATGGTATATGGTATATCTAGTAGAACTTAATTATATATTTCCTACTTTTTTGAAAATACTGATTCATCCTTACTTCTTACCATATAGAAAAAGGAAAGCTAGAATTCACTACCAACTTATAAATTATGAAAGAGAGAAAAATAAATTTAAAAGGAAGAAATAAATAAATATTTAAAAGCTCGCATTCTTGTGAAAGGTTATAATTATATTCAATGGAGAAATTAATATCTTTGTCACTTTCAATTGAATGCAAATAAGGAAATTAATTATGTTTACCAATTTTAGACGGTTGCACTACTTGTTTAGGCAAAGTTTTAACGTGCAAAATCCAAATTTTAAAATAGAGATTAATTTAGTAAGGAATACACTATTTATTTTACAAAAGTCTATGTGTGCATTCAGTGTTGTTATTAATACATCTATACTAAACAAATTATTCTTGCCACACTAAAAAAGAACATATTAGTTGTTACATATATTATTATTTTTAAATAATGGCCTTGTGGTTTGTTTGGATTTATTATATTGAAAAATAAAATAGTAAAAGTTTTACACACTATTCTAAAAAATATTCAATTGTCAAGGGAGAATCTTCTTTATTTATTTCAAAAGACATTGAGGAAATTTATTTAAAAAGAAAGACAAATAACTTTTTTGCTTTGTCATAAAATTTTATTAATGTTATAAATAAATGCATTAATGGTGGATGACTACCACACTCTTAACTTCCACCACTTCAATTACTAGGGGAGTTAAGTCTTACGTTGGGCTTCTCTTGCTTTAAGAATCTAAGCCTATAAAAGGAGGCTTTTGATACATTAATAAAATACAAATGAAAAATAATTTCTTCCGAATTTATTTATTGTTTTAGTTTTTATTCTCTTTAGTTTTACAACACATTATCAGCATGATTTGTCAAGGATTTTATAAGCAATATCATAGTACTATTATTTCCTTTCTTAACTAACTTGGTTATGGTGAGTTACATACATATATATTCATCTTTCATACTTGCCATGTTTTTATGGTAAACCACTTATTTTAATGAATTGTTAATATGGTGATTTTCTTAGTGATAAATTTTATTTAACTAAAGTTATGGTTTTGCATCCATGTTTCGAATCCAGCCTAGAAATTCAATTTGCATTGATTTTTTTTTCAATCTATGTTACAATTTTTATCCTTATTTATTATTGTCAATTTTTCAATCTAAATTTTATGTCTCTATTAGTTGAATAGAGGATTATCCATCTTCTCTTCCTAAAGCAAGAAAAGGTTTTAAAATAAAATAAAATTGAAGTTTTCTGCAAGAAATGTGATGAGTCATCCTCTCTTCCTAAAGCAAGAGAGAGATTTGAAAACTTTTTAAGTGTTTTTATAAGAAAAGTGACTATTCATTTTTTCTCTTCCTAAAGTAAGAGAAATTTGAAAACTTGAAGTTTTGTAAGAAAAAAAGTGATGACTAATACCCATTTGAATCACAATTGCAAAATTGATGGTCAACAATGGCTAAAATATAGTAACAAGGAAATTAAGCATCCTTGGATGACCATTTCAAGACATTGATTTTCCTTCACCATCATTTTGATAAAGAGTTAAAAAAATTAATATCTTACAATAAAGGTACCCGTTGGCCTTTATAATGATTTGAAGGAAGGATATGACCACCAAAAGATTATCATTCTTCCAAAAGCCTGTTATAACTGAATGCACATAAAGTTGCAAGATTTCTGTGATGACCTAGACTATTGTAATATGTGTACAAATGAAAAAAATATAATAATTTTAAGCGAATTGGACGATTTTAGCACGTAATAGTGCAAAATTTAGAAGGGCCAATTGATTGGGGTGGTAGGGCCGATCAATCGGTGGTGGCCTAGAAAAGCATTTTTGCCTCTATTTTTCCCGATTGATCGAGCCCACCAAGGCTGATCGATCAGGCATTGGGATTGAGAAATTTTTTAGGGAGCAAAATGACCTTTTTGCCTTCCACCCCTTTATCCTTTTAAACCCGATTCTAATGGGTTTTCTACCCATTTTCTAACCAAGAAAAGGAAGAGAGAGAGAGAGAGAGAGAGAGAGAGAGAGAGAGAGAGAAAGAAGCACAGGGGAGAGAGAGGGAGCTCAATGGCGAGGGACGCGACCCCAGGAGCTTGGATCTGACCACGTGATGCTTAGACCTCGTGATTTCCACCTCGATCTATGCACGTACACCTTTGGATTCGCGTTTCTAGTTATCGTTTGAGAGGTAGGTGCATTTTTCATTTTTGTAAATTATTGTACACATAGGTTAGGATAAAATCATATGGGTTTGTATGTTTACAAACCATATTTTTCATTTTTCATGGTTTTGGTTTAATTTCATGAAATTATATGAAATGGCTAACATTAGGGTTTGTTATTTACACTCGTCCTATTTTGGTTTATACATATTGGATTTAAACCCCTTATGTGTTTTTTTTTTAGTACAATGGGTTAGTTTTGAAACCTATTAGGCTAAATTTTTATAGTTGTAATATTGATGAGTCACTTTTATACAAGTGTTTTAGAAATCATTTTTTTTTATCATTATTTGTGAAATGATTATGGGAGAACATAGATATTATGTGATATTGTGGTGTAAAGGGCTACTGGAGACAGGATTACTACAATCCCAAAGGAAAGGGATGTTGTGCCATGTCTTCCTATTCTTTAATCCTGGATTTAGACCTAAATAGAGGTTACTGTGGTCCCAAGTAGAGATGTCTTGCCGTGTTTCCTTTTAAGGTTACTGCAGTCCCAAATAGGTATGTTTTGTCGTGTTTTCTCTCATTCCACGTGCGAGGGCTACACATGACCTAGGGAGGATTTATCAATTTGAAATACTAATGTTATGGATTACCAAATATGGTGAATGATAAATTAATTGTTTATGTAAGATCAAGTGTCAACCATTTCACCTAAAACTAATTGGTGCTAGGGAAGGTGCCCCTCAAATCTTTAAAGGGCATCGGAGCATCCAAACACCACAGCTCAAGTAATCACAACTGGCATAATGCTAACCCTCACCGTGCATCCCCGAAGGCCTATGCTAACAATTAATATACTCTCCCTTTTATTCATTTTGTGAAATGCGATTTTATATCATGTTTTTATTGCTCAAAATTGTTTTAAAACCTTGGTTTATATCTTTAGAAAATGTAACCTATTGAGTTTATACTCACACTTATTTAAAAACATTTTAATAGATTTTAAGTAAGGTAATGATGATTCTTATAAGGAGGCATCTCATCGGGGATAGCATGGACATTGCACGCATTTGCATGCGGATGTGTGTGCACTTATATTTATGTTATTATGGCCTATATTTGTAATCAAACAATTTGGATATGTATTATATTATGTGTATGAATGGTAGAACCTTATGGAACCTAAATGCTAGCTTTAATTTATGTTTTGACTGTGGATGGTCGAATGATATTGATTTAATTGCACAGGTTTGAAATGTCGATAACTTGGTATATCCTATTTTCAAATAGGACCATGTTGGATTTTTGTAAAAATATTTCTTTAAACTTTGATTTTAATTATAGACCATCCTTAATTTCTATTTAATTTACATTTTGACGGCGTACAAAGTTTGCACGATGTGAATAAGCTCTTTTACAGCATTTTTCTGCACGTTGTTAAAATAGTCCACTTCCATGACACACAAAAATCATTTTCACGGATTTTTATAAAATGCGCTCATGATAAAAATCACCGAGAAAATTTTCTTGGCATTTATTTTTTCCACATTTTTCTTCTTTTTGTTTGCTGGTTGTAATTTTTATGGCATGTAATTTTAGGTTGTAAATGTGTATTTATGATGTGCACTTTCAAGCCGTAAATACGTTATTGATGTTAAGCCCATAACGACGTGAATAATCTATTGTCTATTGGTGGTACCAATTTATGGCTTATAATTGAATGTCGTAAAAACCTATTTACACGCTAGCATGCATTTAAACACCATAAATAATTCAATTATGGCAAGCACAGAACACCATGAATAACTTTATTAACGACATGAAATGTGCACGTATTTGACGTTTAATACCAGGGCATCGCATCATATGGCGTACACACATATGCCATAAAAGCCCTTTATTATTGTAGTGACTATCTGGTTTGATAGTTTTCTTTACAAAATCAATCTTCTATTTATGATTCATAAATAGCGTTGAATCCTGCATATACACCAATCACATATTGGAAGAAAAAACAAACGTTTTCATTATACATTAACAAAAAAATATATATATTAAAATTTTAAAAAAAATGCTATTATACGGGCTTTGAGCTTTCTGTAATGCACAACAAAAAGCTTGAAGCTCTAGAAGTGACTTGAAATTTTTTCTCAATTATATCAAACAAAGAAAATGAGTTAGCTCAACAGTTATCAATAGGGGCAACAATATATTAGGCACTCAATTTTGTAAAGACTGTATTTGTAATAAAGACGTCCTTCATTGTCAGAAAATCGAGACAAAAATGTCTTGTACTCCTTAAGAAGAGTAAACTGCTCAATGTATCCCTATGACATTAAATTAATGAAAAATCTTGAACTAAAATTGGTCTTAACCATATATATATACACATATAATTTAAATTTTAAAGAAATAAAAAAGAAGTTTCTACGAAAGAATGGTAAGAAACGGTGTGCTTATATTATGTTGTGGAGTTGTTAAGGCATTTGACTTAAGTCATTATTCTAGAATTGAATCAAAAGGATGAGGAACAGCTTATGTTCCCTAGCAGATTGGATTAGAAATTGAATGCTCAGTACAAATTAAACATTCAAATATCTCAAAGAAAAGTTATGCCACGATTGGGGTGTTGCATCATTCTGAGCATACAATAAGAAGCAACATGGTGCGTCATCCAACCAACAGTAAAAAATAAAATTTTCCTTGCAACATGGTCCTCTTCCAATCGAAAAATGTCAATTGCTACATCTCCATTTGCTTTGCATATCCTACGAAACTACACCTTTTCGCCTTTTAGTAAGTTTCGATAATGTCAATAAGAATGGTCATCTCCTACTTCCATAGATACATTACAACCATCATCACCTATTTTTTTGTAGACCATTAATATAATCCACTTTCACGGCACACAAAAATCATTTTCATGGATTTCTATTAAACACACTTGCGATAAAAATCACTAAGAAAATTTTAGCTTGATTTTTTTTTTCACGTTTTTCTCCTTTTTTCCTCGTTGTACTTTTCATGGTATGTAATTGCACGTTGTAAATGTGTATTTGTGATGTCCACTTTCAAGATGTAAATACGTCATTGACAACGTTCATGAAATGTCGTGAATAATCTATAGTCCATCGGTGGTACCAATTTATGGTGTGTAAGAATGTCGTAAAAACGTATTTACTGTGTGCAGTTACATGTCATAAATAATTCATTTATGGCGAGTAAAGATCACCGTGTGTGGACCCTGGGAAATCGGGCCCCACGAGGGGATTGGAAAGAAGAATAGGGGGTTTGAAAACGAAAAAAGGAGTCGCCACCTTATTTTTTAAAGGAAACAAGGAAAACCCTAAAAAAACAATTTTATTTTAGGAAAACAAAAGATTGACTCCATGTTTAAAAAGGGTAAGGCAAAAAGTCTTTTGGAAACCAGAGAAATCGGGGATTCGGAGGCTAAGTTACGATATGGGAAGGTTCTAGGCAAAGCCTATAGGCACCCATATCGCCTTAAACGGTCTCTTAATTTAATTGGGCTAAATCAAAGTCTTAATCACACACAAATCAACAATTATCATCAAAAGACAGCATGCATATCATTCATTCATTCATCCATATAATCAAGTAAATCAAAGAAAAGCAGAAAAAGAACAAGAGGGGGGGAGAAAACCTAGGATACTTAGTATCCTAGGGCGGACTTGAACATCACGAAGAGCGCCTACGTACCATGTATGGAAATACATGGATCAAAGTCCACGTAGTTCGAAAGGGAATAGGGTTATGACCTAATAGAGGCCTATGGTAAACCCTAAGTTTCCTTTCAAGAAAAACATGGTAAGTTTCCATAATAAATGATTCTCAAAAGATCTTTAGTAAATATGGCATTTGATAAAGATGGAAACTTTGATTTAAAAGGCAATTTTATGAAAGGATACTATAGAATCTACCATACCCCTCTATTAGGAAACAACCCTAGGGGGGGAGAAAGGGAAAGTTTCAAGGAAAGGAAAGAAAGGTGAATTGGGGCACCCTCATACCCTACTTACCTTTAAGCAAAAGCAACCTGTCAAAATAACCACACTATTGCATAAGGTAATTATCTTATTTGCAAGATTTCATCTCGCAATAGCCAAAATAACCACCCCACATTGGTGGGGTAGTTGCACCTGTTGTACCTGTCAAGCACCTACAATTTGCATGCAAAACATACCAAAAATACCAACCAACCAAGCTAGGTTCCAATCAAGCAATTATCATGCTTAAACATAGGCTAACACATGCTCAAAACTCATCATTAAAGCCATTAAACAGATCTTGACAGAATTGAAATAGAGCTTATAATCAACCATAAATCATGTAAACAACATGAATTATAAGCTAACTAAAACCCTAATTCAACCCTATATGCAATGACATGCAAAAAACCCTAAAATCAACTATATGAATGCTAAAAATATCATAGTTACCTAATATGGAACACATATGCAGCAACTATGAAGAAAGAAAAAAAAAAAACAGAGAAAGTCCCTAAGCTATCATGCTATATGCAACTAAACCAACACAAGGATGATGAAAACCCTAGAATCACACTAGTGCATAAAATCCCATAAAATAACCCTAAATCATGCAAAACAGAATATGAACAGCATTCTAACCATGCATATTAATCAATAGAATGATCCACACATGATAAAGACATAGACTTTCACATGAAATAAAGCTATCCTAAGCATAAACTCAATTTCAGCACTAAGGAAACCGTAGAATCCCAAACATGTAGTAAATCACATGGAATAGCATCCTAGCATACTAAACAACCCATGAATATCATCCTAAACATGCATACTAGCTAATGGAAACAACAAAATACGATAAAAACATAAGCTTTAATATGCAAAAGAGTTATTTCATGCAGAAAACCAATTTCAGCACTAAGGAAACCCTAAAGTCCCAAACATGCAGTAAATCACATGGAATAACATCTTAGCATACTAAACAGCCCATGAATATCATCCTAAACATGCATACTAGCTAATAGAAGCAACAAGACATGATAAAGACATGAACTTGAACATGAAATAATGACTATTCAATGCAAAACCCTAGAAAAGACTCTAAAAACCCTGAAAACACAAACACTCATAAAACCACATAGAATGACATTATATCATGCAAAACCAGCCATAAACAATATCCTAATCATGCATTCTAAGCATTAGAAGCATCAACACATGATAAAAATATAAACTTTAAACATGAAATAATGCCAAGCTATGCAGAAAACCCTAATTTGAATGAAAGAGAGAAAGGGGGAGAGGTATACCTATGGTGGCTGCTGTAGAGAGTCCTTCTCCTCTTATGCACTGTTGGGAATTCCTTCCTTCAAGCCTTCAAGCCCAACTTCAGCCTTCCTTCAAGCTTTCTCTCTCACTTTCTCACTCAAAATTTAGGTTAAACTACCCTAAGGATGGTTGCCATAGCCTCCAAGTCTCACACATGCCTCCCACTTCAGAAATTGCCTCCCCTCATTGCTGAAGTATAAGGGGGTACTTATAGGGATTGAGGGGAAACCCTCAATGGTTGGGATTAAAACCCTAGGGATTGATCCAAGGGCTCTTAGAGGTTCCCTTGGGGCTCAAGTAGGTCAAATAGGGCTGAAATTAGGGTTAAATGGCGGCTGGAGGCGAGCAAATCCGAGGAAATAGGGAGGGAGCCGCGTCAAGACTCAAAAAAGGAAAGTGGCTCGGGTGACCACCTGGGGCTAGGCGGCTAGCCGCCTGGGCCCAGGCCTAGGCAGCTCCAGGCGGCTAGCCGCCTAGGCCTGGGTGGTCACCCGAGGCCATGTCATCCTCAGCCCAATTTTGACTCCTTTCGACTTCCAAATGTGTTTCAGGGCTCAAATCAACTCCGATTTTGATGAAACGAAAGCCAAAATGACCATGTTTCGAAGGGGAATGTAATTTGAGTCACTTAAGGGCAAGAAACCCTAGCCATGGCTGCATGGTTGGGTCCTACAAAGGCGGTTAACCGCTATGCCTCACCATCGCTTAGCTTAGGTATGCACATAGGGTCGCACCGAATGCTTTCCAATTCGAAATTCAACCTCCCTAAACACATTTGGGGATGAAATTAAGACTAATCAAGGTTAAATGAGTAGTCATAGAGTGAAAATCATGAACCAATTCGGGCTAACCCGAAGTAGGTCTCTTAGTCGACCTGAGCCTTGTTGAGCCATTCTAATCCTAAACCATCAATTCATCGAATTGAACCCATAAATACCTCAAATGCATCCATATGAACTCCAATTGACAACTTGGAGATCATTTCAAGGTCAAATGGAAAGTTTGTGACCAAAAAGACGGTTATGCCCCTCAAGTCACAAAAGTTCTTATTAACCCTCAAGATCAACTCCAAATTGAACCAAAATTCATACACACCATCCTTAGGACCCTAGAAACTCAATGCAAAAGACTAGACTCGAAAAGGAAACAAAAAGACACATGCCATGACGAACCCTAGCTAAGGTAGCAAAAATGGGGTGTGACAGAAGCCCCTCATTGGTGAGCAAGTTTCACTTGCGAGCCAATGACCAAAAGAACAAACCATTTTTGCCTGGGGAATTGATTTCATCAAGACCCACTAGGGAAAAGAGAGTGATCATATCATTGAATTCTTTGAATTCATCATACACAAACACAAAGGTACTCCTCATAAGTTCTACAGAACTCTTCTCATACTGTATACCAGTTTCACTGGGGGGACAAGATAAGGTATCCACAGCTTACATCGAACTACGTTCGATGAAAGGTCTTCTCATACTACACCAATGGCTCTGGTGAATAATACGAGGTATCCATAGCTTACACCGAATCTGCGTTCGATGAAAGGTCTTCCCATACTATACCAGTCACGCTGGTGAATAATACGAGGTATCCATAGCTTACACCGAATCTGCGTTCGATGAAAGGTCTTCCCATACTACGCCAATGGCTCTGGCGAATAATACGAGGTATCCATAGCTTACATCGAATCTGCGTTCGACGAAAGGTCTTCCCATACTACGCCAATGGCTCTGGCGAATAATACGGGGTATCCATAGCTTACATCGAATCTGCGTTCGATGAAAGGTCTTCCCATACTACGCCAGTGACACTGGTGAATAATACGAGGTATCCATAACTTACACCGAATCTGCGTTCGATGAAAGGTCTTCCCATACTACGCCAATGGCTCTGGCGAATAATACGAGGTAAAACTATGCCATCAAGGCTATCTCAAAACATGAGAAAGATACATCCTTCTCATATTCAAATCATCAAAGTCATCATGTACCACGAGAAAGATCACATCCCTCTCTTGTTCAAACCATCAAAGTTATCACTCAATTGTCAAGGTAATTCATATAACATGAGAAAGATCACGTCCTTCTCTTGCTCAAATCATCAAGGTAAACACATACCATGGGAAAGATTGCATCTTTCGAGCTATCAAGGTAAACATGTGACATGAGAAAGATTGCATCCTTCTCATATCAAACTCTCAAGGTGAACACATAGCATGAGAAAGATCACGTCCTTCTCATAATCAAACCATCAAGGTAAACACAAATCATGGGAAAGATTGCATCTTTCAAGTCATCAAGGTAAGCATGTAATCATGAGAAAGATTACATCTTTCTCTCACTAGGTCATCAAGATAAAGGCAAGCTTCTACTTACCAACACTCAACAATCTCACCAAGTCATCTCACATGGAGGCTATTCATGCCTCAACTCAAACATCAACTCATATAAGAGACACATTCTCCTCATGAAACCAATCATTCATATGCATATAGGGAAGGTATCTTTATCCCAAATGACAATGAATCATAGTGACATAGGAGGGAATTCATCCCAAATGATCAAAAATCATATGCATAGAGAAGGTTGTTCAACCCTACTAGCGTGCCATGCCCACACAAGGGCTACCAATGCAATCCATTTCAAAACCATTTCATGTCAAACAAAGTCAAGATATTCATTCATTTTTCAACTCAAAACATGCTTGAGATTGCATCTCAAAGAGGGTTCAAAAGCGCGAATAGGCGAGCAAAGGCCAAACAAGCGCAACGGAGTGAGCAAGGGGGGGTGACCACCTGGCTGCTGGTGGCTTGCCGCCCAAGCCCAGGCAGCTTGCCGCCCCATGCTGGGCGGTTACTCGAGGCTAGGGTCCTCAAAATTCTGGGTTTTTAAACCCTTGACCCCCATTTGATGCACACACACACCCAATTTCGAAAATAGAGAGTTTCTCTCTCTAGAAACTCATTCCATCTTCTCCCAACACTCACACACACATCCTCATTCAAAGTTTCACTTTCAATTCAAGTTGTGTGCATGAAATAGCATCAAGAACAAGTCATTCAACAACAACAACAAGCATCCATTTGCAAGATCAAATTCATCATCTTTCTTATCAAACCCATTTTTCTCACATACAAGCTCAACCATCATCAATGGCTTCTAGCAATGATTCTAACATCAAGTATCCATATTATGTGAATGTGAGTTCTAACCTCTTACCTTCTTGAAATTGGATTCTTTCATTGTTGTTAACCATGTTCATACTTTCCTAGGTTCCACGGGAGTACGCCCAGGAATGCATTGAACTCAATGAAGGATTAAGGAGGGATCTTGTGCGAATGAGTTTAGAGAACTCAGTTTTGGAGGCACGCTTGAATCCCCAAGTAAGTGATCATCTTTATCAACTTTCAACTAGGATTGGCACCATTACCCTACTAACTCATTATCTTTCTTTGCAACAGGCATCATCATCTCATCCACCACAGGATATGCCCCCTTCTAGAGCACCTCGTTCAGGACATGATGGAGCTGGGCCAAGTCGAAAGAGAAGGCCCACAGGGAATCATTGAGTTTCACTCACCTCTTGTTAGGAATGTTGGAATCTATTATCTTCTTGTCATGTATTAATTAGGAATTTCAATTCCCAACCTTGAACTCCTATTATGGATACTTGATGAATCTATGTTGAACTTGATTGCAATGATATGATCTTGTATTGTATGAAAAATGGGCTTAAATCAAGCATAAAAGAGTCAAAATATCACAAAAGGGCCAAACGAAGGCATAACAGGGCAAAAATGGGCGAAACAAAGCGGCGGCCTCGGGTGACCACCTGGGGCTGGGCGGCTAGCCGCCTGGGCCCAGGCGGCTAGCCGCCCAGGCCTGGGTGGTCACCCGAGCCTGAGGCAGTGTTTCGCCTGTTTTTAGGAAACTTCCTATTTTGACGGAATTCCACCTTCCAAAACATGGATTTCTGAATTTTTTCCTATAAAATCACATCCAAGGGGTCTCAAACCCTACTTACATTCATTGAGAGCAAGTTATGGAAGCCCTAGACAAACTCTTGAGTGATTTTCTGAAGGTTATGAGTGCGGAGGCAAGGAAGGAGTTCAAGCGCTACTGCTTGGATCCGTTGTTTTCTTTGATGCATGTGAAGCTTGAAACCACTCTTCTTACTGCTGCTACATATTTTTGGGATCCCCAACTTCATGTATTCCGTTTCAACTACGAAGAGCTATGCCCAACAATGGAGGAATTCTGCGCTTTGTATGGAGTTTCACCTGTAGGACCTTTCATCCTCCCTACTCCACGCTCAAGTTACCTGATTTCCTTTTCCAACTTCCTTGGGATTTCTCAACAAGAGGTCTCCATATTCGTGAAGGATCACATGGTGAATCTCATGGAAATAGCAACTTCCTTTTTGGCTCATGATAGCAAAGGTACCCTGAATTTCAACCTTAATACACAACACGCTCTTGCTTTCTGTTTGATTGGTCGCTTCCTTATCTCCATGGGGACTCTCTATGTCGCTATTCAAATTTGTGAATTGATCCCTTTTCTTCTTGAGCATAACAACCTGATTCCCATGGTGCTAGCTGAAACCCTGAATAGCTTAGACAAAGCTCATGATAATCCACAAGCCCCATTAGGAAGGAGCCCCATTCTGTTGTAGATGTGGCTTCTCGAAAGGCTTAACTTCTTATCTCCTGCTATCATTAACCCATACAAACCCCAACATTATTGTTGCCGTCGAGTAGAACTTCCTGGTCAATTTTCCTTGAGGGAATGGTTAGGCTACTTCCAAACTCTCTCATGGCGAAACATCAAGTGGTTTGTCCTCACATGGGGATGCAAGGAACAAATTCTTTTTCGATCTTCTGGGTGTGCTATGGTCAAGCTTATAGGGTTGAGATCAACTTCATTCTATTGGACTTCAAGAATCCTTCGTCAGATGGGTGCCATGCAAACCATACCTACTTCTGTGGTATTTGATCATTCTGTTGAACCTATGGGCCCCACAATGGTTAAGTGGGCCAAGACTAGATGGACTAACCAGCTGAAACTGACTCGAGTTGAAAACACTGATGGGCCTTATGTCATGAGCCCTGAATACAAGACATGGTTAAAGACTAGCTTGGGTGAAAGAGAAACCCTATGCAGGGACAGGATTTATGACCTTACCAAGGACACAAGACTTGGATTTTGCAGGGAAGATATTCTGGAAGCAGTGGAAGCAGCACATGCCCATGATTTACAAAAGAAGCGAAGACTTGAAAGAAAGGAGAAGAAAGCAAACCAAGAGACTCTGAAGAAGAACAAAAGGACTTGAAGACTTTAGAAATAGGATATCTATGGCATGTCAATAGTTCTTTATCTAACACCAATAAATTGCTTTGTCAATCAATTAGTTCCAAATGAATTGCCAATAATAATTTAATTTTGAGATTTGTTGTTGTGGTGTTGTTTGGACCGTACCCAAGGTAACTTTATGGGTTGCCTACATATCCCCATCCTTTTTTCTTCTTTTCTTTTTTTTTTTTCTTTTTTTTTTCTTCCTTTTTTTTTTTTTTTTTTTTTTTTTTTTCTTTAGGAATAGGGAATCAGGCCCTCGTAGTTCAAATGCCTTAACTTTTGCTTAGGCCGCCCTGATGGGTTTTCAACCTAGTAGGCCTTACACATGATATTTCTTCAATTGATCCAAGTTGGTAGGACGAGCGAACTCAATTCCATCCAAATCCATGAGGCGAACAGCCCCTTTTGGCAATATCTCTTTAATGACATATGGGCCACCCCAACTTGGCTTGAACTTCCCTCGTGGATCAAAAATTGGAGCTCTGATTTCTTTCAACACCAAATCCCCTGTCTTCAAACCTCGGTCTTTGACATGCTTGTTGAATGCTCTTGCAACCCTTCGCTGATATCCCTGCACATGATATAAGGGCCTCAATCGCTTTTCATCGAGCAATGCCAGCTCATCATAACGGTTCTTAACCCAATCTACTTCTGCTATCTGACTCTCCATGGCAACCCGTAGTGATGGTACCTCCAACTCAATAGGCAAAACAGCCTCCATCCCATACACCAAAGAATAGGGGGTAGCCCCTGTTGACGATCTTACAGATGTTCTATAGCCCCATAAGGCTAAGGGTAACTTCTCATGCCAATCAGTGTAAGTGTCAACTGTTTTCTGTAGTATCTTCTTAACATTTTTGTTGGCGGCCTCCACTGCCCCATTAGTCTGCGGGCGATAAGGGGAGGATAGATAGTGCACTATGTTGTATTTCTGCAAAAGCCCCTTGGTTTCTTTCTGAAAATGCTGACCATTGTCTGAAATAATCTCATGGGGTACCCCATACCTGTAGATGATGTTGAGCTGTATGAACTGGGCTACCTTCTTGGCATTCAGGGTCTTGAAAGATGCTGCCTCTACCCACTTAGTGAAGTAATCAATAGCTACCAAGATGTATTCATGCCCATTGGAGGCTTTCGGCTTAATCTACCCAATTATATCTATTCCTCACACTGCAAAAGGCCATGGTGATGTCATGCTTGTTAATGGCATGGAAGGCAAGTGTTGTCCATTAGCAAAGACCTGACACTTGTGACACTTCTTGACATGTGCATGGCAATCTCTCTCCATTGTAGACCAATAGTAGCCCAACCTCATGATTTTCTTGGCTAGCATATAACCATTCATGTGCGGTGCTCCAACTCCTTTATGGATTTCACTAACAAGACGTTCAGCTTCTTCCTCGGTGACACACAACAGATGGACCCCATCGTATGACCTTCGGTATAGCTTTCCTCCACACAAAACATAGTGACTTGCTAGCCTCCTTAGTGTTCTCCTATCAATGCGGGATGCTCCTTCCGGATATTCCCTTTCCTCAATGAATTTCATGATGTCATGGTACCAAGGATGGCCATCTTTCAACTCTCTTTCTCGAATAGAGCAGCAATACACAGGTTTTTCTCTACATTCTATCACCAACGGTTTTACATTCCCACCATCTGGGATTTCCACCATAGAAGCTAGAGTTGCCAAAGCATCAGCGAACTGATTCTTATTTCTTGACAAATAATTGAACTCTATTTCCACAAATTCCTTAGTCAAGGCTTCTAAGTATGCGTGATATGGCAGCAGCTTCTCATCACGAGTCTTCCACTCTCCCTTTATCTGGCAGATGATCAGTGCTGAATCTCTGAAAACCTCTAACTCTTTAATCCCCAATTCTAGTGCAGCTTCCAACGCAAGGATGCAGGCTTCATACTCAGCAATGTTGTTGGTTGCTTCAAACCCTAACTTAACCGCCAAAGGTGTGAATGCTTCTTCAGGTGAGACGAGTAGAACCCCTATCCCATACCCTCTTTTGTTTGCAGCTCCATCGAAGTATACTTTCCAACTCTTCTTTCTGATTTCCAGGACATCTTCATCAGGGAATTGATCATTAAATTGTTCTGATGACGCCACAAGGCAGCTAGCCAAGTAATCTGCAATGACATTTCCTTTCACTGACTTCTGTGTTACATACTTTATGTCGAATTCATTGAGAAGAATCGACCAACGAGCAGTTCTGTAGGATAAAACCGACCTTTCTATCAAGTACTTCAGCGGGTCCATACGACTTATCAAGAAAACCTCATATGACATCATGTAGTGACGGAGTTTCTGAGTTGCCCACACCAAAGCCACACAAGCCTTCTCTATGGCATTGTACTTCACCTTATAGTCTGTCATCTTCTTGCTTAGGTAATAAATGGCATTCCCCTTTTTTGACCCCTCGAGGTACTGAGCTAGCATAGCTCCCGTCGCGGTTTCAGTGACCGTCAAATATAACAATAACGGCTCACCTTGTCGCGGGGGAACTAGAATTGGTGGATTACTCAAATACCTTTTAATAGTCTCAAAAGCTTCTTGACATTCTTCGTTCCATACCTTCGGCACACCTTTCTTAAGCAACTTGAAAATCGGCTCACACACCATGGTTAAGTTAGCGATGAACCTGCTTATATACTGAATTCTCCCCAAAAATCCTCGAATCTGCTTTTCTGTGCTAGGCGGCTCTATCTCTACAATGGCCTTAATTTTTCCCAGATCGACCTCGATTCCCCTCTGAGTAATCATAAATCCTAATAGCTTGCCTACAGTGACACCAAAGGCGCATTTCTGAGGATTCAATCGCAGGTTATACTTTTTTGCTCGCTCTAGGAACCTTTCTAGTGCCATAAAGTGTCCTTCTCGATCCACGGACTTCACGATCATATCGTCCACATACACTTCCACCTCCTTATGGATCATGTCATGCAGCAATGTTGTAGCAGCTGTCTGATAGGTAGCCCCAGCATTTCTCAAATCGAACGGCATCACCTTGTAACAATATGTTCCCCACTGTGTGATAAAGGCTGTTTTCTCCATATCTTGCGGCGCCATCTTTATCTAATTGTATCCAGAAAACCCATCCATGAAAGAGAGGAGTGCATGTCCTACAGTACTATCTACCAATACATCAATGTGGGGCAAAGGAAAATCATCCTTTAGGCTTGCTGCATTAAGATCTCGAAAATCCACACACATTCTTACTTTTCCATCCTTTTTAGGCACGGGCACTATATTGGATAACCACTTGGGATACTCCACAACCTGTAGGAACCCTGCGTCGAGTTGCTTGGTTACTTCCTCCTTTACCTTCAATGCCCATTCAGGTTTTAGCCTTCTTAATTTTTGCTTTACCGGCTTTTTAAGGGGATTAGTGGGGATGAAATGCTGCACAATGTCAGGATCTATGCCGGGCATGTCTTCATAAGACCATGCAAAGGCTGTTATGTTGGCCTTTAAGAGAGCTATCAGCTTTTCCTTTTCAAGTGGTGAGAGGGTTATCCCAATTTTAATTATCTTTGGCAATTCATTTGTTCCTAAATTGATTGATTCTAATTCATCCATGTTAGGTTCGGTGACACCCCTTTTCCTTCGCTCGACGAGCTCCGGGGGGACGTCATTCCTAGGATCTATATCCATGCCATAAATATCCATAGAAGAGAGAAAAGAAACACTGCAAGCTAACAATGTATAAAAGAAACACACTTTATTAAAGGAACTAACAAAAAGACACAAACTTGAAGACAAAAAAGGAAACAAAATTTGGTGTCACAACTATGAAACGACTCCTAACTCCACAAAGTGGGATAGGCGGACACACTTTATTGAAAGCAGGAAATACTCTAACTAAGGAAACTACAAGCTACTATCAGGCAGGTCATGATTTTGCTCTTCTAGGATCTTTGCAATGGCTCCATCTTCTAGGTACCAATTGTGAAGCGGCATGGTTGCATGATGAATTGACGAATCTTGGCAATCTTCTGATGCTGACTCCCCCATAGTAAGAACCATATCTTGGAACATGGTGACCATAGCATCGGTGTCCACATGCTCTACCGAGTCTTTTTTCTTCTTTCCTATAGAATTGTACCAACTTGTCAAGCTCTGAGGATTCGGCCCCTCTGTAAAGTACTTGTCACAAAAATCTCTATCTGCCAATGCTGGATCAGAACTTGGGTAAAAAGTGTAATAGTATGATGGCTCTTCCTCTTGTACACATTCAAACCCCATAGTAAAGACCATATCTTGGAACAAAGTGGTCATGGTTTCAGAATCCATATGCTCCACCCAGTCTTCTTCTTTCTCCTCCCAACAATTGTCATTCATGGCTTCATCATCCACCATCTCACCGGTGATTGGATACCACTCGGTGAAGAAAATCTCAAACCCTGGGATTCTGATCTTGGTTGTTGGATTGATCATAGGCTCTGGGAACCCATAGTACAGGAAGTCATCTCCCTCTTTGATAAAATAGCCATTCAGAGTTGACCTATATGGTGAAATCTTAAAATTTGGCACCCTTCCTTCGACTCTAGCTTTTCCCTTCTCCTTATTCCTCCTTGTCATTTCTGCATAGTCATTCTTAGTGGGCTCATATCCTAACCCAAAAGTATAGGAAACAATCCAGCTTTGAATAGAATAGGGGAGTCCTTGTTGGCGACGCCCTAGGCCTATACCCGGGAAGAAATTCATTTTCCGCATTATCTCACCAATATGTAATTTACCATGGGGACAATAGTCAAGGGGTATCAATTCTTCCTTTTCCAACTCCTTTTCTATGCACTGCACATACTCAAACCCCAACAAGGGTATCTCAACTGCTTCTGGTTTTATTTTACATATGGGTACTCCTGCCATTTTCAAATCATAGTCCCCTTGAAGCATAACAATGGCTCCCTCATGTGGGAACTTTACCTTTTGATGCAATGATGATGGTACAGCCCCAGCAGGATGAATCCAAGGCCTTCCCAATAACAGATTAAAACAAGACGGCACATCCAGGACTTGAAACTCTACTCTGAACTCCATGGGTCCCATGATTAAAGGTAAAGTGATTACCTCAATTACTTCTCTACGGGTATTATCATACACCCTCACTGTCTGCCCAGATGGAGTGAAATCAGTGGGCCCCAAGCCCAAAACAGTTGCAGTTCTCAAGGGACATACATTCAGCGCGGAACCATTATCAATCAAGACCGTGGGAACCATCTTTCCCATGGTGTCAACAGTTATGTGTAGAGCTTGGGAGTGGCTTGGCCCACTCTTAGGTAAGTCAGCCTCTATGAACACTATAGTGGAATTTTTCGGAGCAGGGTTTACTAGATTCACCAATCCCTCAGGAGACAAATCGACCAGAACCTGTATTTGGTTAAGCAACTTCAGCACTATCTGTCTGTGTTTGTGAGAGGCCATAAGCAAGCCCCATATGGTGATATTGGCATTGGTCTTCTTCAACTGTCGGAGTACTTCATCTTTTTCTTCTTGCACATCAAGGCGCTTATCTAACTCACCCAGTGGATTATCAGATTCCAAGTGCGGAGGTTTGAAATGGCGCCCCCCTCTTGTCATGTGGTCTACTTCTTCATCACTAGCCCATATGTCATCAATCTCATTTGCGTCACCCATTAGGTTATCCCATTTAATCATATCAATGTCCTCCATCTTTACCTCTTCAGGTATATCATCCTAGCCAGTGGGAATTATGGGCTCACTCGGCAATGGATCAGGATAAAGCACATAGTAATCAAATTTCCCCGAAGGTTCTCCTAATAGCCCCACTTGAGGGTCTCCTGCTTCATACCTCTCTTTCAACTGCTGTTGGATAGACTTCTTTGGCAATCGTAGGGTCTTTTGATCAATGAGGTCTTGGACGACCTTTCTCAACATAGCACAGTCCTCAGTGTCATGGCCGGGTATACCATGGTATTGGCAATATTGATGGGGTGTTTGGGGTCTTGGTTTTGGAAGGTGAGGTATGATAAAGCCTTTGTTACAGCATTGGTGAAAGGCTTGGGTCAAGGACATGGGTAATGGGGTGTATTGTTTTATGGGTAGGCAAGGTCGAGATGGGTCGGCTTCAATGGCATTTATGGAGTTGGATGAATTATGAGAGGGAAGTGGATTTTGGGTGACATTTGGGCGATTTGGTGGAGTTGGTGGTGAGATGATTTGTTTGTCAAGTAAGTCTTAGATCTCATGCCTAAGGCGATAGCAACGGTTGGTTGAGTGGCCTTTGGCTTGGTGGAATTTGCAGTATTCATTCTCATTGTAGCTCTTAGGCAATGGGTTTGGTGGTGGTCTTGGGTTGAGAGGTTTCAACAGGCCTCGGCTTTTTAGTTTCTCAAGCACTTTTTCAAGTGGCATATGCAACTAAGTGAATTGGCAAGGTGGGTTGGTGTCATTTAGGGAGATAGGTTGAATGGGTTGGGCTATGGCATTGACCTCGGCATTGTTTTTCCTAGCAAAGTTTGGCCTGCGGCTCTTTTGGACTTCTTCTGTCTTGATTGACCCATCGGCAATGGCATCCTCAACTTGTGTACCTGCTCCGATAAGAGCCTTGAAATTAGGGAAGTAGTGAGCAAAGAGGTGTTTGTGATACACCGGCAATAGGTTCTTAACCACCAACTGAATCTGATCTTCCTCATTCGGTCTATCAGCCATTTTCGAGGCCTTTTGCCTCTACCTTGTGATGAAAGCGGAAAAAGTCTCATTAACCCCTTGTTTCGTGGTCTTTAGGTCCCTTCTTGTGACATCCACCTCAGTGTTATACTTGTAGTGCTCCGAAAACTCATTACATATGTCTTCCCATGTCCGGGTTCTATTCTCATCCAAGGCTAGGAACCACTTTAAGGCAGAAGTGGCTAGGGTTTCATGGAATATTTGGGCCAAGAGTTCATCTGTCGCTCCTCGAGGGTGCATAGCTCGTACATACATCTTCAAATGGGTCTTAGGGCAACCTGTTCCATCAAACTTTTCTAATTCGGGCATCTTGAATTGTAGTGGAATATGAGCTTGAGGAAACAAAGATAGGGTACGTACATCCACCATGTCATCTGTCCTACGGATTCCCTTTATAGTTCTTTCCAAGGCTTCTACCTTGCTAGCCAACACAGAGTCTGTATCAGAGGTCTTCCCCTTACTTCCCCCTTCTAGGTTAAAAATTTCGGGTGATTCATTCCCCTTGGGCTTAGTACTTCCTCCCTCATTGGTCTTAGTGCCTTCTCCAGATTGGGTCCCATTTTCGGTGTTATCCCCCGGGGTACGGCCATTATTCTGTTCGGGTTCCGACATCTTATGTTGGATATCTTGGGCCATTTTCAATGCTCTCTCGGATACATCAGTGGTGTAATCAAGCTTGGTCATGATAGCCTTCAAACAAGTCTCAACATCAAAAACCCCCTTCACTAGTTGCTTCGTCAGCCATATCTGACTGGTTGGTAGGATTAATCTTCACTAAGCGCCCTTGCTGGTCGTGGATCCAAGCCAGTACGTCCTCTCACTCCTCTAAGAAAGGGAACAATCAGTCTCTCATCCTAAGGGTATGTCCTAGGCTTCCATATTTGTCTCAATGACTTCACGCCATATATACTCAATTAGTCCCTTTTAATTCAATCACCTTTTGCAAGGGTCATGGGTGAAAGGTACGTATTAAGGATATAGGGTGCAAAGGTCCTCTATTAATTTTCCATTAAGCACATCACAAACACGGTCATGATATCATCACAAACAAAGTGGGTGCATAAGGGTGAAACCATAGTGCCCTATAAGTCTGTCTATATGGACTAATGATAAGGGTAGACTGGGGTCCTTCACTTGCTTGAGCAATCTTTATACCTAACCACATGTGGCATCAGGAACGCCCCGTGGGTCCAGCAGTACGTGATTAACTCATTTAATATACCCAAGAGCAAGCCCAAGGGTACTTGGCAAGAGAGGTTGAGAGCTTTCGCCCCAACACATGGAATCAGGAAAACCAAGGTTGAGGCTAGGCCTGTCAGTGGCAAGGGACATCGATCCTAACATGCAAGAGTTTGCGCACACAATGCAATAAATGAAAGCACACAATCAAGCGGATGCAATGTGATTGATTTTAATTAAACAAAAGAAATTAACTTAGCCCAATCAAATTGTATAGAGTCTAGCCCACAAATCCCTAGTGGAGTCGCCAGTCTGTGGACCCCGGAAATTGGGCCCCACGAGGGGATTGGAAAGAAGAATAGGGGGTTTGAAAACGAAAAAAGGAGTCGCCACCTTATTTTTTAAAGGAAACAAGGAAAACCCTAAAAAAATAGTTTTGTTTTAGGAAAACAAAAGATTGACTCCATGTTTAAAAAGGGTAAGGCAAAAAGTCTTTTGGAAACCAGAGAAATCGGGGATTCGGAGGCTAAGTTACGATATAGGAAGGTTCTAGGCAAAGCCTATAGGCACCCATATCGCCCTAAACGGTCTCTTAATTTAATTGGGCTAAATCAAAGTCTTAATCACACACAAATCAACAATTATCATCAAAAGATAGCATGCATATCATTCATTCATTCATCCATATAATCAAGTAAATCAAAGAAAAACAGAAAAAGAACAAGAGGGGGGGAGAAAACCTAGGATACTTAGTATCCTAGGGCGGACTTGAACATCACGAAGAGCGCCTACGTACCATGTATGGAAATACATGGATCAAAGTCCACGTAGTTCGAAAGGGAATAGGGTTATGACCTAATAGAGGCCTATGGTAAACCCTAAGTTTCCTTTCAAGAAAAACATGGTAAGTTTCCATAATAAATGATTCTCAAAAGATCTTTAGTAAATATGGCATTTGATAAAGATGGAAACTTTGATTTAAAAGGCAATTTTATGAAAGGATACTATAGAATCTACCATACCCCTTGTCACACCCCATTTTTGCACCACCTTACTAGGGCTCATCATTTCATGCATGTTTTTGTTTGGTTTTTGAGTCTAGTCACTTGCATTAGTTTTCTAGAGTCACAAGGACAATGGATATGAATTTTGGTTCAAATTGGAGTTGATCTTGAGGGATAATAAGAGCTTTTGTGACTTGAGGGGCATAATCGTCTTTTAAGTCCCAAACTTTTCATTTGACCTTGGAATGATCTCCAAATTGTCAATTGGAGTTCATATGGATGCATATGAGGTATTAAGTCCCGTGGCCCTGATGATGAGTTTAGTGTGGTTATTTACGGATTATCCTTGAAGAATTAGTGCGAATCACAGCATGAGATTTTTGGTTAAAATGAAAAGAAAATTATTTTATTAAATTAGCCATTTTTATCATGACACTAACACGTGTACGTATGTGATGAGTGTGTGTACGCACATACGATACATGTGCATGCGTGTTAGCGGTCAGTCTCCCAATTTTTATAAAAGACAATTTCCTTTTCCTATTCAGATTAGAAGTCTTTTATCATTATAAAATACCTTTTGATTATTCTCCAAGGAAACCTAGTCCAGGAAGGAAAGGGAAACTCCAGATTTCAGCTATAAATACTCTCTTAATGTCTTTAAACAAGGGAGGGGAGAAGAGGGTTTGGAGGGAGTGAAATTCGTCATAATTCAGCAGCAGATTTTCTGAAAACCAGCAGTCGTATTTTAATCATAACGTTTTCATCCGAAGTCAGAATTTGATGAAATTGGTCTTGTTAGAAAGATAATTCAATTCTCTACAACTTTGTATTTCACAAGCTTTGTCCAAATCCAACGTTTTCATACCCAAAAACGCGATTGAAGTTGCTGCTGCTGCAAAGTGACGAAAATCACTTTTCTTTTCTCTTGTTCTCTTTTTGTTTTCTATTTTCTTTTCAAAGTTGAGTGAGTTTTGATCTCTTTGCTGTGATACCACTTTGAAAAAGAGGAGGATTCGTGTTGGTTTGATTCACTCTAAAGACCTAAGGAGCCACGAACAATTACAAACACAAAGGAAGGCCCTTCCTAAGGTATTCTCCTTCTCTATTCAAGCTTAAACTAGGTTTTCATATGGGTTAGGCTTATTGCATGTTAAAGGTAACTTTTTTATCATGTATTAACACTCTAGCTAGTTAATATACATGGAATATCTATTGTTTATCTACTGTTTAGCATGCTTTAGGGCTGTCCTTTAGGTTTTTAATGCATAGTTATGATTCTTGTGCTCCTATTTGTCCTTGTGCTAGGATTAGTGTCATTGCATGTTAGAGTTAGGATTTTCATCATGTTATATTGCTTTAGTTAGTTAATATGCATGATTTAATTTCTGTTTAGTTTGGTTTTAGCATGATTAAAGTATGTCTTGTGAGTTTTTAAGCATATTTGTGAGTTTAGGGTTTTAAAGTCATTGTTTTGTGTTTGTTTTCATATAGCATGATAAAGTAGACTTTTTTTATTTGGTTTTTCTTCGTGTTTGCTGTATATGTCTTGCATATAGAGTAAACATGATAGTTTTGCATGCATATTAGTATGTTCTAGGGTTTTTATGCATGATATGGTTCTAGGAATATGTTAGGACTTATTATTGTTCGCTGTTTTTGCTATTGGCATGCTTAGTGGATGATTTTAGGTCATAAGACTATTCTGTCCAGATTTGCATGTTAGTGTTTTTGCATGGTTTTGAGCACTTGTAAGGGTGCAAATAGGTGTGGTATTTGTCCTATGGCAAATAGGGCTGCTTATGTCTGAAATGGCTAAATGCTTGGAGCTAATTGCGCTCAGGTAAGTGGGTGTGAAGGTGCCCCAATTCACCTTTCTTCCTTATCCCTTCTCTTCTCCCTATTTAGGGTTAATTTTTAATATGATCCTATGGTTTAATTAGAGGTTTCCTTAACCAACAAAATTCTGGGTTTTATTAAAGTTTCCATTTTATGGAGTTCTTTCTAAAATCAAACTTTCTATCAAATTCAACTCTCTTGATCAAATAAGGAAACCTAGGGTTTTAACCATAGGTTTGTATTAGGATTTAACCTTAGTTCTAATCGAACTACGTGGACTTTGATCCATGTATTTCGTTGCATGGTACGTAGGCGCTCTTCGTGAGGCTCAAGTCCGTTCTAGGATCCAAGCATCCTAGGTTTATTTTTGTTTTCTTTTCTTCTTTTTCTTTTTTCTGTTTTTATGTGCTTATTATGCATGGATGGATGAATGAAATATATGATATGCATGCAATTCTTGTGATGATATACTTGCTGATTTTTGTATGGAAAGATCTTGATTTAGCCCAAATGAACTGAGAGACCGAAAGGGTGACATGGGTGCCTATAGGCTTTGCCTAGAACCTTCCCATGTCATAACTTAGCCTCCGAATCCCCGATTTCCTTGGTTTTCAAAAGATTGGTTTTTGCCTTTCCTTTTTTATGGAGTCATTCAAATTGTTTTCCTAAAACAAACTATTTTTAGGGTTTTCCTTGTTTCCTTTAAAAAATAAGGTGGCGACTCCTTTCCTTTTTCTTTTTCAAACCCATTGTCTTTCAATCCCTTGTGGGCCCAATTTCCGGGGTTCACACCCCTCTATTAGGAAACAACCCTAGGGGGGGAGAAAGGGAAAGTTTCAAGGAAAGGAAAGAAGGATGAATTGGGGCACCCTCATACCCTACTTACCTTTAAGCAAAAGCAACCTGTCAAAATAACCACCCTATTGCATAAGGTAATTATCTTATTTGCAAGATTTCATCCCGCAATAGCCAAAATAACCACCCCACATTGGTGGGGTAGTTGCACCTGTTGTACCTGTCAAGCACCTGCAATTTGCATGCAAAACATACCAAAAATACCAACCAACCAAGCTAGGTTCCAATCAAGCAATTATCATGCTTAAACATAGGCTAACACATGCTCAAAACTCATCATTAAAGCCATTAAACAGATCTGGACAGAATTGAAATAGAGCTTATAATCAACCATAAATCATGTAAACAACATGAATCATAAGCTAACTAAAACCCTAATTCAACCCTATATGCAATGACATGCAAAAAACCCTAAAATCAACTATATGAATGCTAAAAATATCATAGTTACCTAATATGGAACACATATGCAGCAACTATGAAGAAAGAAAAAAAAAAAAAAAACAGAGAAAGTCCCTAAGCTATCATGCTATATGCAACTAAACCAACACAAAGATGATGAAAACCCTAGAATCACACTAGTGCATAAAATCCCATAAAATAACCCTAAATCATGCAAAACAGAATATGAACAGCATTCTAACCATGCATATTAATCAATAGAATGATCCACACATGATAAAGACATAGACTTTCACATGAAATAAAGCTATCCTAAGCATAAACTCAATTTCAGCACTAAGGAAACCCTAGAATCCCAAATATGCAGTAAATCACATGGAATAGCATCCTAGCATACTAAACAGCCCATGAATATCATCCTAAACATGCATACTAGCTAATGGAAACAACAAAATACGATAAAAACATAAGCTTTAATATGCAAAAGAGTTATTTCATGCAGAAAACCAATTTCAGCACTAAGGAAACCCTAAAGTCCCAAACATGCAGTAAATCACATGGAATAACATCCTAGCATACTAAACAGCCCATGAATATCATCCTAAACATGCATACTAGCTAATAGAAGCAACAAGACATGATAAAGACATGAACTTGAACATGAAATAATGACTATTCAATGCAAAACCCTAGAAAAGACTCTAAAAACCCTAAAAACACAAACACTCATAAAACCACATAGAATGACATTATATCATGCAAAACCAGCCATAAACAATATCCTAATCATGCATTCTAAGCATTAGAAGCATCAACACATGATAAAAATATAAACTTTAAACATGAAATAATGCCAAGCTATGCAGAAAACCCTAATTTGAATGAAAGAGAGAAAGGAGGAGAGGTATACCTATGGTGGTTGCTGTAGAGAGTCCTCCTCCTCTTATGCACTACTGGGAATTCCTTCCTTCAAGCCTTCAAGCCCAACTTCAGCCTTCCTTCAAGCTTTCTCTCTCACTCTCTCACTCAAAATTTAGGTTAAACTACCCTAAGGATGGCTGCCATAGCCTCCAAGTCTCACACATGCCTCCCACTTTAGAAATTGCCTCCCCTCATTGCTGAAGTATAAGGGGGTATTTATAGGGATTGAGGGGAAACCCTCAATGGTTGGGATTAAAACCCTAGGGATTGATCCAAGGGCTCTTAGAGGTTCCCTTGGGGCTCAAGTAGGTCAAATAGGGCTGAAATTAGGGTTAAATGGCGGCTGGAGGCGAGCAAATCCGAGGAAATAGGGAGGGAGCCGCGTCAAGACTCAAAAAAGGAAAGTGGCTCGGGTGACCACCCAGGCCTGGGCGGCTGACCACCTGGGGCTGGGCGGCTAGCCGCCCAGGCCTGGGTGGTCACCCGAGGCCATGTCATCCTCAGCCCAATTTTGACCCCTTTCGACTTCCAAATGTGTTTCAGGGCTCAAATCAACTCCGATTTTGACGAAACGAAAGCCAAAATGACCGTGTTTCGAAGGGGAATGTAATTTGAGTCACTTGAGGATGAGAAACCCTAGACATGGCTGCATGGTTGGGTCCTACAAAGGCGGTTAACCGCTATGCCTCACCATCGCTTAGCTTAGGTATGCACATAGGGTCGCACCGAATGCTTTCCAATTCGAAATTCAACCTCCCTAAACACATTTGGGGATGAAATTAAGACTAATCAAGGTCAAATGAGTAGTCATAGAGTGAAAATCATGAACCAATTCGGGCTAACCCGAAGTAGGTCTCTTAGCCGACCTAAGCCTTGTTGAGCCATTCTAATCCTGAACCATCAATTCATCGAATTGAACCCATAAATACCTCAAATGCATCCATATGAACTCCAATTGACAACTTGGAGATCATTTCAAGGTCAAATGGAAAGTTTGTGACCAAAAAGACGGTTATGCCCCTCAAGTCACAAAAGTTCTTATTAACCCTCAAGATCAACTCCAAATTGAACCAAAATTCATACACACCATCCTTAGGACCCTAGAAACTCAATGCAAAAGACTAGACTCGAAAAGGAAACAAAAAGACACATGCCATGACGAACCCTAGCTAAGGTGGCAAAAATGGGGTGTGACACCGTGAATAACCTTATTAACAACGTGCAATATGCATCGTGTATGATGTTTGATTCTAGGGCATTATATGCCGTAAAAGCTTAATAATGGCATTTTAAGAACATCGTAAAAGCCCTTTTTTGTTGTAGTGACAATCCGATTTGATAGTTTTCTTTACAAGATAAATCTTCTGTTTATGATTCATAAACAACATTGAATCCTACATATACACCCAGTCGCATGCTGAAAGAAAAACAAACATTAATACATTATACATTAATGTCACACCCCATTTTTGTCACCTTAGCTAGGACATATCATTTCATATAGGATTTTGAGTCCTTCTTGAGTCTAGTCTTTTGCATTGAGTTTCTATGGCATTGAATACCATGTGTATGAATTTTGAAGCAATTTGGAGTTCATTTCGATAGTCAATAAGAACTTTTGCGACTTTAAGGGCATAATCGTCTTTTAAGCCGTATATTTTCCATTTGACCTTGAAATGAATCCCGAGTCATTCCCTCGAGTTTATATGGTTATATAGAGTCTATATATAGGTTCAATTTCATGAATTAATGGTTTAAGATCAATTCGGCTCGTAATGGTTCGGGTTGGCTAAAAGACCCTTTCTTGGTTTGCTCAAATTGACTCATAAGACCCAATCAATTTTCTCTCATTTGACTTCAATTGGGCTTTATTTACATCCTAGGTATGTTTAGAAAGATCGAATTTCGATTGGGAAAGCATTTAGTTTGACCTTGTGTACAAACCCAGCTTAGCGATAGTGAAGCACCATGGTTAACCACCTTTGTAAAACCTAACCATGCACCCATGGTTAAGGATTTTTGTCCTAAATTTCTTAAAAATGTGTTCCCCCTCGAAACACGATCGTTTTGGCTTTTATTTCGTCAAAATCGGACTTAATTTGAACATTTTAGGACTTCTGAAGCAAGTAGAAGTCAAAACCGATGCGGAATAGGAGAACCCTCGGGTAACCGTCCGGGGCTGGACGGTCAACCGTCCGAGCCCAGACGGCTAACCGTCCAAGGCAAGATGGTCACCCGAGAGAGTCCATCCTCAACTCAACTTCTGACTCTTCTCTCCCTCTTTTGACGGTTTCCTCCGCCATTACAACTTGTTTTCTCTTAGAAGTGTGTAAGTTTGAGTTGTTTGAGCACCAAGAGAGTCTCTAATAGCCCTAGGATCATTGTTTAATGAATTAATCTTAGCCATTGGTTTAGGGGGTTAGTTCTTTATATAAAGGACATGATATTCAGCACATAGAGGGGGGTTAATTTCACTTTACACTTAGAGAGAGAGGGAGCTACGAGTTTGGAGAGCTAGAAGGACATCAAGAGGAGGCTCTTCAACCCCAAGCAAGCAAGGAAACAAGAAGTTTAAAGACAAGGAAGAGTCTACAAGAGGTAAGCATGCTTATTTAATGCTGAACATGAGTTCTCTACTTCTCCTTCTCCTTCTCCTTCTTCTTCTATGATAGTTCTAGTGCATGATGCAATTCCACATGTTAGGTTAGTTCAATGTTTTTAGGATGCATTATGAATGATTTAAAGATGATTTATGGCTTTATATGCTTGATAATCCCTGGTTTACTAAGGATTGGATAGCCTTACTTTTTTTATCCTCTTAAATCATGCATAGTTCACATGTCTAGGTTGCTGTGATAACTGTCATGAGTTGATGCTCCTGTTAGTTAATATATATGATATGAATGATATTCATGATAATTTGAGCATGTATTAGAGTCGTTTCGTAGGTTTTAATGCATGGTTGTGAAGTTGGGGTTTCGATAACCCTGAATTCGCACAAGTTTCATACAGCATGCTTAGCTTAACTTTTTGAGTTGTTTCTCACCATAGGCATTCTATATATGCTGTATATAGTTGAATCATGCTAGGTTTGCATTCATGTAGTAGATTTTATAGGGTTTTTGGAGACATTATCCTTTTCTAAGGATAATTATCCCTTTTCGTTGAGTGAGGTTTTGCATGAGAGCTTTCTGTGATGTGTTTAAGCATGAAATCACTTCTATTATGTTCTAGTATACATATTTTACGTAGGATATGTTGATTGCACCTCCCCATAACGAATTTTTTACGTGAAATTATCTTATGATAGTTTTGCTTAAGAAAGCTCGCCGTAGGGAGGCCTATTTTCATATTTTACATAAAATATCATATTTTTGGTTAGAATGTGCTTAGTTATTATGTTTATTGATATTATTGGAGTCTCTTATGCTTGTTAGTATGTCTTTTATAGGTTTTTGTGCATGTTAGTGTCACACCCCATTTTTGCCACCTTAGCTAGGGTTTGTCATTTCATGTGTCTTTTTGTTTCCTTTTTGAGTCTAGTCTTTTGCATTGAGTTTCTAGGGTCCTAAGGATGGTGTGTATGAATTTTGGTTCGATTTGGAGTTGATCTTGAGGGTTAATAAGAACTTTTGTGACTTGAGGGGCATAATCGTCTTTTTTGTCACAAACTTTCCATTTGACCTTGAAATGATCTCCAAGTTGCCAATTGGAGTTCATATGAATGCATTTGAGGTATCTGTGGGTTCAATTCGATGAATTGATGGTTCGGGATTAGAATGGCTCAACAAGGCTCAGGTTGGCTAAGAGACTTATTTCGGGTTAGCTCGAATTGGCTCATGATTTTCACTCCATGACTACTCATTTGACCTTGATTAGTCTTAATTTCATCCCCAAATGTGTTTAGGGAGGTTGAATTTCGAATTGGAAAGCATTTGGTGTGACCCTATGTGCATACCTAAGCTAAGCGATGGTGAGGCATAGCGGTTAACCGCATTTGTAGGACCCAAACATGTAGCCATGGCTAGGGTTTCTTGCCCTTAGGTGAATCAAATTACATTCCCCTTCGAAACACGGTCGTTTTGGCTTTCGTTTTGTCAAAATCGGAGTTGATTTGAGCCCTAAAACACATTTAGAAGTCGAAAGGGTCAAAATTGGGCTGAGGATGACATGGCCTCGGGTGACCACCCAGGCCCAGGAGGCTAGCCGCCTGGGCCCAGGCTGCTAGCCGCCCAGCCCCAGGTGGTCACCCGAGCCACTTTCCTTTTTTGAGCCTTGACGCGGCTCCCTCCCTATTTTCTCGGATTTGCTTGCTTCCAGCCGCCATTTAACCCTAATTTCAGCCCTATTTGACCTACTTGAGCCCCAAGGGAACCTCTAAGAGCCCATGGATCAATACATAGGGTTTTAATCCCAACTATTGAGGGTTTCCCCTCAAACCCTATAAATACCCCCTTGTACTTCAGCAATAGAGGAGGCAATTTCTGAAGTGTGAGGCATGTGTGAGACTTGAAGGCTATGGTAGCCATCCTTAGGGTAGTTTAACCTAAATTTTGAGTGAGAGAGTGAGAGAGAGAGCTTGAAGGAGGGCTAGAGCTTTGCTTTAAGGCTTGAAGGAAAGTGTTTCCAGCAGTACACAAGAGGAGAAGCAAAGTCTACAGCAGTAAAGTTCTATATACAGGTATACCTTCTCTCCCTTTCATTTAAACTAGGGTTTTGCATAGAATAGCATAATTTCATGTCCAAGTTCATGTTTTATCATGTGTTGATGTTTCTAATGCTTAGAATACATGATTAGAATAATGTTTGTGGCTGGATTTGCATGATATAATGTTATTCCATGTGACTTTATGAGTAGGTGTGTTTTTAGGGTTTCTAGAGTCTTTTCTAGGGTTTTCTGCATAGGATAGCATTATTTCATGTTCAAGCTTATGTTTTTATCATGTGTTGATGCTTCTAATGCTTAGAATACATTATTAGAATAATGTTTGTGGCTGGATTTGCATGATATAATGTTATTCCATGTGATTTTATGTGTAGTTGTGTTTTTAGGGTTTCTAGAGTTTGTTCTAGGGTTTTGCATTGAATAGCTATGATTTCATGTTAAAGCATATGTTTTTATCATATTTTTCTACTTCTATGAGTTAGTATGCATGATTAGGATGATGTTTAGGGGCTGTTTAGCATGCTAGAATGTTATTCCATGTGATTTGCTGCATGCTTGAGATTCTAAGATTTCTCTTGTGCTGAAATTGAGTTTATGCTTAGAATAGCATTATTTCATGTGAAAGCCTATGTCTTTATCATGTGTAGATCATTCTATTGGTTAATATGCATGGATTGAATGCTGCTCATATTCTGTTTTGCATGGTTTAGAGTGATTTCATGGGATTTTATCCACTAGTGCGATTCTAGGGTTTCATTCATCCGTGTTTTAGGAAAGTTGCATATAGCATGATAGCTTAGGGTTCTTCTTAACTTTTTCTTCATAGTTGCTGCATATGTGTTCCATATTAGGTAACTATGATATTTTTTAGCATTCATATAGTTGATTTTAGGGTTTTTTGCATGTCATTGCATGTAGAGTTGAATTAGGGTTTTAGTTAGCTTATGATTCATGTTGTTTGCATGACTTGTGGTTGATTTTAAGCTCTATTTCAATTCTGTCCAAATCTGTTTAATGGCTTTAATAATGAGTTGTGAGCATGTGTTAGCCTATGTTTAAGCATGATAATTGCTTAATTAGAAACTAGGTTTGTTTGTTGGTATTTTTGGTATATTTTGCATGCAAATTGCAAGTGCTTTGACAGGTACAACAAGTGCAACTACCCCACCAATGTGGGGTGGTTATTTTGGCTATTGCAAGATGAAATCTTGCAAATAAGATAATTACCTTATGCAATAGGGTGGTTATTTTGACAGGTTGCTTTTGCTTAAAGGTAAGTAGGGTATGAGGGTGCCCCAATTCACCATTCTTTCCTTTCCTTGAAACTTTCCCTTTCTCCCTCCTAGGGTTATTCCTTAATAGAGGGGTATGGTAGATTCTATAGTTTCCGTTCATAAAAATACCTTTTAAATCAAAGTTTCTATCTTTATAAAATTCCATATTTCCTGAAGATCTTTTGAGAATCATTTATTTTTGGAAACTTACCATATTTCTTATGAAAGGAAACTTGGGGTTTACCATAGGCCTCTATTAGTTTATAACCCTATTCCCTTTCGAACTACGTGGACTTTGATCCATGTATTTCCATACATGGTACGTAGGCGCTCTTCGTGAGGTTCAAGTCTGCCCTAGGATACTAAGTATCCTAGGTTTTCTCCCCCCTCTTTCTTTTTTTCTGTTTTTTTTTAATTTAATTGATTCTATGGATGAATGAATGGATGATATGCATGCTGCCTTATGATGATAATTGATGATTTGTGTGTGATTAAGACTTTGATTTAGCCCAATTAAATTAAGAGACCGTTTAGGGCGATATGGGTGCCTATAGGCTTTGCCTAGAACCTTCCATATCGTAACTTAGCCTCCGAATCCCCGATTTCTTTGGTTTCCAAAAGACTGTTTTTGCCTTTCCTTTTTAAACATGGAGTCATTCAAATTGTTTTCCTAAAACAAACTATTTTTTTAGGGTTTTCCTTGTTTCCTTTAAAAAATAAGGTGGCGACTCCTTTTCTTTTTCAAACCTATTTTCTGTTTCAACCCTTGTGGGCCCACTTTTTTGGGGTTCACAGTTAGTCAGGTCATTGCATGTAGGATTGAGTTAGAATCCTTAGTTATTCATTATTCTTGTTATTTACATGATAAATGGATGATTTTAGGCTTTGTCATAGTTCTGTCCAAATTAGTATATTGCTCTCTTTGCATGATTTTGTGCATTTGTAAGGGTGCAAACAGGTACAATGCTTGTCCTACTGCAAATAGGGCCGCTATTGCTTGAAATGGCTAATGCTTGGAGCTTTTGCGCTCAGGTAAGTAGGGTATGAAGTGCCCTAATTCACTTTTCTTTTCTTATTCTTTCTCTTCTCCCTCCTAGGGTTACTCCTTAATGCGAACATATGGTGATTATCAAAGGTTTCCTGTATTAATGAAATTCTGGTTTTCTATCAAGGTTTTCCTCTTGTGGAAGTTTTCGATTTTGGGACTAAATCAATACATTTTCAAATGAGGAAACCTAGGGTATTTACCATAGGTTTGTATTAGGTTGTAACCTTATTCTCTTCGAACTACGTGGACTTTGATCCATGTATTTCGTTGCATGGTACGTAGGTGCTCTTCGTGAGGCTCAAGTCCGTTCTAGGATCCAAGTATCCTAGGCTTTTCTTTTTTTTTCTTCTTTTTTTCTGTTTTGTTTTATTTGATTGATTATGCATGGATGATTGGATGGAATATATGTTATGCATACTGCCTTGTGATGATATATGCTGATATTTGAGTGAAAAAGATCTTAAGTTAGCCTAATCAAATTCAGAGACCAACTCAGGCGATGTGGGTGCCTATGGGCTTTGCCCAGAACTTTCTCATGTTGTAACTTAGCTCCCGAATCCAATTTTTTGGTTTTAAAGACTTTGCTTTTCCTTTAATGGAGTCATGTGGTTTTGAAAATAAAATGTTTTTGTGGTTTTCCTCTTTTCCCTAAAAAAGGAGGTGGCGACTCCTTTTTTGTTTGTTGTCTTTGAGTGTTTCCCTTATGTTAGAGGGAGAGACGTGCTGGCTTGGATCCGTAATCAACAAGGGCGCCTAGTCAGTACTGATTCTGTCATCGAGTCGGATATGGCCGAGGAAAGAACTAGCAACCGGGGTTTCAACCTTGAGGCCACTTTGAAAGCTATCATGGAAAAGCCTGACCACACTGCCCAGGTATCCGAGACCGCACTTAAGATAGCTCAAGACATTCAACAGAAGAACTCTGAACCTGAATCTAGGGCCCGTGCCATTGACAACAATCAAGGATCCAATGATTCCGAATTTGCTGAGGAACCATTAGGAGAGCGGGGAGACCACCCAAGACCAAGGAAGGGGAAACCAAAGCCACATCAAGAGAGAACTCAACCGTCCTGGCAAACAAGGTCGAGGCCTTAGAACATATTCTGAAGGGAATCCGCAGATCTGATGATATGGTGGACATCTGTACTTTGTCCTTATTCCTAAAGGCTCGCATTCTGCTACAGTTCAAGATGTCAGAATTGGAAAAATTTGATGGGATAGGCTGTCCTAAGACCCACCTCAAGATGTATGTGCGAGCTATGCACCCTCGAGGGGCGAACGATGAGTTATTGGCTCAAATGTTTCACGAGTCATTAGCGAGTTTCGCCTTGAAATGGTTTCTATCATTAGAGGAGAATAGAACCAAGATTTGGGAGGATGTATGCAATGCATTCACGGACCATTACAAGTATAACACCGAAGTGGATGTCACGCGAAAGGACTTGGAAACCACTAAGTAAGGGGTTAACGAGACTTTCTCCGCCTTATCACTAGGTGGAGACAAAAGGCTTCCAAAATGACAGACAGACCGAATGAGGAAGACCAGATTCAGTTGGTGGTGAAGAACTTGTTGCTTGTATATCATAAGCACCTCTTTGCTCATTACTTTCTGAACTTCAAGACTCTTATTGGGGCTGGCACACAGGTTGAAGATGCAATCGCCGATGGAATAATCAAAACAGAGGAGGTCCAAAGGAGTCGAAGGACAAACTTTGGAGGAAAACCCAATGCCGAGGTCAATACCATTACCCAACCCACTGGCCCTTTCTCCCTAAATGACTCCACCTCACCTCACCAATTCACCGAGCTATACATGCCACTCGAAAGAGTTTTTAAAAAGCTGAGAAGCCGTGACCTCTTGAAACCCCTCGACCCAAGGCCTCCACCAAACCCATTGCCCAAGAACTACAATGAAAATGAATATTGCAAGTTCCACCAAGCCAAAGGCCATCCAACCAACTGTTGCTATCGCCTCCGCCATGAAATCCAAGATTTGCTTGACAATTAGATCATTTCACCACCCATCGCACCAAATCGCCCAAATGTCACTCGAAATCCCCTCCCCATTCACAATATGCCTCCTCCCAACAACATAAATGCCCTCGAGCTTGACTCGTCCCAATCCTGTCAACCTATAAGGCAATACACACCACTTCCCATGACCTTGACTCAAGTTTTCCACCAATGTTGTGATAAAGGGCTCATATTGCCACACCGTCCAAAGCCGAGACCTTCGACTCCTCACCAATTCTGCTTGTACCATCAGGCGCCCGGGCATGATACGGAGGACTGTGTTATATTAAAAAAGGTAGTTCAAGACCTCATTGACTAAAAGGTTTTGGTATTGCCAAAGAAGTCCATTCAACAACAATTGAGAGAAAGGTTCGAGGCAGAAGATCCTAAAGTGGGTTTGCTGGGAGAGTTGTCCAGAAAATTTGATTATTACGTACTCTACCCCGACCCCATCCCTGATGAGCCTATAATCCTCATAGGTTGGGATGAGTTACCAGAGGAAGTCCAAATGGAGGAGATCGATACAATCACATGGGATGATCTTATAGGTGACGTAGGGGAGATTGATGATATGTGGATGAGTGATGATGAGGTAGAGCACATAACTAGAGGGGGTCGCCATTTCAAGCCTCCGCACTTAGAATCTGACAACCCATTGGGAGACTTGGAAGGTAATCGCCACCTCGACTTGCAAGAAGAGGAGGACGAAGTGCTTAGGCAAGTGAGAAAGACTAATGCAAACATCACTATATGGGGTTTGCTCATGGCCTCTTATAAGCACAGGCAGACCATCTTGAAATTGCTCAACCAGATACAGGTTCCTGTTGACACATCTCCGGAAAATTTGGTGAACTTGGTGAATCCAACCTCGAAGAACTCAACCATTGTGTTCTCAGAAGCAGACTTACCTAAAAGTGGACCTAACCATTCACAAGCGATGTACATTACTGTCGACACCATGGGAAAGAGAGTTCCGATAGTCCTGATTGACAACGGTTTTGCTCTTAATGTGTGCCCTCTCAGAACTGCCACTGTCTTGGGGTTGGATCCAATAGACTTCATGCCATCCAGGCAAACAGTGAGAACCTATAATAACACCCGTAGAGAGGTGATTGGAGTGGTCACTTTGCCACTGATTATGGGGCCTACAGAATTCAGAGTGGAGTTCTAAGTGTTGGATGTCCTATCATGCTTCAATCTCTTATTGGGGAGACCTTAGATTCATCCTGCAGGGGCCGTCCCTTCTTCATTGCACCAAAAAGTCAAGTTCCCTTATGAAGGGGCCATCGTCACACTCCAAGGTGATTATGACTTGAAGTCGTCGGGGGTACCCATTTGCGAGATCAAGCCTGAGCCCGTTAGAGCACCATTGTCTGGGTTCGAGTATGTTCAATGCATAGAGAAAGAACTAGAACAGAGAGAGTTAGTACCTCTCGACTTTTGCCCTCATGGCAACTTACATGTGGGGAACATAATGAAGAAAATGAGTTTCTTCCCAGGCATGGGACTAGGACGCCGTCAGCAGGGTATACCGGTATCCGTTCAGAGCCGCATTATCACCTACGCCTTTGGTTTAGGGTATAAGCCTTCCAAGAAAGACCGTATGGAGATGTTGCAGAGAAGCAGAGAAAGGGTCAAAGCAAAAGCAGAAGGGAGGATGCCAAATATTAGAATCTCACCATACCAACCTACCTTGAATGGTTACTTTGTTAAGAAGGGGGAGGATTTTCTATTCTGTGGATTCCCCGAACCATCCATTAACAAAGCAACCAAGGCGAGAGTTCCAGGGTTCGAGATATTCTTCACTGAGTGGTATCCCATCACTGCAACAATGGTTGACGATGAAGCAATAGCTATTGGGAAGAGAAGAGCGAGGATTGGGCGGAACAGATGGATTCGGAAGCCATGGTTACAATGTTTCAAGATAAGGTTCTTGCTGTGGAGGAATCGGATCTCGAGTGTTCTTTAATTCACCATGCAGCCGTGCCACTCCTTAATTGGTATCTTGAAGAGGGTACCATTGCAGAAGTTCTTGAGGGCGAGGATCTCGACTTACCTGATAGTAGCTTGTAGGTTCCTTAGTAGCTTATCTTAGCTTTCCTTTCAAAATAAAGTGTGTCCGCCTAGCCCACCTTGTGGAGTTAGGAGTCTCTCCCTAGTTGTGGCACATGTGTTTTCTTTTCTTTGTTTTGTTAGTTCAGTTAATAAAGTGTGTTTCTTTTTATTATTTGCAGTGTTTCCTTTTTCTCTTCTATGGATATCTATAGCATGGATATAGATCCTAGGAATGACATCCCCCCGGAGCTCGTCGAGCAAAGGAAAAGGGGCGTTATCAAACCTAACATGGATGAATTGGAATCAATCAATCTAGGGACAGATGAATTGCCAAGGATAATTAAAATTGGGATAACTCTCTCACCTGCTGAAAAAGAAAAATTGATAATACTTCTAAAAGCCAATGTAGAGGCCTTCGCATGGTCTTATGAGGATATGTCTGGCATTGATCTAGATATTGTGCAACATTACATCCCCACTAATCCCATTAAAAAGCTTGTAAAGCAGAAATTAAGAAGATTAAAACCGAAATGGGCTTTGAAAGTAAAAGAAGAGGTAACTAAACAATTAGATGCCGGGTTTCTCCAAGTTGTGGAGTACCCTGAATGGCTGTCTAACATAGTGCCTGTGCCTAAAAAAGATGGGAAAGTGCGAATGTGTGCTGACTTCCGCGACATTAATGCTGCGAGCCCAAATGATGATTTCCCTCTACCGCATATCGATGTGTTGGTGGACAGTACAGCAGGCCATGCTCTTCTCTCCTTCATGGATGGGTTCTCCGGTTACAACCAGATAAAGATGGCGCCTCGAGACATGGAAAAGACAGCTTTTATTACACAGTGGGGCACGTATTGCTACAAGGTAATGCCTTTTGGCTTGAGAAATGCTGGGGCTACTTACCAAAGAGTTGCTACGACCCTATTGCATGATATGATCCATAAAGAAGTGGAGGTGTATGTGGATGACATGATAGTCAAATCTGTAGACCGGGAAGGACATTTCGCGGCATTGGAGAAGTTCCTAGAACGAGCAAAGAAGTACAACCTTCGATCGAATCCTCAGAAGTGTGCTTTCGGAGTCACCGCAGGAAAGCTGTTGGGTTTCATGATCACTCAGAGGGGAATTGAAGTTGATCCAGGGAAGATAAAAGCTATCACGGAGATGGAGCCACCAAGAACGGAAAAGCAGATCCGGGGTTTTCTAGGGAGAGTTTAATACATAAGCCGCTTTATCGCCAATTTGACCATGGTATGCGAGCTGATTTTCAAGCTACTTAAGAAGGGTGTTCCTAAAGAATGGAATAAGGATTGTCAAGAAGCCTTTGAGACCATTAAAAGGTATTTGAGCAATCCCCCAATCTTGGTTCCCCCATGGTAAGGTGAACCGTTACTGTTATACTTAACGGTTACTAAAATCGCGACGGGAGCCATATTGGCTCAATACCTTGAAGGGTCGAAAAAGGAAAATGCCATCTACTACTTGAGCAAGAAAATGATAGATTATGAAGTAAAGTACAATGCGCTAGAAAAGGCTTGCGTAGCATGGTGTGGGCTACCCAAAAACTCCGTCATTACATGATGTCCTTCGAAGTCCTGCTGATAAGTCGATTGGATCCTTTGAAGTATTTGCTACAAAGACCAGTCCTATCATATAGGGCCGCTCGTTGGTCGCTTCTCCTCAATGAATTCGACATAAAGTACCTGGCGCAGAAGTCTATTAAAGGAAGCGTTGTTGCAGACCACTTGGCAAGCTGCCCTGTGTCATCATCAACCCAATTCAATGATGAGTTCCCTGATGAAGACATCCTGGAAATCAAGAATAAGGTTTGGAGAGTCTACTTCGACGGAGCGGCAAACAGAAGGGGATATGGAATAGGAGTGCTGTTAGTTTCGCCCGAAGAAGCCTTCACGCCGTTAGTAGTCAAGTTGGGGTTCGAAGCTACCAACAACATTGCGGAGTATGAGGCCTGCATCCTGGCATTGGAAGCTGCGTTAGAATTGGGGATAAAAGAACTCGAGGTGCTCGGGGATTCAGCATTGATCATCAGTCAGATAAAAGGGGAGTGGAAAACTCGCGACGAGAAGCTGTTGCTATATCATGCCTATTTGGAAGCATTGACCAAAGAGTTTACAGAGATCGAGTTCAATTACTTGTCAAGAAACAAGAATCAGTTCGCTAATGCCTTAGCAACTCTAGCTTCAATGGTGGAAATACCAGAAGGGGGAAGCGTGAAACCACTCGTGATTGAATGCAGAGAGAAACCTGTTTATTGCTGTTCCATTTGAGAAGGGGAGATAATAGATAATCACCCTTGGTTTCATGACATAAGAAGGCTCATCGAAGAAAGGGAATATCCAGAGGGAGCATCTCGTGTGGACAGACGAATATTGAGGAGATTGGCAAGCCATTATATGGTATGCGGAGGAAAACTGTATCGGAGGTCTTACGACGGGATTCACTTGCTGTGTGTCACGAAGGAAGAGGCTAGAAAACTCATCAAAGAAATCCATAAAGGAGTGGGGGCTCTGCATATGAATGGATACATGCTGGCTAAGAAGATCATGAGGCTAGGGTACTACTGGTCTACAATGGAAAGGGATTGCTATGCCCACGTCAAGAAATGCCATAAGTGTCAGCTCTTCGCCAATGGACAACACTTGCCCTCCATGCCCTTAACAAGCATGTCAACTCCATGGCCGTTTGCAGTATGGGGAATAGATATCATCAGACAGATTAAGCCGAAGGCATCCAATGGACATGAATACATCTTGGTAGCCATCGATTACTTCACCAAGTGGGTGGAAGCAGCTTCCTTCAAAGTGTTGAATGCCAAAAAGGTGGCGCAGTTCATACAGCTTAACATTATCTACCAATATGGGGTACCACATGAGGTCATTTCAGATAACGGTCAGCATTTTTAGAAGGAAACTAAAGAACTCTTGCAGAAGTATAAGATCATACACCACTTGTCGTCCCCGTATCGCCCACAGACTAACGGTGCAGTGGAAGCCGCCAACAAGAACATCAAGAAAATACTACAGAAAACGGCTGACACATACACCGATTGGCACGAGAAACTACCATTGGCATTATGGGGGTACAGAACGTCAGTCAAATCATCAACAGGGGCTACGCCGTATGCTCTAGTGTATGGAATAGAGGCCGTTCTACCAGTGGAATTAGAAGTTCCTTTGTTAAGGGTTGCTATGGAAAGTCAGCTAGCAGAGGTGGACTGGATCAAAGGTCGTTATGATGAGTTGGCATTGCTAAATAAAAGGCGATTGAGGGCTCTCTACCATGTGCAAGGGTACCAGAGAAGAGTCGTGAGAGCGTTCAACAAACATGTCAAAGACAGAGGCTTGAAGAAAGGGGATTTAGTATTGAAAGAGATCCAAGCTCCAATTTTTGATCCACAAGGAAAGTTCAAACCGAGTTGGGATGGACTGTACGTCATCAAGGAAATATTGCCAGCAGGGGCTGTTCGACTTATGGATTTAGATGGGATCGAGTTCGCTTGTCCTACTAATTTGGATCAATTAAAGAAGTATTATGTATAAGGCCTGCTAGGTTGAAAACCTGTAAGGGCGGCCTAGGCAAAAGTTAAGGCATTTGAACTATGAGGACCTGATTCCCCAAAAGAAAAAAAAAAGGAAAAAAGAAAAAAAGAGAGAAAAAGAAAAATAAAAAAAGAAAAAAGAAAAAAGAAAACGGGGATACGTAGGCAGCCCATGAAGTTACTTTGGGTGCAGTCCAAACAACACAATCACAAGAAAAAATCTCAAAAGTAGATTATTATTGGCAATTCATTTGAAACTAATTGTTTGACATAACAATTTATTGGTGTTAAGTAAAGGAGCTATTGACATGCCCTAGATATTCTATTCCTTGAGTCTTTAAGTCCTTTTGAGTTTCTTCAGAGTCGTCTTGTCTGTCTTCTTTCTTTCTCTCTCGAGTTTTCTTTTCTTTCGTAAGTCATGGTCGTGGGATGCCTCTACTACCTCAAGAACTCTGCAAAGCCCAAGTCTCGTGTCCTTGATAAGGTCATAAATTCTTTCTTGACGAGAAGTCTCCCTTTCACCCAAATCATCCTTCAACCATTGCTTGTATTCTTTACTCATCTTGAAAGGTCCTTCAGTGTTGGCAACTCGAGTCAATTTCAGGTCTATAGGCCAGCAAGTCCTCGCCCACTTGATTATGGTAAGACCGACAGGTTCCACAGAGCAACAAGGTCCTGTTAAGGACGGTATGTTTTGCATGGCGCCCATCTGGCGAAGAATTCTCGAAGTCCAATAGAAGGAAGTCGATCTCAGCCCTATGAGTTTGACAAAAGCACACCCCGAAGTTCAGAAAAGTACCTGCTCTTTACATCCCCATATGAAAACATACCATTTGATGTTCCGCCACGATAATGTTTGAAAATAACCCAACCAATCTCTTAAAGAGAATGGCCCAGGGAGTTCAACCTGGCGCAGACAAAAGTGTTGGGGCTTGTATGGATTGATAGTGGTGGGAGATAGAAAATTCAAGCGCTCAAGTAGCCACATTTGCAATAAAAAGGGGCTACCTCCTAAAAGCGCTTTAGGGTTGCCATGAACCTTATCTAAACCATTCAAGGTTTCAGCTAATACCAAGGGAATAATGTTATGTCGCTTGAGAAGAGGGGCAATCAACTCACATATTTGAACAGGGGCTTAAAGAGTGCCGGTGGAGATAAGAAAGCGACCAATTAAACAGAAAGCGAGTGCACGCTGAATTTGAGGAGTGAAAGTTAGAGTACCTTCGCTATCATGAGCCAAGAATGAGGTTGCTAACTTCATTAAGTCCACCATATGATCCTTGACAAAGATCGTTACATCCCTCTGAGAAATGCCAAGAAAGTCGGAGAAGGAAGCGAGGTAATCCGAGCGGGGTGTAGGAAGGATGAATGGCCCTACGGGCGAAACTGTTGGGAATCAAACTAGAGAGGAAAAATACAAAGGCGGAATTTAAAATTTTTCCTATGATTCCCAAACCCATGAATCTTAATTATGCTTAATACAAAAAACCATAAACCTAACTACCAAGAGAGTTAGGGTACTTACAGTTGAACAAGTCTTCTCCTTTATGCTCCAAGCTTTGTCCTCTAATTGAGCAGTCCAAGTGCACTGCCTCCAACAGTATCCACACCTAGCTTAAGCAAGTTGTCCTTTTCTTCTTCTTCCTTAGGATTGCTAGAGGTGAAGAAGAGAGAGAGAGAGAGAGAGCCTCCAAGGGAGAATTCGGCCAGCACTTAGGAGGAGTGATTGTGATGATGTCATCACCTTATAGTGGGCATTATATAGCCCACTAATAGGGCCGGCCAAGGGGGGATTCCAAACCCTAATCTAATTTGTGTAATTACTCTTAATTACACAATTAGCCCACTAGTTTGCATCAAATACAAATTAGCCCCTTAAAGAACTTTTCTTTAATCACTTATACCCTTTCTCTCATAGACAATCAAGCTCTCTTAGCATGATCAGTGTGTGACCCATTGGGTTCCACATCATCAAGTAGTAGGAACAGCACAAGTTGTGCACAATGGAACACTTTCTATTAAGGGTCTAATTGAAACTCCTTTCAATTCCTTAATTGATTATAACTCATTTATATCAATTAGGGCTTCTACTAACCATGAGTAACACCTAGCATATGGCTCATGGTGTGGTCCTTAATGAGGTGAATAGTCATTTACAAAGAACCCTTCTGTTATAGTTTACAGGTTACAATTCCATCCTTCCATCAACACAATGTCTCCAATTGAACTAATAGGATATGGAAGTCTGTCAAGTCCCTAGTTCAATTACTTTATACTCATTCATTAATATCAACTCAATGATGAACTTATGGAAACTCCTTTCCATATTCATTCTACCATGGGCCCATGGATTTAATGAGTTATATTCAATGAATGCTGTATGAGACATTCACTCTCTTTTTCCTGAGAGTGATGGATTCCTTGTTGATCACTCACATGCCTTCACACACATAGCAGTAGGGCCAATGAACACCCTTACAAACCCCTGAATAGGATCTGCACTTAGTGTTATCAAACTTCTAAAGCTACATGTATAAGACAACCATGGTGTCTCAGGTCTAAGGATTACTTGTACCACTATAACAATGAGAAACTGATTGACAGGCAGGTTAAAACTCCATTCAGTTTATCTCATATCTTTGGTCACATTCAGTGTACCTATTCTTATAATAGGCACCCACTTGTTGGTTGTGGTGTCTCCACACAAATAGCTTGAGACTAGCTATCCTCCTATAGAGTCAACCTAACAAGTGCTAGTCCTATGGTTCGTTGCTGTCCATCATAGTGAACCTTCAACTAGGAATGATTTAGGAGTTTAGTACAGAGATATATTTACAGTCTCAAAATTACAACCCTTTGTAATTTCATATTCTCAACTCTAACTCCATGGACATATTATGTAAATATAAATGATGCATATAAACATAATAGAATAACCCCTTTTATTAAATCAATAATAAATGTGACATATATAAATGAAATCAATTGATTGTTCCTAATCCCTAAACAATCATCTCCATGATTGGCTCTAGGGCATAATCCTAACAGAAACTCCAAATAAAGCACTGAATTCCTCCATGGTTGGTGTGAACCCACGAAAAAGAAGCGCGGAGCCCACAAGGGTTTGGCAAAAATATAAAGGGTTTAAAGACAACAAACAAAAAGGGAGTCGCCACCTCATTTTTTAGGGAAAAGAGGAAAACCGCAAAAATGTTTTATTTTCAAAACCACATGACTCCATTAAAGGAAAAGCAAAGTCTTTGAAACCAGAAAATTGGATTCGGGGGCTAAGTTACGACGTGGGAAGGTTCTGGACAAAAGCCCATAGGCACCCACAACGCCCGAGTTGGTCTCTTAATTTAATTGGGCTAACCTAAGATCTTTTCCACTCAAATATCATCATATATCATCACAAGGCAGCATGCATATCATATATTCCATCCAATCATCCATGCATAATCACTCAAATAAAACAAAACAAAAAGAAAAGAAAAGAAAAGAAAAGGCCTAGGATACTTGGATCCTAGAACGGACTTGAGCCTCACAAAGAGCGCCTACGTACCATGCAGCGAAATACATGGATCAAAGTCCATGTAGTTCGAAAAGAAATAGGGTTACAACCTAATACAAACCTATGGTAAAAACCCTAGGTTTCCTCATTTGAAAAGGTATTGAATAATCCAAAATTGAAAACTTCCACAAGAGGAAAACTTTTATAAAAACCAGAATTTATTATTGAAGGAAACCTTTGATAATTACCATAAGCTTGTATTAAGAAGTAACCCTAGGAGGGAGAAGAGAAAAGATAGAAAAAGAAAGGTGAATTGGGGCACCTTCAAACCCTACTTACCTGAGCGCACAAGCTCCTAGCATTAGCCATTTCAGACCATAGCAGCCCTATTTGCAATAGGACAAGCATTGTACCTGTTTGCACCCTTACAAGTGCACACAATCATGCAAAGAAAGCAAAATACTAATCTGGACAGAACCTTGACAAGGCCTAAAATCATCCATTAATCATGCAAACAACAAGAATAATGAATAACTAAGGACTCTAACTCAATCCTACATGCAATGACCTAACTAACATGCATAGAAACCAAGAAATCCACTAATATGAACGCAAACCTAGCATGATTCAACTATATGCAGCATATATAGAATGACTATGATGAGCAACAGCTCAAAAAGCTAAGCTAAGCATGCTGTATAAGACCTATGTGATTTCAGGGTTATCGAAACCCTAATCTCACAACTATGCATTAAAACCTATGAAACGACTCTAAGACATGCTCAAACTATCATGAATATCATTCATATAGCATATATTAACTAACAGGAGCATCAATTCATGATAATAATCACAGCAACCTAAACATATGAACTATGCATGATTTAAGAGGATAAAAAGAGTAATACTTTCAAATCCCTAGCAAACCAGGGATTATCAAGCATATAAAGCCATGAACTATCCTAAAATCATTCATATAATATCACATAAACATTGAATTCCATCCATAAGAAGAACAATTGCATGCACCATAACTATCCTAGAAGAAGAAGAAGAAAGAGAAGAAGGAGAAGCAGAAATTCATGTTCAGCATTCAAGGGATAGGCTTACCTCTTGTAGACTCTTCCTTGTCTTCAATCCTCTTGTTTCCTTGCTTGCTTGGGGTTGAAGAGTCTCCTCTTGAAGTCCTTCTAGCTCTCCAAACTCGTAGCTCCCTCTCTCTCTAAGTGTAAAGTGCAATCAACCTCCCCCTATGTGCTGAATATTATGTCCTTTATATAGAGAACTGACCCCCTAAACCAATGGCTAAGATTAATTTATTAAATAATGATCCTAGGGCTATTAGAGACTCTCTTGGTGCTCAAACAACTCAAACCTACACACTCCTAAGCTCAGACAAGTTGTTTTGGCAGAAGAAACCGTTAAAAGAGGGATAGAAGAGTCAGAGTTTGACTTAAAGAAGGATTCCTCGGGTGACCAACTAGGCCTGGACGGTTAGCCGTCTGGGCTTGGACGGCTGACCGTCCAGCCCCGGACGGTTACCCGAGGCCCTCCTATTTCCGCTTCGGTTTTGACTTCCACTTGCTTCAGAAGTCCTAAAATCTTCAAATTAAGTCCGATTTTGACGAAATAAAAGCCAAAACAACCGTGTTTCGAAGGGGAACACATTTTTAAGTATTTTGGGACAAAAATCCTCAACCATGGGTGCATGGTTAGGTTTTACAAAGGTGGTTAACCATGGTGCTTCACCGTCGCTAAGCTGGGTTTGTACACAAGGTCGAACCGAATGCTTTCCCAATCAAAAATTGATCTTTCTAAACATGTTTAGGACATAAATAAAGCCCAATTGAAGTTAAATGAGAGAAAATTGGTTGGGTCTTATGAGTCAATTTGAGCAAACCAAGAAAAGGGTCTTTTAGCCAACCCGAACCATTACAAGCCGAATTGATCTTAAACCATTAATTCATGAAATTGAACCTATATATGGACTCTATATACTCATATGAACTTAATGGAATGACTTGGGATTCATTCCAAGGTCAAATGGAAAATATACGGCTTAAAAGACGATTATGCCCTTAAAGTCGCAAAAGTTCTTATTGACCATCGAGATGAACTCCAAATCACTTCAAAATTCATACACATGATATTCAATGCCATAGAAACTCAATGCAAAATACTAGACTCAAAAAGGACTCAAAATCCTACATGAAATGATATGTCCTAGCTAAGGTGACAAAAATGGGGTGTGACACTAGGGCTCATCATTTCATGCAAGTTTTTGTTTTGTTTTTGAGTCTAGTCACTTGCATTAGCTTTCTAGAGTCACAAGGACAATGGATATGAATTTTGGTTTAATTCGGAGTTGATCTTGAGGGATAATAAGAGCTTTTGTGACTTGAGGGGCATAATCGTCTTTTAAGTCCCAAACTTCTCAGTTGACCTTGAAATGATCTCCAAATTGTCAATTGGAGTTCATATGGATGCATATGAGGTATTTCTAATGTCAATTTGATGAATCAATGGCTCGGGATTAAAATGGCTCGATGTAGTTCAAGTTGGTTAATTTACCCTTCTTTGGATTAGCTCTAATTGACTTACAATTACCAACCAAATCTTTTCAAATTGACTTTCATTAGTCATCATTTTACCCCCAAAAGTGTTTTATGAAGTTCAATTTTGATATGGAAAGCATTTGATTTGACCCTATGTGCATGCCTATGCTTAGCAAAGGTAGAGCATAGCGGTTAACCGCCTTTGTAAAACCTAACCATGCCCCCATGGTTAGTGGTTTTCACCCTAAAATGTTCAAAAACATATTCCTCATCGAAACTCGGTTGTTTTGGCTTTTGTTTCATCAAAATCAGAGTTCATTTGGCCCCTAAAACACTCCTAGAAGGTAAAGGAGTCCAAAAAAAGCAAAGAGCTGATGTGGGCTCGGGTGACCACCCAAGCCTGGGCGGCTACCCGCCTGGGCCCATGTGGCTAGCCGCCCAGCCTTGGGTGGTCACCCGAGACCACTTCCCTATTTTCCCTATGATTCCTTGCTGAAGCGGACTTCTTCCTATTTTGACGTATTTGGGCTCTTTTGGATGAGTTTCCTTCTAATTTTTGGTAACTTCTGAGTTACTTAAGCCCCAAGGGGGTCTCTAATATCCCTTGGATTAACTCTTAGGGTTTTAATCCCAGCCATTGGTTTATCCTAATTAAAGTCTATAAATATCCCCCTATGCTTCAGCACAAGAAGAGCCACTTTATGCATTAATATTTGAGTGTTTGAGAGAGAATAAGAGAAGAGAGACTTGAAGGAGAGCTAGAGGACCTGCTGTAGCCTTGGAGAACATCGATTGAAGACATCCATAAGAGCAAGAGGGAGTCCATACAGCAGCAAGGAAGGCTTCCCTAAGGTATTCTTCTTCTCTATTCAAGCTTAAACTAGGATATCATGTAGAATAGCTCTATTGCATGTAATGCTTATTATTTTTACCATGGATTGAGGTTTATATTAGTTAATACATGTGATAATGATGATGTTCATGATGAGTTTTGCATGCTTTAGAGTTAGTTCATAGGTCTCTATGCATAGGTGTGATTCTTGTGCCTCTGTTGTCCTTGTGCTAGGATAGTGTTATTGCATATTAGAGTTAGGATTTTTGTCATGTTCTATTGTTTTAGTTAGATAATATGCATGATTTAGGTTCTGTTTAGTTTTATTTTAGCATGTTTAGAGTTGGTTTTGTATGTTTTTAAGCATATTTGTGAGTTTAGGGTTTGAGTGTCTTTGTTTTATGTTAGCTTTCATACAGCATGTTAGCTTAGGCTTTTTCATTGTTTTTTCTTCATAGTTGCTATGTATGTTTTACATATGGAGTAAATATGATATTTTTGCATGCATGTTAGTTCATTCTAGGGTTTTTATGCATAATATGGTTCTAGGATTATGTTAGGGCTTATGAAAGTTTGCTGTTTTTGTTATTGGCATGTTTAGTGGATGATTTTAGGCCTTAGTACTATTCTGTCCAAATTTGCATGTTAGTGTTTTTGCATGGTTTTGAGCATGTGTAAGGGTGCAAATAGGTGTGGTAATTGTCCTATGGCAAAGAGGGCTGCCAATGCTTGAAATGGCTAATGTTTGGAGCAATTGTGCCCAGGTAAGCGGGTGTGAAGGTGCCCCAATTCACCTCTTTTCCTAACTCTTTCTCTCCTCCCTCTCTAGGGTTAGTTTTTAATACAAGTCTATGGTATAATCAAAGGTTTCCTTCAATAATAAATTCTGTTTTTTATCAAAGTTTCCATATTGTGGAATTTTCCTAAAATCAAACTTGGTTTTTTCTATCATATTCAACTCTCTTTCAAATAAGGAAACCTAGGGTTTTTACCATAGGTTTGTATTAAGTCTTAACCCTATTTCTAATCGAACTACGTGGACTTTGATCCATGTATTTCGTTGCATGGTACGTAGGCGCTCTTCGTGAGGCTCTAGTCCGTTCTAGGATCCAAGCATCCTAGGTTTATTTCTTTTCTATTTTCTTTTCTTTATTTTCTATTTTATTTGCTTATTATGCATGGATGGATGAATGAAATACATGATATGCATGCAATTCTTGTGATGATATACTTGCTGATTTTTGTGTGGAAAGATCTTAATTTAGCCCAAATAAACTGAGAGACCGAAAGGGTGACATGGGTGCCTATAGGCTTTGCCTAGAACCTTCCTATGTCATAACTTAGCCTCCGAATCCCCGATTTCTTTGGTTTCCAAAAGACTGTTTTTGCCTTTCCTTTTTAAACATGGAGTCATTCAAATTGTTTTCCTAAAACAAACTATTTTTAGGGTTTTCCTTGTTTCCTTTAAAAAATAAGGTGGCGACTCCTTTTCTTTTTCGAACCCCCAATTGCTTTTCTTTTTTCGTCAACCCTTGTGGGCCCAATTTCCGAGGTTCAAAATTACCTCTAAGGGTCCATTGATCCCTACTAAAGTGGTGGATGGAGTTACATTTCCTAAAGTTCCACAAGAATATACTAGTGCTGATCATAAATCTCTTGAACTCAATTCTAAAGCCATTGGCTTACTATATTGTGCTCTAACTAATGATGAATTTAGCAAAATCTCTAAATGTACTAGTGCCAAAGAGATATGGGATACATTAGAGGTCACCTATGAAGGAACCTCTCAAGTGAAAGAAACAATGATTAACATGCTTGTATGTGAATATGAAATGTTCAAAATGAAAAAGGATGAATCTATTAGAGATATGTTTGCTAGATTTAATGCTATCATTAATCCTTTAAATTCTCTTGGAAAGATCTACACTAACTCTGAATTGGTAAGAAAAATTCTTAGGAGCTTGCTTAAGCAATGGGATGTCCTCACCACTACTCTACTTCAGTCAAAAGAGATATCAACAATGACCTTGAGTGATCTTGACGCAACTTAGTCACACAAGAACTCACATTCAATGCTCGTGAAATTTATGAAGGTAAGACTTCCAAGAGTATGGCTCTCAAAGCCTCACAAGATGAAGAAGAACTACCAAATGAAGAATGTGAGAATGAAGAAGATGAAGATATTGCTTTCATATCTCACAAGCTCAAAAAATTCTTTTCTAGAAGAAATCAAGGGAGGAGATTCAACAAGGGTGACTCCTCCAAAAGGATTCCAAATAGAGGAGAGACCTCAAATCAAGAACCACAAGTGTGCTTCGAGTGCAAGAAGCTGGACATATCAAGATAAATTGTCCTTAACTCAACAACAACTACAACAAGACAAGTCACAACAACAACAACTTCAAGGACAATAGAAAATTCAAGAAGAAAGCTTTTACCATCACTTGGGATGATGAAGCAAATAGTGATGAAGAAGATGAGGAGATTTCCTACGATCGAGAAGTTGCAAATTTTTGTCTCGTGGCAAAGGAAGATGAGGTAATCAAATCTAACTCAAGTAATTATCCCATAGAAGAACTTCCTACTTATGAAGAATTGTAAGATGCACTTGAAGACACATTTGTTGAATTAAAAAGGTTTTCTCTCAAAAACAATGATTTGAAAAAGAATATCACATCTCTTCAAAAAGAATTAAATGTTTTGAAAAATGAAAATTTAGAACTAAAAGGTAAGATAGACTCACCCTCTACCATATCTCAATCTAGTCTTGAAAGTGAAAATACTTCATTGAAAGAAAAGATTGAAGACTTAACTAATACTTTGGCCAAGTTTACCAATGGAAGAGATAATTTGGATAAGATATTAATTAGTCAAAGATGGTGATTTGACAAGGCTGGAATTGGTTATCAAGAACATGTTAAACAAAAATCTTACATAAATTTCTTTCCCAAGCCTAATGTCTCTAGCACACCTAAAGTCTCATGCACCTATTGTAACAAGGATGGACGTAATTTCTACACTTGTAATATGAAAAGGAGACCCAAAGGTTTTCTTAGGAAGGTGTAGGTAGTAAAGGGGACTTCACCACCTATAGCTAACACATATAGACCCAATAAAGCATGGGTACCAAAGAAAGTTACTTAAGATTGTTGTGTAGGTATGCTTAAAGTCTTCAAGTAATGAGAAATGGTTTCTTGATAGCAGTTGCTCAAAGCACATGACGGGTAATAGATCAAAATTCGTCTCTTTGAAGCCCAAGGACGGCGGCTTCGTGACATTTGGAGACAATACCAAGGGTAAGATAATTGGCATTGGCAAGGTTGGTAAGAATTCCTCTTTTTGTATTAAAAATGTTTTATTAGTTGATGGTTTAAAGCATAATCTCCTTAGCATTAGTCAATAATGTGATAAAGGTTATAAAGTTACTTTTAAAACAAATAAATGCATAATTGAAGATGATGATAAGACCCTATTTGTTGCATATGGGATTGGTAACATCTATGCTATAGAGTTTAAAGAAATCGCATTACAAAATGTACATTGCTTCTCCGCTTTAAATGAAAATCATTGGTTATGGCATAGAAGACTTGGACATGCTAGCATGGATTTGATTTCAAAACTTTCTAGGCATAAACTTGTAAGAGGTTTACCAAAAGCAAAATTTTCAAAAGATGGAATTTGTAGTGCATGCCAATTTGGAAAACAAACCAAATCCTCTTTCAAATCAAAATCTCATATTTCAACTACAAGACCTCTGCAACTTATTCATATGGATTTATTTGGACTTATTGCTATTGTAAGCCTTTGAGGGAAGCACTATGCATTGTGATTGTTGATGACTACTCTAGATATACATAGGTGTTTTTCCTTGCACGTAAAGATGAGACTCATGCTACATTTGTTATATATTGTAGAAGAGTCCAAAATGAGAAAGGTTATACCATCACATATGTTAGGAGTGATAGGGGGAGTGAATTTATCAATAAGGATATTAAACAATATTGTGATGAGAATGGTTTTGGTCACAATTTCTCCACTCCTAGAACTCCTCAATAAAATGGTGTGGCTGAAAAAAAGAGTAGAACACTTGAAGAAATGTCTAGAACCATGCTTAATGAACATTCATTACCTCAATACTTTTGGGTCGAAGCCGTTAATACCACGTGCTATGTAATGAATAGAGTGCTATTAAGATTTAAACTTGGTAAAACTCCTTATGAATTATGGAATGATAAGAAACCTAACATAAGTTACTTTAAAGTCTTTGGTTGTAAATGCTTTATATTGAATGATAGAGATAAACTTTCTAAATTTGATTCAAAATCCGATGAAGGTGTATTTCTTAGTTATTCTATGAAAAGTAAGGCATATAGAGTTTTTAATAAGAGAACATTAACCGTTCAAGAATTTATGCATGTTGTATTTGATGAAACTAACCCTCTTGCCACCAAGAGACATGTGGATGACGATGATGATCTAGGTACAAGCTTGCAAGAACAAGTTGAAAATTTGAGTCTAAATAACAAGCAAGACTCACAAGACAAAGGCAAAGAAAAGAAAGAAGATGAAGTCATTGAAGTTAAGAAATCGAAAGAAGAAGAAGTAGAAATTGAAAACACTCCACTTCATTCGGATATCACCAAGACGTGAAAATTTGTGAGGAATCATCCTAAGGATCAAATCATAGGTAAACCCTCATGTGGGGTAAGAACTCGCTCTTTTATGAGAAATATTTGTGATCATCTTGCATTTCTATCTCAAATTGAACCTAAGAATATTAATGAGGCCGAAAGTGATGAAACTTGGATACTATCTATGCAAGAAGAACTTAACCAATTTGAAAGGAGCAGGAATTGGACCTTGGTTCCTAGACCACATGACCATGGTGTAATAGGCACCAAATGGGTCTATAGAAACAAAAAAGATGAATCGGGCACCATTGTTAGAAACAAGGCACGATTAGTTGCTTAAGGTTTCAATCAACAAGAAGGCATTTATTATGATGAGACATATGCACCGGGTTCTAAGCTTGAAGCCATTAGGATGCTATTTGCATTTGCATGCCATAAAGATTTCAAATTATTTTAAATGGATGACAAGAGTGCTTTCCTAAACGGTTTTATTGAGGAGGAAGTTTATGTTGAACAACCTCTCGGTTTTGAAAGTAATGAATTTCCAAACCACGTGTTCAAATTATCAAAAGCGTTATATGGTTTGAAACAAACTCCTAGAGCTTGGTATGAAAGACTTAGTGGTTTTCTAATAAAAAATGGTTTTAAAAGAAGAAAACTTGACACAATACTTTCTATCAAAACCATTGATAAGGACATGCTTATTATTCAAATATATGTTGATGATATTATATTATCTTTGGTTCTACTAATGAAAGTTTGTGTGAGGATTTTGCTAAAGTCATGCAAGAAGAATTTGAAATGAGCATGATGAGCGAACTCAACTTCTTCCTTGGACTACAAATCAAACAAACAAAAGAAGGGACTTTCCTAAATTAATCCAAATATGTCAAAAACTTAATCAAGAAGTATGGATTAGAAGATGGAATGAATTTCGCCACTCCTATGAGCACCTCCATCAAACTTGAGAAAGATAAGAAAGGTAAATGCGTGGATCAAAAGAAATACTAAAGTATGATTGGCAGTTTACTTTATCTCACCGCAAGTAGATCGGATATCATATATAACGTATATTTGTGTGCTAGATATCAATTATGTCTTAAAGAATATCACATGCTAGCCGTTAAACGCATATTTAAATATCTTGGTGGCACTATTAATCTTGGCATATGGTATCCTAAATTCACATCATTTAGCATGCTTAACTATTCCGATGCGGACTTTGTCGGATCCAAAGATGATCGCAAAAGTACAAGTGGGACTTGTCACTTTCTTAGACATTCCCTAGTTTCTTGGTTTAGCAAGAAGCAAACTTTAATTGCTCTTTCTACAGTCAAGGCCGAGTACTTAGCGGTCGGAAGTTGTTGTGCACAAGTGTTGTAATGAAACAACAACTTGAGGACTTTGGACTTTATTATGATCATATTCCCATAAAATGTGGTAATACAAATGCAATTAATCTCACTAAAAATCCCATTTAGCATTCACACACTAAACACATTGAAATAAGACATCATTTCATAATAGATCATGTTCAAAAAGGAGATGTTGAAATTGAATTTGTTGGTACCGAACATCAATTGGCGGACATTTTTACAAAACCTCTTCAAGAAAATAGGTTTAATTTCATAAAACGTGAACTTGGCATGTGTTTAAGTGATAATATTTGATAACTTGATCATTGTGATAATGTTTTTTGTCCAAAATTCTTTTTATTTTTCTGTCTAATATTTTCAGACAGTTGAAAGAACTTTCAGCCGACTGAAAATACTTTCAGACCGCTGACTTATGAAGTTAGACGGCTGGAAGTCAATCATCTGATTATCCATTTTTAAAGGCTCTCTGTTTTTTTCAAATGGCTTGCTCAACCAGTTGAAAAAATGGTGAAGCCGACCAAAAGTGGAATTTCAGACAACTAAAAGAACTTTCAGCTGGTTGAAATTATTGGGGTATTTAAATCTTTTCAGCCATAACTGTTCATTTTTCAAACCACTCTTTTGCAGCTTTCACTATTCCTCTCTCTGACAACTCTCCTCCTCTCACTCTCTTTTCTCCAAACCCTAAATCCCTCCTTTTATTCTCCTATTCCCTCTCCCATGGTGAATATCAAGAAAACCCAATCTACCCAACCTTCCAATGTCAATAAAGGAGAGCCTTCACAGCCGCCGAAGAAGTTGCACAAGACCATTGTTGCAAGAACACTGTGCCACCAATCCCGCACACAGCAACTGCCGGCACCACCTCTGGACGAGAACGCAATAATACTTCCACCAGTTCCCCATCATTCCCGCTGGCAACAGGCATTATCGACACAGCTTGTACCTTCTCCTCCTCCTCCACCGGCACAATAACCACCACCGCAACCACGCCCTCATCCTGGTGACCCCGATTATGATTTTGGTCATAAGCCGTCAGATGAAGAAGCTCCGACAACCCCTATCGATCCCCCACACTATCTCACCGAGGAGCATAGTCGTCTTTTTGCTCAGATATTTTATAGCAAAAAGGTCGTGTATCTGAAGATCGTCGACCCTTCTTTTTTGAATCAATACCATTTTTGGGTTTGTATTCTTCTCTTTGCTGTCCGACTCTTTGATTTCTACACACTCTCACACCCCTGCTACAACACCACTGTCTGCGTCTTCTACACTCACTTCTCGATGCCTACTCTTGCTCGCGCCACGTCCTACCTCAAAGGAAAACACATGGTATTAACAGACAAGCTTCCCAACAACCTATTCTACTCTCCTCCGGATGGTGCTATCATTTCTAAAACTTATTCATGGCTACGTATTGACGGTTTCCACCATGTCGATGCTCTAAAACTCATTCTTGGCCGAGACGATATCACTAAACCCTTCAAGCCCCAGTTGAAGGACCTAAGTTTGGAATGTAATCTAATTCACAAAATTATGTTATATAATATCCTACCTCGAGGAGGTGGTGGCAAAGATCATGTTACCTACACCGACATTAGACTTCTGTGGTGTATTCTCACTGGAAAACCAGTAAATTTGGGTCATTTGATGCTTTATCACATGAAGTCCTGTGTCGAGAAGACCAAGCATGAAACCAAAGGATCCAAGGCAGCCAAAGACGTCGAAGGTTGTAGCATTCTACCCTATAGAGCAGCCTTATCTGTGGTTTTTGAGCACTTTAGCATTCCTCCTACTACTGGTGTTGTATTTCATCTAACCTTCCGCAACAAAATGAATGCTTCTTTCTTGGGTTGGATGAATTACACACTAGTAAATGGAGTATAGGTCAAAAAAGGCACTCAAGTTCAGCATATGGATGTTGAGGATGCTAATCAGGACATTGATGCCGCCTTGGATGATGATTCCACCATTCCTCCTCCTAGCACTTCTACCTAGCCTACTATGCCTCCACCTACATCTCCCACTACACCCACTTCTCCCCTTCCCCTTGTACCTCCTCCTGCCACTGTCTGAGAGATGTTCATTTCTCTCTCTCTCAACAGATGCAAGATTTGAAGGGTTATATCACTGAAAAGATAGAGGGTCTGCACAACCACCTTGATATTATGAACACTGACTTCGACGAGATCAAGCGCACTCAGACCCAAGTGATCCATCGTCTTCGGGATTCTCTTTCTACATTTTCTCTATGATTTGATTTTGAGGGATAATAAAAGGGGACATATGTGTTTAATAGATGTTTTGATGTATTTTTTGGATATATGGACTGGACATGTTGTGATAGTTTTTGGATTTATAGACATTTTGTGTCATGTTCTGATAGTTTTTGGGACTAGACATGTTGTGATAGTTTTTGGATTTATAGACATTTTGTGTTATGTTATGATAGTTTTTCGATTTATAGACATTTTGTGTTATTTTGAGATGTTAAGCTTGATCATTATTTATGCATTTATGTTTTCATTCCAATGCTTTAAAAGAATATAATTGCCTTTATCATATCTAGAATTACACCTTAAATGCCTACAAATCTAGAATTATACCTTAAATGTCTACAAATGACATATTTATGTGATGCATGTTGATAGGGGGAGATTACTGCTTTAAATTTACATATTTTACCTTACGTCAAACATCTATGGATTGTCATCATCAAAAAGGGAGAGATTGTTGGCTTAAATGGTTTTAACCCCATGATTTTGATGATAACGATACATAATGAGATGTTTAAGAACTAATGAGCATTTAAGTGGTTAATCAAGAAAGGTATCAAAGCTATAAGATGGTTCAAGAATCCAAGGATCAAAAATTGCAAAAGCAATCAAAGCACAAGAACAACAAATAGAGTAATTGAATCGATCCGTCATCTAAGAATGAATCAAGCTTTGTTTCAAGACAATTTGTGAGGAATTTAGGACTTTATTGTAAGATTAGTTTCAATCCTTGCTCACACAAGTTTAAAGGGCTTAAAACTTTGCTAAATTGATAAATATAAAGGCCTAATGTAATCCACCTTGAACCTAGAGTTAGTGAAAAATCTTTGTCTAAAAATAGAGATTTTCAAACGGTTGAAAAGACTGTTTCAACAGGCTGAAAATAGTCAGTAGGCTGAAAATGAACATACTTGTAATATCAGTTCTCTAGTATTTTCATACGACTCTTTAAGCCAGCTAAAATGACACTTTAAGCTGGCTGAAAGTTGGGTTCAAATGGCTGAAAAGCATGACCCCTTGAACTCTAAATTTGATCCTCTCTAGAAACTTTAGCAACCTTCTTCAGACGGCTGAAAGAGAAGTTTCAGATGGCTGAAAGTTGTTTCAGCCGACTAAAAACCTCGGGCAGAGTTCTAACGGCTAGTTTTATAACGGACGTTTAAAGCATTAAATGCCCACCAAACTCCCTTTCCCGGCATTTATTGCTACAAAACGACTATATTGAACTCCTTGTGTATAAATACAAGCCTTAAGCTCATTTATGGGTATTCATTGAGCTACAAATAAGAAAATCAATTACAAGCCCTAATTTCTCTTGTGAGCATTTATTGAAATCAATCAATGGCTAAGTGTGCTTTTATTTTCTGTGTATCTACTCTTAAGAGAGCTTTCTTTGAGCACAAAAACAACTCCAAACATCTTGTATCAAAGGGTTGTGTGAACTTTCACTTTGTAAGCACTTGAGAAGTGTGTTTTTGGCTAAATATTAGTGAAGAACACTTGATTTGTGAAGGTTTGCTGCTCCACCTTAAAGGAGAGTGATAGTGGATTAGTGAATCCTCAAGCAAGCTCTTAAGGCGAGGACGTAAGTGGGAGGCCAAACCTCGTTAACATCGTTTTCATTCTTTTCCTCTTAATCTCTTTATTATTGCTCATTCTTATATTCATTTTTGCTTGCAATAATTTGATTTTGAGATTGCTATTAATTTTTAATTTGGCCTATAATCCTATTTACCCCCCTTCTAGGGTTATTTACTTGGGACAACAAGATTTAGGAATTTAGGTAGAAGTTAAGAACCAACCGGTTTCACAAAACTGGGAACGGTTCAAATGGTTGGAGCATCGGTTTGAACGAATCTTTTAAAAAAAAGTGATTTTACTCCTTAAATGGTTTTGGTGGTTAGTCCTAACCGCAGATGTAGACACCCCATTTTCACCCCCATAAGATCATGATAGTATTTGTTTAGGTTTAGAAGCATTTAGGAGTCCCTAAGCCTTAAAGGACACTTTTGCCCTTTTAAGCCTTAGGAGAATAGGTCATCATTGCATGCATAGTTTTGTCTCTTTATTGAGTCCCATCACTTGCATTTAGTTTCTAAGATCATTTTGGATATGTGTGTCAAATTTGGGTCAATTCTAGTGTAGACACCCCATTTTCACCCCCATGAGATCATGATATCATTTGGTTAAGTTTAGAAGCATCTATGAGTCCTTAAGCCTTAAAGGACAATTTTGCCCTTTTAAGCCTTAGGAGAATAGGTCATCAGTGCATACATATTTTTGTCTCTTTGTTGAGTCCCATCACTTGCATTTAGTTTCTAGGGTCATTTTAGATATATGTGTCAAATTTGGTTCAATTCCAGATAGGTTTGGATAGCTAATTAGAACTTTTGCGACTTGAAGGGCAATTTCGTCTTTGACTTCGTATATTTTCCAATTGACTTCCAAATTTGTTCCGAAGTGTTCCATTGACCTTAGAATGATGAAATGAGCCTAATTGAAGTGCCAATTTATTTTATTAATAGGTTTGGGATTGGTTCACCACATTACCCTATGCTTAATTGACCTTTTTTCGGGTAATCACCTCATGAAAACCCAGCCACCTGACCGTGGTTAGGGATTCTTGGTTCAAGAATATTCTAGGCTTATTCTACATTGAATCCTTGAAATTTTGGCTTTTGAATCACTCAAATCAGAGTTAAAATGAAGAATTTAAGTCCGTTTGAAGTTCGGAGTCCAAACCGAGCTAGAATTCCAAAATTTTTGGATTCTTCTCGAGTGACCGGTTGGGTTCAACCGGTTGGACCGGTTCACCAACCGGTTGGACTGGTTCACCCCAACCGATCACCCGAGCCCTTCGTCCTGATTTTTCTCCTTTTGAGTTTCTGACGAAATGGGACTCTACTACTCCGAATTTCAGCCTTCTAAAGGACTTCTAAGCCTATTGGGAGGTGGTTTTGAGTTGTTTAACATTCATGGGATTTAATTACAGCCCTAGATTGATTTTATGGTGAATTAATCTCAACCATTGGTCCATATGGTTGGTTGGTTATAAATAGAGGCTCATTCATCAGCATAAAGGGCTTTTTGCTTATTTGACACTTCATATTCCTGAGAGAGAGAGGGACCACGAGTTTGCACACATGCACATCACTTGGAGGAGGCTTTCTACTGCAATTTCAAAGGAGAACTAGAAGGGAACCAAGCCAAAGAGAAGGAAGAACGCAGCGAAGACCCTTGCTTTGTTGTAAGTCTCCTTTACATCCTTTTATGATTCCTTCTTCTTCTACTCCATTCTCTGCATAGTCATGGCTTAGAATTGATTTAGGAATCATATATGCTCTATATTTTAGAGTGTATATAATTCAAAGATGATGAGAATGCATGTTAGTGGATTAGGATTGTGAATTGCTTGCTATTAGGATAGTTTCTCTCTTAAGGATAGAGGTACGTTTTGCATAAAAAATCAATTGATGTGTTTAGGCCATTTTCTTTTCATGGTTCAATTATATGCATGATTTTAAGCATCTTTTGTATAGGACACTTGCTATGTAAGCCTCGTCTTCATAGGTGTATGGATGATTATCCTTTTCGAGGATAATTATCGTCCTTAGAGGGTGAGGTTGTGCATGGGTGCTTTCTAGAGTGTGTTTAAGTGCGCTGTGAGTTTCTTTGCATTCTTAGGTATATATATTACGTAGGATATGTGAAGAAACCATTCATATGGAGTGATTTCTACGTAAAATTATATCCGGATAGTTTTACTTAAGAAAGCTCGCCGTAAGGATGATTATTTCACATTCTTACATAAAGTACTTACCTAAGGCATCATGGTAGATTCTCTTTTTATGTTTAGGATTTTCATATGATATTTTCATCATGGTAATGCCTATTTAGCATGTTTTTGATAGTTTTGTGCATGTTAGGGTGGTTTAGAGCATATAGGAGCATATAGGAGCATACTAGGATTGTGTCTTTCCTTTGATTTTTGTTCTTTGCATGAGTATTAGGTCATTATATGCATGTTTAGCATTCTGTCCAGATTTGAATTAGGTCTTCTAATGATGATTTGAGCATGAATATGGTTGGTTTGAGCTTAATAATTGCCCTATAGAATACATAGGGTGATTAATTGGTGTTTTCTCAATGTTTCGGGATAATTTGCATATGGTGAGTGGTTCATGGTAAGCCTTTTGTGAATTGTTCTCTTCTCCCCCCTTGGGTTATTGTCTTTACCTTGAATTAGAAGTCCTAAGTTTCCAACTCTCTTAAAATTCTGTTTTAATTAGAGTTCTATCTCTTTTAGAATTCTACTTTTCTTAAAATTCTGTTTTATCTAGAGTTCTATCTCTTTTAGAATTCTACTTCTTTCAAACTTCTTTTTGAACGAGAGTTCTATCTCTTTTCAAATTCTATCTTTTCTCAAATTCCTTTTTGGAAATCCTTCTTCTTCTAAAACTCTTCTTTTCTTTTTATGGAAACTTAGGGTTTATAATTCATTATAAAGGGAGTAACCCTTCTCAATCGAACTACGTGGACTTTGATCCTTACATCTTTGTATGTAAGGTACGTAGGCGCTCATTTGATGTTCAAGTCCGCCCTAGGATACTAAGTATCCTAGGTTTTCTTTCTTTCTCTTTCTCTCTACCCATTTGTCCATCACATATATGCTAGTGGAGTAGGATGGACCCATGCTTATTCATTTATCCATCACATATTTGCTAGTGGATAGGATGGACTTGTTTGCTCATTCTTTCTATCTCTTACCTGCTTTCCATATCTCTCATACTTGTTCATGAATGTTTGCATGCTTTATGGATGTTTATATGTTTTATGGATGTTCATGGATGAATGTGGATTACTTATGGATGATTCTTTGCATATGCATGGTGACTAATTAGGAAGTGATTGAAATAGCCTATATAAATTCAGAGACCCATTTTGGGGCGATGTGGGTGCCTATAGGATGTTTCCTAGAACCTTCCCACATCGTAACTTAGTTTCCGAATCCTCTCTTGTTTTGATAGACCTGCTTTCCCTTGATCGGAGTCATGTGGTTTGTTTTCAAAGGTTTTCTTTAAAAACTATTTTTATGGTTTTCCTCTTTTTCTAAAAATGAGGTGGCGACTCCTTATTTGTTATGTTTTTGTGAACCTTTTAAAAACTAGATTTTTATTAATTTAAATCTCTACAAGTCTTTTTAAAAGAAGGGTTCTCCTTCCCCCTGGATCGAAACCCGTGGTTCACATCTAGATAGGTTTGGATAGTTAATTAGAACTTTCGCAACTTGAAGGGCAATTTTGTCTTTTACTTCGTATATTTTCCAATTGACTTCCAAATTTGTTCCGGAGTGTTCCATTGATCTTAGAATGATGCAATGAGTCTAATTGAAGTGCCAATTTAATTTATCAATAGGTTTTGGATTGGTTCACCACATTACCCTATAGTTAATTGACCTTTTTTCGGGTAATCACCTCATGGAAACCCAGCCACCTGACCGTGGTCAGGGATTTTTGGTTCGATAATATTCTAGGCTTATTCTACATTGAATCCTTGAAATTTTAGCTTTTGAATCACTCAATTCGGAATTAAAATGAAGAATGTGTGTCCGTTTGAAGTTCGAAGTCCGAACCGAGCTAGAATTTCAATTTTTTTTGGATTCCTCTCGGGTGACCGGTTCACCCAACCGGTTTAACCGGTTGGGCGAACACCCAACCGGTCACCCGAGACCTCTATCCTAATTTGTCTCTCTTTAAAGTTTTAACGGAATGGGACTCTACCACTCCGAATTTCAGCCTTCCAAAGGACTTCTAAGCCTATTGGGATGTGGTTTTGAGTTGTTTAACATCCATGGGATTTAATTGAAGCCCTAGATTGGTTTTATGGTGAATTAATCTCAACCATTGATTCATATGGTTGGTTAGTTATAAATAAAGGCTCATTCATCAGCATAAGGGACTTTTACTGGACTTTTGGACTTTTTGACACTTCATATTCATTAGAGAGAGAGGGACCACGAGTTTGCACACACCCATATCACTTGGAGGAGGCTTTCTACTACAATTTCAAAGGAAAACTAGAAGAGAATCAAGCCAAAAAGAAAGAAGAACACAGTGAAGACCTTTGCTTTGTTGTAAGTCTCCTTTGCATCCTTTTACGATTCCTTCTTCTTCTACTCCATTCTCTGCATAATTATGGCTTAGAATTGAATTGGGAATCATATATACTCTATATTTTAGAGTGTATATGATTCAAATATGATGTGAAAGCATGCTAGTGGAATAGGATTGCGAATTGTTTGCTGTTAGGATAGTTTCTCTCTTAAGGATAGAGGTACATTTTGCACAGAAAATTGGTTGATGTGTTTAGGCCATTTTCTCTTCATGGTTCAATTATATGCATGATTTTAAGCATGATTTTAAGCATCTTTTGTATAGGACACTTGCTGTGTAAGCCTCATCTTCATAGGTGTATGGATGATTATTCTTTTCAAGGATAATTATCGTCCTTAGAGGGTGAGGTTGTGCATAGGTGCTTTTTGGAGTGTGTTTAAGTGGGCTGTGAGTTTCTTTGCATTCTTAGGTATATATTTTACATAGGATATGTGAAGAAATCATTCATGCGGAGTGGTTTCTACATAAAATTATCTCCGGATAGTTTTACTTAAGAAAGCTCACCGTAAGGATGATTATTTCACATTCTTAAATAAAATACTTACCTAAGGCATCATGTTAGATCTTCTTTTCATGTTTAGGATTTTCATATGATATTTTCATCATGGTAATGCCTATTTAGCATGTTTTGGATAGTTTTATGCATGTTAGGGTGTTTAGAGCATATAGGAGCATATTAGGTTTATGTTTTTTCTTTCAATTTTTGTTATTTGCATGAGTTTTAGGTCATTATATGCATGTTTAGTATTCTGTCCAGATTTGATTTAGGTCTTCTAATGATGATTTGAGCATGAATATGGTTGGTATGAGCTTAATAATTGCCCTATAGAATACATAGGGTGATTAATTGGTGTTTTCTCGATGTTTCGGGATAATTTGCATATGGTAAGTGGTTCACGGTAAGTCTTTTATGAATTGTTCTCTTCTCCTCCCTTGGGTTATTGTCTTTACTTTGGATTAGAAGTCCTAAATTTCCAACTCTCTCAAAATTCTGTTTTATTTGGAGTTCTATTCGCTTTTGAATTCAATTCTCTTTAGAAGTTTATTTGAGTTAGAATTCTATTCTTTCTCAAATACCTACTTTTTCTCAAACTATTTTTGGAAACTCCTAAGTTTTAAAACCTTTCTTAAGTTGGAAACTTAGGGTTTATAGTTCATTGTAAAGGGAGTAACCCCTTCTCAATCGAACTACGTGGACTTTGATCCTTACATCTTTGCATGTAAGGTACGTAGGCGCTCATTTGATATTCAAGTCCGCCCTAGGATACTAAGTATCCTAGGTTTTCTTTTTTCTTTCTTTTTATCCATTTGTCCATCACATATATGCTAGAGGAGTAGGACGGACCCATGCCTCATCATTTATCCATCACATATATTGCTAGAGGAGTAGGATGGACCCATATTTACTCATTTATCCATCACATATTTGCTAAAGGAGTAGGATGGATCTGTTTCTTATTCTCTATCTCTTTACATGCTTTCCATATTTCTCTTATTTGTTCATGGATGTTTACATGCTTTGTGGATGTTTATTGCTTTATGGATGTCTATGGATGAATGGATATTTTAGGGATGATTCTTTACATATGCATGGTGACTAATTAGGAAGTGATTGAAATAGCTCATATAAATTCAGAGACCCATTTTGGGGCGGTGTGGGTGCCTATAGGATGTTTCCTAGAACCTTCCCACATCGTAACTTAGTCTACGAATCCTCTCTTGTTTTGATTAGACCTTGTCACACCCCATTTTTGCACCACCTTACTAGGGCTCATCATTTCATGCATGTTTTTGTTTTGTTTTTGAGTCTAGTCACTTGCATTAGTTTTCTAGAGTCACAAGGACAATGGATATGAATTTTGGTTCAAATTGGAGTTGATCTTGAAGGATAATAAGAGCTTTTGTGACTTGAGGGGCATAATCGTCTTTTAAGTCCCAAACTTTTCATTTGACCTTGGAATGATCTCCAAATTGTCAATTGGAGTTCATATGGATGCATATGAGGTATTAAGTCCTGTGGCCCTGATGATGAGTTTAGTGTGGTTATTTACGGATTATCCTTGAAGAATTAGTGCGAATCACAGCATGAGATTTTTGGTTAAAATGAAAAGAAAATTATTTTATTAAATTAGCCATTTTTATCATGACACTAACACGTGTACGTATGTGATGAGTGTGTGTACGCACATACGATACATGTGCATGCGTGTTAGCGGTCAGTCTCCCAATTTTTATAAAAGACAATTTCCTTTTCCTATTCAGATTAGAAGTCTTTTATCATTATAAAATACCTTTTGATTATTCTCCAAGGAAACCTAGTCCAAGAAGGAAAGGGAAACTCCAGATTTCAGCTATAAATACTCTCTTAATGTCTTTAAACAGGGGGAGGAGAAGAGGGTTTGGGGGGAGTGAAATTAGTCATAATTCAGCAGCAGATTTTCTGAAAACCAGCAGTCGTATTTTAATCATAACTTTTTCATCCGAAGTCAGAATTTGATGAAATTGGTCTTGTTAGAAAGATAATTCAATTCTCTACAACTTTGTATTTCACAAGCTTTGTCCAAATCCAACGTTTTCATACCCAAAAACGCGATTGAAGTTGCTGCTGCTGCAAAGTGACGAAAATCACTTTTCTTTTCTCTTGTTCTCTTTTTGTTTTCTATTTCTTTTCAAAGTTGAGTGAGTTTTGATCTCTTTGCTGTGATACCACTTTGACAAAGAGGAGGATTCGTGTTGGTTTGATTCACTCTAAAGACCTGAGGAGCCACGAACAATTACAAACACAAGGGAAGGCCCTTCCTAAGGTATTCTCCTTCTCTATTCAAGCTTAAACTAGGTTTTCATATAGGATAGGCCTATTGCATGTTAAAGGTAACTTTTTTATCATGTATTAACACTCTAGCTAGTTAATATACATGGAATATCTATTTTTTATCTACTGTTTAGCATGCTTTAGGGCTGTCCTTTAGGTTTTTAATGCATAGTTATGATTCTTGTGCTCCTGTTTGTCCTTGTGCTAGGATTAGTGTCATTGCATGTTAGAGTTAGGATTTTCATCATGTTATATTGCTTTAGTTAGTTAATATGCATGATTTAATTTCTGTTTAGTTTGGTTTTAGCATGATTAAAGTATGTCTTGTGAGTTTTTAAGCATATTTGTGAGTTTAGGGTTTTAGAGTCATTGTTTTGTGTTTGTTTTCATATAGCATGATAAAGTAGACTTTTTTATTGGTTTTTCTTCGTGTTTGCTGTATATGTTTTTCATATGGAGTAAACATGATAGTTTTGCATGCATGTTAGTATGTTTTAGGGTTTTTATGCATGATATGGTTCTAGGAATATGTTAGGACTTATTATTGTTCGCTGTTTTTGCTATTGGCATGCTTAGTGGATGATTTTAGGTCATAATACTATTCTGTCCAGATTTGCATGTTAGTGTTTTCGCATGGTTTTGAGCACTTGTAAGGGTGCAAATAGGTGTGGTATTTGTCCTATGGCAAATAGGGCTGCTTATGTCTGAAATGGCTAAATGCTTGGAGCTAATTGCGCTCAGGTAAGTGGGTGTGAAGGTGCCCCAATTCACCTTTCTTCTTAACTCATTCTCTTCTCCCTAGGGTTAATTTTTAATATGATCCTATGGTTTAATTAGAGGTTTCCTTAACCAACAAAATTCTGGTTTTTATTAAAGTTTCCATTTCGTGGATTTCTTTCCTAAAATCAAACTTTCTATTATATTCAACTCTTTTGATCAAATAAGGAAACCTAGGGTTTTAACCATAGGTTTATATTAGGTCTTAACCCTAATTCTAATCGAACTACGTGGACTTTGATCCATGTATTTCGTTGCATAGTACGTAGGCGCTCTTCGTGAGGCTCAAGTCCGTTCTAGGATCCAAGCATCCTAGGTTTATTTTTGTTTTCTTTTCTTCTTTTTCTTTTTCTGTTTTTATGTGCTTATTATGCATGGATGGATGAATGAAATATATGATATGCATGCAATTCTTGTGATGATATACTTGCTGATTTTTGTATGGAAAGATCTTGATTTAGCCCAAATGAACTGAGAGACCGAAAGGGTGACATGGGTGCCTATAGGCTTTGCCTAGAACCTTCCCATGTCATAACTTAGCCTCCGAATCCTCGATTTCTTTGGTTTTCAAAAGATTGGTTCATGGATGGATGAATGAAATATATGATATGCATGCAATTCTTGTGATGATATACTTGCTGATTTTTGTATGGAAAGATCTTGATTTAGCCCAAATGAACTGAGAGACCGAAAGGGTGACATGGGTGCCTATAGGCTTTGCCTAGAACCTTCCCATGTCATAACTTAGCCTCCGAATCCTCGATTTCTTTGGTTTTCAAAAGATTGGTTTTTGCCTTTCCTTTTTTATGGAGTCATTCAAATTGTTTTCCTAAAACAAACTATTTTTAGGGTTTTCCTTGTTTCCTTTAAAAAATAAGGTGGCGACTCCTTTCCTTTTTCTTTTTCAAACCCATTTTCTTTCAATCCCTTGTGGGCCCAATTTCCGGGGTTCACACACCTGTTTTTCCTTGATCGGAGTCATGTGGTTTGTTTTCAAAGGTTTTCTTAAAAAACTGTTTTTATGGTTTTCCTCTTTTCCTAAAAATGAGGTGGCGACTCCTTGTTTGATTGTTTTTGTGAACCTTTTAAAAAACCAGATTTTTATTAATTTAAATCTCTACAAGTCTTTTTAAAAGAAGGGTTCTCCTTCCCGCCCGGATCGAAACCCGTGGTTCACAGCAGATTAGACCGATCGACAGTTCAACCTGTTAAAACGGGCAACCCCAGTCTAGGTTTTAATACACTAATTCCTAGTGTGTTAGGATTCCCACAAAAAGACACCCAAACCCATAGCTAACGTGGGTTTTTTTTTTTTTTTTTGAATCCCTCACATGGGTTTTATAGTAAATCAAAATGACAAGCGTACTCCTTTATTTCCTAACAATAATTTCATAAATCCTTCCCATGTCCTTTCTCACTCCCAAAAACATGGTAGATAACTACTCTTAATTACTTCCATTGCTTTAATTGCTAGGGGAGTTAAGTTTTACGCTTGGCTTCTCCTGGTTTAGAAATCTAAACCTATAAAAGGAGGCTTTTGATACATGAATAAGATACGGTTGAAAAAGAATTCGTTCCTAATCTATTTGTTGATACATGTGTTAGGACTCCCACAAAAGGAGGCATCCCAAACCCACAGCTGAGGTGGGTTTGTTTTTTGAATCCCTGGTATGTGTTTTATAGTAAATCAAAATGATAAGCATGCTCCTCTATTTCTGACCAATAATTTCATAATTCCTTCCTATGTCCCTTCTCACTCCCAAAACATGAGCCTAGCTCTCTTCTCACACATGATTTAGCAACGTTGGCTAAGGAAAGCAAATCTACAACGACATGGGGGCATAACTCTAGCAATGTCGTTGGCGACATTTTTCTTTTGCCACCACAGTTGCCATCTCCTTCACCATCTCCTTCTCCTCCCCCACCTTCATCTTACTCCATGCCCAATCTAATCTATAAAACAACGCCCACTAAACCTAATTTGAGATCTGAGGTTGCATGGAGAAGAAGAGGATAGTAATGGTTGGTTTTTGGGGAGGGATTGTTATAGAGGAATTATCACCAACGAAGGTTTTGTTTTGATCTCTTCAATTCATATATATATATATAGGGGAGGATTCCGTTGACACCTAATGTAAGTGGAAAAATTTTACACCTTTTTTAAGCCTTTAATCTACTTTAATCCGACGGCCGAATTCAATCCCACTTCATCCCTCTAACTTACAAGTTTAGGTCAAATTCGGGTGTGGATAAGAAATTAACGAAATTTTATTTTCCTCTAATTTAGAACTCCAAACCTCTCTTCTTCCCTTCTCATTCACCCCAACCCCCATCCCATGACTCCATGTCTCAAAATTCAGATCATTTCATCTTTGAAGGAGACCATCTTAATATCAAGCTAGATTATTATTCTGGTCCTAGGTTTGCCTCCAAAAGCAAGTATATGTTTGGAGAATTCACAATTCAAATCAAGTTTGCATATATAGTGTTACTCTGCTGAGAAAAAAAAAAGGATGAAATATGGAACTTCATTATGGAATGAATTTTACGAATTTTTTTAAATAATATTGCTGGATCACTGCTCAACATTGCAGCGGCATCTCCACTTGGATATGGCAAACAGATTTGGGTTTGGCATTTGCTTTAGCTCTCATTTGCGGGCCGCTTCAACTGAGACAAATTGCTATAAGCAAAGTTCCCAACGCAAAATAATAATAATAATAATAATAATAATAATAATAATAAAGAGATGTTAAAGAGATTGTATTCTTCCGCTGTCCACCTTACTCATCTTAGCCCTCGATTTTGCTTCTTCTCTTCCAATTACTCTAGGAGTTCTTTCCTTTGGTTTGCAAGGGAAACCTAGGTGAGCGACAAATCAATTATCAAAGGAAGCAAGAGAATTGCCTATCCTAGCCATGGCCATAAATTAGGGCTAAGACTTGAAGTAGATCCAAGATGTTGAACTTCTAATTCCAAGAAATGGGTTATTCCTAACCCGACCAAAATCTATTATTGAATGAGTTGAAGTAGGATCGTTGGATTGAAATAGATCAAAGGCTTAAAAAAGGCGTTAAGAGTTTTTCACTTACACTAGGTGTCAACGGAACCCTCCCCATCTATATATATATATATATATATATATATATGTTAGGATTATGCCCTAGAGCCAATCATAGAGATGATTGTTTAGGGATTAGGAACAATCAATTGATTTCATTTATGTATGTCACATTTATTATTGATTTAATAAAAGGGCTTATTCTATTATGTTTATATGCATCATTTATATTTACATAATATGTCCATGGAGTTAGAGTTGAGAATATGAAAATACAAAGTGTTGTAATTTTGAGACTGTAAATATATCTCTGTACTAAACTCCTAAATCATTCCTAGTTGAAGGTTCACTATGATGGACAGTAATGAACCATAGAACTAGCACTTGTTAGGTTGACTCTATAGGAGGATAGCTAGTCTCAAGCTATTTGTGTGGAGACACTAAAACCAACAATTGAGTGCCTATTATAAGAATAAGTACATTGAATGTGACCAAAGATATGAGATAAACTGAATGGAGTTTTAACCTACCTGTCAATCAGTTTCTCATTGTTATAGTGGTACAAGTAATCCTTAGACCTGAGACACCATGGTTATCTTATGCATGTAGCTTTAGAAGTTTGATAACGCTAAGTGCAGATCCTATTCAGGGGTTTGTAAGGGTGTTCATTAGCCCTACTGCTATGTATGTGAAGGCATGTGAGTGATCAACAAGAAATCCATCACTCTCAGGAAAAAGGGAGTGAATGTCTCATATAGCATTCATTGAATATAACTCATTAAATCCATGGGCCCATGGTAGAATGAATATGGAAAGGAGTTTCCATAAGTTCATCATTGAGTTGATATTAATGAATGAGTATAAAGTAATTGAACTAGGGACTTGATAGACTTCCATGTCCTATTAGTTCAATTGGAGACATTGTGTTGATGGAAGGATGGAATTGTAACCTATAAACTATAACAGAAGGGTTCTTTGTAAATGACTATTCACCTCATTAAGGACCACACCATGAGCCATATGCTAGGTATTACTCATGGTTAGTAGAAGCCCTAATTGATATAAATGAGTTATAATCAATTAGGGAATTGGAAGGAGTTCCAATTAGACCCTTAATGGAAAGTGTTCCATTGTGCACAACTGTGAACCCTGGAAATTGGGCCCACAAGGATTGAAAAGAAAATAGGTTTGAAAAAGAAAAGGAGTCGCCACCTTATTTTTTAAAGGAAACAAGGAAAACCCTAAAAGTTTGTTTTAGGAAAACAATTTGAATGACTCCATGTTTAAAAAGGAAAGGCAAAAACAATCTTTTGGAAACCAAAGAAATCGGGGATTCGGAGGCTAAGTTATGACATGGGAAGGTTCTAGGCAAAGCCTATAGGCACCCATGTCACCCTTTCAGTCTCTCGGTTTATTTGGGCTAAATTAAGATCTTTCCATACAAAAATCAGCAAGTATATCATCACAAGAATTGCATGCATATCATATATTTCATTCATCCATCCATGCATAATAAGCAAATAAAAACAGAAAATATAAAATAAAATACAAAAAAAACCTAGGATACTTGGATCCTAGAACGGACTTAAGCCTCACGAAGAGCGCCTACGTACCATGCAACGAAATACATGGATCAAAGTCCACGTAGTTCGATTAGAAATAGGGTTAAGACTTAATACAAACCTATGGTAAAAACCCTAGGTTTCCTTATTTGAAAGAGAATTGAATAAACCAAGTTTGATTTTAGGAAAATTCCACAAAATGGAAACCTTGAGAAAAACCAGAATCTATTATTGAAGGAATCCTTTGATTAAAACCATAGACTTGTATTAAAAATTAACCCTACAAGGGGAGAAGGGAAAGAGTTAAGGAAGAGAGGTGAATTGGGGCACCTTCATACCCGCTTACCTAAGTGCAATTGCTCCAAGCATTAGCCATTTCAAGCATTGGCAGCCCTATTTGCCATAGGACAATTACCACACCTATTTGCACCCTTACACGTGCTCAAAACCATGCAAACACAATGATATATAAATCTGGACAGAATAGTATTATAGCCTAAAATCATCCACTAATCATGCTAACAGCAAAAACAGCAAACTTTTATAAGCCCTAACACAATCCTAGAACCATATCATGCATAAAAACCCTAGAAATAAACTAACATGCATGCAAAAATATCATGATTACTCTATATGCAAAACATATACAGCAACTATGAAGAAAAACCAATGAAAAAGCCTAAACTAACATGCTGTATGAAAACCAACATAAAATAAGGACACTAACAACCCTAAACTCACAAATATACTTAAAAACACACAAAACATACTCCACACATACTAAAACCAAACTAAACAGAACCTAAATCATGTATATTAACTAACTAAAGCAATAAAACATGACAGAAATCCTAACTCTAGCATGCGATAACACTACTCTAAAATAAGGACAACAGGAGCACAAGAATCACAACTATGCTTAAAAACACATAGGACAACCCTAAAGCATGCTAAACAGTAGATAAACAGTAGATATTCCATGTATATTAACTAGCTAGAGTGTTAACACATGATAAAAAAGCTACCTTTTGCATGCAACAAGCCTATCCTATATGAAAACCCATATTCAGCATAAAGGAGTGAGGAATACCTTAAGAAGAAGCTTCCTTGCTGCTGTAGAGACTCTGTCTTCCTCTTATGGATGACTTGAACCAATGTTCTCCAAGGCTACAGCAAGAACTCTAGCTCTCCTTCAAGTTTCTCTCTCTTATTCTCTCTCAAACACTTAGGTTTTTAGGCATAAAGTGGCTCTCCTTGTGCTGAAGCATAGGAGGGTATTTATAGACTTCAATTAGGATAAACCAATGGCTGGGATTAAAACCCTAGAAATTAATCCAAGGGCTATTAGAGACCCCCTTGGGGCTTAAGTAACTCAAAAGTTACTAAGAATTAGAAGGAAACTCGTCCAAAAGAGCCCAAATACGTCAAAATAGGAAGAAGTCCGCTTCAGCAAGGAATCATAGGGAAAATAGGAAAGTGGTCTCGGGTGACTACCCAAGGCTGGGTGGCTAGCCACCTAGGCCCAGGTGGCTAGCCGCCCAGGCTTGGGTGGTCACCCGAGCCCACATCAGCTTTTTGCTTTTTTTGGACTCCCTTACCTTCTAGGAGTGTTTCAGAGGGCAAATTAACTCCGATTTTGATGAAACAAAAGCCAAAACGATCGTGTTTCAATGAGGAATACATTTTTGAACATTTTAGGGTGAAAAACACTAACCATGGGGGCATGGTTAGGTTTGACAAAGGTGGTTAACCGCTATGCTCTACCTTCGCTAAGCATAGGTATGCACATCGGATCAAACCAAATGCTTTCTATATCAAAATTAAACTTCATAAAACACTTTTGGGGGTAAAATGATGACTAATGAAAGTCAATTTGAAAAAATTTGATTGGTAATTGTGAGTCAATTAGAGCTAACCCAAAGAAGGGTCAATTAACCAACTTGAACTACGTCGAGCCATTCTAATCCCGAGCCATTGATTCATCAAATTGAACCTAGAAATACCTCCTATGCATCCATATGAACTCCAATTGACAATTTGGAGATCATTTCAAGGTCAAATGAAAAGTTTGGGACTTAAAAGACGATTATGCCCCTCAAGTCACAAAAGCTCTTATTATCCCTCAAGATCAACTCCGAATTGAACCAAAATTCATATCCATTGTCCTTGTGACTCTAAAAAACTAATGCAAGTGACTAGACTCAAAAACAAAACAAAGACATGCATGAAATGATGAGCCCTAGTAAAGTGGTGCAAAAATGGGGTGTGACAGAAGCCCCTCATTGGCGAACAAGTTACACTTGTGAACCAATGATAAAGAACAACCCATTTTTGCCAAGAAAACCTGGAGAAATTACACACTGTACCAACAATGATAGGAGGTTGAAAACCTGGGAATGAAATAAGGAAGTGTACTCAAGTCATGAGTATACTTAAACCACTGGGGGTTGAGAATTGATAGGAGAAGCATATTCAAGCCACTACGAATGAACACACTTTTGAAATGGAAAGATATATTCAAGTCATGAATATATTTAACCAAGTGATTGAGAGATGCGGAGACGTATACTCAAGTAATGAGTATACTTTTAAAATGGAGAAATATATTCTGGTCACGAATATATTTAACCAAGTAATTGAAAGATGCTGAGAAGTATACTCAAGTGATGAGTGTACTTTTGAAATGGAGAAATATATTCAGGTCACGAATATATTTAACCAAGTGATGAAAAAGATGCTGAGAAATATACTCAAGTGATGATTATACTTAGTGATTGAAAAAGACTGAGAAGTACATTCAAGCGATGAATATACCACTGAAATGGAGAAATATATTTAGGTCATGAATATATTTAACCAAGTAAGTGACAAATGATCTGAGAAGTATACTCAAGTGATGAGTATACCATTGAAATGGAGAAATATATTCAAGTGATGAATATATTTCACCAAGTAAGTGACAAATAATCTGAGAAGTATACTCAAGTGATGAGTATACCATTGAAATGAAGAAATATATTCAAGTGATGAATATATTTAACCAAGTAAGATAGAGAATGATCTGAGAAGCATACTCAAGTGATGAGTATACCATTGAAATGGAGAAATATATTCAAGTGATGAATATATTTAACCAAGTAAGTGACAAATGATCTGAGAAGTATACTCAAGTGATGAGTATACCATTGAAATGGAGAAATATATATATTGAACCAAGTAAGTGACAAATTATCTGAGAAGTATACTCAAGTGATGAGTATACCATTGAAATGGAGAAATATATTCAAGTGATGAATATATTTAACCAAGTAAGTGACAAATGATCTGAGAAGTATACTCAAGTGATGAGTATACCATTGAAATGGAGAAATATATCCAAGCGATGGATATACTTTACCAAGTAAGTGATAAATGATCTGAGAAGTATACTCAAGTGATGAGTATACCATTGAAATGGAGAAATATATCCAAGCGATGGATATATTAACTAAGTAAGTGACAAATGATCTGAGAAGTATACTCAAGTGATGAGTATACCATTGAAATGGAGAAATATATTCAAGTGATGAATATATTTAACCAAGTAAGATAGTGAGTGAGGATTCAAAACTAAGAAGCATATTCAAAGGGTGAATACACTTTTGAAATGGAAGAATATATCCAAGTGATGAATATATTCAACCAAGTAAGATAGAGAATGAGGATTTGAAACTGAGAAGCATATTCAAAGGGTGAATACACTTTTGAAACAGAAGAATATATCCGAGTGATGAATATATTCAACCAAGTAAGATAGAGAATGAGGATTTGAAACTGAGAAGCATATTCAAAGGGTGAATACACTTTTGAAATGGAAGAATATATTCAAGTGATGAATATACTCAACCAAGCGGGATGGAAAATCAAGATTTGAAATGATGATATATGATCAATTTATCAAGATTGAACAAGCATGGTGTAAGAGGAAAGTGCCTTAACACATTGTCACTTGAGTTGGCATGGCACAGGGGAAATGTATTCAACCCTTTTGAACATAAAATTAATTCAAGGAATTGATTTTAAGGTGAAATTTGATTGAATTTAAGCTCAAAAAGTGTTGAATATCTCATTTGGAAGAAGGCTTAATCACGCGCCAAGGCAAGACAAAGCGAAAAAGAAAGCCAAAACAAAGTGGCTTGGGTGACCACCAGGCCTCGGGAGGCTTTTAGAATTCCATTGTGGTAGTTCAATCATACTTGTCATGCAAAAATAAGCTCAAGATAAGCGTCCCAAAGTTACAAAACTATATAGGGGTCAAACGGGGTCGAAAATAGGCAAAACTGGGCAAAATAGGAAAACAGCCTCGGGTGACCACCCGGGGCTGGGCGGCTAGCCGCCCAAGCCCAGGTGGCTAGCCGCCCGGGCCTAGGTGGTCACCCGAGCCCGAAGCGGAAATCCCACTTTAAATAGGAAACTTCCTATTTTGACGAGTTTTCTCCTTCTAGAACTTGGATTTGTGACCTTTTCCCTATAAAAACACTTCTAAGGGCTTCCTAAACCTACTTGTATTCATTCATTAGAAATTATGGAAGCTCTAGACAAATTTTTAGGAGGTTTTTGAGAGTTATGAGTGCTGAAACAAAATCTGAGTTCAAGTGCTTTGGCTTGGATCTATTGCTTTCCTTGAGGCATGTGAAGCTTGAAAAAAACTTCCTAGCTGCTGCTACATATTTTTGGGATCCCCAAGTTCATGTGTTCCACTTCAACTATGAAGAACTGTGCCGAACCCTGGAGGAATTCTGCGCATTGTATGGAGTTTCACCAATAGGTCCTTTCATACTCCCTACTCCTCGCCCAAGCTTTCTTACTTCCTTCTCCAACCTCCTTAGGATTCACCAATAATACGCCTCTACGTTTGTAAAAGACCATATGATAAACGGAACCCTGAATGGTTTGGATAAAACTCATGAGGACCCAAAGGTTCCCTTAGGAGGTAGCCCCATTCTACTGCAGATGTGGTTGCTTGAAAGACTGAAATTCCTGTCTCCCACTGCCATTACACTATACAAGCCCCAGGATTACTGTCTTCGCCGCATTGAACTGCCTGGAGAATTTTCATTGAGGGATTGGCTAGGTTACTTCCAAACCCTTTCCTGGAGGAATATAAAGTGGTTTGTCCTCATATGAGGCTGCAGTGAACAGGTGCTTCTGCACACTTCTGGATGTGCCATGGTGAGACTCATAGGACTGAGGTCTACTTCATTTTATTGGCCTTCAAGGGTTCTTTGTCAGATGGGTGCCATGCAAACTATACCCACTTCCTTGAAAGGTGACTATCCTGTGGTGCCTGTAGGTCTTTCTGTAGTGGCTTGGGCGAAGGATCGATGGCCTAGCAAACTAATGCTAACCCATGTTACGAATACTGATGGTCCATATATGATGAGCCCTGAGTATTAGGAAAGGTTGAAAAGCAATTTGGGTGACAGAGAGACTACTCGAAGAGAAAGGATTTTTGGACTTATCAAGAATAACGAACTTTGACCTTGCAAAGAAGATATTATGGAATTAGTGACAGCAGCTTACGAACATGACTTGAGGAAGAAAAGAAAACACGAAAGAGAGAAAAAGAAAGCTGAAAAGCGAGCTGCAAAGAAGCCCAAGAAAAATTGAAGACTCAATAGAATAGGATATTTATGGCATATTTATAGTTCTTTTCCTTAATACCAATAAATTGCTATGTCAATCAATTTTAGTTTTGAATAAATTGCCAATAATAAATTAAATTTGGGATTTTGTTGTTTGATTTAGACCGCACCCAAGATAACTTTATGGGTTGCCTACGTATTTCCATGTTTTTTCTTTTTTTGTTTTTTGTTTTTTGTTTTTTTTTTTTTTTTTGAATGGAGAATCAAGTCTTACGTAGTTCTTATGCCTTAACTTTTGCCTAGGCCGCCCTTACGGGTTTTCAACCTAGCAGGCCTCAAACATGATATTTCTTTAGTTGATCCAAATTAGTTGGACGAGCGAACTTAATTCCATCAAAATCCATGAGGTGAACAGCCCCTGCTGGCAATATCTCTTTGATAATGTATGGTCCACCCCAACTTGGCCTGAATTTTCCCCGCGGATCGAACACTGGGGCTCTGATTTCTTTCAACACTACATCCCCTTTCTTTAGACCTCGATCTTTGACATGCTTGTTGAATGCCCTGGCAACTCTCCGCTGATACCCCTGCACATGATACAGCGCCCTTAACCACCTTTTATCAAGTAAAGCTAACTCGTCATAACGGCCCTTAACCCAGTCCACTTTTGTTATCTGGCTCTCCACGGCAACCTTTAGTGAAGGAACCTCCAATTCAACCCACAACACAGCCTCCATTCCATAAACTAGAGAGTAAGGGGTAGCCCCTGTGGACGACCTTATTGATGTTCTGTTACCCCATAGAGCCAATGGCAACTTCTCATGCCAGTCTGTGTGCGTATCTGCAGTCTTCTGTAGTATCTTCTTGATGTTCTTGTTAGCCCCTTCCACTGCTCTATTAGTCTGAGGATGGTATGGTGACGACAGATAGTGAACTACACCATACTTTTGCAAGAACTCATGGGTTTCTTTCTGAAAGTGTTGGCCATTGTCTGAGATAACTTCATGCGGTACCCCATATCGATAGATAATGCTATGCTGTATGAACTGTGCTACCTTCTTGGAATTCAAGGTCTTGAAGGATGCTGCTTCCACCCACTTAGTGAAATAGTCGATAGCAACCAGGATGTATTCATGCCCATTTGACGCCTTTGGCTTGATCTGTGGGTTTAGACGGAGATTGTACTTCTTTGCTCGCTCTAAGAATTTCTCTAGTGCCTTAAAATGCCCTTCCCTATCCATGGACCTCATGATCATATCATCGACATAAACCTCGATTTCCTTATGGATCATATCATGCAATAAGGTCGTAGCTGCTCTTTGGTAAGTAGCCCCAGTGTTTCTTAAGCCAAAAGGCATTACCTTGTAACAGTACGTTCCCCATTGCATGATAAAGGCTGTTTTCTCCATGTCTTGAGGCGCCATCTTTATCTGGTTGTACCCGGAGAATCCATCCATGAAGGAGAGGAGTGCATGTCCCACTGTACTGTCCACCAACACATCAATATGGGGTAAAGGAAAGTCATCCTTGGGGCTCGCGGCATTGAGATCTCGGAAATTGACACACATCCTCACTTTCCCATCTTTTTTAAGCACAGGAACTATGTTCGACAACCACTCGGGATACTCCATAACTTGGAGGAACCTCGCGTCTAGTTGTTTAGTTACCTCTTCTTTTACTTTTAGAGCCCATTCTGGTTTTAATCTTTTGAGTTTCTTCTTTACTAGCTTCTTTAGGGAATTAGTGGGAATATAGTGTTGCACAATATCGGGGTCAATGCCAGGCATGTCTTCATAAGACCATGCAAAAGCCATAATGTTGGCTTTTAAGAGAGAGATCATCTTTTCTTTTTCAATGGGGGAGAGGGTTTTCCCAATTTTAACTATTCTTGGCAATTCATTCGTCCCTAAGTTGATTGATTCCAATTCATCCATATTAGGTTCGGTGACGCCCTTTTTCCTTTGCTCAACGAGCTCCGGGGGGACATCGTTCCTAGGATCTATATCCATACAATAAATATCCATAGAGGAGAGAAAAGAGACACTGCATATATAGAGAAAGAAAACACACTTTATTGACTAGGAATAGTAGGAATGACACACAAAAGAAAGAAGGAAAACAAACCAATCTGTATCAACACTATGACTCCACAAAGTGAGTTAAGTAGATACATCTTATTGAATTAGGGAAATATTACTAAAATAAGACACCTACAAGCTGCTATCAGGTAGGCCAAGGTCATCTTCTTCATGGATCCCCGCAACGACATCACTTTAAAGGTACCAATTAAGGAGTGGCACAGTAGCATGGCTAATGGAGGAACCCTGGAGTTCTTCAATGGTCGAGTCTTCTACGGTGAGAATCATATCTTAGAACATTTCAGTCATAGCCCCTGCATCAAGGTTCTCTGCCCAGTCCTCCTCTTTCTTTTCCTAGAACTCATCATTGATGGCTTCATCATCCACCCTTTCAGCTGTGATCGGATACCATTCGGTGAAGAAGATTTCAAATCCCGGCACTCGGATCTTGGTAGCTTGGTCAAAGGTGGGTTCTGGAAACCCGCAATATAGAAAATCATCCCCTTCTTTGACGAAGTAACCATTCAAAGTAGGTCGATATGGTGAGATTCTCAGGTCTGGCATCCTTTCCTCAGCTTTGGCTCTTACATTCTCTTTATTCCTCTTTAGCATTGCCACATGATCATTTCTAGAGGGCTCATATCCTAGCCCAAAGGTGCATGAGGTGACACGGCTCTGAATTGACTTAGGGATCCCTTGTTGGCGACGCCCTAGCCCTATGCCTGGAAAGAAACTCATTCTTCTCATGATTTCACCAACGTGCAAGTTGCCATGGGGGCAAAATCCAAGGGTATTAACTCACCCTTCTCAAGTTCTTTCTCAATGCATTGGACATAGTCAAACCCAAGTAGTGGTACCTGCCACACCCCATTTTTGTACCACCTTACTAGGGCTCATCATTTTATGCATGTTTTTGTTTTGTTTTTGAGTCTAGTCACTTGCATTAGTTTTCTAGAGTCACAAGGACAATGGATATGAATTTTGGTTCAATTCGGAGTTGATCTTGAGGGATAATAAGAGCTTTTGTGACTTGAGGGGCATAATCGTCTTTTAAATCCCAAACTTTTCATTTAACCTTGAAATGATCTCCAAATTGCCAATTGGAGTTCATATGAATGCATAAGAGGTATTTCTAGGTTCAATTTGATGAATCAATGGCTCGGGATTAAAATGGCTCGATGTAGTTCAAGTTGGTTAATTGACCCTCCTTTGGGTTAGCTCTAATTGACTCACAATTACCAACCAAATCTTTTCAAATTGACTTTCATTAGTCATTATTTCATCCCTAAAAGTGTTTTAGAAAGGTTAATTTTGATATGGAAAGCATTTAGTTTGATCCTATGTGCATACCCGTACTTAGTGAAGGTAGAGCATAGCGGTTAACCGCCTTTTTCAAACCTAACCATGCCCCCATGGTTAGTGGTTTTCACCCTAAAATGTTCAAAAATGTATTCCTCATCGAAACACGGTCGTTTTGGCTTTCGTTTCATCAAAATCGGAGTTAATTTGACCCTAAAACACTCCTAAAAGGCAACAGAGTCCAAAAAAGTCAAAAAACTGAAGTGGGCTCGGGTGACCACCCAAGCCCGGGAGGCTAGCCGCCTAGCCTTGGGAGGTCACCCGAGACCACTTTCCTATTTTCCCTATGATTCCTTGCTGAAGCGGAATTCTTCCTATTTTGACGAACAAGGACTCTTTTAGACGAGTTTCCTTCTAATTTTTGGTAACTTCTGAGTTACTTAAGCCCTAAGGGGGTCTCTAATAGCCCTTAGATTAATTATTAGGGTTTTAATCCTAGCCATTGGTTAATCCTAATTGAACTCTATAATACCCCCTATGCTTCAGCACAAGGGGCGCCACTTTATGCATAAATATTTGAGTGTTTAAGAGAGAATAAGAGAGAGAGACTTGAAGGAGAGCTAGAGGACCTGCTGTAGCCTTAGAGAACATTGATTGAAGACATCCACAAGAGCAAGAGGGAGTTCATACAGCAACAAGGAAGGCTTCCTAAAGGTATTCTCTTTCTCTATTCAAGCTTAAATTAGGGTATCATGTAGGATAGCTTTATTGCATGCAATGCTTATGATTTCTACCATGGATTGAGGTTTCTATTAGTTAATACATGTGATAATAATGATGTCCATGATGGGTTTTGCATGCTTTAGAGTTAGTTCATAGGTCTTAATGCATAGGTGTGATTCTTGTGCTCCTGTTGTCCTTGTGCTAGGATAGTGTTATCGCATGCTAGAGTTAGGATTTTTGTTATGTTTTATTGTTTTAGTTAGTTAATATTCATGATTTAGGTTCTGTTTAGTTTGGTTTTAGTATGTGTGGAGTATGTTTTGTGTGTTTTTGAGCATATTTGTGAGTTTAGGGCTATTAATGTCCTTATTTTATGTTGGTTTTCATATAGCATGTTAAAGTAGGTCTTTTTATTGTTTCTTATTCATAGTTGCTGTATATGTTTTACATATGGAGTAAATATGATATTTTTGCATGCATGCTAGTTCATTCTAGGGTTTTTATGCATGATACGGTTCTAGGATTGTGTTAGGGCTTATGAAAGTTTGCTGTTTTTGCTGTTAGCATGTTTAGTGGATGATTTTAGGCCTTAGTACTATTCTGTCCAGATTTGCATGTTAGTGTTTTTGCATGATTTTGAGCACGTGTAAGGGTACAAATAGGTGTGGTAATTGTCCTATGGCAAATAGGGCTACCAATGCTTGAAATGCCTAATGCTTGGAGTTATTGCGCTCAGGTAAGTGGGTGTGAAGATGCCCCAATTCACCTCTCTTCCTTATCCTTTCTCTTCTCCCTCCTAGGGTTAATTTTTAATATAAATCAATGGTTTTAATCAAAGGTTTCCTTCAATAATAAATTCTATTTTTTTATCAAGGTTTCCATTTTGTGGAAGTTTTCCCAAATTCAAACTTGGTTTATTCAACTCTTTTTCAAATAAGGAAACCTAGGGTTTTAACCATAGGTTTGTATTAGGACTTAACCCTATTTCTAATCGAACTACGTGGACTTTGATCCATGTATTTCGTTGCATGGTACGTAGGCGCTCTTTGTGAGGCTCAAGTCCGTTCTAGGATCCAAGCATCCTAGGTTTATTTCTTTTCTCTTTTCTTTTCTTTATTTTCTGTTTTTATTTGTTTATTATGCATGGATGGATGAATGAAATATATGATATGCATGCAATTCTTATGATGATATACTTGCTGATTTTTGTATGAAAAGATCTTAATTTAGCCCAAATGAACTGAGAGACCGAAAGGGTGACATGGGTGCCTATAGGCTTTGCCTAGAACCTTCCCATGTCATAACTTAGCCTTTGAATCCCTGATTTCTTTGGTTTCCAAAAGACTATTTTTGCTTTTCCTTTTTAAACATGGAGTCATTCAAATTGTTTTCTTAAAACAAACTATTTTTAGGGTTTTCCTTGTTTCCTTTAAAAAATAAGGTGGCGACTCCTTTCCTTTTTCTTTTTCAAACCTATTTTCTTTCCAACCCCTGTGGGCCCAATTTCCAGGGTTCACAGTTTGGCGACTCCACTGGGGACTTGTGGGCTAGACTCTATAAAGTTTAATTAGGCTAAGTTAATTTCTTATGTTTAATTAAAATCAATCACATTGCATCCGCTTGATTGTGTGCTTTCATTTATTGCATTGTGTGCGCAAACTCTTGCATGCTAGGATCGATGTCCCTTGATGTATCCTTGCCAATGATAGGCCTAGTTTCAACCTTAGTTTTCCTGATTCCAAGTGTTGGGGCGAAAGCTATCAACCTCTCTTGCCAAGTACCCTTAGGCTTGCCCTTGGGTATATTAAATGAGTTAATCACGTACTGCTGGACTCACGCGGCGTTCCTGATGCCACATGTGGTTAGGTATAAGGATTGCTCAAGCAAGTGAAGGACCCTAGCCTACCCTCTTTTAGTTCATGTAGTGGGCCTTATAGGACACTATGGTCTCACCATTATGCACCCACAATTGTTTGTAATGATGCTATGCCGTGTTTGTGGTGTGAGGCTTTATATCTTAAGCCCTTAACATATACCTTTAAACCCTAACTTTTGTTAAGGCCATGGGTTAGGAGGAATAAGTTAAGGAAATAGGATGTAAAGCTATGTTTGTGATGTGCTAGTCCTAAGGGATTAATTAAACCAAATTGGAGGACTCTATACCCTATTCTCTTAAACATACCCTTAATCCATGACCCTTGTAAAGGTAATTGGATAAAAGGAATGAATTAATTGAATATGGTGTAAAGACCGAATTCATTAAGGAAAATATGGAGGTTTAGGACGAGTCCTTAGGCTAAAGGTTAAAACTTTTCTATCCAAAGACATGCTGGCTTGGATCCGTAATCCGCAAGGGCGTCTAGTGAGTGTTGAATCTACCCATCGACAGACATGGTCGATGAAAGAACTAGTGAGGGGCACTTTGACCTTGAGGCTTGCCTGAAAGCCATCATGGCCAAACTTGACCATACCGCCGAGGCACCCAATACCGCATTGAAAATGGCTCAAGAGAACCAACAGAAGATGGCGGATCTTGAACAAAATGGCTCTAAGGCCCATTCCTCAAGTATACCTCATGGGGCTGGCACCGAAGAGGGACCACAATCCAATGAGAACACCAAGACAAGGGGGGAGAGTAGTTCGAAACCTGTGGTCATCAACCTAGAAGGGGAAACCAATGGGAAAGGCTCTAGCAGTGATTTCGTATTAGCTAGCAAGGTAGAAGCATTGGAGAGAACTATAAAAGGGATTCGTAGGGCTGATGACATGGTCGATGTGTGGACTCTATCTCTGTTTCCAACGGCTCGTATTCCATTGCAATTCAAAATGCCGGAGTTAGAGAAATTCGATGGGACTGGTTGCCCTAAGACTCATTTGAAGATGTATGTGCAAGCTATGCACCCTCGAGGGGCCACTGACGAGCTTTTAGCTCAAATAATCCATGAAACCTTGGCCACTTCTGCTTTGAAATGGTTCTTATCCTTGGATGAGAATAGAACTCGGACTTGGGAAGACATATGCAATGAGTTCTCGGAGCACTACAAGTACAACACAGAGGTGGATGTTACCCGGAGAGACCTAAAAACTACCAAGCAAGGGGTTCATGAAACTTTCTCCGCTTACATTACAAAGTGGAGACAAAAGGCATCGAGAATGACGGATAGACCAAATGAGGAGGACCAAATTCATCTGGTGGTTAAGAACTTACTGCCCGTGTACCACAAGCACTTATTTGCCCACTATTTCCCGACCTTCAAAGCTCTCATTGGGGCTGGCACACAAGTTGAAGATGCTATTAATGATGGGACAATCAAAACTGAGGAAGTGAGGAGTCGCGAGACAAACTTTACTGGGAAGAACAATGCCGAGGTCAACACCATAACTCAACCCATTCAACCCTTCTCTCTCAATGATGTCAACCCACCTTGCCAATTCACTAACCTATTCATGCCACTCGAAAGAGTCCTCGAAAAGCTCATAAGCCATGACCTATTGAAGCCACTCGACCCAAGACCCCCACCAAATCCCTTACCCAAGAATTACAACGAGAATGAGTACTGCAAGTACCTGTTGGGAATCGAACAAGAGGGAAAAATACAAAGTGCGGAATATAAAAATTTTTCTTACGATTCCCAATCCCATGAATCTAACTATGCATAACACAAAATCAAACCCTAACTACAAAGAGGGTTAGAACACTTACAGAATTTTTGGTCTTCTCCTTTTTGCTCCAAGCTTTGATTCCGGACAGCGGTGAATGAGCAGCCCAAGTGTGCTGCCTCCAACGGTATCCACACCTAGCTAGTGTTGGGAATCAAACTAGAGAGGAAAAATACAAAGGCGGAATTTAAAATTTTTCCTATGATTCCCAAACCCATGAATCTTAATTATGCTTAATACAAAACAAAAACCCTAACTAGAAGAGGGTAGAATTACTTACAGTTGATTCAAGTCTTCTCCTTTATGCTCCAAGCTTTGTCTTCTGATTGAGCAGTCCAAGTGCACTGCCTCCAACAGTATCCACACCTAGCTTGAGCAAGTTGTCCTTTCCTTCTTCTTCCTTAGGGTTGCTAGAGGTGGAGAAGAGGGAGAGAGAGAGAGGGAGAGCTGTGAAATTTTCGGCCAGCACTTGGGAGCCTCCAAGAGTGCATTAAGTGATGATGTCATCACATCATAAAAGGCTTTAAATAGCCTCCAACTAGGGCCGGCCAAAGGAGGGATTCCAAACCCTAATCTAATTTGTGTAATTACTCTTAATTACACAATTAGCCCACTAGTTTGCATCAAATACAAATTAGCCCCTTAAAGAACTTTTCTTTAATCACTTATACCCTTTCTCTCATAGACAATCAAGCTCTCTTAGCATGATCAGTGTGTGACCCATTGGGTTCACATCATCAAGTAGTAGGAACAGCACAAGTTGTGCACAATGGAACACTTTCCATTAAGGGTCTAATTGAAACTCCTTTCAATTCCTTAATTGATTATAACTCATTTATATCAATTAGGGCTTCTACTAACCATGAGTAACACCTAGCATATGGCTCATGGTGTGGTCCTTAATGAGGTGAATAGTCATTTACAAAGAACCCTTCTGTTATAGTTTACAGGTTACAATTCCATCCTTCCATCAACACAATGTCTCTATTTGAACTAATAGGACATGGAAGTCTGTCAAGTCCCTAGTTCAATTACTTTATACTCATTCATTAATATCAACTCAATGATGAACTTATGGAAACTCCTTTCCATATTCATTCTACCATGGGCCCATGGATTTAATGAGTTATATTCAATGAATGCTGTATGAGACATTCACTCTCTTTTTCCTGAGAGTGATGGATTCCTTGTTGATCACTCACATGCCTTCACACACATAGCAGTAGGGCCAATGAACACCCTTACAGACCCCTGAATAGGATCTGCACTTAGTGTTATCAAACTTCTAAAGCTACATGTATAAGACAACCATGGTGTCTCAGGTCTAAAGATTACTTGTACCACTATAACAATGAGAAACTGATTGACAGGCAGGTTAAAACTCCATTCAGTTTATCTCATTTCTTTGGTCACATTCAGTGTACCTATTCTTATAATAGGCACCCACTTGTTGGTTGTAGTGTCTCCACACAAATAGCTTGAGACTAGCTATCCTCCTATAGAGTCAACCTAACAAGTGCTAGTCCTATGGTTCGTTACTGTCCATCATAGTGAACCTTCAACTAGGAATGATTTAGGAGTTTAGTACAGAGATATATTTACAGTCTCAAAATTACAACCCTTTGTAATTTCATATTCTCAACTCTAACTCCATGGACATATTATGTAAATATAAATGATGCATATAAACATAATAGAATAAGCCCTTTTATTAAATCAATAATAAATGTGACATATATAAATGAAATCAATTGATTGTTCCTAATCCCTAAACAATCATCTCTATGATTGGCTCTAGGGCATAATCCTAACAATCTCCCACTTGCACTATAGCCAATCCACCATGTATCTCATACCTATATCCTGTCGGTGGTGATCCAACACACTTGGGTTATAGCCTTAGTGAAGGGGTATTCTTTATTCTCTGTTGTATTAAACTTCTATATGTATATGTCATCTCTTCCAATGATCTCTCTAATCACTTGGAATCGCCGCTTAAAGTTTGAACTTTTGATGAGACCGTGGATCCTTGTCTTGAGCACTAGCCTTATTGTTGTCACAAAAACAATAGTAAAGGCTTCTCAATGTCAGGAACCACTCCTAGTTCTGCAATGAACTTACTCATCCAAACATGCAGCAATGCACTCAAATTTACAGCTCCACCATTTAAGGTGAGAACATACCTCGATGTTGATCTCCTATCATCATCGTCAGATTGAAAATCTGTATCCGTTCTACCAACCATTTCAAGTTTCTTTCTCCATAGGCAAGGGATAGGTCCTTTAGTTCTTCTCAAGAACTTAAGGATAGCCTTGACTGCTTCCCAGTGTTCCTCATCTGGGTCTGCCTGATATCTGCTCGTAACATTTACAGCAAAACTAATATCTGGTCTTTTAGTTATAGACAACTTGATTCCATGTCTGACAGGAATAAGACCTCCTTTTGGAATCATGCATTTTGAACTCTTTCAAAATATTGTCTATGTACTTTGATTGGGAGAGACTTAGCATCCTTTAGATCTATCTCTATAGACCTCTATTCCTAGAATATAGGATGCTTCTTCCAAATCTTTTATGAAGAAACTTTGTGAAAAACCAATTTTTCACTTTTGACAACGTCTCTACATTATTTCCCTAATAAGTAGAACGTCATTCACTTATAGGACCATAAATGTGATCGCACTCCCACTAACCCTTTGCACAATCATGGTACAATAACGGGTTCTATCTCAACAGGGACAGGGGCTGCATCAATGTTGGTTTGTGTCTCATTAGACAACTCTTTGAGTTCTATTTTCCTGTTGTTATCTCCTTCTTGAATAAACTCTTTTTCAAGAAAGATTGCAAACTTACAAACAAAACACCTTTTGTTCATCAGGATAATAGATATGATATCCTAAACTTTCTTTAGGGTAATCCACAAACCTACATTTAAGTTATCTTGATTTCCAATTTGGTTGCATTATATGTCTCTACATATGTAGTGCATCCCCATACCTTAACATGTTTAAGGTTTGGTGCTTCCCTTTCCATATCTCATATAGGTCCTAAGGGACAACCTTGGTTTGAACTCTGTTTCACAGGTACGTGGCAATTTCTAGGGCATATCCTAACAAGGATAATATTAGGTCGTTGTAACTTATCATGGACCGGACCATATCAAATAAGGTCCTCTTCCTCCTTTTGACATACCATTTAGTTATGATGTTCTAAGAGGTGTCCATTAGAATAGAATGCCTATTTGAACAAGTTGATCTGAAAGATCACCAGTTAAATATTCGCCTCCTCGATCCAATCGAAGAGCTTAATACTTTTACTAGTTTGTTTTCTTTACTTCATATCTGAATTCTTTGAACCTTTTCAAATGTTTCAGATTTGTACTTCTTTAAGTATATGCACCTATACCTTAACATTTTTAAGTAAAGGTTCATAAAGTATGAGAAACTATTTCTCTTGTTCTCTTGGGTTTATTAGCATTCAATTTTAGAGCTATCATGTTTCATGCAATTCATATTTGCAAGGTAGTTTAGAAGATAAATGCTATAAATTCCAGAAGTAATGAACTCTTCATAAAAAAACATTTATTAAATCAAACTAAAACACTGTTTAGGCAAAACTGAAATAAAGATAATGTTTCTAAAAACTTCTGGAATGTCAAGATAGCTTATTAATTCTAAACTACTCCATCAGGTAGAGTCAAGCAGCAAATCCCATAGCTAATACAGCAACATTTTGCTCCATTCTCCATTCGTAGGGATATTCCGCTTCTACTCAGCCTTCTGCTTCCCACTAGATCCTGCATGGAATTCAAAATTCACATCAGAATTAAGTACCCAAGTGGAAGCAAAACTAACATTTAGTTTAGAGCATGATCCATACCTTCCGAAGGTCGGCTCTTTAGAGTATCCAGATACTCCCGGCAGTTACGTTTCCAGTGCCCATCCTTGCCGCAGTGAAAACAGGTTCCTTTGGCCTTGTCAGTATTACCTTTCTTGACACCTCCCTTTGGCTTCAAGTTCTTCTTCTTCTTCCCTTGGGTACTCTTACCCTTTCCTTTGCCCTTGCCCTTAGGCTTGGGCTTGGCCTTGGAAGTAGAAGCTCCATCAAATGCGAGCAAAGAACCTTTTCCCTTCTTCATTGTCTCCTCAGTCATCTTGAGCAAATTGTGCAGCTCGGGGAGAGTGGGCTCAAGCTTGTTCATATGAAAATTCATTATGAACGGCCCAAATGAATCAGGAAGGGACTGCAATATAATGTCTGAACACATATCAGCTTCAATGATCACATCAAGCTTTTCAAGCTGCTCGATATGGTTGATCATTTTCAAGGTGTGATCAGTCACAGATGAACCCTCATTCATCCTTGCCTTGAATAGATCCTTGACAATATTGTACTTTGCGGTCCTACTTTGCTCCCCATACAACTCTTGTAAGTGGAGAAAGATGTCGCGAGCACTTTTCATGGACTCATGTTGCTTCTGAAGCTCAGGGCTCATGGATGCCATCATATAGCATCTTGCCTTCAAATCGTCGTCCATGCGCTTCTGAAAAGCGTCTCTCTCTTGCTGAGTTGCAGTCTCAGCCAGTGCCTCAGGAAGTGTGCCATCAAGTGTGTAGGTAATCTTTTCGGAAGTTAAAACTATTTTTAAGTTCCTCAGCCAATCAAGATAGTTTGGTCCAGTCAAACGGTTGATGTCCAATATTTTGGATAACGGGTTGAGGTGAGCCATTCTAATGAACTACATATAAAAATTAAAATAGAGAATTAGATTTCATTTTTAATCCATAATGATCGGGTCTTTAATCATATGGTACCTCCCACTATTTTATCAAATTCCATACACCCTCTAATGGAATTCGGGAATCTTATTCCTAATGGGGATTGGGGTCCCACTATGACCTAGAAGCCTCACATGTTAGTTTGTTGACTTCTAACCCACAGTAAGAAGACAACTCTTTGTCTATTGCTTCATAAGCAAGTTCCAATCATTTTGCCTCTAGGGTACATACTCCTCATATGTTAGTTTCTTGGAATACTTCCCTAGTTAAGTTAAGCCCATCATTCACACAGGTATGTTTCACCAAATATATACCTCACATGTTAGTTTCTTGGTATATACCAGCTTAGGCACCCCATGATATCTATATATGTGATAGTTTCAAGTAATGTCTTTAATATGGGTAGCTCCTACATGTCTGCAGCCAGGTACCCACATTAAGGGACGTTAGATGATCCTATAATGATGGAAGGCAATGAAGAATCCATTCCCTAATGTATTCTCCATTTCCAACTTAATATTAAAATAGAGGGGTTTTAAGGGTCTCATCAAATTAACTAATCTAACATACATCTCATGCATTTAAATAAGAAATATATATAACAACATTATATATAATCCAATCATCAATATTAGTCCCTATAAGGTGACATATAACGATCTTTGGATTTGGAGCTATCTCTATTAATCTCATTAAAAGCTCCCACTATGATGATTATGGACTTTAAGAGGATTCAATCCAAGCCAATGAATTGAATCCTAGGTCTAAGGTGGGTGTAGGTGATCGTAAAACATTCATTTGAAACATAGCATGCACTCTTGAAAATCTTCTCCAAGCTTTCAAGTCCTTCAATCTCCTCCATTGGCTTCATGGTCTCCACCATAGGCTTGTTGGGCTCCACCATGCTCCTTTAGGTCCACCATGCTCCTTAGTGCGCTCTCGATTACATAACATTTACATAATTTTAAAGAAAGGGATACATAAGGGGAATGTGGGGTACATAAGAGAATGATAGAGAGAGAGAAGAAGGTGGCATGCAAGCCCCAAATAAATAATACATCACCAAAAATTAACAACTCTTGAAAAATTAATACAACCCATTCATAAGACGGCCAATCACAATTGGTTTAAGGGATATAGTCCATAATCATCATCCATCCATAACCATACAATCACATTGCATAATAAAGGAAATAACTGTAAGCAATAAGCATATGGGCATTCATGGTAACTCTATTGATTGGTTTTCATTAATCTTATTAATGTGTCCTAATCTTATTAGGATATGCATAAATTCTTGAATTAATTAAGTCTTAACATTTAAGACATTTAATTTCAATTAATCAAATCAATTGAAACATATATAGTCCCCTAATTAAACTCTAATATCAAATATTAGAATCCTTTTAATTAAACAAAACAATTTTATTTAATTAAAATTTCCAGATTTTTATTTAATCCTAAATTGTGTTTTAAACCATTTAAAACAATATAAAATTAATCACCATTAATTAAATAATCAATTTCGGAATTAAATAAAATCATTTTATTAATTAATTAGTGCATTAGGGTTTCCTAAAACCCTAAACCCTAAATGCATTAACTCTAAACCCTAAGTGTAACCCTAATGCATTAAATGCCTTATGATTGGTCAATTAATGACCAATCATTTAAACCCTAGGTTTATACGGTATTAATGATTAGGATTAGGGTTTAATTAATGCCACCTAGGATATTAATTACTCCTAATTAATATGCACTAATTAGGGTTTCTAAAACCCTAAACCTTAAACCTATTAAATGCCAATGATTAATTACTAAACCATTAATGATCATGATTGGTCATTAATGACCAATCATTTAACCCTAGGTTAGACACATTAATTACTAGGTTTAGTTATTAATTAATGCATTAATAGAATTAGGGTTTAATTAATATGAATTAGGGTTTCCTAAACCCTAAACCCTAGACATCATAAATGCACTTAATTATACCCTAATGATTAATAACCATGATTGGTCAATTAATGACCAATCATTAAACATTTTAATTAAGGTAATTAATAGTCAATTAGGGTTTTAATTAATGCAATTAATGAATTAGGGTTTCATCATTAATGGGAATTAGGGTTTCCTAAGAAACCCTAAGGCTGCCGCCACCTACAGTGGGCTGCCATGGCTAGCCAAGGCTGCCATGGCTTGGCCAGGCCATGGAAGGCCATGGCCAGCAAAGGGGAATTCAAGCTAGGGTTTGGGCCAAGCCCATGGACACGTGTGGAGTGGCCAAGAGGGCTGTCTTCTTCAAAGAACATTAGGGTTTCAAGAACCCCTGCTGGCACCACCATGGGAGGACCTCCAAGGTCACAAACGTTTCTAAAACTTAATCAATTCGACTCCACCAACAAAACCAGCTTTTGTATCATGTCCCTACATGAATTACTAAGCTAATTGAAGTGGTTTGGATGATCAAATCATCCCCAATTGTTCTAAACAATTCAAGAACAGTAGGCTGTCCAGAATTTGACAGCATACTGTCCCTGATCACAAATTGATTCAAAACCCAGCAAGATGATTAATTCAGGTTACCAAATTATTTTTCCTAGCATCCTACATGTCTTAGGAAACTAATAAAATTGGTTTCATGCAATTTGAAGTTCTCTAGCTCAAGATATGAACAAAACTCCATTGATGACTTTCTGCAGAAAAACAGCCTGCTGTGTTTTTCAAGAAATCAAACTTTTTGATTCTTATATGCATCAAGACTCTTATAAAACTTAAAGAAAATCATACATACAATATGTATAATTATCCTATAAAGGATTTACATCAATTTTACAGAGATATCATATCAGAACAGTAGCAAGAACCATAGGGTTCTAAAACCCAGATTCGAACTCCATGGTGTTCTTCCCAAACTTTTTGATTTGTTTTAATTCTCATGCATCCCTATGCTTGAGAAATCACCATAACAACTTTATGTGAATTAATTACAGCCATCTCATGTCTTAATTAAACCAAAACAAAAACAAAATACAAAAGAGAACAACCTAGGGTTCCAAACCCTAGGTTCGGCCTCCATAGATGAAACACTGGTTTCTTCTTCTTCTGTATACATCACATGCTTCTCAGAAATTCCAGAATTAATGTTAGAAGAATATTAGAAGAGGAGAAGAGGGAAAAACAGCCTAGGGTTCTAAACCCCAGGTTCGGCCATGAAGAGGAAACCCTAGTTTCCTCCTTCTTCTTCTCCAAAACTGAAACCTATTCAACTCTTTGAATTTTCCAGCAGTCCTAAAACTATTTTAGAAGAGGAGAAGGAGAGATAAACACCTAGGGTTCAATAACCCTAGGTTCGGCCATGAGAGGGAAATCAATTGAATGCATGAACATGAATCTCAATTCATTAAACCAATCAATTTACCATGAATTACAGCCCACATGCAGTTTGTATTAGGCATAATCATGGCTCTGATACCACTGTTGGGAATCAAACTAGAGAGGAAAAATACAAAGGCGGAATTTAAAATTTTTCCTATGATTCCCAAACCCATGAATCTTAATTATGCTTAATACAAAACAAAAACCCTAACTAGAAGAGGGTAGAATTACTTACAGTTGATTCAAGTCTTCTCCTTTATGCTCCAAGCTTTGTCTTCTGATTGAGCAGTCCAAGTGCACTGCCTCCAACAGTATCCACACCTAGCTTGAGCAAGTTGTCCTTTCCTTCTTCTTCCTTAGGGTTGCTAGAGGTGGAGAAGAGGGAGAGAGAGAGAGGGAGAGCTGTGAAATTTTCGGCCAGCACTTGGGAGCCTCCAAGAGTGCATTAAGTGATGATGTCATCACATCATAAAAGGCTTTAAATAGCCTCCAACTAGGGCCGGCCAAAGGAGGGATTCCAAACCCTAATCTAATTTGTGTAATTACTCTTAATTACACAATTAGCCCACTAGTTTGCATCAAATACAAATTAGCCCCTTAAAGAACTTTTCTTTAATCACTTATACCCTTTCTCTCATAGACAATCAAGCTCTCTTAGCATGATCAGTGTGTGACCCATTGGGTTCACATCATCAAGTAGTAGGAACAGCACAAGTTGTGCACAATGGAACACTTTCCATTAAGGGTCTAATTGAAACTCCTTTCAATTCCTTAATTGATTATAACTCATTTATATCAATTAGGGCTTCTACTAACCATGAGTAACACCTAGCATATGGCTCATGGTGTGGTCCTTAATGAGGTGAATAGTCATTTACAAAGAACCCTTCTGTTATAGTTTACAGGTTACAATTCCATCCTTCCATCAACACAATGTCTCTATTTGAACTAATAGGACATGGAAGTCTGTCAAGTCCCTAGTTCAATTACTTTATACTCATTCATTAATATCAACTCAATGATGAACCTATGGAAACTCCTTTCCATATTCATTCTACCATGGGCCCATGGATTTAATGAGTTATATTCAATGAATGCTGTATGAGACATTCACTCTCTTTTTCCTGAGAGTGATGGATTCCTTGTTGATCACTCACATGCCTTCACACACATAGCAGTAGGGCCAATGAACACCCTTACAGACCCCTGAATAGGATCTGCACTTAGTGTTATCAAACTTCTAAAGCGACATGTATAAGACAACCATGGTGTCTCAGGTCTAAGGATTACTTGTACCACTATAACAATGAGAAACTGATTGACAGGCAGGTTAAAACTCCATTCAGTTTATCTCATTTCTTTGGTCACATTCAGTGTACCTATTCTTATAATAGGCACCCACTTGTTGGTTGTAGTGTCTCCACACAAATAGCTTGAGACTAGCTATCCTCCTATAGAGTCAACCTAACAAGTGCTAGTCCTATGGTTCATTACTGTCCATCATAGTGAACCTTCAACTAGGAATGATTTAGGAGTTTAGTACAGAGATATATTTACAGTCTCAAAATTACAACCCTTTGTAATTTCATATTCTCAACTCTAACTCCATGGACATATTATGTAAATATAAATGATGCATATAAACATAATAGAATAAGCCCTTTTATTAAATCAATAATAAATGTGACATATATAAATGAAATCAATTGATTGTTCCTAATCCCTAAACAATCATCTCTATGATTGGCTCTAGGGCATAATCCTAACAGCTAGAGCTTCATGTCCTTTCCTTCTTTCCCATGTTGTTGCTAGAGTAGGAGAAGAGAGGAGAGAGAGAGAGGGAGGCTGGAAATTCTGGCCAGCCCTTGGTGTCTTCTAAAAAGTGATGATGTCACACATCATAGTGTGACTTAAATAGTCCACACTAAAGGGGCCGGCCCTAGGGGGGAAACCCTTTTAGGGTTTTATGCAATTTCCCTAAATTGCACAATAACCCCTATTATTTATATCAAATACAAACATGGCCTCAAAGAACTATTCTTTATGCACTCATACCCTTTCTCTCATAGACTTAAAAGCTCATCTTGCATGATCAGTGTGTGACCCATTGGGTTCACATCATCAAGTAGTAGGAATAGCACGAGGTGTGCACAATGGAACTCTTTACATTTAGGGTCTAATTGGAACTCCTTCCAATTCCCTAATTGATTATAACTCACTTATATCAATTAGGGCTTCTACTAACCATGAGTAACACCTAGCATATGGCTCATGGTGTGGTCCTTAATGAGGTGAATAGTCATTTACAAAGAACCCTTCTGTTATAGTTTATAGGTTACAATTGCATCCTTCCTTCAACACAATGTCTCCAATTGAACTAATAGGACATGGAAGTCTATCAAGTCCCTAGGTCAATTACTTTATACTCATTCATAGATATCAACTCATTGATGAACTCATGAAACTCTTTTCATATTCATCCTACCATGGCCATGGATTTAATGAGTTATATTATGAATGCTATATGAGACATTCTCTCTCTTTTTCCTGAGAGTGATGGATCCCTTGTTGATCACTCACATGCCTTCATACACATAGCAGTAGGGCCAATGAACACCTTTGCAAACCCCTGAATAGGATTTGCACTTAGTGTTATCAAACTTCTAAAGCTACATGCATAAGACAACTATGGTGTCTCAGGTCTAAGGATTACTTGTACCACTATAACAATGAGAAACTGATTGACAGGCTAGATAAAACTCCATTCAGTTTATCTCATATCTTTGGTCACATTCAGTGTACCTATTCTCGTAATAGGCACCCACTTGTTGGTTATAGTGTCTCCACACAAATAGCTTGAGACTAGCTATCCTCCTATAGAGTCAACCTAACAAGTGCTAGTCCTATGGTTCATTATTGTCCATCATAGTGAACCTTCAACTAGGAATGCTTTAGGAGTTTAGTATAGAGATATATCTACAGTCTCAAAATTACAACTCTTTGTAATTCCATATTCTCAACTCTAATTCCATGGACATATTATGTAAATATAAATGATGTATATAAACATAATAGAATAAGCCCTTTTATTAAATCAATAATAAATGTGACATACATAAATGAAATCAAATGATTGTTCCTAATCCCTAAACAATCATCTCTATGATTGGCTCTAGGGCATAATCCTAACAGTACCACCAATCCAAAGGCCATGCCACCAACCGTTGTATTCGCCTTCGCCACCAAGTCCAAGACCTCATTGATAAGCAAGTCATCTCACCCCCAACCCGTCCAAATGTCACCCGTAATCCTCTCCCATCTCACAACAACACACCCCCACCTAACACCATAAATGCCATTGGGGTTGAATCCTCTCGCCATCGCCGGCTAGTAAGACAATACACTCCACTCCCCATGACCTTAACCCGTCTTTTCACCATTTGCCGCAATAATAGCCTTATCATGCCACTCCCACCAAAGCCAAGGCCATCAATCCCTCACCAATATTGCCAATACCATCGTGCACCCGGCCATGACACCGAGGCTTGTTCTATACTAAAGAAGATCATTCAAGACCTCATTGACCAAAAGGTTTTGTTGTTGCCCAGAAAATCCATCCAACAAGAGCTGAAAGAAAGATATGAAGCAGGGGATCCTCAGGTTGGCCTATTAGGTGAATCGTCGGGGAAATTCGATTACTATGTGCTGTACTCAAACCCAAGTCCAATATCAGATGAGCCGATAGTCCCTTCAGGTTGGGATGACTTGCCAATGGAAATGGAGAGCATCGACATGATAGAGTGGGATGACTTAATGAATGAAATGTTTCAAGACATGATCCTTACCGTGGAAGACTCAGCCATTGAGGAACTTCAGGGTTCATCCATTAGCCATGCTACAATGCCACTCATTAATTGGTACCTTGAAAGTGATGTTATTGCGGGGATCCATGAGGAAGAAGACTTTGGCCTACCTGATAGCAGCTTGTCACACCCCATTTTTGTCACCTTAACTAGGGTACATCATTTCATATAGGATTTTGAGTTATTTTTTAGTCTAGTCTTTTGCATTGAGTTTCTATGGCATTGAATATCATGCATATGAATTTTGAAGTGATTTGGAGTTCATCTCGACAGTCAATAAGAACTTTTGTGACTTTACGGGCATAATCGTCTTTTAAGCCGTATATTTTCCATTTGACCTTGAAATGAATCCCGAGTCATTCTTTCGAGTTCATATGAGTACATAGAGTCTATATATAGGTTCAATTTCATGAATTAATGGTTTAAGATCAATTCGGCTCATAAGGGTTCGAGTTGGCTATAAGACCCTTTCTTGGTTTGCTCAAATTGACTCATAAGACCCAACCAATTTTCTCTTATTTGACTTCAATTGGGCTTTATTTACATCCTAGATATGTTTAGAAAGATCGAATTTCGATTGGGAAAGCATTCGGTTCGACCTTGTGTACAAACCCAACTTAGCGACGGTGAGGCACCATGGTTAACCACTTTTGTAAAACCTAACCATGCACCCATAGTTAAGGATTTTTGTCCTAAAATACTTAGAAATGTGTTCCCCTTCGAAACACGGTAGTTTTGGCTTTTATTTCGTCAAAATCGAACTTAATTTGAACATTTTAGGACTTCTACAGCGAGTAGGAGTCAAAACCGAAGTGAAATAAGGAGAGCCCTCGGGTACTAACCGTCCGGGGCAAGTTGGTCACCCGAGAGACTCCATCCTCAACTCAAATTCTGACTCTCACTCCCTCTTTTGACGGTTTCCTCCGCCATTACAACTTGTTTTCTCTTAGAAGTGTGTAAGTTTGAGTTGTTTGAGCACCAAGAGAGTCTCTAATAGCCCTAGGATCATTGTTTAATGAATTAATCTTAGCCATTGGTTTAGGGGGTCAGTTCTCTATATAAAAGACATGGTATTCAGCACATAGGGGGAGGTTAAGTGCACTTTACACTTAGAGAGAGAGGGAGCTACGAGTTTGGAGAGCTAGAAGGACATCAAGAGAAGGCTTTTCAACCCTAAGCAAGCAAGAGAACAAGGACTTTGAAGGCAAGGGAGGTTCTACAAGAGGTAAGCACTCTTTTTGAATGCTGAATATAGGTCTTCTCCTTCTCCTTCTTCTTCTTCTTCTATGATAGTTCTAGTGCATGTTGTAACTCCACATGTTAGGTTAATTCCATGCTTTTGTGATATGATACGAATGATTTTAAGATGATTCATGGTTCTATGTGCTTGATAATCTTTAGTTTAGTAAGGATTTGAAAGCGTTAATCTTTTTGTCTTCTTAAATCATGCATAGTTCATATAGTCTATTCGCTGTGATTGTTGTCATGAGTTGACGCTCCTGTTATTTAATACATATGATATTCATGATATTCATGATGATTTGAGCATGTGTTAGAGTCGTTTCATATGTTTTAATGCATAGTTGTGAAATTAGGGTTTCGATAACCCTAAATTCACACAAGTTTCCTATAGTATGATAGAATAGGTTTTCTTTTCTGTTTTTCTTCATGGTTATTATATATATGATAAATATAGAATAACTATGATAGTTTTTGCATGCATGTAGTGGATTTTTAGGGTTTTATGCATGACATGAGATTAGGATTGCATTAAGGTCTCTATTTATTCATTGTTTTTGTTGATAACATGATTAGTGGATGACTTTGAGCCTTAATACTATCTGTCCAGATTGTTATGTTATCCTCTTTGATATGCATTGAGCACTTATAAGGGTGCAAACAGGTACAATAATTGCCTTATTGCAAATAAGGTCGTTATCGCTTGAGCTTGCTATTGCTTAGAGAAAATTGCATAAGGTAAGTAGGGTATGAAGTGCCCCAATTCACTTTTCCTAACCTTTCTTCTCTCTTCTCCCTCCTAGGGTTATTTTCTAATAGAGAGATATGGTAAATTCTAGGGTTTCTTTCCACCCCTTTTCAAAAGTCTATATCTTTTATTGAAATCTTATTCAGAATCATTTGTATTCGAAAATTACTATAGAAGGAAACCTAAGGTTCACCATAAGTCTGTATTAGGTTGTAACCCTATTCTTTTCAAACTACGTGGACTTTGATCCATGTATTTCGTTGCATAGTACGTAGGCGCTCGTTTTGGGGCTCAAGTCCGCCCTAGGATCTAAGCATCCTAGGTTTCTCTTCTCTCTCTCTTTTCTTTTTTATTTTCTTTGATTTATTTGATTATGAGGATGGATTCTTGTTGTTTCATTATCTATCTCTTGTGATTGTTAGTGGATTAGGGTGAATTTGTCCATCACATATTTTGCTAGAGGAGTAGGATGGATTTGTGATTGATTAGCATGATGTCTTTTATTGATTGATATTGTTTTGCATGTGTTTAAGTCATTAAATTAGCCCAATCAAATTAAGAGACCAACTCGGGCGATGTGGGTGCCTATGGGCTTTGCCCATAACCTTCCCACATCGTAACTTAGCCCCCGAATCCATTTTCTGGTTTTAAAGACTTAGCCTTTCCTTTCAAAATGGAGTCATGTGGTTTTGAAAATAAAACATTTTTACGGTTTTCCTCTTTTCCTTAAAAATTGAGGTGGCGACTCTTTTCGTTTGTTGTCTTTCACCTATCTTTCGCCAAACCCTTGTGGGCCAATTTCTGGGGTTCACACAGCTTGTAAGTGTCTTAGTTTAGTAATATTTCCCTAATTCAATAAGATGTATCTACTTAACTCACTTTGTGGAGTCATAGTATTGATACAGATTTGTTTGTTTTCCTTCTTTCTTTTGTGTGTCATTCCTACTATTCCTAGTCAATAAAGTATGCTTTCTTTCTCTATATATGTGGTGTCTCTTTTCTCTCCTCTATGGATATTTATGGCATGGATATAGATCCTAGGAACGATGTCCCCCCGGAGCTCGTTGAGCAAAGGAAAAGGGGCATCACCGAACCTAATATGGATGAATTGGAATCAATCAACTTAGGGACGAATAAATTGCCAAGAATAGTTAAAATTGGGAAAACTCTCTCCCCCGTTGAAAAAGAAAAGATGATCTCCCTTTTAAAAGCCAACATCATGGCTTTTGCATGGTCTTATGAAGACATGCCTGGCATCGACCCCGATATTGTGCAACACTATATCCCCACTAATTCCCTAAAGAAGCCGGTAAAGCAGAAACTCAGAAGATTAAAACCAGAATGGGCTCTAAAAGTAAAAGAAGAGGTAACTAAACAACTAGATGCGGGCTTCCTCCAAGTTCTGGAGTATCCCGAGTGGTTGTCGAATATAGTGCCTGTACCTAAAAAAGATGGGAAAGTGAGGATATGTGTCGATTTTCGAGATCTCAACGCCGCGAGCCCTAAGGATGACTTTTCTTTACCCCATATCGACGTGTTGGTGGACAGTACAGTGGGACATGCACTCCTCTCCTTCATGGACGGATTCTCCGGGTATAACCAGATAAAGATGGCGCCTCAAGACATGGGGAAAACAGCCTTTATCACGCAATGGGGAACGTACTGTTACAAGGTAATGCCTTTTGGCTTAAGAAACGCTGGGGCTACTTACCAAAGAACAGCCACGACCCTATTGCATGATATGATTCATAAAGAAGTTGAGGTTTATGTTGATGATATGATCGTGAAGTCCGTGGATAGGGAAGGGCATTTCAAGGCACTAGAGAAGTTCCTAGAGCGAGCAAAGAAGTACAATCTCCGTTTAAACCCACAGAAGTGCGCTTTTGGTGTCACCGCAGGCAAGCTATTGGGGTTCATGATCACTCAGAGGGGAATCGAAGTAGACCCAGGGAAGATAAAAGCTATTGTGGAGATGGAGCCGCCTAGCACTGAGAAGCAGATCCGGGGTTTTCTGGGAAGAGTTCAATACATAAGTCGATTCATTGCTAACTTGACCATGGTTTGCGAACCAATCTTTAAATTGCTTAAGAAATGTGTGCCAAAAGTGTGGAACGAAGAATGCCAAGAGGCCTTTGAGACCATTAAGAGATACCTGAGCAATCCTCCAATCTTAGTCCCCCCACGGCAAGGTGCATTGCTTTTGTTATACTTAACGGTCACCGAAACTGCGACGGGAGCTATGTTAGCTCAATATCTCGAAGGGTTTACAAAAGAGAATGCCATCTACTACCTAAGCAAGAAAATGACAGACTATGAAGTAAAGTACAATACAATTGAAAAGGCTTGTGTGGCACTAGTATAGGCAACGCAGAAACTCCGACACTATATGATGTCCTTCGAAGTATTCTTGATAAGTCGCATGGATCCGTTGAAGTATCTGATAGAAAGGCCGGTATTGTCATACAGAACTGCTCGATGGTCAATTCTCCTCAATGAATTTGACATCAAGTATGTAAATCAAAAGTCTATCAAGGGGAGCGTCATCGCAGACTACCTAGCTAGCTGTCCTGTGTCATCATCCGCTCCATTCAATGATCAATTCCCAGATGAGGACGTGCTAGAGATTGGTAGAAAAACTTGGAGAGTATACTTCAATGGGGCAGCCAATAAGAAAGGTTATGGGATAGGAGTCCTGCTGGTCTCACCTGAAGAGGCATTTACGCCATTAGCGGTCAAGTTGGGGTTCGAAGCTACCAACAACATTGCTGAGTATGAAGCTTGTATCCTAGCATTGGAAACGGCACTGGAATTGGGAATCAAAGAACTGGAAGTGTTCAGGGACTCAGCGCTAATCATTTGTCAGATAAAAGGGGAATGGAAAACTCGAGATGAGAAGCTGTTACCATACCATGCCTATCTAGAAGCTCTAACCAAGGAGTTCTCAGAAATAGAGTTCAACTACCTTTCAAGGAACAAGAACCAGTTCGCCGATGCCTTGGCGACCCTAGCATCTATGGTGGAAATACCTGAAGGGGGAAATGTGAAGCCGTTGGTGATAGAATGCCAAGACAAGCCTGTGTACTGTTGTGCAATCCGAGGAGGGGAATTGAATGATGGCCACCCGTGGTTCCATGACATAAAGAAGTTCATTGAAGAAAAGGAGTACCCAGAAAGAGCATCTCGCATTGACAGAAAAACCTTAAGACGGCTAGCAAGTCACTATATACTTTGTGGAGGAAAGCTATATCGGAGATCATACGATGGGATCCACCTGCTGTGTGTCACCGATGAGGAAGCCGAGCATCTGATCAAAGAAATCCATGAAGGGACAGGGGCTCCGCATATGAATGGCTATATGTTGGCTAAGAAGATCATGAGGCTAGGCTATTATTGGTCTACCATGGAAAGAGATTGCCACGTGCATGTCAAGAAGTGCCATAAATGCCAACTGTTCGCCAGTGGACAACATTTGCCTTCTATGCCTTTAACAAGTATGTCATCACCATGGCCATTCGCAGTATGGGGGATAGATATCATCGGACAGATCAAGCCAAAGGCGTCAAATGGGCATGAATACATCCTGCTTGCTATTGATTATTTCACTAAGTGAGTGGAAGCAGCGTCCTTTAAGACCTTGAATTCCAAGAAGGTAGCACAGTTCATACAGCACAACATTATCTATCGATATGGGGTACCACATGAAGTTATCTCAGACAATGGCCAGCACTTTCAGAAAGAAACCCATGAGCTCTTGCAAAAGTATGGCATTGTTCACCATCTGTCGTTACCATACCGTCCTCAGACTAATGGAGCAGTGGAAGCGACTAACAAGAACATCAAGAAGATACTACAGAAGACTGTGGACTCACACACAGACTGGCATGAGAAGTTACCATTGGCTCTATGGGGTTATAGAACATCAATAAGGTAGTCAATAGGGGCTACCCCTTACTCTCTAGTTTATGGAATGGAGGCCATATTGCCAGTTGAATTGGAGGTTCCTTCATTAAGGGTTGCTGTGGAGAGCCAGATAACAGAAGTGGATTGGGTTAAGAGCTGTTATGACGAGTTAGCTTTACTGGATGAAAGGCGTTTAAAGGCACTGTATCATGTGCAGGGGTTCACTCGTCCAACTAATTTGGATCAATTGAAAAAATATCATTTTTGAGGCCTGCTAGGTTGAAAACCCGTAAGGGCGGCCTAGGCAAAAGTTAAGGCATGAGAACTACGCAAGACCTGATTCTCCATTCAAAAAAAAAAGAAAAAAAAAAGAAAAAAAGCAAAAAAGCAAAAAAGGGAAAAAATCATGGAGATACGTAGGCAACCCATAAAGTTACCTTGGGTGCAGTCTAAATCAAACAACAAAATCCCAAATTTGATTTATTATTGGCAATTTATTCAAAACTAAAATTGATTGACATAGCAATTCATTGATATTAGGAACTATAAAAATGCCATAGATATCCTTTTCTTTGAGTCCTCAGTCTCTCTTGAGCTTCTTTACAGCTCGCTTTTCAGCTTTCTTCGTTTCTCTCTTGAGTCTTCTTTTCTTCCTCAAATCATGCTCATAAGCTGCTGTCACTGCTTCTATAATATCCTCTCTGCAGGGTCCAAGTTCGTTATTCTTGATAAGTCCAAAAATCCTTTCTCTTCAAGCAGTCTCTCTCTCACCCAAGTTGTTCTTCAACCATTCCTTGTACTCGGGGCTCATCATATATAGACCATCAGTATTCGTAACTTGGGTTAGTGTCAACTTGCTAGGCCATCGATCCTTCGCCCAAGTCACTACAAAAAGACCCGCAGGCACCACAAGATAGTCACCTTTCAAGGAAGTGGGTATGGTTTGCATGGCACCCATCTGATGAAGAACTCTTGAAGGCCAATAAAAGGAAGTAGACCTCAGTCCTATGAGTCTCACCATTGCACATCCAGAAGTTCACAGAAGCACCTATTCACTGGAATCCCATATGAAGACAAACCATTTGATATTCCTCCATGAAAGGGTTTAGAAGTAACCTAGCCAATCCCTCAATGAAAATTTTCCAGGCAGTTCAATGCGGCGAAGGCAGTAATGCTGGGGCATGTATGGTGTAACGACAATGGGTGATAAGAAATTCAGTCTTTCAAGCAACCACATTTGCAGCAAAATGGGGCTACCTCCTAAAAGAACCTTTGGGTCCTCATGAATTTTATCCAAGCTATTCAAGGTTTCAGCTAGTACCATGGGAATCAAGTTATGACCCTTGGCAAGGAGAGGAATCAACTCACAGATTTGTATGGGAACATGTGGAGTACCAGTGGAAATAAGGAAACGACCAATGAGGCAAAAGGTAAGTGCATGCTTAATAGGAAAGGCAAATTTCAGAATGCCTTTGCTATCATAGGCCAAAAAAGAGGTTGTCAATTTCATCAAGTCTACCATATGGTCCTTTACAAACGTGGAGGCATATTGTTGGTGAATCCCAAGTAAGTTGGAGAAAGAAGTAAGAAAGCTTGGGCGAGGAGTAGGGAGGATGAAAGGACCTATCGACGAAACTCCATACAATGCGTAGAATTCCTCCATGGTTGGGCACAGTTCTTCATAGTTGAAGCGGAACACATGAACTTGGGGATCCCAAAAATATATAGCAGCAGTCAAGAGGTTCGTTTCAAGCTTCACATGCCTCAAGGAAAGCAATGGATCCAAGCCAAAGCACTTGAACTCAGATTTTGCTTCAGCACTCATAACTCTCAAAAACCCTTCTAAAAATTTGTCTAGAGCCTCCATAATTTCTAATGAATGAATACAAGTAGATTTAGGAACCTCTTGGATGTGTTTTTATAGGGAAAAGGTTACAAATCCGTGTTCTACAAGGAGAAAACCCGTTAGAATAGGAAGTTTCCTATTCAAAGTGGGATTTCTGCTTCGGGCTCGGGTGACCACCTAGGCTTGGGCGGCTAGCCTCCTGGGCTTGGGCGGCTAGCCGCCCAGCCCTGGGTGGTCACCCGAGGCCGTTTTCCTATTTTGCCCAGTTTTGCCTATTTTTGACCCTATTTGACCCCTATATGGTTATATGACCTTGGGAAGCTTATTTTGAGCTTATTTTTGCACAAAAACATGAGTAAATCACCACAATGGAATTCCAAAAGTCTCATAAAAAGTACCAAAGCAAGTGTTCAAAGAGAGGTTACAGAGCACAAATAAAGATGTTTTATTCATTTACAAAGCAAGAGGTTAAGCTAAGCTAATGATCTCCCGTGGTTCTTCTCTTCCTACTTAATTCACCTCTACCACGACCAGCATGAGGATTCCTTTGGGGTGGCATTGGCTGTGGTGGACGCAGTGTGGGGACCTATTGCAGAGATAATCAATTAACAAAAAGGGTTGTGCCTTTAGCTCCAAAGATTGGAATGAACAAAGGGAATGTCTTACAGTGGGATTTAGTCGCCCTTCTAGCACAGAGTTTGCCAAACTCATCCTGATAAGGTCCCGCCTTAATCCCTCGCTGAATTCAAGGCACTTTTGTGCGTACTCTCGAGGAACCTAAAAGATGAACATGGTTAATAAATGATGAAAGAGGTTTTAAGGAAGGCAAAAGTTTAGAGCTTACATGCTCATAGCTCGAGTCAATCCTGGGGACTTCATCAAAAGCAATTTGAGTAATATCAGTCCTCATGAACTCCAACCCATTGCATAGGTTCACTTGCCAGTCAAGAACTAGGAGAGGTGGTTGTGCCATTCCCCCCATCTCATAATTATCATCTCCATGAGTCATGCCTGTGGAGGACGCTATTGTGGAACTATGTCCACGAGCTCGCCGGCCCTACAATAGACAATTTGCTTAAGAGCAGTGCTCGCATAAATCAATAATTGAAAAGAATGGGATGGAGACTCACCCCCTGAGGTGGGAAGCCAATGACTCTAAAACGCATCAGGAATTTATTACAGAAAGTCATGTAGTCAGTATTGGGCGAGGTGAACTCCTCAGCATCCCATCCAGTCAGAGCTTCCATCAGCTCATCCCCATCCAAAGAGTCGGTGTGCCTCATATTCATGGGAGGTAAGACAGGGTAAGAGTGGCATCCACTTGTCCTTTCACCTGCCTAAGGACACGCTCCCCCAAATACTAGTGTCGCCCTGAGGGACCCTCAAAGAGTACCCTCTTCCCTGTCAACTCCAAGCAGGACACACACCTCCTGGGCAGCCTACCTTCCCACAGTCCCCATGGGCTCCATTCTACCTGTTGAATTTGAAAAAAATGATGAGCAAGATAATAAAAATGAATGAAAGAAAAGAATGAGGTAAGGGGGATTACCATATCGGCATTGAGACTCGCCAAGTATGCCCTTGCATGGGCATAGTCATGCCTATTGGGGGCACGCACAGCTATCTTGTTAGGAGCATAGTTCCCAAGTATGGGCCATTCTTGTATCTCATTGTCCAGTGTGGGGCGGCACAGTCCCAGATACTCATAGTACCATATCTGTCAAAATTCAAGAAAAGCAATTAAAATCAAGTCAAGTTTGAGAGGAATTTAAAAATTAAATATTTTTATTTACCTCCCAGACGAATGGAAGCCCACCAAAATGCCTGGAAACCCCTCGGGACATGTCGGACATGGATCTGTACATGGTGGCTAGTGCTGCCCCTCCCCAGTTATACCTCCCCATCTTGTGGACATCCACCATGGAAGCAAGATAGCCCAGTTGTGCCATGTCATTGGCACCAACAAAGAGAGTGCAAGACAGCATATAGATCATGAATGCCCTAGCTATGCACTCGGGAGCCACTCCAGCACCTTCTACTTGGTTGGCAAAATTTTCGAATAGCCATGTTCTCCTAACACCGCGTGAACCCGCCTCAATATCCATCCCCAACATAGTTAGGAGATAAGCACTATCCGTGTTGGCATCCCCATAGAATTCCAACCTCTTTCCTTTGAGGCTTAAACCGGTGATGATTGAAAAATCCTTGGGAGTCATGGTCATCTCCCTAAAACTAAAGTGAAAGGTGTTGGTGGTATCCCACCATAGCTCAGCTAAGGCAAGGAGGGCTTGCCTATCCCATTGTTCATTCCATAGGGAGTCGAGGAAACAACTAAAACCCGTATTCTTTATGAGGTCTCTTGCGAAAGGTTGAGTGTGTTCTATATGCTTCCACCACCCAATAAAGTTCTTTATGGAAGACCTTGTGCGTAGGTCTTGGAAGTTGGGCTAATCAAGAAGAATCATTCACCTAGTTAGTGTAAAAATCATATGCAAGCATTGATAATTGGCTTTCCAAAAACTAAGTCTTTTAGTTCATGAACAAGTAAACCTTGCTTTGAAAGTTTATGAAAACATTGGTTTTATTCTTCAAACTCATGATCATTGGTAAACCATGCATTCCAAAACCATGGAAACATGGATTTTTCAAAGAAAATAGCAAGCAAACTTTGTTTTCCAAAGTGGTTTTTTAAGGAAAAAATAAGCAAACTGTGAACCCCGGAAATTGGGCCCACAAGGGATTGAAAGAAAATGGGTTTGAAAAAGAAAAAGGAAAGGAGTCGCCACCTTATTTTTTAAAGGAAACAAGGAAAACCCTAAAAATAGTTTGTTTTAGGAAAACAATTTGAATGACTCCATAAAAAAGGAAAGGCAAAAACCAATCTTTTGAAAACCAAAGAAATCGGGGATTCGGAGGCTAAGTTATGACATGGGAAGGTTCTAGGCAAAGCCTATAGGCACCCATGTCACCCTTTCAGTCTCTCAGTTCATTTGGGCTAAATCAAGATCTTTCCATACAAAAATCAGCAAGTATATCATCACAAGAATTGCATGCATATCATATATTTCATTCATCCATCCATGCATAATAAGCACATAAAAACAGAAAAAGAAAAAGAAGAAAAGAAAACAAAAATAAACCTAGGATGCTTGGATCCTAGAACGGACTTGAGCCTCACGAAGAGCGCCTACGTACCATGCAACGAAATACATGGATCAAAGTCCACGTAGTTCGATTAGAATTAGGGTTAAGACCTAATATAAACCTATGGTTAAAACCCTAGGTTTCCTTATTTGATCAAGAGAGTTGAATTTGATAGAAAGTTTGATTTTAGAAAGAACTCCATAAAATGGAAACTTTAATAAAAACCAGAATTTTGTTGGTTAAGGAAACCTCTAATTAAACCATAGGATCATATTAAAAATTAACCCTAAATAGGGAGAAGAGAAGGGATAAGGAAGAAAGGTGAATTGGGGCACCTTCACACCCACTTACCTGAGCGCAATTACTCTAAACATTAGCTATTTCAGACATAAGCAGCCCTATTTGCCATAGGACAAATACCACACCTATTTGCACCCTTACAAGTGCTCAAAACCATGCAAAAACACTAACATGCAAATCTGGACAGAATAGTATTATGACCTAAAATCATCCACTAAGCATGCCAATAGCAAAAACAGCGAACAATAATAAGTCCTAACATATTCCTAGAACCATATCATGCATAAAAACCCTAAAACATACTAACATGCATGCAAAACTATCATGTTTACTCCATATGAAAAACATATACAGCAAACACGAAGAAAAACCAATAAAAAAAGTCTACTTTATCATGCTATATGAAAACAAACACGAAACAATGACTCTAAAACCCTAAACTCACAAATATGCTTAAAAACATACAAAACATACTTTAATCATGCTAAAACCAAACTAAACAGAAATTAAATCATGCATATTAACTAACTAAAGCAATATAACATGATGAAAATCCTAACTCTAACATGCAATGACACTAATCCTAGCACAAGGACAAATAGGAGCACAAGAATCATAACTATGCATTAAAAACCTAAAGGACAGCCCTAAAGCATGCTAAACAGTAGATAAAAAATAGATATTCCATGTATATTAACTAGCTAGAGTGTTAATACATGATAAAAAAGTTACCTTTAACATGCAATAAGCCTAACCCATATGAAAACCTAGTTTAAGCTTGAATAGAGAAGGAGAATACCTTAGGAAGGGCCTTCCTTTGTGTTTGTAATTGTTCGTGGCTCCTCAGGTCTTTAGAGTGAATCAAACCAACACGAATCCTCCTCTTTGTCAAAGTGGTATCACAGCAAAGTGATCAAAACTCACTCAACTTTGAAAAGAAAATAGAAAACAAAAAGAGAACAAGAGAAAAGAAAAGTGATTTTCGTCACTTTGCAGCAGCAGCAACTTCAATCGCGTTTTTGGGTATGAAAACGTTGGATTTGGACAAAGCTTGTGAAATACAAAGTTGTAGAGAATTGAATTATCTTTCTAACAAGACCAATTTCATCAAATTCTGACTTCGGATGAAAACGTTATGATTAAAATACGACTGCTGGTTTTCAGAAAATCTGCTGCTGAATTATGACGAATTTCACTCCCTCCAAACCCTCTTCTCCTCCCTTTGTTTAAAGACATTAAGAGAGTATTTATAGCTGAAATCTGGAGTTTCCCTTTCCTTCCTGGACTAGGTTTCCTTGGAGAATAATCAAAAGGTATTTTATAATGATAAAAGACTTCTAATCTGAATAGGAAAAGGAAATTGTCTTTTATAAAAATTGGGAGACTGACCGCTAACACGCATGCACATGTATCGTATGTGCGTACACACACTCATCACATACGTACACGTGTTAGTGTCATGATAAAAATGGCTAATTTAATAAAATAATTTTCTTTTCATTTTAACCAAAAATCTCATGCTGTGATTCGCACTAATTCTTCAAGGATAATCCGTAAATAACCACACTAAACTCATCATCAGGGCCACGGGACTTAAGTACCTCATATGCATCCATATGAACTCCAATTGACAATTTGGAGATCATTCCAAGGTCAAATGAAAAGTTTGGGACTTAAAAGACGATTATGCCCCTCAAGTCACAAAAGCTCTTATTATCCCTCAAGATCAACTCCAATTTGAACCAAAATTCATATCCATTGTCCTTGTGACTCTAGAAAACTAATGCAAGTGACTAGACTCAAAAACAAAACAAAAACATGCATGAAATGATGAGCCCTAGTAAGGTGGTGCAAAAATGGGGTGTGACACAAACCTTGTTCATGAAAGCATGGGTTTTTCAAAAATATAGCAAACTTTGTTTTTCAAAGTTCATGAAAATGCTTGATTTTGTTTCTAAAATCAATTAGAAATGAATGCCTATGATTTTGCCTTGCAATACACATCAATTTTACAAAGATTGGATGAATTTTCATCACCCAAGCATTTTATCAAACACTTGGTGGGCACTATTCACCAAGTTTTCAAATTGAATTCTTTTCACATCCAATCCTTGCCAAAATCAATGGGCATTGCAAACATTGCTAGGAATACTCATAGAGAGTTCATGGGAATGCATTTCAATCAACAAAAATGAAAATTTCAAAAAAAAGTTTAAAATGGGTAAGCTTACCTCTTGCTTGGAATGGATAAAGGAGAGATGATTCCTTGGTTCTAGGAGCAATTTCCCTTGAGGAACATCATATGTTGGTGCTTTGTATCTACTCTTTGAGTCAAGGAATGGATACTTTGAAGTGGGAGCTTCGTTGGAATCCATGGTGGATGAACTAGCTTGTTTTCAACAAAAATGGGTTTAATGGGTTTTGATTTGTAAAGTGCTGCAAATTTCTTGTTTTTGATGTGAAATTGGGTGTTAATGATGCTATTTCATGTGTATGAATCCCTTTTGAAGTGTGGATTTGATTGCTTGTGGGTATTGGATTGATTTTGCAAAATGGGGTATGCTTCCTTGAGAAAGAAACTCCAATTTTCGGGTTGGGTTGAATGGGGGGTGTGAATAGTGCCCCTTGTATTTTAAAAACCCAGATTTTTCAGCACATGGCTCAGGTAACCACCCAAGCCTTGGGCGGCTAGCCTCCAGGGCCTGGGCGGCTAACCTCCCAAGGCCTGGTGGTCACCCAAGCCAACTTATTTTGGCTTTCTCCCTCGCTTTGTCTCGCCTTGGCGCATGATTAAACCTCCTTCCAAATGAGATATTCAACAATTTTTGAGCTTAAAATCAATCAAATTTCACCTTGAAATCAATTCTTTGAATTGATTTTATGTTCGAAAGGGTTGAATATATTTCCCCTGTGCTATGCCAACTCGAGTGACAATGTGTTAAGGCACTTTTCCCTCGCACCATGCTTGCTCAATCTTGATAAATTGATCATATATCCTCATTTCAAATCTTGATTTTTCATCCCACTTGGCTGAATATATTCATCACTTGAATATATTCTTCCATTTCAAAAGTGTATTCACCCTTTGAATATGCTTCTCAGTTTTAAATCCTCATTCTCTATCCCACTTGGTTGAATATATTCATCACTTGAATATATTCTTCCATTTCAAAAGTGTATTCACCCTTTGAATATGCTTCTCAGTTTCGAATCCTCAATCACTATCTTACTTGGTTAAATATATCCATCGCTTGGATATATTTCTCCATTTCAATGGTATGTTCATCACTTGAACATACTTCTCAGACCTTTTGTCACCTACTTGGTTAAGTATATCCATCGCTTGGATATATTTCTCCATTTCAATGGTATGTTTATCACTTGAACATACTTCTCAGATTATTTTCTATCTTACTTGGTTAAATATATTCATCACTTGAATATATTTCTCCATTTCAATGGTGTGTTCATCACTTGAACATACTTCTCAAATTATTCTCTATCTTACTTGGTTAAATATATTCATCACTTGAATATATTTCTCAATTTCAATGGTATGTTCATCACTTGAACATACTTCTCAGATTATTCTCTATCTTACTTGGTTAAATATATTCATCACTTGAATATATTTCTCCATTTCAATGGTATACTCATCGCTTGAGTACACTTCTCAGATCATTTGTCACTTACTTGGTTAAATATATTCATCACTTGAATATATTTCTCCATTTCAATGGTGTACTCATCACTTGAGTACACTTCTCAGATTATTCTCTATCTTACTTGGTTAAATATATTCATCACTTGAATATATTTCTCCATTTCAATGGTGTGTTCATCACTTGAACATACTTCTCAGTTCATTGTCACTTACTTGGTTAAATATATTCATCACTTGAATATATTTCTCAATTTCAATGGTGTGTTCATCACTTGAACATACTTCTCAGATTATTCTCTATCTTACTTGGTTAAATATATTCATCACTTGAATATATTTCTCCATTTCAATGGTATACTCATCACTTGAGTATACTTCTCAGCATCCTTTCATCACTTGGTTAAATATATTCGTAACCTGAATATATTTCTCCTTTTCAAAGGTATGTTCATCACTTGAATGTACTTCTCAGCCTCTTTCAATCACTTGGTTAAATATATTCGTGACCTGAATATATTTCTCCATTTCAAAGGTATGTTCATCACTTGAAAGTACTTCTCAGATTTCATTCTCAATCACTTGGTTAAATATATTCATGACTTGAATATATCTTCCCATTTCAAAAGTATGTTCATTCGTAGTGGCTTGAATATGCTTCTCTTATCAATTCTCATCCCCCAGTGGTTCAAGTATACTCATGACTTGAGTACACTTCCTTACTTCAATCTCAGGTTTTCAACCTCCTATCATCATTGGTGTCAGTGTGTGATTTCTCCAGGCTTTTGGCAAAAATAGGTTGTTCTTTATCATTGGTTCACAAGTGTAACTTGTTCACCAATGAGGGGCTTCTGTCACACCCCATTTTTGTACCACCTTACTAGGGCTCATCATTTCATGCATGTTTTTGTTTTTTTTTTTTTTTTAGTCTAGTCACTTGCATTAGTTTTCTAGAGTCACAAGGACAATGGATATGAATTTTGGTTCAATTCGGAGTTGATCTTGAGGGATAATAAGAGCTTTTGTGACTTGAGGGGCATAATCGTCTTTTAAGTCCCAAACTTTTCATTTGACCTTGAAATGATCTCCAAATTGTCAATTGGAGTTCATATGAATGCATAGGAGGTATTTCTAGGTTCAATTTGATGAATCAATGGCTCGGGATTAAAATGGCTCGATGTAGTTCAAGTTGGTTAATTGACCCTCCTTTGGGTTAGCTCTAATTGACTCACAATTACCAACCAAATCTTTTCAAATTGACTTTCATTAGTCATTATTTCATCCCTAAAAGTGTTTTAGAAAAGTTAATTTTGATATGGAAAGCATTTGGTTTAATCCTATGTGCATAGCCATACTTAGCGAAGGTAGAACATAGCAGTTAACCACCTTTTTCAAACCTAACCATGCCCCCATGGTTAGTGGTTTTCACCCTAAAATGTTCAAAAATGTATTCCTCATCGAAACACAGTCGTTTTGGCTTTTGTTTCATCAAAATCAGAGTTAATTTAACCCTAAAACACTCAAGGCAACAAAGTCCAAAAAAGTCAAAAAACTGAAGTGGGCTCGGGTGACCACCCAAGCCCGGGAGCCTAGCCGCCCAGCCCCAGGAGGCTAGCCACCTAGCCTTGGGAGGTCACCCGAGACCACTTTCCTATTTTCCCTATGATTCCTTGCTGAAGCGGAATTATTCCTATTTTGACGAACAAAGACTCTTTTGGACGAGTTTCTTTCTAATTTTTGGTAACTTCTGAGTTACTTAAGCCCCAAGGGGGTCTCTAATAGCCCTTGGATTAATTATTAGGGTTTTAATCCTAGCCATTGGTTAATCCTAATTGAACTCTATAAATACCCCCTATACTTCAGCACAAGGGGGGCCACTTTATGCATGAATATTTGAGTGTTTAAGAGAGAATAAGAGAGAGAGACTTGAAGGAGAGCTAGAGGACCTGCTGTAGCCTTAGAGAACATTGATTGAACACATCCACAAGAGCAAGAGGGAGTTCATACAGCAGCAAGGAAGGCTTCCCAAAGGTATTCTCCTTCTCTATTCAAGCTTAAACTAGAGTATCATATAGGATAGCTTTATTGCATGCAATGCTTATGATTTCTACCATAGATTGAGGTTTCTATTAGTTAATACACGTGATAATAATGATGTTCATGATGGGTTTTGCATGCTTTAGAGTTAGTTCATAGGTCTTAATGCATAGGTGTGATTCTTGTGCTCCTGTTGTCCTTGTGCTAGGATAGTGTTATCGCATGCTAGAGTTAGGATTTTTGTCATGTTTTATTGTTTTAGTTAGTTAATATGCATGATTTAGGTTCTGTTTAGTTTGGTTTTAGTATGTGTGGAGTATGTTTTGTGTGTTTTTTAGCATATTTGTGAGTTTAGGGCTGTTAGTGTCCTTATTTTATGTTGGTTTTCATATAGCATGTTAAAGTAGGTCTTTTTATTGTTTTTTATTCATAGTTGCTGTATATGTTTTACATATGGAGTAAATATGATATTTTTGCATGCATGCTAGTTCATTCTAGGGTTTTTATGCATGATACGGTTCTAGGATTATGTTAGGGCTTATGAAAGTTTGCTGTTTTTGCTGTTAGCATGTTTAGTGGATGATTTTAGGCCTTAGTACTATTCTGTCCAGATTTGCATGTTAGTGTTTTTGCATGATTTTAAGCACGTGTAAGGGTGCAAATAGGTGTGGTAATTGTCCTATGGCAAATAGGGCTGCCAATGCTTGAAATGGCTAATGCTTGGAGTTATTGCGCTCAGGTAAGTGGGTGTGAAGGTGCCCCAATTCACCTCTCTTCCTTATCCTTTCTCTTCTCCCTCCTAGGGTTAATTTTTAATATAAATAAATGGTTTTAATCAAAGGTTTCCTTTAATAATAAATTCTGTTTTTTATCAAGGCTTCCATTTTGTGGAAGTTTTCCTAAATTCAAACTTGGTTTATTCAACTCTTTTTCAAATAAGGAAACATAGGGTTTTAACCATAGGTTTGTATTAGGACTTAACCCAATTTCTAATCGAACTACGTGGACTTTGATCCATGTATTTCGTTGCATGGTACGTAGGCGCTCTTCGTAAGGCTCAAGTCCGTTCTAGGATCCAAGCATCCTAGGTTTATTTCTTTTCTCTTTTCTTTTCTTTATTTTCTGTTTTTATTTGTTTATTATGCATGGATGGATGAATGAAATATATGATATGCATGCAATTCTTGTGATGATATACTTGCTGATTTTTGTATGAAAGGATCTTAATTTAGCCCAAATGAACTGAGAGACCGAAAGGGTGACATGGGTGCCTATAGGCTTTGCCTAGAACCTTCCCATGTCATAACTTAGCCTCTGAATCCCTGATTTCTTTGGTTTCCAAAAGACTATTTTTGCCTTTCCTTTTTAAACATGGAGTCATTCAAATTGTTTTCTTAAAACAAACTATTTTTATGGTTTTCCTTGTTTCCTTTAAAAAATAAGGTGGCGACTCCTTTCCTTTTTCTTTTTCAAACCTATTTTCTTTCCAACCCTTGTGGGCCCAATTTCCGGGGTTCACAGTACTGCTGTGGATTCAGGTTGTATCTCACATATAGGCACGCCTACGAGTTTCAATTCATAGTCCCCTTGAAGTATTACTATGGCTCCTTCATAAGGAAACTTCACCTTTTAATGGAGTGAAGATGGTACAGCCCCAGCAAGATGGATCCAAGGTCGGCCCAACAGCAAGTTGAAACATGACGGCACATCCAACACTTGGAATTCCACCCTAAATTCAGTGGGTCCCATGATTAGAGGTAAGGTAACCACTCCTATTACTTCTCGGTGATTCGGAGGCTAAGTTATGACATGGGAAGGTTCTAGGCAAAGCCTGTAGGCACCCATGTCACCCTTTCGGTCTCTCGGTTTATTTGGGTTAAATTAAGATCTTTCCATACAAAAATCAGCAAGTATATCGTCACAAGAATTGCATGCATATCATATATTTCATTCATCCATCCATGCATAATAAGCAAACAAAAACAGAAAATAGAAAATAAAATACAAAAAAAAACCTAAGATACTTGGATCTTAGAACGGACTTGAGCCTCACAAAGAGCGCCTACGTACCATGCAACGAAATACATGGATCAAAGTCCACGTAGTTCGATTAGAAATAGGGTTAAGACTTAATACAAACCTATGGTAAAAACCCTAGGTTTCCTTATTTGAAAGAAAATTGAATAAACCAAGTTTGATTTTAGGAAAATTCCACAAAATGGAAACCTTGAGAAAAACCAGAATCTATTATTGAAGGAATCCTTTGATTAAAACCATAGACTTGTATTAAAAATTAACCCTACAAAGGGAGAAGGGAAAGAGTTAAGGAAGAGAGGTGAATTGGGGCACCTTCATACCCGCTTACCTGAGCGCAATTGCTCCAAGCATTAGCCATTTCAAGCATTGGCAACCCTATTTGCCATAGGACAATTACCACACCTATTTGCACCCTTACACGTGCTCAAAACCATGCAAACACAATGATATATAAATCTGGATAGAATAGTATTATGGCCTAAAAAGATCCACTAATCATGCTAATAGAAAAAACAGCAAACTTTCATAAGCCCTAACACAATCCTAGAACCATATCATGTATAAAAACCCTAGAAATAAACTAACATGCATGCAAAAATATCATGATTACTCTATATGCAAAACATATACAGCAACTATGAAGAAAAACCAATGAAAAAGCCTAAACTAACATGCTGTATGAAAACCAACATAAAATAAGGACACTAACAGCCCTAAACTCACAAATATACTTAAAAACACACAAAACATACTCCACACATACTAAAACCAAACTAAACAGAACCTAAATCATGCATATTAACTAACTAAAGCAATAAAACATGACAGAAATCCTAACTCTAGCATGCGATAACACTACTCTAAAATAAGGACAACGGGAGCACAAGAATCACAATTATGCTTAAAAACACATAGGACAGCCCTAAAGCATGCTAAACAGTAGATAAATAGTAGATATTCCATGTATATTAACTAGCTAGAGTGTTAATACATGATAAAAAAGCTACCTTTTGCATGCAACAAGCCTATCCTATATGAAAACCCATATTCAGCATAAAGAAGGAGTGAGGAATACCTTAAGAAGAAGCTTCCTTGCTGCTGTAGAGACTCTGTCTTCCTCTTATGGATGACTTGAACCAATGTTCTCCAAGGCTACAGCAAGAACTCCAGCTCTCCTTCATGTCTCTCTTTCTTATTCTCTCTCAAACACTTAGGTTTTTGGGCATAAAGTGGCTCTCCTTGTGCTAAAGCATAGGGGGGTATTTATAGACTTCAATTAGGATAAACCAATGGCTGGGATTAAAACCTTAGAAATTAATCCAAGGGCTATTAGAGACCCCCTTAGGGCTTAAGTAACTCAGAAGTTACCAAAAATTAAAAGGAAACTCGTCCAAAAGAGCCCAAATACGTCAAAATAGGAAGAAGTCCGCTTCAGCAAGGAATCATAGGGAAAATAGGAAAGTGGTCTCGGGTGACCACCTAAGGTTGGGCGGCTAGCCACCTGGCCCAGGCAGCTAGCCGCCCAGGCTTGGGTGGTCACCCGAGCCCACATCAGCTTTTTGCTTTTTTTGGACTCCCTTACCTTCTAGGAGTGTTTCAGAGGGGCAAATTAACTCCGATTTTGATGAAACAAAAGCCAAAATGACCGTGTTTCGATGAGAAATACATTTTTGAACATTTTAGGGTGAAAACCACTAACCATGGGGGCATGGTTAGGTTTGACAAAGGCGGTTAACCGCTATGCTCTACCTTCGCTAAGCATAGGTATGCACATAGGATCAAACCAAATGCTTTCTATATCAAAATTAAACTTCATAAAACACCTTTGGGGGTAAAATGATGACTAATGAAAGTCAATTTGAAAAGATTTGATCGGTAATTGTGAGTCAATTAGAGCTAACCCAAAGAATGGTCAATTAACCAACTTGAACTACGTCGAGCCATTTTAATCCTGAGCCATTGATTCATCAAATTGAACCTAGAAATACCTCCTATGCATCTATATGAACTCCAATTGACAATTTGGAGATCATTTCAAGGTCAAATGAAAAGTTTGGGACTTAAAAGACGATTATGCCCCTCAAGTCACAAAAGCTCTTATTATCCCTCAAGATCAACTCCGAATTGAACCAAAATTCATATCCATTGTCCTTATGACTCTAAAAAACTAATGCAAGTGACTAGACTCAAAAACAAAACAAAGACATGCATGAAATGATGAGCCCTAGTAAGGTGGTGCAAAAATGGGGTGTGACAACAACATGTGCAATTCCTACTACTTGATGATGTGAACCCAATGGGTCACACACTGATTATGCTAAGAGAGCTTAATTTTCTATGAGAGAAAGGGTATAATTGATTAAAGAAAAGTTCTTTAAGGGGCTAATTTGTATTTGATGCAAATTAGTGGGCTAATTGTGTGATTAAGAGTAATTACACAAAACCCACTAGGGTTAGGAATCCCTCCATGGCCGTCCCTATTAGTGGGCTATATAATGCCCACTATAAGGTGATGAAAGAACACATTAACACTCCAACAAGTGCTGGCCGAAATTTCTAAGGAGGCTCTCTCTCTCTCTCCCTCTTCTCCACCTCTAGCAACAATAAGGAAGAAGAAGGAAAGGACTTCAAGCTCAAGCTAGGTGTGGATACCATTGGAGGTAGCACACTTGGGCTACTCATTCACCGCTATCCGGAGGCAAAGCTTGGAGCAAAAAGGAGAAGACAAAGTGTGAACCCCGGAAATTGGGCCCACGAGGGATTGACGAAAAGGTTGTGTGGATGTGGGTTTTGAAAACACAAAGGAGTCACCACCTTATTTTTTAAAGGAAACAAGGAAAACCCTAAAAACAGTTTGTTTTAGGAAAACAATTTGAATGACTCCATGTTTAAAAAGGAAAGGCAAAAACCAATCTTTTGGAAACCAAAGAAATCGGGGATTCGGAGTCTAAGTTATGACATGGGAAGGTTCTAGGCAAAGCCTATAGGCACCCATGTCACCCTTTCGGTCTCTCAGTTCATTTGGGCTAAATCAATATCTTTTCCATACAAAAATCAGCAAATATATCATCACAAGACAGCATGCATATCATATATTTCATTCATCCATCCATGCATAATAAACACATAAAAACAGAAAATAAAGAAAAAACAAAACAAAACAAAAAGAAGCCTAGGATGCTTGGATCCTAGAACGGACTTGAGCCTCACGAAGAGCGCCTACGTACCATGCAACGAAATACATGGATCAAAGTCCACGTAGTTCGATTAGAAATAGGGTTAAGACTTAATATAAACCTATGGTTAAAACCTTAGGTTTCCTTATTTGATCAAAAGAATTGAATTTGATAGAGAGTTTGATTTTAGAAAGAACTCCACAAAAATGGAAACTTTAATAAAAACCAGAATTTTATGGGTTAAGGAAACCCTTGATTAGAACCATAGGATTATATTAAAAATTAACCCTAAAAAGGGAGAAGGGAAAGAGTTAAGGGAGAGAGGTGAATTGGGGCACCTTTATACCCACTTACCTGAGCGCAATAGCTCCAAGCATTAGCCATTTCAGACATGAGCAGCCCTATTTGCCATAGGACAATTACCACACCTATTTGCACCCTTACACGTGCTCAAAACCATGCAAAAACAATGATATGCAAATCTGGACAGAATAGTATTATGGCCTAAAATCATCTACTAAGCATGCTAACAGCAAAAACAGCAAACAATAATAAGTCCTAACACAATCCCAGAACCATATCATGCATAAAAACCCTAGAATATACTAACATGCATGCAAAAACATCATATTTACTCTATATGCAAGACATATACAGCAAACACGAAGAAAAACCAATAAAAAAGTCTACTTTATCATGCTATATGAAAACTAACATAAAACAATGACTCTAAAACCCTAAACTCACAAATATGCTTAAAGACATACAAAACATACTTTAGTCATGCTAAAACCAAACTAAACAAAAATTAAATCATGCATATTAACTAACTAAAGCAACATAATATGATGAAAATCCTAACTCTAACATGTAATGACACTAATCCTAGCACAAGGGCAACAGGAGCACAAGGACCATAACTATGCATAAAAAACACATAGGACAGCCCTAAAGCATGCTAAACAGTAGATAGACAATAGATATTCCATGTATATTAACTAGCTAGAGTGTTAATACATGATAAAAAAGTTACCTTTAACATGCAATAAGCCTAACCCATATTCAGCATAAACAAAGAGGGAGGAATACCTTAAGAAGAAACTTCCTTGCTGCTGTAGAGACTCTCCCTTGCTCTTATGGATGACTTGAACCAATCCTCTCCAAGGCTACAGCAAGAACTCCAGCTCTCCTTCAAGTCTCTCTCTCTTATTCTCTCTCAAACACTCAAGTATTAATGCATAAAGTCGCTCCCTTGTGCTGAAGCATAGGGGGTATTTATAGACTTCAATTAGGATTAACCAATGGCTGGGATTAAAACCCTAAAAATTAATCCAAAGGCTATTAGAGACCCCCTTGGGGCTTAAGTAACTCAGAAGTTACCAAAAAATAGAAGGAAACTCGTCCAAAAGAGTCATTGTTCATCAAAATAGGGAGGAATCCGCTTCAGCAAGGAAACATGGTGTAAATAGGAAAGTGGTCTCGGGTGACCTCCCAAGGCTGGGCGGCTAGCCACCTGGTGTCACGCCCCAAAAATAGCCTTGCTAAAGTCTAGTGAGGTAGTGACAACTCAAAACCTTATCCATTCATTCTCCAAGAGACACCATGTTGACAAATATTACTTCACATAAATATTAATTTCTTTATTACCTCATATACGAAATTATAATTATTACAATGCATCACTGTTTGATATTACATCACATATGTCAACTTATCAAAACTAAACAACTATCGAATCAGGAAAATATGCTCTTCTATTCATGTCTTCTCAACAGCTCAAAAATTTCCAAATCCTGAAAAATAATTTTTAATAAAAGGGTGAGCAAACCACGGCTCAGTGAGATAATTCATCCATGAATGCTTAAAATTAGTATACAACAGCTCATCGTACATTTAATAGCATTTCTGTAACATCTCATACTGCAATGATGTTAATAGCATTTCTCAAAATTTATGCCACTCAAGCATATAAAATTTGTATGCAACAACTCATCTTACATGTAACAACATCTATACTTAACATTAGTATACAACAACTCATCTTACATGTAACAGCATCTTTGTAACATCTCATACTACAATGATGTTAATAGCACTTCTCAAAAGTTATGCTACTCAAGCATATAAAATTTGCACGTACCTGTGCCTCTGTTGCCTACTGCAACCTGCAAAAACAATCATAGCATACCTGTCTGCTCATACAGGATATACTATCTACGACCACAGCACACACCGCTCATCATGTGTGTATGCTACCCCACTGGCCTCTTGCCCTCAAAAATGGAGTAGCATATTAGTGCACTAACTGCAGGGCTTTCTCAACCCGGTCGTCTCATCTCAACATCTTAACATTTCAATCTCAGTTACAAGTATAAGCAACTTCACATAAACATGTCAAAAAATAGATTTATACATGTTTGTTTCTCATCTCAACATCTTAAGCTCAATCACAAGTATAAGTATTCAACTTCACATAAACAGATTACTGAATAACTTGATACATGTTTGTACATGCATTAATAATCATATCGCTCAATATATGGATGCTAATATCATGCACGTACACTAATTAATCTCAATAATATTGCAATATCCAATTATGAATATGAGTTATCATTCATCTTATGTTCCACCACCATTAACAATCTTAATCAAACTACTCAACATAAATCTTTAAACCAAATATTCAGTTTGATGAAATTCAGGGGCTATATTGCAAATATAAAAATATGAGAATTATGATGACATCATAAAAATATTAATAAAAAGTCCCTGAAGTGTTCCACTTCTCATAGAAATTGCATGGGTTCAAACAAAACTCAATTTGGAATCCATTCGAGCTATTTTTAGTGAGTAGGGGTAAAATCGTCATTTTACACGTGAATAAAATAATACCCAAAATTAAAACATTCATTTTACCTCAAACATACTCTTATGTAAATTTTGTTGATATGAATCCAATGGTTCAATTCGTAACTCAATTGGAATTCTATACGCTTCGTTTGAGCTAGTCAAAGTTTGAAAACAAACTACACAAAAGGGTTAAAGTCTCCCAATTTTTGAAACCCATGTTATCATGCTCATATGGGTACAAAATTATAAACATAAGTTTATAGTATTTTTATAAGATTTTTAAAAATATTTTCAACACCTAATGAGGGCCCCACATGGCCAATTGCACTAGGGTACACGTGGCCTAAGGTGCACGCTGCCACACTCAATCACTCACCCTTCTTCTTCCCCGCGCAAAGCCAAAATTCTGCTGCTGTCTGGAATTTTTCCCATATTTAATCAGAACTTTGAAAATTCATAACTAATTCATTTCTCAACCTTTTTCAATGATTCAAAAGCCCATTTTGCTTAGTTTTTCATGTAGAATCTTATAAAAATATCAGAAAAATAAAACAAGTTACGAAGTCATACAGATTTTCATATCTGTGTTTCGGGCTGTCCCATTTATTTCTAACAACCTACAAGGTGTTAAAGGCTAAGATTTATACAGAAGGCTCTCTATAGTATCATAAAACTATGGTAAAAATTTCGTGAAGTTTCATTTACTGTGCATAGAGAACCAATCAAACAAAGTATGAGGGAAGCCATTGATGCTTCTTTGAAGCTCCAAAAATTATCCAAACATCAACCAATCCTCATGAAAATTTTAGAACCTATCCTATATCATTCATAGATGAAAAATCTCACCTTAGGTTTGTAGAAAATTGTTTTGAAACTTCCTTGGTTTGAGCTCCCTTCTTTCTCCTTCTTTCTTTCTCTCTATTTCTCTCTTGTTTTTACACTCTTTTAGCAGCCCAAAATAGCACGAAAATGAGCTGCAAATTAGCCCTTTTATACCCCCTCAAGTCAAAGGAAGTCTCCCCTCATTAATTTATGAAGATTCTTCTCTATCCCTTTGTCCCCAAGCAACCCCTTCCTTTCTCTCCAAGCAAACAAACGTGGCTGATTTGTTTTGCTTTGTTTTGTTTTGTTTTGTTTTGTTTTGTTTTGTTTTGTTTTTCTTTTTCAGCCATGCATAGAGTTTTGCTACATACCCCCTCCCCATGTAAGCAATGACCTCATCTTAAGGATTAATTACATCATTAATCCTATTAATATAATAAGTTAGTAATTTTTGTTATATATAAATCCTAAAGCTTTGGTGATTAATAATAATTATAATTATGACAACAACAATAATAATAATAATCACACTAATCAATTGATTATTATGGGGCAAATATTTGGGGTATCACATTCTACCAACCTTAAAAAAATTTCGTCCTCGAAATTTGAATAGTCTTAAATCAAATACTATATACCACTACGCTTCCGCTGCGCAACTCAAATTTGAAAGAGCTCATAAGTAAAACAAATTTTCTTTTTCAAGAAAATACATTTACAAGTATGGTGGAATAATTCAGTACGTATAATCAATTAACAACTCCCAATAATATGCATATCCAAAATTAAAGTCCAAGGTCAAATCAATAGTTACATAAAGATGTAAGGATCAAAAATACATTTTTATGGAAAATGTACTAAAACTTCATGTTATGTTTAGCATGTCCAAAGGTCTCTACAGTTCATATGATTTGGAAATTAGAGGTCGTTAGAGTTACTTTTTTAAATTAGAAACTAAGTTGCCAATGTTTATAAAACATGTGGTCCAAATCAACACTGCAATAAGATCTTATTGGGCATAATGATAGAATATGGTCTTAGTTTGTAGTAGAATCACGTCTTGTTACGTAAAGTTATCAAGATACCTCAGTAAAACCGAATAGATTGTAGATAAATATTCATATCCTCAAATATATATGTTCAAATCTTGATTTTTCTTGATTCTATGTAAACTAGACTCATAAAACATGTTGACAAAATATGCCTTAGGGTGAAAACCTTCTCTTTATAAAATAATTTAGTGATTTTATCTGAAATTATTTTTCTAGAATTTCATAACAATATTAACCAATGATTAGTTTTTGAATTTATGGGAATAAACCACAAAGAATTTGATTCTAAAACTTTTTATGCAACAACCAGACATAACAATCGTATTTCTCATAAACTTTCATAAAATTATGTCATGGATAACCCCTTTAATAAATTCGTTCAAAACACCTTCTTTTTTTTGCTGAAAAATGAAAATTACAGCATAACAAATTTGTTTTGTAAATTCATTTAAAATAACGAGTCAACTTCAAAAGGCATGAAAATCTTTAGATTTGGAGTTCAATATCTAAAGAATACATAGGACAAATAGAATGCATAAATAATGTTTCTAGCCTTAATTAGAATTTGAACAACACAATATCTACAGAAAATTTCTGTATTGCCAGCATATAGCTTGTCTTTTCTAAAAATTCATAACTTTCTCAAATCTTAACGAAATTAAGTGATCCAAAGACCCAATGAAAACTTGGGAATATACTTTTAGATTCCATAGTTGGTTCTCATTAAAACAGCACCCATGAAATCAGATTTTGAAGTAGAGTTTCAAGTTCCAAAACGCAAACATAAACTTTGAACAACAATTACTTGTAACACTCTTAATCGTTCCTTACCAAATTTCATAGGTAAAAATTACATGCTAAATGGATACAAAGTCCTCAATAATAGGATCAAATAATTGAGTGTAAAAAGACAATTAAACTATTATAATTTGGACTACATTAAAGCATAGTTTTAAGCTTTTAAACTCAAAGTTTCCAAACCAAATATTTCAATTGAAACTAGGAACCAACGTCAAATAAAAATAGGGTTCAATCCTCACTAACAAACTCAAATTGAACCATCAATTTACTATAAATTATATCTGCCTAAAATTCCTTTCTTATCTGTAATTGATGTGATTTAGCAAAAAAATTTCATCCTCCAAGTTAATTCCACAAATTGTCAATGCAACGCTAGAGAATTGCTATTTTCCTCAATATGAACTCCAAAAATAACTGGGATTTTCATTCAGCATCCTTCTTGACAACACTCTTAATTCTCAAGTCCTGTAGGCACTACCTATTATTATAGATTAAGAATACCAAGAAAATGCCAATTACCAATGTACATCAGTCACACAGTTTTCACTGGCCTGATTTCGTCCCCATATTTCAAACCTTTTACACCCATCCATCACAAGAGGGACACCATCGATGTTCCAGGAGTAAACCATAACCATCCATCAGGTAGAAAACCAGCCATACGGATAACCATTACGGAATAGACCTTTAGGGCCTTTCACCCAAGGGCACTCTACACCCTTCTTGTTGAACAAGGGAGAATTTCTCAGTCAAACCATCAAGTAATGCATTCAAGGATAGGAGCCAATGTACCATTTTAAATATAAAATGAGTATTCAACCCTCCAATTTCAAAAATTCATAAAATTCATCTCAATTCTTTTCAAATCCAAACATGGCTCCTACTTTTCTCAGAAATCATTTCAAATACTTTTGTAGAACTTTTCACCAAACAAACTTTTCACAAATAGAGGGTTTCAAGATCTTCAAACTCAATAAAAAAATAATTATTTTCTATTTGAACACATTGAAGTTATTATTATTATTATTTTAATGATGAAAACAGAACCATTCATATTCAAAACTTCATAACCCACTCTATTGTTGTGCAAATGAGGTCATTCTTGAAGATTTGAAAACTAAACTCAAAGCCCAATACAAGAAAAAGGATAACCCAATGATTTCATTGATTATAAAACCAATTTGATTTTGTGGACAGTGTGCTGGAATTTGGTTTTAACATTGGTTCAATGGGCTTGTGACTTGTAGCATATGAAAACTGACATAATATAGAGTATTTATACTAAACATTATGAATTTACTTCAGGTAAAACTATAAGTACAAAATTCCTGAAGTCAAATCATATATAGTATGGTCTGTAGAAGCAGCTTTACTCTTACAACTTTGTAAATTTAACTATCCATGCACTTTATTTATATAAACTATACTCTTATTCATGGGAGGAATAGAATCCCTATGTTCCTTGACAATACAACAATATTCCATTTATATAACACAAATCCGTATACATACTTGGATACCAATTTTCTTCTCGTAGTATAGTTACTATTCATTCTTTATGACAATTAACTCATATCTCCTATTTGATCCTCTAATAAAAACCATACTCATGAATTCAAATTGTCAGTCTTCTCATTTATTCACCTTTAAAAGAAATTTCTAAATAAATCATGATATCACTCATAGTACTAACCCAAGTACTTCATCTCAAAATTAAAACCGATATCTTTACTTAAATCTTGAACTCCTCCGCTTCCGATATAGAATTTTGTGACTCATCCCTCAACCTCACCCTTACCCTCACCCATCTTGAGCCTATTGGGAATATTGGGACTCTTGGTTCTCTCAACCTCACCCTAACCCTCACCCATTTCGAGCCTGTTGGGACTGTTGGGACTATTGGTCTCTTGGGCCTCTTGTCACATCATTCCCCATCAAGAAGTCAGAGTTGTCACTTACTTAAGAATTTCACTTTTAAATCTTCAACACGTGATACACAAAGTCCATCTTAAAACCTATAACCCTATCACATCCAACTTTTCAAACCAAATAGGTAGGTATATATTTTTTTCTACGATCTTCAGGAGCTATTTATGGAATTTCTAACCTTGAGTTTCTGATCACATAACCCTATAATGAGACTCGGATGCACTACTACCATCAAAAGATATGAAATTCCACTACGAACTCAAACATTCTCCATTTCTACCCATATCATATCACAAACATAATATTATCTTGAGACCCAAAATTTTTTATACTTCAACAATATGAATCACAACAACCTTAATTATTCAGCTAAACATCCGAATCTCAAAATTTTCTCATTTTAAAAATGCTAAAACTTAGGAATCTAATCACCAAATAAAGATTTTAAATCCCAAAGAGATCTAATTCCTAAGCTCTGATACCAAAATCTGTCACGCCCCAAAAATAGCCTTGCTAAAGTCTAGTGAGGTAGTGACAACTCAAAACCTTATCCATTCATTCTCCAAGAGACACCATGTTGACAAATATTACTTCACATAAATATTAATTTCTTTATTACCTCATATACGAAATTATAATTATTACAATGCATCACTGTTTGATATTACATCACATATGTCAACTTATCAAAACTAAACAACTATCGAATCAGGAAAATATGCTCTTCTATTCATGTCTTCTCAACAGCTCAAAAATTTCCAAATCCTGAAAAATAATTTTTAATAAAAGGGTGAGCAAACCACGGCTCAGTGAGATAATTCATCCATGAATGCTTAAAATTAGTATACAACAGCTCATCGTACATTTAATAGCATTTCTGTAACATCTCATACTGCAATGATGTTAATAGCATTTCTCAAAATTTATGCCACTCAAGCATATAAAATTTGTATGCAACAACTCATCTTACATGTAACAACATCTATACTTAACATTAGTATACAACAACTCATCTTACATGTAACAGCATCTTTGTAACATCTCATACTACAATGATGTTAATAGCACTTCTCAAAAGTTATGCTACTCAAGCATATAAAATTTGCACGTACCTGTGCCTCTGTTGCCTACTGCAACCTGCAAAAACAATCATAGCATACCTGTCTGCTCATACAGGATATACTATCTACGACCACAGCACACACCGCTCATCATGTGTGTATGCTACCCCACTGGCCTCTTGCCCTCAAAAATGGAGTAGCATATTAGTGCACTAACTGCAGGGCTTTCTCAACCCGGTCGTCTCATCTCAACATCTTAACATTTCAATCTCAGTTACAAGTATAAGCAACTTCACATAAACATGTCAAAAAATAGATTTATACATGTTTGTTTCTCATCTCAACATCTTAAGCTCAATCACAAGTATAAGTATTCAACTTCACATAAACAGATTACTGAATAACTTGATACATGTTTGTACATGCATTAATAATCATATCGCTCAATATATGGATGCTAATATCATGCACGTACACTAATTAATCTCAATAATATTGCAATATCCAATTATGAATATGAGTTATCATTCATCTTATGTTCCACCACCATTAACAATCTTAATCAAACTACTCAACATAAATCTTTAAACCAAATATTCAGTTTGATGAAATTCAGGGGCTATATTGCAAATATAAAAATATGAGAATTATGATGACATCATAAAAATATTAATAAAAAGTCCCTGAAGTGTTCCACTTCTCATAGAAATTGCATGGGTTCAAACAAAACTCAATTTGGAATCCATTCGAGCTATTTTTAGTGAGTAGGGGTAAAATCGTCATTTTACACGTGAATAAAATAATACCCAAAATTAAAACATTCATTTTACCTCAAACATACTCTTATGTAAATTTTGTTGATATGAATCCAATGGTTCAATTCGTAACTCAATTGGAATTCTATACGCTTCGTTTGAGCTAGTCAAAGTTTGAAAACAAACTACACAAAAGGGTTAAAGTCTCCCAATTTTTGAAACCCATGTTATCATGCTCATATGGGTACAAAATTATAAACATAAGTTTATAGTATTTTTATAAGATTTTTAAAAATATTTTCAACACCTAATGAGGGCCCCACATGGCCAATTGCACTAGGGTACACGTGGCCTAAGGTGCACGCTGCCACACTCAATCACTCACCCTTCTTCTTCCCCGCGCAAAGCCAAAATTCTGCTGCTGTCTGGAATTTTTCCCATATTTAATCAGAACTTTGAAAATTCATAACTAATTCATTTCTCAACCTTTTTCAATGATTCAAAAGCCCATTTTGCTTAGTTTTTCATGTAGAATCTTATAAAAATATCAGAAAAATAAAACAAGTTACGAAGTCATACAGATTTTCATATCTGTGTTTCGGGCTGTCCCATTTATTTCTAACAACCTACAAGGTGTTAAAGGCTAAGATTTATACAGAAGGCTCTCTATAGTATCATAAAACTATGGTAAAAATTTCGTGAAGTTTCATTTACTGTGCATAGAGAACCAATCAAACAAAGTATGAGGGAAGCCATTGATGCTTCTTTGAAGCTCCAAAAATTATCCAAACATCAACCAATCCTCATGAAACTTTTAGAACCTATCCTATATCATTCATAGATGAAAAATCTCACCTTAGGTTTGTAGAAAATTGTTTTGAAACTTCCTTGGTTTGAGCTCCCTTCTTTCTCCTTCTTTCTTTCTCTCTATTTCTCTCTTGTTTTTACACTCTTTTAGCAGCCCAAAATAGCACGAAAATGAGCTGCAAATTAGCCCTTTTATACCCTCTCAAGTCAAAGGAAGTCTCCCCTCATTAATTTATGAAGATTCTTCTCTATCCCTTTGTCCCCAAGCAACCCCTTCCTTTCTCTCCAAGCAAACAAACGTGGCTGATTTGTTTTGCTTTGTTTTGTTTTGTTTTGTTTTGTTTTGTTTTTCTTTTTCAGCCATGCATAGAGTTTTGCTACATACCCCCTCCCCATGTAAGCAATGACCTCATCTTAAGGATTAATTACATCATTAATCCTATTAATATAATAAGTTAGTAATTTTTGTTATATATAAATCCTAAAGCTTTGGTGATTAATAATAATTATAATTATGACAACAACAATAATAATAATAATCACACTAATCAATTGATTATTATGGGGCAAATATTTGGGTATCACACCTGGGCCCAGGCGGCTAGCCACCCAGGCTTGGGTGGTCACCCGAGCCCACTTCTAATTTTTTGCCTATTTTGTCTCCCTTCCCTTCTAGAAGTGTTTCAGGGGGCAAATTAACTCCGATTTTGATGAAACAAAAGCCAAAACGACCGTGTTTCGATGAGGAATATGTTTTTGAACATTTTAGGGTGAAAACCACTAACCATGGGGGCATGGTTAGGTTTGAACAAGGCGGTTAACCACTATGCTCTACCTTTGCTAAGCATAGGCATGCACATAGGGTCAAACCAAACACTTTCCATATCAAAATTGAACTTCATAAAACACTTTTGGAGGTAAAATGATGACTAATGAAAGTCAATTTGAAAAAATTTGGTTGGTAATTGTGAGTTAATTAAAGCTAACCCAAAGAAGGGTCAATTAACCTACTTAAACTACATCGAGCCATTTTAATCCCAAGCCATTGATTTATCAAATTGACACTAGAAATACCTCTTATGCATCCATATGAACTCCAATTGACAATTTGGAGATCATTTCAAGGTCAAATGAAAAGTTTGGGACTTAAAAGACGATTATACCCCTCAAGTCACAAAAGCTCTTATTATCCCTTAAGATCAACTCCAATTTGAACCAAAATTCATACCCATTGTCCTTGTGACCCTAGAAACCTAATGCAAGTGACTAGACTCAAAAACAAAACAAAAACATGCATGAAATGATGAGCCCTAGTAAGGTGGTGCAAAAATGGGGTGTGACAGAAGCCCCTCATTGGCGAACAAGTTACACTTGTGAACCAATGATAAAGAACAACCCATTTTTGACAAAAAGCCTGGAGAAGTCACACACTGTAACCAAACAATGATGGGAGGTTGAAAACCTGAGACTGAAATAAGGAAGTGTACTCAAGCCATGAGTATACTTAAACCACTGGGGTTTGATGATTGACAAAGAAGAGCATATTCAAGCCACTACGAATGAACATACTTTTGAAATGGAGAAATATATTCTAGTCACGAATATATTTAACCGAGTGAGTGAGAATGAAATCTGAGAAGCATACTCAAGTGATGAGTGTACTTTTGAAATGGAGAAATATATTCAGGTCACGAATATATTTAACCAAGTAGTGAAAAGAGACTGAGAAGTATACTCAAGTGATGAGTACACTTTTGAAATGGAGAAATATATTCAGGTCACGAATATATTTAACCAAGTGATTGAAATAAACTGAGAAGTATACTCAAGTGATGAGTACACTTTTGAAATGGAGAAATATATTCAGTTCACGAATATATTTAACCAAGTAAGTGACAAGTATATTCAAGTGATGAACATACCATTGAAATGGAGAAATATATCCAAGCGATGGATATATTTAACCAAGTGATTGACGAATGATCTGAGAGGTATACTCAAGTGATGAGCATACCTTCGAAATGGAGAAATATATTCTAGTCACGAATATATTTAACCAAGTAAGTGACAAGTATGTTCAAGTGATGAACATACCATTGAAATGGAGAAATATATCCAAGTGATGGATATACTTAACCAAGTAAGTGACAAGTGTGTTCAAGTGATGAACACACCATTGAAATGGAGAAATATATCCAAGTGATGGATATATTTAACCAAGTAAGATAGGAATAATCTGAGAAGTGTACTCAAGTGATGAGTACACCATTGAAATGGAGAAATATATTCTAGTCACGAATATATTTAACCAAGTAAGTGACAAGTATGTTTAAGTGATAAACATACCATTGAAATGGAGAAATATATCCAAGCGATGGATATACTTAACCAAGTAAGTGACAAATGTGTTCAAGTGATGAACACACCATTGAAATGGAGAAATATATCCAAGTGATGGATATATTTAACCAAGTAAGATAGGAATAATCTGAGAAGTTTACTCAAGTGATGAGTACACCATTGAAATGGAGAAATATATTCTAGTCACGAATATATTTAACCAAGTAAGTGACAAGTATGTTTAAGTGATAAACATACCATTGAAATGGAGAAATATATCCAAGCGATGGATATACTTAACCAAGTAAGTGACAAGTGTGTTCAAGTGATGAACACACCATTGAAATGGAGAAATATATCCAAGTGATGGATATATTTAACCAAGTAAGATAGGAATAATCTGAGAAGTGTACTCAAGTGATGAGTGCACCATTGAAATGGAGAAATATATTCTAGTCACGAATATATTTAACCAAGTAAGTGACAAGTATGTTTAAGTGATAAACATACCATTGAAATGGAGAAATATATCCAAGCGATGGATATACTTAACCAAGTAAGTGACAAGTGTGTTCAAGTGATGAACACACCATTGAAATGGAGAAATATATCCAAGTGATGGATATATTTAACCAAGTAAGATAGGAATAATGAGGATTGGGAACTGAGAAGCATATTCAAAGGGTGAATACACTTTTGAAATGGAAGAATATATTCAAGTGATGAATATATTCAACCAAGTATGATAGAGAATGAGAATTTGAAACTGAGAAGCATATTCAAAGGGTGAATACACTTTTGAAATGGAAGAACATATTCAAGTGATGAATATATTCAACCAAGTATGATAGAGAATGAGGATTTGAAACTGAGAAGCATATTCAAAGGGTGAATACACTTTTGAAATGGAAGAACATATTCAAGTGATGAACATATTCAACCAAGTGGGATGGAAAATCAAGATTTGAAATGAGGATATATGATTAATTTATCAAGATAGAACAAGCATGGTGCAAGAGGAAAGTGACTTGGCACATTGTCACTTGAGTTGGCATGGCACAGGGGAAATATATTCAACCCTTTCGAACATAAAATCAATTCAAAGAATTGATTTCAAGGTGAAATTTGATTGATTTTAAGCTCAAAAAGTGTTGAATATCTCATTTGGAAGAAGGTTTGATCACGCGTTAAGGCGGGACAAAGCGAGAGAGAAAGCCAAAACAAAGTGGCTTGGGTGACCACCAGGCCCCGGGAGGCTAGCCGCCCAGGCCCTGGTGGCTAGCCGCCCAGGGCTTGGGTGGTCACCCGAGCCTATTTGCCGAAAAATCTGGTTTTTTAAAGTGCACAAGGGCACTATTCATACCCCCCATTCAAAGAACCCGAAAATTGGAGTTTTTCTCTCTAGAAAGCTTACCCCATTTTGCAAAATCAATCCAATACCCAAGAGCAATCAAATCCACACTTCAAGAGGGATTCATACACATGAAATAGCATCATTAACACCCAATTTCACATCAAAAACAAGAAATTTGCAGCACTTTGCAAATCAAAAACCCATTAAACCCATTTTTGCTCAACACAAGCTAGTTCATCCACCATGGATTCAAATGAAGACTCCACTTCAAAGTATCCATTCCTTGACTCAAAGAATAGATACAAGGCACCAATATATGATGTTCCTCAAGAGAAATTGCTCCTAGAACCAAGGAATCATCTCTCTTTTCTCCACTCCAAGCAAGAGGTAAGCTTACCCATTTTAAACTTTTCTTTGAAATTTTCATTTTTGTTGATTGAAATGCATTCCCATGAACTCTCTATGAGTATTCCTAGCAATGTTTGCAATGCCCATTGATTTTGGCAAGGATTGGATGTGAAAAGAATTCAATTTGAAAACTTGGTGAATAGTGCCCACCAAGTGTTTGATAAAATGCTTGAATGATGAAAATTCATCCAATCTTTGTAAAATTGATGTGCATTGCAAGGCAAAATCATAGGCATTCATTTCTAATTGATTTTAGAAACAAAACCAAGCATTTTCATGAACTTTGAAAAACAAAGTTTGCTATATTTTTGAAAAACCCATGTTTTCATGAACAAGGTTTGCTTATTTTTTCCTTAGAAAACCACTTTGGAAAACAAGGTTTGCTTGCTATTTCCTTTGAAAAATCCATGTTTCCATGGTCTTGGAATGCATGGTTTACCAATGATCATGAGTTTGAAGAATAAAACCATTGTTTTCATAAACTTTCAAAGCAAGGTTTACTTGTTCATGAACTGAAAGACTTAGTTTTTGGAAAGCCAATTATCAATGCTTGCATATGATTTTTACACTAACTAGGTGAATCATTCTTCTTGATTAGCCCAACTTCCAAGACCTACGCACAAGGTCTTCGATAAAGAATCTTATTGGGTGGTGGAGGCGTATGGAACACACCCAACCTTCCGCAAGAGAATCTATTAAGAAAGCAGGTTTTGGTTGGTTTCTTGACTCCTTATGGAATGAACAGTGGGATAGGCAAGCCCTTCTTGCCTTAGCTGAGCTATGGTGGGATACCACCAACACCTTCCACTTCAGTTTTGGGGAGATGACCATGACTCCCAAGGATTTCTCGATTATCACGGGTTTAAGCCTTAAAGGAAAGAGGTTGGAATTCTATGGGGATGCCAACACAAATAGTGCTTATCTCCTCACTATGTTAGGGATGGACATTGAGGCGGGTTCCCGCGGTGTTAGGAGGACATGGCTTTTTGAGAACTTTGCCAACCAAGTAGAAGGTGTGGGAGTGGCTCCCGAGTGCATTACTAGGGCTTTCATGATCTATATACTCTCCTGCACTCTCTTTGTTGGTGCTAATGATATGGCACAACTGGGCTGCCTCGCTTCCATGGTAGATGTGAACAAAATGGGGAGGTATAACTGGGGAGGGGCAGCACTAGCTACTATGTATATATCCATGTCTGACATGTCTCGAGGTGTTTCCAAGCATTTTGGTGGGCTCCCATTTGTTTGGGAGGTAAGTAAAAATGTTTAACTTTTAAATTCCTCTCAAACTTGACTTAATTTTAATGCTTTTCTTGAATCTTGACAGATATGGTATTATGAATACCTGGGACTGTGCCGCCCCGCCCTGGATAATGAGATACAAGAATGGCCAATACTTGGGAACTATGCTCCCACCAAGATAGCTATGCGTGCCCCCAATAGGCATGACTACGCCCATGCAAGGGCTTACTTGGTGAGCCTAAATGCTGACATGGTAATTCACCTTCCTCATTCTTTTCTTTCATTCATTTTTTATTATCTTGCTCATCATTTTTTTTTCAAATTCAACAGGTGGAGTGGAGTCCATGGGGACTGTGGGAGGCTAGGTTGCCTAGGAGGTGTGTGTCCTGTTTGGAATTGACTGGGAAGAGGGTACTCTTTGAGGGTCCCTCAGGGCGATACTGGTATTTAGGGGAGCGCGTCCTTAAGCAGGTGAAAGGACGAGTGGATGCCGCTCTTACCCCTGTCTTGCCTCCCATGAACATGAGGCACACTGACTCTCTGGATGGGGATGAGCTGATGGAAGCTCTGATTGGATGGGATGCTGAGGAGTTCACCTCACCCAATACCGACTACATGACTTTCTGCAACCAATTCCTGATGTGCCCTAGAGTCATTGGCTTCCCACCTCAAGGGGTGAGTTTCCATTCCATTCTTTTCAATTAATGACTTATGCAAGCACTCCTCTTATACAAATTATCTATTGCAGGGCCGGCGAGCTCGTGGACATAGTTCCACAATAGCGTCCTCCACAGGCATGACTCATGGGGATGAGGATTATGAGATGGGGGGAATGGCACAGCCACCTCTCCCAGTACTCGACTGGCAAGTGAATCTATGTAATGGGTTGGAGTTCATGAAGGCTAATATTACTTACCCTGCTTTTGACGAGGTCCCCAGGATTGACCCTAGCTATGAACATGTAAGCTCTAAGCCTTTTGCTTTCCTGAAAACCTCTTTCATCATTTATTAACCATGTTCATCTTTTAGGTTCCTCGAGAGTACGCACAGGAGTGCCTTGAACTCAGCGAGGGATTAAGGTGGGACCTTGTTAGGATGAGTTTGGCGAACTCTGTGCTAGAAGGACGACTGAATCCTACTGTAAGACATTCCCTTTTGTTCATTCCAATCATAGGAGTTAAAGGCATAACCCTTCTTTATTAATTGATTTCTTTGCAACAGGTCTCCACACTGCGTCCACCACAACCAATGCCACCCCAAAGGAATCCTCATACTGGTCGTGGTAGAGGCGAGTCAAGTAGAAAGAGAAGAACCATGGGAGATTATTAGATTAGCTTACCCTCTTGCTTTGTAATTGAATGAAACATCTTTCTTTATGCTTTGCAACCTTTCTTTGAATATTTGCTTTGGTACTTTGTATGAGACTTTTGGAGTTCCATGGTGGTGATTTACTCATGTTTTTGTGCAAAAACAAGCTTAAAATAAGCTTCCCAAGGTCACATAACCATATAGGGGTCAAATTAGGTCAAAAATAGGCAAAACTGGGCAAAATAGGAAAACGGCCTCGGGTGACCACCCGGGGCTGGGCGGCTAGCCGCGCAAGCCCAGGTGGCTAGCCGCCCAGGCCTGGGTGGTCACCCGAGCCCGAAGCGGAAATCTCACTTTGAATAGGAAACTTCCTATTCTGACGGGTTTTTTCCTATTTAAACTTGGATTTGTGACCTTTTCCCAATAAAAACACATCCAAGAGGTTCCTAAACCTACTTGTATTCATTCATTAAAAATTATGGAGGCTCTAGACAAATTTTTAGGAGGGTTTTTGAGAGTTATGAGTGCTGAAGCAAAATCTGAGTTCAAGTGCTTTGGCTTGGATCCATTGCTTTCCTTGAGGCATGTGAGACTTGAAACGAGCCTCTTGACTGCTGCTACATATTTTTGGGATCCCCAAATTCATGTGTTCCGCTTCAACTATGAAGAACTGTGCCCGACCATGGAGGAATTCTGCGCGTTGTATGGAGTTTCACCGGTAGGTCCTTTCATATTCCCTACTCCTCGCCCAAGCTTTCTTACTTCTTTTTCCAACCTCCATGGGATTCACCCACAATATGCCTCTACATTTGTAAAGGACCATATGGTAGACTTGATGAAATTGGCAACCTCTTTTTTGGCCTATGATAGTAAAGGTATTCTGAATTTTACCTTTCCCATTAAGCATGCACTTGCCTTTTGCCTCATTGGTCGTTTCTTTATTTCAACTGGTACTCCACATGTTCCCATACAAATCTGTGAGTTGATTCCTCTCCTTGCCAAGGGTCATAACCTGATTCCCATGGTGCTGTTGGGAATCGAACAAGGGGGAAAAATACAAAGGCGGAATATAAAAATTTTTCCTACGATTCCCAATCCCATGAATCTAACTATGCATAACACAAAATCAAACCCTAACTACGAAGAGGGTTAGAACACTTACAGGATTTTTGTCTTCTCCGTTTTGCTCCAAGCTTCTACTCCGGACAGCGGTGAATGAGCAGCCCAAGTGTGCTGCCTCCAACGGTATCCACACCTAGCTAGAGTTTCAAGCCTTTTCTTTCTTCTTCCTTGTTGTTGCTAGAGGTGGAGAAGAGAGAGAGAGAGAAGAGAGCCTCCAAAGGGCTGGACGGCTAGGGTTTATTGTGCAAGCCTATTATGCCATGTCACACATAAGTGTGACTTATATAGGCAGCCCACTAAAGGGGGCTGGCCATGGGGAAGAAACCCTAATAGGGTTATGTGTAATTACACTTAATTGCACATTAACCCCTATTATTTGTATCAAATACAAATAGGCCTATAAAGAACTATTCTTTATTCACTAAAACCCTTTCTCTCATAAACCTTAAAGCCCTTCTTGCATGATCAGTGTGTGACCCATTGGGTTCACATCATTAAGTAGTAGGAATAGCACGAAGTGTGCACAATGGAACTCTTTCCATTTAGGGTCTAATTGGAACTCCTTCCAATTTCCTAATTGATTATAACTCACTTATATCAATTAGGGCTTCTACTAACCATGAGTAACACCTAGCATATGGCTCATGGTGTGGTCCTTAATGAGGCGAATAGTCATTTACAAAGAACCCTTCTGTTATAGTTTATAGGTTACAATTGCATCCTTCCTTCAACACTATGTCTCCAATTGAACTAATAGGACATGGAAGTCTGTCAAGTCCCTAGTTCAATTACTTTATACTCATTCATAGATATCAACTCATTGATGAACTCATGAAACTCTTTTCATATTCATCCTACCATGGCCATGGATTTAATGAGTTATATTATGAATGCTATATGAGACATTCTCTCTCTTTTCCTGAGAGTGATGGATCCCTTGTTGATCACTCACATGCCTTCACACACATAGCAGTAGGGCCAATGAACACCTTTGCAAACCCCTGAATAGGATTTGCACTTAGTGTTATCAAACTTCTAAAGCTACATGCATAAGACAACTATGGTGTCTCAGGTCTAAGGATTACTTGTACCACTATAACAATGAGAAACTGATTGACAGGCAGGATAAAACTCCATTCAGTTTATCTCATATCTTTGGTCACATTCAGTGTACCTATTCTCGTAATAGGCACCCACTTGTTGGTTGTAGTGTCTCCACACAAATAGCTTGAGACTAGCTATCCTCCTATAGAGTCAACCTAACAAGTGCTAGTCCTATGGTTCATTACTGTCCATCATAGTGAACCTTCAACTAGGAATGCTTTAGGAGTTTAGTACAGAGATATATCTATAGTCTCAAAATTACAACTCTTTGTAATTCCATATTCTCAACTCTAACTCCATGGACATATTATGTAAATATAAATGATGCATATAAACATAATAGAATAAGCCCTTTTATTAAATCAATAATAAATGTGACATACATAAATGAAATCAAATGATTGTTCCTAATCCCTAAACAATCATCTCTATGATTGGCTCTAAGGCATAATCCTAACAGGTGCTAGCTGAAACCCTGAATGGTTTGGATAAAACTCATGAGGGCCCAAAGGTTCCTTTAGGAGGTAGCCTCATCTTGCTGCAAATGTGGTTGCTTGAAAGGCTGAATTTCTTATCACCCATTGTCATTACACCATACAAGCCCCAGCATTACTGCCTTCGCCGCATTGAACTGCCTGGGCAATTTTCATTGAGAGATTGGCTAGGTTACTTCCAAACTCTTTCATGGAGGAATATCAATTGGTTTGTCTTCATATGGGGCTGCAGTGAACAGGTGCTTCTGCGGACTTCTGGATGTGCTATGGTGAGACTCATAGGACTGAGGTCTACTTCCTTCTATTGGCCTTCAAGGGTTCTTCGTCAGATGGGTGCCATGCAAACCATACCTACTTCCTTGAAAGGTAACTATCCTGTGGTGCCTGCGGGTCTTTCTGTAGTGACTTGGGCGAAGGATCGATGGCCTAGCAAGCTAACACTGACTCAAATGACGAATACTAATGGTCCATATATGATGAGCCCCGAGTATAAGGAATGGTTGAAAAGCAATTTGGGTGAGCGAGAGACTACTCGAAGAGAAAGGATTTTTGGACTTATCAAGAATAACGAACTTGGACCTTGCAGAGAAGATATTATGGATGCAGTGATAGCAGCTTATGAACACGACTTGAGGAAGAAAAGAAGACACGAAAGAGAGAAGAAGAAAGTTGAAAAAAGAGCTGCAAAGAAGCCCAAGAAGAATTAAAGACTCAATAGAATAGGATATTTATGGCACTTTTATAGTTCTTTTACTTAATACCAATGAATTGCTATGTCAATCAATTTTAGTTTTGAATAAATTGCCAATAATAAATCAAATTTGGGATTTTGTTGTTTGATTTAGACCGCACCCAAGGTAACTTTATGGGTTGCCTACGTATCTCCATTATTTTTCTTCTTTGCTTTTTTTTGTTTTTGTTTTTTTTTTTTTTTCCTTTTTTTTTTTAATGGAGAATCAGGTCTTACGTAGTTCTCATGCCTTAACTTTTGCCTAGGCCGCCCTTATGGGTTTTCAACCTAGCAGGCCTCAAACATGATATTTTTTCAATTGATCCAAATTAGTTGGACGAGCGAACTCAATTCCATCTAAATCCATGAGGCGAACAGCCCCTGCTGGCAATATCTCTTTGATAATGTATGGTCCACCCCAACTTGGCTTGAATTTTCCCCGCGGATCAAACACTGGAGCTCTGATTTCTTTCAGTACTACATCCCCTTTCTTTAGACCTCGGTCTTTGACATGCTTGTTGAATGCTCTGGCAACTCTCCGTTGATACCCCTGAACATGATACAGCGCCCTTAGATGCCTTTCATCCAGTAAAGCTAACTCATCATAGCGGCTCTTAACCCAGTCCACTTCTGTTATCTGACTCTCCACGGCAACCCTTAGTAAAGGAACCTCTAATTCAACTGGCAACACGGCCTCCATTCCATAAACTAGAGAGTAAGGGGTAACCCCTGTTGACGACCTTATTGATGTTTTGTAACCCCATAGAGCCAATGGTAACTTCTCATGCCAGTCTGTGTGTGAGTCCGCAGTCTTTTGTAGTATCTTCTTGATATTCTTGTTAGCTGCTTCCACTGCTCCATTAGTCTGAGGACGGTATGGTGACGACAGATGGTGAACTATGCTGTACTTTTGCAAGAGCTCATGGGTTTCTTTCTGAAAGTGCTGGCCATTGTCTGAGATAACTTCATGCGGTACCCCATATCGATAGATGATGCTGTGCTATATGAACTGTGCTACCTTCTTGGAATTCAAGGTCTTGAAGGACGCTGCTTCCACCCACTTAGTGAAATAATCAATGGCAACTAGGATGTATTCATGCCCATTTGATGCTTTTGGCTTGATCTGTCCGATGATATCTATCCCCCATACTGCGAATGGCCATGGTGACGACATACTTGTTAAAGGCATAGAAGGCAAATATTGTCCATTGGTGAACAGTTGGCATTTGTGGCACTTCTTGATATGTGCGTGCCAATCTCTTTCCATGGTAGACCAATAATAGCCTAACCTCATGATTTTCTTAGCCAACATATAGCCATTCATATGCGGAGCCCCTGTCCCTTCATGGATTTCTTTAATCAGATGCTCGGCTTCCTCCTCGATGACACACAGCAGGTGGATCCCATCGTATGATCTCTGATATAGCTTTCCTCCACAAAGTACATAGTGACTCGCCAACCGCCTTAGGGTTTTTCTGTCGATACGAGATGCTCCTTCTGGGTACTCCCTTTCTTCAATGAACTTCATTATGTCATGGAACCACGGGTGGCCATCATTTACTTCTCCTCCTCAGATTGCACAACAGTACACAGGCTTGTCTCGGCATTCTATCACCAACGGCTTCACATTTCCTCCTTCAGGTATTTCCACCATGGATGCTAGGGTCGCCAGGGCATCGACGAACTGGTTCTTATTTCTTGATAAGTAGTTGAACTCTATTTCTGAGAACTCCTTGGTTAGAGCTTCCAGGTAGGCATGGTAAGGCAGCAACTTCTCATCTCGAGTTTTCCATTCCCCTTTTATCTGACAAATGATTAGCGCTGAGTCCCCGAACACTTCCAATTCTTTGATCCCCAATTTAAGTGCCGCTTCCAATGCTAGGATGCAGGCCTCATACTCAGCAATGTTGTTGGTAGCTTCAAACCCCACCTTGACCCCCAACGGTGTAAATGCCTCTTCAGGTGAGACCAGCAGGACTCCTATCCCATAACCTTTCTTATTGGCTGCCCCATCGAAGTATACTCTCCAAGTTTTTCTACCAATCTCTAGCACGTCCTCGTCTGGGAATTGATCGTTGAACGGAGCGGATGATGACACAGGACAGCTAGCTAGGTAGTCTGCGATGACGCTTCCCTTGATAGACTTCTGATTCACGTACTTGATGTCGAATTCGTTAAGGAGAATTGACCATCGAGCAGTTCTGAATGACAATACCGGCTTTTCTACCAGGTACTTCAACGGGTCCATGCGACTTATCAAGAACACTTCAAATGACATCATGTAGTGCCGGAGCTTTTGCGTCGCCCATACTAGTGCCACACAAGCCTTTTCAATGGCATTGTACTTCACTTCATAGTCCGTCATTTTCTTGCTTAGGTAGTAGATGGCATTCTCCTTTGTAGACCCTTCGAGATATTGAGCTAACATAGCTCCCGTCGCGGTTTCGGTGACCGTTAAGTATAACAAGAGCGGTGCACCTTGCCGTGGGGGAACTAAGATTGGAGGATTGCTCAAGTATCTCTTAATGGTCTCAAAGGCCTCTTGGCATTCTTCATTCCATACTTTTGGCACACCTTTCTTAAGCAATTTGAAGATTGGTTCGCAAACCATGGTCAAGTTAGCGATGAATCGGCTTATGTACTGAACCCTTCCCAGAAAACCCCGGATCTGCTTCTCAGTGCTAGGCGGCTCCATCTCCATAATAGCTTTTATCTTCCCTGGGTGCACTTTGATTCCCCTCTGAGTGATCATGAACCCTAATAGCTTGCCTGCAGTGACACCAAAAGCGTACTTCTGCGGGTTTAAGCGGAGATTGTACTTCTTTGCTCGCTCTAGGAACTTCTCTAGCGCCTTGAAATGCCCTTCCCTATCCACGGACTTCACGATCATATCATCGACATAAACCTCGACTTCCTTATGGATCATGTCATGCAATAAGGTCGTAGCTGCTCTTTGGTAAGTAGCCCCAGCATTTCTTAAGCCAAAAGGCATTACCTTGTAATAGTACGTTCCCCATTGTGTGATAAAGGCTGTTTTCTCCATGTCTTGAGGTGCCATCTTTATCTGGTTATACCCGGAGAATCCGTCCATGAAGGAGAGGAGTGCATGCCCCACTGTGCTATCTACCAACACGTCGATATGGGGTAAAGGAAAGTCATCCTTAGGGCTCGCGGCGTTGAGATCTCGGAAGTCGACACACATCCTCACTTTCCCATCTTTTTTAGGCACAGGCACTATATTCGACAACCATTTGGGGTACTCCACAACTTGGAGGAAACCTGCGTCTAGTTGTTTAATTACCTCTTCTTTTACTTTTAGAGCCCATTCTGGTTTTAATCTTCTGAGTTTCTGCTTTACCGGCTTCTTTAGGGAATTAGTGGGGATATAGTGTTGTACAATATCGGGGTCAATGCCAGGCATGTCTTCATAAGACCATGCAAAAGCCATAATGTTGGCTTTCAAGAGAGAGATCATCTTTTCTTTTTCAACGAGGGAGAGGGTTTTCCCAATTTTAACTATTCTTGGCAATTCATTCGTCCCTAAGTTGATTGATTCCAGTTCATCCATATTAGGTTCGGTGACGCCCCTTTTCCTTTGCTCAACGAGCTCCGGGGGGACATCGTTCCTAGGATCTATATCCATGCCATAAATATCCATAGAGGAGAGAAAAGAGACACTGCATATATAGAGAAAGAAAACACACTTTATTGACTAGGAATAGTAGGAATGACACACAAAAGAAGAAAGAAAACAAACAAATCTGTATCAATACCATGACTCCACAAAGAGAGTTGAGTAGATACATCTTATTGAATTAGGGAAATATTACTAAACTAAGACACCTACAAGCTGCTATCAGGTAGGCCAAGATCTTCTTCTTCATGGAGCTCCGCAATGACACCACATTCAAGGTACCAATTCAGGAGTGGCACGGTAGCATGGCTAATGGACGAACCCTGGAGTCCTTCAATTGTCGAGTCTTCCACGGTGAGGATCATATCTTGGAACATTTCAGTCATAGCCCCTGCATCAAGATTCTCTGCCCAGTCCTCCTCTTTCTTTTCCCAGAACTCATCACTGATGGCTTCATCATCCACCATTTCAGCTGTGATTGGATACCATTCGATGAAGAAAATTTCAAAACCCGGAACTCGGATCTTGGTAGCTTGGTCAAAGGTGGGTTCTGGAAACCCGCAATATAGAAAATCATCCCCTTCTTTGACGAAGTAACCATTCAAAGTAGGTCGGTATGGCGAGATTCTCAGGTCTGGCACCCTTCCCTCAGCTTTGGCTCTTACTTTCTCTTTATTCCTCTTCAACATTTCTACATGATCATTTCTGGAGGGCTCATATCCTAGCCCGAAGGTGTATGAGGTGACATGGCTCTGAATAGACTTAGGGATCCCTTGTTGGCGACGCCCTAGCCCCATGCCTGGAAAGAAGCTCATTCTTCTCATGATCTCACCAACGTGCAAGTTGCCATAGGGGCAAAAGTCCAAGGGTATTAACTCACCCTTCTTGAGCTCTTTCTCAATGCATTGGACATAGTCAAACCCAGATAGTGGTACTGCTGCTGATTCAGGTTGTATCTCACATATAGGCACGCCTGCGAGTTTCAGTTCATAGTCTCCTTGAAGTGTTACTATAGCTCCTTCATAAGGAAACTTTACCTTTTGATGGAGTGAAGATGGCACAGCCCCAGCAGGATGGATCCAAGGTCGGCCCAACAGCAAGTTGAAACATGACAGCACATCCAACACTTGGAATTCCACCCTAAATTCAGTGGGTCCCATGATAAGAGGCAAAGTAACTACCCCTATTACTTCACGGCGGGTGTTGTCATAAGCTCTTACAGTCTGCCCAGATGGCGTGAAATCGGTGGGTCCCAAACCCAAGACAGTGGCAGTTCTGAGAGGGCATACATTCAGTGCAGACCCATTGTCGATAAGGACGGTAGGTACCCTCTTCCCCATAGTGTCAACGGTCACATAGAGAGCTTGAGAATGGCTTGGCCCGCTTTTAGGTAGGTCCACATCGGTGAACACGATGGTTGAGTTCTTGGGAATTGGATTCACCAAATGTACCAATCCCTCGGGAGATGTGTCAACAGGCACTTATATCTGATTCAGTAGTTTCAACACGGTCTGTCTGTGCTTATGTGAGGCCATGAGTAAGCCCCAAATAGTGATGTTGGCATTGGTCTTCTTCAGCTGCCTCAACACTTCATCCTCTTCTTCTTGCAAGCTAGGACTCCTCTGCCCTTCCAAATCTTCCAATGGATTCTCAGATTCTAGGTGGGGAGGCTTGAAATGACGACCCCCTCTGGTTATATGGTCTAACTCATCATCACTAGCCCATATGTCATGGACTTCCTCGGAGTCATTCATTAAGTCATCCCACTCTATCATGTCAATGCTCTCCATTTCTGTCGGCAAGTCATCCCAACCTGTAGGGACTATCGGCTCATCCGATATCGGACTTGGGCTTGAGTACAGCACATAGTAGTCAAATTTCCCCGACGATTCACCTAATAGGCCAACCTGAGGATCCCCTGCTTCATATCTTTCTTTCAACTCTTGTTGGATAGATTTCTTTGGCAACAACAAAACCTTTTGGTCAATGAGGTCTTGAATGATCTTCTTTAGTATAGAACAAGCCTCGGTGTCATGGCCAGGTGCACGATGGTATTGGCAATATTGGTGAGGGGTTGAGGGCCTTGGCTTTGGTGGAAGTGGCATGATAAGGCTGTTATTGCGGCAAATGGTGAAGAGACGGGTTAAGGTCATGGGGAGTGGAATGTATTGTCTTATGGGACGGCGAGGGCGAGAGGATTCAACCCCAATGGCATTTATGGTGTTAGGTGGGGGTGTGTTGTTATGAGATGGGAGAAGATTACGGGTGACATTTGGACGGGTTGGTGGTGAGATGACTTGTTTGTCTATGAGGTCTTGGACTTGGTGGCGAAGGCGAACACAACGATTGGTGGCATGGCCTTTGGATTGGTGGTATTTGCAGTACTCATTCTCATTGTAGTTCCTGGGTAAGGGATTTGGTGGGGGTCTTGGGTCGAGTGGCTTCAATAGGTCACGGCTTATGAGCTTTTCAAGGACTCTTTCGAGTGGCATGAATAGGTCAGTGAATTGGTGAGGTGGGTTGACATCATTGAGAGAGAAGGGTTGGATGGGTTGAGTTGTGGTGTTGACCTCGGCATTGTTCTTTCCAGTAAAATTTGTCTTGCGACTCCTCACTTCCTCAGTTTTGATTGTCCCATCATTGATAGCATCTTCAACCTGCGTACCAGCCCCAATGAGAGCTTTGAAATTTGGGAAATAATGGGCAAATAAGTGCTTATGATACACGGGCAGCAAGTTCTTAACCACCAGCTGAATTTGGTCCTCCTCATTTGGCCTATCCGTCATTCTCGACGCCTTTTGTCTCCACCTTGTAATGTAAGCGGAGAAGGTTTCATGAGCCCCTTGCTTGGTAGTTTCCAGGTCCCTTCGAGTGACATCCACCTCTGTGTTGTACTTGTAGTGCTCCGAAAACTCATTGCATATGTCTTCCCAAGTCCGAGTTCTATTCTCATCCAAGGACAAGAACCATTTCAAAGCGAAAGTGGCCAAGGTTTCATGGAACATTTGAGCTAAAAGCTCGTCAGTAGCCCCTCGAGGGTGCATGGCTCGCACATACATCTTCAAGTGAGTTTTAGGGCAACCTGTCCCATCGAACTTTTCTAACTCCGGCATTTTAAATTGTAATGGAATACGAGCCGTTGGAAACAGAGATAGAGTCCGCACATCGACCATGTCATCAGCTCTACGAATCCCTTTTATAGTTCTCTCCAAAGCTTCTACCTTGCTAGCTAACACGGAATCACTGCTAGAACCTTTCCCTTTGGTTTCCCCTTCTAGGTTGGTGACCACAGGTTTCGAGCTACTTTCCCCCCTTGTCTTGGTGTTCTCATTAGATTGAGGTCCCTCTTCGGTGCCAGCCCCATGAGGTATACCCGAGGAATGGGCCTTAGAGCCATTTTGTTCAAGATCCGCCATCTTCTGTTGGTTCTCTTAAGCCATTTTCAAAGCGGTATCGGATGTCTCGGCGGTATGATCAAGCTTGGTTATGATGGCTTTCAGGCAAGCCTCAAGGTCAAAATGTCCCTCACTAGTTCTTTCATCGGCCATGTCTGTCTGATGGGTAGACTCAACACTCACTAGACGCCCTTGCGGATTGCGGATCCAAGCCAGCACGTCTATGGATAAAAAAGTTTTAACCTTTAGCCTGAGGACTTGTCCTAAACCTCCATATTTTCCTTAATGAACTCGGTCTCTATACCATGTTCAATTAATTCATTTCTTTTATCCAATTACCTTTACAAGGGTCATGGATTAAGGGTATGTTTTAAAGAATAGGGCATAGAGTCCTTCAATTAGGTTTAATTAATCCCCTAGGACTAGCACATCACAAACATAGCTTTACATCCTATTTCCTTAACTTATTCCTCCTAACCCATAGCCTTAACGAAGGCTAGGGTTTAAAGGTGTACGTTAAGGGCATAAGATATAAAGCCTCACACCACAAACACGGCATAGTATCATTACAAACAATTGTGGGTGCATAATGGTGAGACCATAGTGTCCTACAAGTCTGTCTATATGGACTAATGATAAGGGTGTTGGGAATCTTACAAGAGGGAAAAATAGAAGTGCGGAATATAAAAAATTTTCCCTTTGATTCCACAGCCCATGAATCTAACTATGCATATACAAAATCAAACCCTAGCTATGAAGAGGGTTAGAACACTTACAGAATTTTTGTCTTCTCCTTTTTGCTCCAAGCTTTGATTCCGGACAGCGGTGAATGAGCAGCCCAAGTGTGCTGCCTCCAACGGTATCCACACCTAGCTAGAGCTTCAAGTCTTTTCCTTCTTTTCCCTTGTTGTTGCTAGTGAAGGAGAAGAGAGGAGAGAGAGAGAGGGAGGCTGGAAAATCTGGACAGCCCCTTGGGATTTCAACTTGTGATTGTGATGATGTCACACATCATAAAGTGTGACTTATATAGTCCACACTAAGGGGGCCGGCCCTAGGGGGAAACCCTATTAGGGTGTGATGCAATTTCTCTAAATTGCACAATAACCCCTATAATTTATATCAAATATAAATAGGCCTCAAAGAACTATTCTTTATGCATTCATACCCTTTCTCTCATAGACTTTAAAGCTCATCTTACATGATAAGTGTGTGACCCATTGGGTTCACATCATCAAGTAGTAGGAATAGCACGAGGTGTGCACAATGGAACTCTTTCCATTTAGGGTCTAATTGGAACTCCTTCCAATTCCCTAATTGATTATAACTCACTTATATCAATTAGGGCTTCTACTAACCATGAATAACACCTAGCATATGGTTCATGGTGTCGTCCTTAATGAAGTGAATATGTATCTATCAAAGAACCCTTCTGTTATAGTTTATAGGTTACAATTGCATCCTTCCATTTACACAATGTCTCCAATTGAACTAATAGGACATGGAAGTCTGTCAAGTCCCTAGTTCAATTACTTTATACTCATTCATAAATATCAACTCAATGATGAACTTATGGAAACTCCTTTCCATATTCACACTGCCATGGCCATGGACTGAATGAGTTATATTATGAATGCTATATGAGACATTCTCTCTCTTTTTCCTGAGAGTAATGGATTCCTTGTTGATCACTCACATGCCTTCATACACATAGCAATAGGGCCAATGAACACCTTTACAGACCCATGAATAGAATCTGCACTTAGTGTTATCAAACTTCTAAAGCTACATGCATAAGGTAACTATGGTGTCTCAGGTCTAAGGATTACTTGTACCACTATAACATTGAGAAACTGATTGACAGGCAGGTTAAAACTCCATTCAGTTTATCTCAAATCTTTGGTCACATTCAGTGTACCTATTCTATTAACAGGCACCCACCTGTTGGTTGTAGTGTCTCCACACAAATAGCTTGAGACCAGCTATCCTCCTATAGAGTCAACCTAACAAGTGCTAGTCCTATGGTTCATTACTGTCCATCATAGTGAACCTTCAACTAGGAATGATTTAGGAGTTTAGTACAGAGATATATTTACAGTCTCATAATTACAACTCTTTGTAATTCAATATTCTCAACTCTAACTCCTTGGACATATTATGTAAATATAAATGATGCATACAAACATAATAGAATAAGCCCTTTTATTAAATCAATAATAAATGTGACATACATAAATGAAATCAAATGATTGTTCCTTTATCCCTAAACAATCATCTCTATGATTGGCTCTAGGGCATAACTCTAACAATCTCCCACTTGCACTATAGCCAATCCACAATGTATCTAATACCCATTTCCTGTCTGTGGTGATCCAACTGCTCTTGGGTCATAGCTTTAGTGAAGGGATCTGCTACATTCTCTGTTGTGTGAATCTTCTGTATGCTAATATCACCTCTTCCAATGATCTCTCTAATCACATGGAATCGACGCTCAATGTGTTTGGACTTTTGATGAGACCGTGGTTCCTTAGCTTGAGCAATAGCCCCGTTGTTGTCACAAAACAATGGCAAGGGCTTCTCAATGGCAGGAACTACTCCCAGTTCAGTAATGAACTTCTTTATCCAAACAGCTTCCTTTGCAGCCTCTGATGCAGCAATGTACTCAGCCTCTGTAGTGGAGTCCGCTGTAACATCCTGTTTACAGCTCCTCCAACTTACAGCTCCACCATTCAAGGTGAAAACATACCCCGATGTTGATTTCCTATCATCATCGTCAGATTGAAAATCTGAATCCGTATAACCAACCATTTCTAAATTTCTTCCTCCATAGACAAGGAAAAGTTCCTTAGTTCTTCTTAAGTACTTAAGGACAGCCTTGACTGCTTCCCAGTGTTTCACACCTGGGTCTGCCTGATATCTGCTTGTAACACTTACACCAAAAGCGATATCTGGTCTTGTACATAACATGGCATACATTAGACTCCCTACTGCAGAAGCATAGGGAATCGTCCTCATGTACGCAATCTCCTCTGGAGTTTTAGGTGCCATGTTTTTAGACAACTTGATTCCATGCCTAACAGGAATTAGACCTCTTTTGGAATCTTCTAAATTGAACCTTTTCAATATTTTGTCTATGTACAATGATTGGGAGAGACCTAGCATCCTTTTAGATCTATCTCTATAGACCTTTATTCCCAGAATATAGGATGCTTCTCCCAAATCTTTCATGGAGAAATTCTGTGAAAGCCACTCTTTCACTTTTGATAACGTTTCTACTTTATTCCCGATAAGTAGAATGTCATCAACATATAGGACCAGGAAGGTAATCGCACTCCCACTAACTTTCTTGTACACACATGGTTCATCCATATTCTGTAGGAAACCAAACGATTTGATTGCCTCATCGAATCGGATGTTCCAGCTTCTAGAAGCTTGTTTGAGTCCATAAATGGACCGCTGTAGCTTGCACACTTTGTGGTCCTCACCACTGGATGTAAAACCCTCAGGTTGCTGCATATAAAGGTCTTCCTCAATGTTTCCATTAAGGAAAGCGGTCTTTACATCCATTTGCCATATCTCATAATCGTAGTGCGCAGCTATAGCTAACAAGATCCTAATGGACTTAAGCATAGCCACTGGCGAGAAGGTTTCCTCATAGTCAATACCATGTCTTTGTCGGTAACCTTTTGCCACTAGCCTAGCCTTGTAGGTCTCTACCTTTCCATCTGAACCTATCTTCCTTTTGAAGATCCATTTGCAGCCAATAGGTACTATACCTTCTGGTGGATCAACTAAAGTCCAGACTTTGTTAGAATACATCGAGTCCATTTCAGATTTCATAGCTTCCAGCCATTTGTTCGAATCAATATCCGAAATCGCCTGTCCATAAGTAGTAGGGTCATCTGGGTGTTCTCTATCACCAAGGAACAATTCCTCTGCATTATGGTTGAGAAATCCATATCTCTCAGGTGCAACAGATACCCTACTCGATCTACGGAGAGGTTGTGGTACATTAGTGGGTTCTGTCTCATCAGCGACAGGGGTGGGATCACTGTCGGTTTGTGTCTCATCAGACAATTCTTTGAGTTCTATTTTCCTGTTATTGCCTCCTTCTTGAATAAACTCTTTTTCAAGAAAGACTGCAAACTTACTAACAAACACCTTTTGTTCATCAGGATAATAGAAATAATATCCTAAACTCTCTTTAGGATATCCCACAAACCTACATTTAATTGATCTTGATTCTAACTTGGTTGCATCATGTGTCTTTACATATGCAGTGCAACCCCATACCTTAATATGTTTAAGGCTTGGTGCTCTCCCTTTCCATATCTCATACGGTGTCTTAGGGACAGATTTGGTTGGGACTCTGTTCAACAAATACGCTGCAGTTTCCAGGGCATGTCCCCAGAAGGACAATGGTAAATCAGTGTAACTCATCATGGACCTAACCATATCCAATAAGGTTCTATTCCTCCTTTCTGACACACCATTAAGCTGTGGTGTTCCAGGAGGTGTCCATTGAGATAGAATGCCCGCTTAAACAAGATGATCTAAAAACTCACCAGTTAAATATTCTCCTCCCCGATCCGATCGAAGAGCTTTAATACTTTTACCAGTCTGTTTCTCTACTTCATATCTGAATTCTTTGAACTTTTCAAATGCTTCAGATTTGTACTTCATTAAGTACACATACCCGTACCTAGAATGATCATCGGTAAAGGTTATAAAGTAAGAGAAACCTCCACGAGCATGTATGCTCATAGGACCACATACATCACTATGTATTAATCCTAATATGTCTGCTGCTCTCTCACCGTGACCGGTGAAAGGTGACTTGGTCATTTTACCTAGTAAACAAGATTCACAAGTTGGAAAGGGCATAGAAACCAATGGACCCAATTGTCCATCCTTACACATCTTGTTAATCCTATTCTCACTGATATGACCTAGTCTCAAGTGCCAGTCATATGCGGAGTTTTCTTCATCTCTTGTTCTCTTGGGTTTGTTTGCATTCAATTTAGAACTATCATGCTCTATGCAATTAACATTTGCAATAAAGTTTAGAAAATAAAGGCCATTCACATAAACTCCAGAAGTAATGAACTCTTCATTTTTAAATAAAGAACATTTATTCTCCTCAAAAACAAACCTAAATCCTTGTTTAGATAATACTGAAATAGAAACAATGTTTCTTATAACTTCTGGAATATAAAGACAGCCTGATAATTCTAAACTACTCCCACTAGGCAAAGTCAAGCAGCAAGTCCCCACGGCTAATGCAGCAACGTTTGCTCCATTTCCCACTCGTAGGGTTACTTCTCCTTTACTCAGCCTTCTACTTCCCACTAGGTCCTGCATGGAATTACAAATATGAGAACTCGCACCAGAATCTAGTACCCAAGTGGAAGCAGAGCTAACACTCATGTTAGTCTCAAGTATAAGAGCATAATCCATACCTTCCGAAGGTTGGTTCTTCAGAGTATCTAGATACTCTTGGCAGTTACGTTTCCAATGCCCATCTTTGCCGCAGTAAAAACAGATCCCTTTACCTTTCCTCTTCCTTTGGGTACTCTTACCCTTTCTTATTCCCTTGCCTTTAGGCTTGAGTATAGAATTGGAAGCAGGAACTTCAACCCATTCATCACATTCAAGCAAGAACTCTTTGCCATACAACTCTTGTATGTGGATAAATATCTCGGGTGCACTTCCCATGGACTCGTATTGCTTCTTAAGCTCAGGACTTAGAGACACCATCATATAGCATCTCGTCATAAGATCATCATCCATGCGCTTCTGATAAGCGTCTTTCTCTTGCCGAGTTGCAGCCTCAGTAGGAGCATTGGGAAGTGGACTTTGAAGTGCATAGGTAATATTTTCATAATTCAAAACGATTTTTAAATTCCTTAACCAATCAAGATAATTAGGTCCAGTTAAACGGTTGGTTTCCAAAATGTTGGATAACGGGTTGCGGTGAGCCATTACGGTGATCTACATACAGAAAATTAAACAGAAAATCAGATTTCATTTTTAATCCATAATGATCGGGTCTTTAATCATATGGTACCTCCCACTATTTTATCAAATTCCATACACCCTCTAATGGAATTCGGGAATCTCATTCCTAATGGGGATTGGGGTCCCACTGTGACCTAGAAGCCTCACATGTTAGTTTCTTGACTTCTAACCCACAGTAAGAAGACAACTCTTTGTCTATTGCTTCATAAGCAAATTCCAATCGTTTTGCCTCTAGGGTACATACTCCTCACATGTTAGTTGCTTGGAATACTTCCCTAGTTAAGTTAAGCCCATCATTCACACAGGTATGTTTCACCAAATATATACCTCACATGTTAGTTTCTTGGTATATACCAGCTTAGGCACCCCATGATATCTATATATGTGATAGTTTCAAGTAATGTCTTTAATATGGGTAGCTCCTACATGTCTGCAGCCAGGTACCCACATTAAGGGACGTTAGATGATCCTATAATGATGGAAGGCAATGAAGAATCCATTCCCTAATGTATTCTCCATTTCCAACTTAATATTAAAAGAGAGGGGTTTTTAAGGGTCTCATCAAATTAACATACATCTCATGCATATAAATAAAAATTGAACAGCATAAAATAATAATAATCCACTTATCGATATTAGTCCCTAAGAAGAGACATATAACGATCTATGGATTTGGAGCTATCACTATTAATCTCATTAAAAGCTCCCACTATGATGATTATGGACTTTGAGAGAATTCAATCCAAGCCAATAGATTGAATCCAAGGTCTAAGGTGGGTGTAGGTGATCGTAAAATAACACATTCGAAACATGCATGCTGTCTTGAAACACTTCTCTAAGCTTTCAAGTCCTTCAATCTGCTCCCTTGGCTTGATGGTCTCCACCATTGACTTGTTGGGCTCTATCATGCTCCTTTGGGTCCACCATGCTCCTTAGTGCGCTCTCGATTACATAACATTTACATAATTTAAAGAAAGGGATACATAAGGGGAATGTGGGGTACATAAGAGAATGATAGAGAGAGAGGGAGAAGGAAGGTGGCATGCAAGCCCCAAATAAATTACATCACCTTAATAAAATTACAACTCTTGTAAATAATAACATCCCATTCATAAGACGGCCAATCACAATTGGTTTAAAGGGTATAGTCCATAATCATCATCCAAACACATACATACAATCTCATTGCATAATGTAAAGAAAAACTGTAAGCATTAAAACATATGGGCATTATGGTAATTCACTTGAATGATTTACATTAATCTCATTAATGCATCCTAATCTTATTAGGTATTAACAAAAATATCCAGAATTAAATAAAGTCTTAACATTTAAGACATTTTAGTTCCAATTAATCAAATTAATTTAAACATATAAAGTTTCCTAAAATAACTCTAATATCCAATATTAGGGTTTCCTTAATTAAACAAATCAATTTCATTTAATTAAGAATTTCCAGATTTTAATTTAATCCCCAATTGTATTTTAAACCATTTAAAACATTATAAAATTAATCAATATTAATTAAATAATTAACATGGGAATTAAATAAAATCATTTAAATGATGAATTAGTGTATTAGGGTTTCCTAAAACCCTAAACCCTAAACGCATAACCCTAAACCCTAAATGCAAGCCCTAATCATTAAATTCCTTATGATTGTTCATTTAATGTCCAATCATTAAAACCCTAGGTTCATACGGTATTTAATAAAAGGGATTAGGGTTTAATTAATGCCAAATAGGGTATTAATTACCCTTAATTAATTACACTAATTAGGGTTTCCAAAACCCTAACCCTAGACATCATTTATGGTATTAATTATGTCCTAACAATTAATAACCATGATTGGTCATTTAATGACCAATCATTAACTCTTAATAAAGGTAATTAATATTCCAATTAGGGTTTTAATTAATGCCATAATGAAATTAGGGTTTCATCATTAACTCAAAATTAGGGTTTCATCCTTAACTCTATGCAGCCGTCACTACCAAGACGGCTGCCTGAGCTTGGCTAGGCTGCCATGGCCACCAACGACTGTGGGAGGCCATGGGCAGCCATGGGAGAACATCCTAGGAGTGTGGGACAAGCCTCTGGACACGTGAGGAGTGGTGGAAGTGGCTGCCATCATAAAAAACAATCAGGGTTTCCAAAACCCATTGCTGGAGCCATTGTTGCAGACCTTGAAGGTCACAATAGCTTCTAAAACCTTATCAATTCGACTCTTCCATTGAAACCAGCTTTTGTATCATGTCCCTACATGAAATACTAAGCTTCTAGAAGAGGTTTGGATGATCGAATCATCACCAATTGTTCTAAACAATTAAAACAACAGTATGCTGCCCAGAATTTGACAGCATACTGTCCATGGTCAGAAATTGATTTAAAACCCAGCAAGATGAATGAATTAGGCTACCAAACGAATTTTCCCATTATCCTACATGTCTTAGGAAACTAATGCAATTGGTTTCATGCAATTTGGAGTTCCCTAACTCAAGTTCTAATCAAAACTCCATTGATGACTTTTCTGCAGAGAAAATCTGCTATGCTGTTCATGAAAAATTTTCAAACTTTTTGAATCTTTTTCCATCAAAACCTTTTTGAAACTTAAAGAAAATCATATACACATGATATATGATGATCCTAAAATAGATTTGCATCAAAAATACAGAAGCTTTGATTGAATTTAATTGCAAGAACCTCTGGGTTCTAAAACCCAGATTCGACCCTCTGCAGAAAACCCAGTTTTCCTTTTTCTTCTTCTTCCAATTCAAACCCTATACAACCTTTGCATCAATGGTTACCTTTAACCATGATTTAGAAGAGGAATAGAAGAAGAATAGACCTAGGGTTCCAAACCCTAGGTTCGGCCAGAGAGAAGAACAATTCTGCAGTAAAAATTCTCCAGATTTTTGAATCATTCAACTACACCATAAATTCCAGCCCATATGTATTTTGTATTATGCATAATCATGGCTCTGATACCACTGTTGGGAATCTTACAAGAGGGAAAAATAGAAGTGCGGAATATAAAAAATTTTCCCTTTGATTCCACAGCCCATGAATCTAACTATGCATATACAAAATCAAACCCTAGCTATGAAGAGGGTTAGAACACTTACAGAATTTTTGTCTTCTCCTTTTTGCTCCAAGCTTTGATTCCGGACAGCGGTGAATGAGCAGCCCAAGTGTGCTGCCTCCAACGGTATCCACACCTAGCTAGAGCTTCAAGTCTTTTCCTTCTTTTCCCTTGTTGTTGCTAGTGAAGGAGAAGAGAGGAGAGAGAGAGAGGGAGGCTGGAAAATCTGGACAGCCCCTTGGGATTTCAACTTGTGATTGTGATGATGTCACACATCATAAAGTGTGACTTATATAGTCCACACTAAGGGGGCCGGCCCTAGGGGGAAACCCTATTAGGGTGTGATGCAATTTCTCTAAATTGCACAATAACCCCTATAATTTATATCAAATATAAATAGGCCTCAAAGAACTATTCTTTATGCATTCATACCCTTTCTCTCATAGACTTTAAAGCTCATCTTGCATGATAAGTGTGTGACCCATTGGGTTCACATCATCAAGTAGTAGGAATAGCACGAGGTGTGCACAATGGAACTCTTTCCATTTAGGGTCTAATTGGAACTCCTTCCAATTCCCTAATTGATTATAACTCACTTATATCAATTAGGGCTTCTACTAACCATGAATAACACCTAGCATATGGTTCATGGTGTCGTCCTTAATGAAGTGAATATGTATCTATCAAAGAACCCTTCTGTTATAGTTTATAGGTTACAAATGCATCCTTCCATTTACACAATGTCTCCAATTGAACTAATAGGACATGGAAGTCTGTCAAGTCCCTAGTTCAATTACTTTATACTCATTCATAAATATCAACTCAATGATGAACTTATGGAAACTCCTTTCCATATTCACACTGCCATGGCCATGGACTGAATGAGTTATATTATGAATGCTATATGAGACATTCTCTCTCTTTTTCCTGAGAGTAATGGATTCCTTGTTGATCACTCACATGCCTTCATACACATAGCAATAGGGCCAATGAACACCTTTACAGACCCATGAATAGAATCTGCACTTAGTGTTATCAAACTTCTAAAGCTACATGCATAAGGTAACTATGGTGTCTCAGGTCTAAGGATTACTTGTACCACTATAACATTGAGAAACTGATTGACAGGCAGGTTAAAACTCCATTCAGTTTATCTCAAATCTTTGGTCACATTCAGTGTACCTATTCTATTAACAGGCACCCACCTGTTGGTTGTAGTGTCTCCACACAAATAGCTTGAGACCAGCTATCCTCCTATAGAGTCAACCTAACAAGTGCTAGTCCTATGGTTCATTACTGTCCATCATAGTGAACCTTCAACTAGGAATGATTTAGGAGTTTAGTACAGAGATATATTTACAGTCTCATAATTACAACTCTTTGTAATTCAATATTCTCAACTCTAACTCCTTGGACATATTATGTAAATATAAATGATGCATACAAACATAATAGAATAAGCCCTTTTATTAAATCAATAATAAATGTGACATACATAAATGAAATCAAATGATTGTTCCTTTATCCCTAAACAATCATCTCTATGATTGGCTCTAGGGCATAACTCTAACAAAGGGTAGGCTGGGGTCCTTCACTTGCTTGAGCAATCCTTATACCTAACCACATGTGGCATCAGGAACGCCGCGTGGGTCCAGCAGTACGTGATTAACTCATTTAATATACCCAAGGGCAAACCCAAGGGTACTAGGCAAGAGAGGTTGATAGCTTTCGCCCCAACACTTGGAATCAGGAAAACCAAGGTTGAAACTAGGCCGATCGTTGGCAAGGATACATCGAGGGACATCGATCCTAGCATGCAAGAGTTTGCGCACACAATGCAATAAATGAAAGCACACAATCAAGCGGATGCAATGTGATTGATTTTAATTAATCATAAGAAATTAACTTAGCCCAATTAAACTTTATAGAGTCTAGCCCACAAGTCCCCAGTGGAGTCGCCAAACTGTGAACCCCGGAAATTGGGCCCACGAGGGATTGACGAAAAGGTTGTGTGGATGTGGGTTTTGAAAACACAAAGGAGTCGCCACCTTATTTTTTAAAGGAAACAAGGAAAACCCTAAAAACAGTTTGTTTTAGGAAAACAATTTGAATGACTCCATGTTTAAAAAGGAAAGGCAAAAACCAATCTTTTGGAAACCAAAGAAATCGGGGATTCGGAGGCTAAGTTATGACATAGGAAGGTTCTAGGCAAAGCCTATAGGCACCCATGTCACCCTTTCGGTCTCTCAGTTCATTTGGGCTAAATCAAGATCTTTTCCATACAAAAATCAGCAAGTATATCATCACAAGACAGCATGCATATCATATATTTCATTCATCCATCCATGCATAATAAACACATAAAAACAGAAAATAAAGAAAAAACAAAACAAAACAAAAAGAAGCCTAGGATGCTTGGATCCTAGAACGGACTTGAGCCTCACGAAGAGCGCCTACGTACCATGCAACGAAATACATGGATCAAAGTCCACGTAGTTCGATTAGAAATAGGGTTAAGACTTAATATAAACCTATGGTTAAAACCTTAGGTTTCCTTATTTGATCAAAAGAATTGAATTTGATAGAGAGTTTGATTTTAGAAAGAACTCCACAAAAATGGAAACTTTAATAAAAACCAGAATTTTATGGGTTAAGGAAACCCTTGATTAGAACCATAGGATTATATTAAAAATTAACCCTAAAAAGGGAGAAGGGAAAGAGTTAAGGGAGAGAGGTGAATTGGGGCACCTTCATACCCACTTACCTGAGCGCAATAGCTCCAAGCATTAGCCATTTCAGACATGAGCAGCCCTATTTGCCATAGGACAATTACCACACCTATTTGCACCCTTACACGTACTCAAAACCATGCAAAAACAATGATATGCAAATCTGGACAGAATAGTATTATGGCCTAAAATCATCTACTAAGCATGCTAACAGTAAAAACAGCAAACAATAATAAGTCCTAACACAATCCCAGAACCATATCATGCATAAAAACCCTAGAATATACTAACATGCATGCAAAAACATCATATTTACTCTATATGCAAGACATATACAGCAAACACGAAGAAAAACCAATAAAAAAGTCTACTTTATCATGCTATATGAAAACTAACATAAAACAATGACTCTAAAACCCTAAACTCACAAATATGCTTAAAGACATACAAAACATACTTTAGTCATGCTAAAACCAAACTAAACAGAAATTAAATCATGCATATTAACTAACTAAAGCAACATAATATGATGAAAATCCTAACTCTAACATGCAATGACACTAATCCTAGCACAAGGGCAACAGGAGCACAAGGACCATAACTATGCATAAAAAACACATAGGACAGCCCTAAAGCATGCTAAACAGTAGATAGACAATAGATATTCCATGTATATTAACTAGCTAGAGTGTTAATACATGATAAAAAAGTTACCTTTAACATGCAATAAGCCTAACCCATATTCAGCATAAACAAAGAGGGAGGAATACCTTAAGAAGAAACTTCCTTGCTGCTGTAGAGACTCTCCCTTGCTCTTATGGATGACTTGAACCAATCCTCTCCAAGGCTACAGCAAGAACTCCAGCTCTCCTTCAAGTCTCTCTCTCTTATTCTCTCTCAAACACTCAAGTATTAATGCATAAAGTCACTCCCTTGTGCTGAAGCATAGGGGGGTATTTGTAGACTTCAATTAGGATTAACCAATGGCTAGGATTAAAACCCTAAAAATTAATCCAAGGGCTATTAGAGACCCCCTTGGGGCTTAAGTAACTCAGAAGTTACCAAAAAATAGAAGGAAACTCGTCCAAAAGAGTCCTTGTTCGTCAAAATAGGGAGGAATCCGCTTCAGCAAGGAAACATGGTGTAAATAGGAAAGTGGTCTCGGGTGACCTCCCAAGGCTGGGCGGCTAGCCACCTGGGTCCAGGCGGCTAGCCGCCCAGGCTTGGGTGGTCACCCGAGCCCACTTCTAATTTTTTGCCTATTTTGTCTCCCTTCCCTTCTAGAAGTGTTTCAGGGGGCAAATTAACTCCGATTTTGATGAAACAAAAGCCAAAACGACTGTGTTTCGATGAGGAATATGTTTTTGAACATTTTAGGGTGAAAACCACTAACCATGGGGGCATGGTTAGGTTTGAACAAGGCGGTTAACCACTATGCTCTACCTTTGCTAAGCATAGGCATGCACATAGGGTCAAACCAAACACTTTCCATATCAAAATTGAACTTCATAAAACACTTTTGGAAGTAAAATGATGACTAATGAAAGTCAATTTGAAAAGATTTGGTTGGTAATTGTGAGTTAATTAAAGCTAACCCAAAGAAGGGTCAATTAACCAACTTAAACTACATCGAGCCATTTTAATCCCGAGCCATTGATTTATCAAATTGACACTAGAAATACCTCTTATGCATCCATATGAACTCCAATTGACAATTTGGAGATCATTTCAAGGTCAAATGAAAAGTTTGGGACTTAAAAGACGATTATACCCCTCAAGTCACAAAAGCTCTTATTATCCCTTAAGATCAACTCCAATTTGAACCAAAATTCATACCCATTGTCCTTGTGACCCTAGAAACCTAATGCAAGTGACTAGACTCAAAAACAAAACAAAAACATACATGAAATGATGAGCCCTAGTAAGGTGGTGCAAAAATGGGGTGTGACACAAAGCTTGGAGCATAAAGGAGAAGACTTTATTCAACTATAAGTATCCTAACTCTCTTGGTAGTTAGGATTTTATTTTGTATTAAGCATAATTAAGATTCATGGCTTTGGGAATCATAGGAAAAATTTTAATTCCGCCTTTGTAATTTCTCCTCCCTATTCGATTCCCAACAATATATATATATATATATATATATATATATATATATATATATATATATATATATATATGGTTTAAGTCTTCTCCTGTAGCATAGAGAAAGAGGAAGTTTTGGGTCTTTTTGTTCTTAAGGGTATAGAGAGAGACAGAGGTGAAAAGGATGGTGGTGGTGGATTTTTTTTTTTTTTTTTGGTTGGTTTGGTTTGGTCCATTGACATGGCTACTAACACTACCCCAAAAAGAGACAAAATTTGGGTGTCTATAGCTACTGTGAGTGATTTAGTAAACTATATCATATAATAATCGACTTCTCCCCTTCTCTTTCTCTCTTCTCCCCTTCTCTTTTTCTTTCATCCTTTCTTTTCTTTTCTTTCTTTCCCTGAGAATGGGGTCTAACCCACCTTAAACTGTTTTTTTTTTTTTTTTTTTTTTTGGTAACTACGGGTCATCACAAAAATTAATCGGGTAAAATCATCCAATCAAAATAATAGTACTTTTTACACAATTAACCTTTTAGTTGGGATCCCATATGATAGATCTCCCACATTGTGGGGTCTCCTTAGCATATGATAGATGGTGAGGGATCCATTGACGGGTAGTGAAAGACTTTTTACTCTTACACCCATAAATATATTTCTGAAGAATAATATTTCACCAATCCAACCATTAGATGAGATATTAATGTTATAAACACCTAGACCTCCACAGGTCTTAGGAATGTGGACTCGATACCAGGGAACATTCACCAACTTCTTCTTTTGGACCAAGTTGGTTAGATTTTTGCTCAAAACCATTTCAGCTAAACGAAATGGAAAAGGCAATAAAGGGTCACTTTGCCCTTGCCTTACTCGTCTACAACAACCAAAATGCCCAAAAGGTGATCCATCAATAAGCATAGAGATTCAGATTGTAGAAATCCAACCAACAAATTTAGCACCCAAACCAAATTTGATAATAACATGTAGGAGAAATTGCAAACTCAATGTGTAAAATGCCTTTGCCACATCTAGTTTTATACCTACATTAGCACTAAAACTCATGAGGCTGAGACATTCAAGTGCTAATCCAATATTCTCTATAATCTTCCTACCCTTAATAGAGGCAGTTTGATTAGGAGAAATTATTCGATGAGCAATAGGACTATGTCTGACTACTAAGATTTGGGGAATAATTTTGAAGATGAGTGAGCCATAACTATAGGCCTAAATTGAGCCAGAGAGTCTACAACTGGTAATTTGTGAATGAGAACTATAAAATTTGAGTTAAAGTTGGGAATTAAGTACATAATTAGTAATAATTTGATTTTAATCTTCTCAGAACAGTGAAGGGATAACATAATCCACAAGATCAAAGACAAAAATAGTGCTAGAATTTGAATATAAGGATTAGTACAACTCTACGTACTATATGCTGTTTGAGAGCATTAGAACCCTAATCAAATCACTGCCATGTTTGAGAGCATGACTTTTAGTACTCCTACTAGCTCTAATGTTAGCCATATATTTTATTAAAATGAGAGTAGTTTCTATCCCATTCAATTAACCATTGCATTATGGATTCTTCTTTCCAAGAAATTTCTTGAATTCTAAGCATTTTAAACAAATTCTTTTTACAATCAAACTCGTTATCAGCCTCCAGATGATCTTAGGCACCCAAACAATCAATTTGAAGTTGAACCTCATTAAGGACCTGTTTGGCTAAGCTTTCGATCACTTACATGGCTAAAAATCACTTTTTGGGTATGTTCAGATTACTTGCCCATAAGTGCTTATGGGTTGTAGAAGTGATTTTAGTAGAAGCAAGGTCCTCCCAACTTTTGCAGAAAAGCTGTGTGGGAGTCAGATAACCTTTCAATGAACCTTTTGGTAATGACAAGCGTGCCTTCCATGTTATAATGCATGAAAACAAAACTACTAACCAGATCTTTTTGCTTTCAACAACTTCTAATTGTCTTCTGATTATGCTTAACAATTAAAGTTGCAGCTAACCCAAACAGGGCCTAAAAGCATCTTGAGCAACTTAGATATTATCATCAATTTGACCAAAGACTCAAGGGTAAAGCTACCAAAGGAGATACCCTAGGCTGTAGGCCAGTGTAGTTGGCTCACTTTTTTTTTTTTTTTTTTTTAATAGATGCAGGGGGCGGTTATTTCTACCCCTTAGTTCTATTTGCACCCCTACTTATTTTAATTTTTCAAAGTTTTATGGAAAAATATAAATGATTTTAATGAAAGTTAGCTGCATTGTTCACTAAAAAGCATCATTTTGAACAACCTTGCAGAAAAATGTTTTTCCAATATCTATCGTTTAAGTGGACTTTTTGACAAAAAATGAAACAAAAATTGAAAATGGCCAAATAATCCACTAAAACGACAGATTTTGGGAAAACTTTCTTCTACAAAATGGTTTAAAATAATGTTTTCTAGTACATAACACTGTCAGTTTTCATAAAAACTTTTTATATTTTTCATAAAGCTTTGAAAAATTAAATGAGTGGAGGGTGAAAATAAAATTGAGGGGTAGCAATAGTTTCCCCATATATTATGATGTGAGTTTTTAGCCTTTAGCCTGGGGAAGAAAGAACCCAAAGCGTAAGAGCCTTTAGCCTTTAAAACACCTAAACTTAGCCCATGGTACACGCACAAGCCAAAATTACTCTTTCGTTGACCATAATATATATAGTAGTGTACACGTAAGTTAGAAATTAATTATAAGCTCGTTTGTATATATATTTATGTGTATATATAATATGGTACTATGGGGACATTCTAATATATGTTATCGCCACGCGTTGGGGTTGTGCTTGTCCCCCTTGTATTAGTGGGTTATAGGGTATATTAAGCCGATTCAAGGAGTATAATTCTTAATACATGGTGCTAATACATTAGCACGTCGTTATAGGACTGAATCTGTATTTATATATATGTGTGTGTGTGTGTGTGTGTGTGTTTATTATTCCCTCTGTTCCATTTTGTTTGATCACATTTTCCATTTTAGATGTCCCAAAATATTTGATCATTGTCAAAAGTAAAAAAATAGTAACAATAAATAACCTTCACTATATTTGTATTTGTTTCTCTTTAAAAGTAGGACTGAATCTGTATTTATATATATATCTGTGTGTGTGTGTGTGTGTGTGTGTGTGTGTGTTTATTATTCCCTCTGTTCCATTTTGTTTGATCACATTTTCCATTTTGGATGTCCACGATGTGCCTGATTTTTAGTTTACATAATTCAAAATATTATACTTTGAAAGGATGAAATTCAACCTTTTATGAGAAGATAAAACCATGGAACATGCTGTAGAAGAATTAAATTTCATTCATAATAGATTGCTTGAATACAAACTACCCTTGTTATGGTTTAAATAGAATTCTAGACATAACATAAATGGAAAGGAGGTAATCTAAGTTTAATCAAATATTCATCCCGCTAATCAAATCACACCAACTTTATCTTGGGATTGAGATACACCAAATCAAATCACTTTTGATGTATCTCAATTACATTATTTTTATGATTCTACTTATATTCTCTTATACCCCCCTTCAAATCCACAGGGATTTTAGCAAAAAAAAATCTTCATGGATTTGCCATTAAAATCTTCGCCATGTCGCTTACTTGTATGTTTGTTAGGGGGTCTTTCCACTACTAGATTGTGCTGACGAAGCTTGTATGGATGAAAATTGAGAACGAAGATAAGCTTCATGGGCTAAAAAGAAAAGGTCTCTACAGGCCAGGGCTTCTTTGTACCACGATGTGCCTCAACAGACTAATAAACTTGGACTTTTCAAAAGTCCTCAAGTCTTCTTTTTCTTGTTCTTCTTCTTCCTCCAAACAAACCATCAACTAGTTTAGGGTTTTGAAACCTAATTGAACATTTGCGCAAGCCAAAAATTGATGACAAAAGATGAACATCATAGGCATTTGAATATGGCAAGAACATTTAGATTTTTTCAGGACACCACCCATCGGAAGCATGAATGATGTTGAAGAAAAACCTAGATCCAATCGTACCGCTCTAATGCCATGTGAAAGAATTGAATTTCATTCATAATAGATTACTTGAATACAAACCACCTTTGCTAGAGTTTAAATAAAATTCTAGACATAACAAAATGAAAATGAGGTAATTTAGGCTTAATCAAATATTCATCCTCCTAATCAAATCATACCAACTTAATCTCAAAGGTTGGGATTGAGATATACCAAAACAAATCACTTTTGATGTATCTCAATTATATTATTCTTATGATTCTACTTATGTTCTCCTATACATGCATGCAACTGTCGAGATTGCTGGCAATACGATCCTAAAACCAATTTTATCTCTATACAAGGATCCAACGAGCATTCAAAAAACAGAAGCTTGTAGATAAGATATAGCTGGTCTAGCACGATTGGGCTGAATAGTGCTAATCTCCAACCATAACAAGAAGGGAACGGCTATTGCAACCCCTAAACTGATATGTTCCCCCGCCCCCCCCCCCATATTTTTTAATTCGAAAAATTATATACAAAATTACCAAAATGGGCTTAAGTACCCCCCACCCCACCGGCAACTCTCTCCAGCACCCCACCTCACCAGCGATGGTGAGGGCAACCCTCCCTCTCGTCGGTAGCCCTCTTCTTCTTTTTCTTTTTTTTTTTTTCACTTCTTCCCTCCCGTTGGCAGCCCTCTGTTTTTTTCTTTCCTTTTCTTCCCCTTCCCTCTCGTCGTAGGAAAAAATGGAGGTTTTGGCTTGCCAACCCTCCCTCCTGTCGGCAGCCTTCTTCTTCTCATTTTTTTTTTCCCTCTTCCCTCTTGTCGGTAGCCCTCTTTTTTTTTCTTTCCTTTTCTTTCTCTTCCCTCCTGTCGTCAAAAAAAAATGGAGGTTTTGAAAAAAAAAACTTCCCTTGTCGAAAAACACAGATCTGACCAGCATAGGGGAAAAAAAAAAAAAAAAAAGAGGAAGAGGAGAAGAGGAAGAACCTCCCTCACCAGAAAAAAAATAGAGGTTTTGAAAAAAAAACCTCCCCCACATATCTGACCAGCAGAGGAAAAAAAAAAAAAAGAAAACAAAAGAAAAGAAAAAGAAAGAAAAGAAAGAAAGAAGAGGAGAAGAAGAGAAGGCAAGTGAAGAGTTCTCACTGATCGCCCTTCCTCACCGTCGCCGTCGCCGTTGTCCTTCCTCGTTGGTGGGTTCTTCCAGATCCTTGTGTGGGGGAGAGTGGGGTGGGTGAGAGAGAGGGGTGAGTGAGAAGGGTTAGAGATTATTATGAAGGAGGGGTATTTTAGTCTTTTCGTGGGGTGGGTATGTAAATTGGTGGGGGGGGGGGTGGGGAAATCAAGTGGGGGAAATAAATAATTTTGGGGGATTGCAATAGCCGCTCACTTACATAAATTAAAGAGGTATGGAGCTAATGGGTCTCCTTGTCTAAGCCCACAATGTGGTTTAAAGCGGACTGACGGGATCCCATTAGTTAAACCAAAAAAAAAAAAATTCCTTAATTAATCAGACGCATTTATCACTAAATTGAAATCACCCAAGGACTTTCTCTAAAAAGTTATGATCTCATATCCATCTTTAACTTAGTGAGAAAATTAATTTGTCCCTCCCCCATGTTTGAGGACATGCATGCTCCAGCAATTCATGGGCTACATGCATGTGAGTTATCATACTTTATAATTTCAAAAAAGAAAATGAATAGATCTAAATTTAAGTATTCAAAAATGCTTTTAATTTAAGCATTTAAGAATGAGAGATGAAGTCGAGAAAGATTAACCAAAAAAAAAAAAGGAGGAAGAAAGAAGAAAAATGAGACAAGAAGGTGCCTATGAGGTTTTGTAATATAAGAAGAATACTGTTGTTTTTATGTTTTTTAGTAGGCTAGGGGTATAATGGAAAATAAAAAAAGAATAAAGAATTGGTCTTTATAATTTTTGGCAAGGGTAGTATACAGAATCTAAAGTATATCTTTATATATATATTTTTGTGAGAGCAACATTGGGAGTCAAAAGTTTTGATATTATAATATTAAGGGTAATATTACCTTTATATTTTTCCAGCAAGGGTTAGATTTAAATAAAATGATGGTTCTCGTATTAGATTGCTATATCTAACTATTTTACTTAAAGGCAAACCAAATAAAAGTCAATTGAAGGTAAGTTTGGATAGTTTTAATTTCACATTATTTGATAATTTTTATTTTCATTTTTAATTAACAATGCATATACACTATTAGATTTTGTTTTTGTTTTTGTTTTTTTTTTTTTTCAATACAACTGTGAATTAATTTATTTAAAATCTAAATAATAATTAAGAACTACATCCAAACTGATCTAGTTTTTAATGTTTCCAAACAGTCCTCAAAATACTTAGGTTAAGGTGATTCAAAAGTTGGACCAAACCAACTAAAAAGATTAGTTCTGATTTGGTTCGTGCTTTCTTGCCTTTCTTTGTTTGCACGGACCGAGTTGCACCCTACAGGCACTTCACTGCATACCTCAGACTTCCAAAACAATCCCTTCCCTCTCCCAAAAAATGGAAAAAGAAAGAAAAAGAAAAAATAAAAAATAAAAACTCTCTCTCGCCCCCTGTTGTATGCAAGTTTGCTCAAAATCATTTTGATTTTGAGGTCTGGTGGTGAGTTAACGGATCAAAGAGAAGCTAAGTATTACTCAGAATGGAAGACATTGAAGATTTGCTGGTTGGCAGAGGCGGAGCTCCTCCTGGGTTTCGCTTACCTCTGGCGGCTGTTGGAATAAATCCTAAGCACAAGAAGAGCAAACCCAACCTCAAACAGATTCCTCTAACCCAAGACTCACTTACCCCTCAATCCCCTAAAATTCCTGGCACCCAGGTCTCTCTCTCTCTCTCTCTCTCTCTCTCTCTCTATATATATATATATATATATATATATATATATATATGTATGTATGTATGTATGTATATGAATATGTATATGTATATATTGGTTCTCAATTTTCTTTTTAAATTTAATTTTGCAGACAATTTATATAAAGACTTTTGGGTGCTCACATAACCAGGCAAGTGTTCTCTCTCTCTCTCTCTTATGGAAGATGATGCCTTACTTTGTAGATACTTCACAAGTTCTACAATAAATCTATGTTGATACCCAAATGCTAAATTGCTGAATTAGGACCCTAAATTGGTTTGGGATGCTGCTACTGCCCGTACTTAGTTGGGAACAATTTAAACTAAGAAATAAATAGAATAGAAAGAGAAGAAAACTTTGTGTGCGTTATGTAGATTATTAGTTAAACATGGTTGCTATCATTATGTTGGTATGTCATTGCATTTTCAATTCTACTACGTAAGAGTTTTGTTCGAGCTCGTTGAATGTCAGGAAGTATAGGGAAAAAAAAATGTACAAAAAAAAAAAAGAGAATAAAAAAGGAACTTTTGAGATGCGTATTTGAATTTTTAAATATCATACCTAACTTGCACCTTTACCACATGCTATCCTGAACTTGACCCATATATATGTATGTATATTGTAATAACACATCTTGTGTTGAAATAGCAACTTTGACAGGGTGTATGTTGGGGTTGGCTCACATCATTTTATTGTTGTTGACGACATAATAGTCCAAGGAGGAAATGCAAAGTTTGGGTTTTCCTGCAATCTCTTGTTTTTAATCATGCAACATGTTGCTATTGCTTGAGCATGGTAAGCCAGATGTTGTCTTGGGTCATTTAGATTTGAAGCCATGTATCTAGAGGTGGATGTTTTGTCAGCAGAGTAATAATCTGGTGGGAACCATTCACCTTCACTGGTGAAGTGAGTTCTGTTTCTTGTTTAAGAGCTTTTGAGGATGAAATAAAATGTTAGAAGATTGAATGCTTTGGTAGGGTGGAAACTTAGAAAAATGCTGGATAATATTGAGGCACTTGATACTAAGCAAGGTTTTGCTTATTATCAGTTGGTGAAATGGGTGATTTTGAGAAACTTTGCAAGTATGGAGTGGAGAAGTTTCAAAAAGATGTCTGAGGCAGATTGACTACAAGAAGAGGGCAAATTACACATTTCTTATCTTTCATCAAATAGAAAATGCTAGACAAAGCTCAATCATATTGGTAAAAATGTTAGTCAGCATCAATTATGAGAATTATATACAAAAATGAAAAAAAAAAAAGGAAGAAAGAGGAAAAAGTATGAAAGAGATTAAAATGATGGTGAATCATCCATTAAGAAAGTGATAGCTGGTTCTGTTGTAAACTCTTCTTGGAGGAAGCATCCTATTCTATGGCATTAGACAGGGTAGAGTTTGATAGACTAACTTTTGCGCAAGATAATTGGTTGGGAGATAATTTGGCATGTAGGAAATTTGTAAAGCAGTTATCGACCTTATTGTTGATAAGGTTCTTGAACCTGAAGAAATGTTATGATGTAACAAAAGGGAATTTCTGCCTAGCCTGTTAGAATTTCATGTAAAGATTTGAGGAATCTGCCTATGTGATATTCTTTTGGTCAGTGTCAAAGAAAAAACTGTATTTGACATTAGAGATTATCAAATAAAGTTTTGTAGGGGAAATTGTTGTTTCACCCCCTCAACTTTCAGAAAACACTTTGCACCCCTATTTTGTTCTCAAACATGTTGACCTCCTCATGTTTAAGAAAATGGCACTTTACACCCTTCCATCAATCACCTGTTTGGTTTTTTGATGAAAATAGTCATGTGCCCTTGTGACCCACTCCTAACATTTTTAGGATTAGAATGCTCCTTGGGGACAGTTTTATCGTTTCATCAACATATGGTAAAGGTATATTCGTAAAATTGTCATTTCTATTAACACCGTAGGGGTTAAATACATTTTCCAAAGATGAGGGGTTCAAAGTGTTTGAAAACTTAGAGGGGTGCAATGTGTTTTCGAGTGAAAGTTGAAGGGATAAAATTGTCATCTCCCCATCTTTATATCGGGGTTTGCATGAATTTATATCTAGGCGTTAGCTCTTTGCTTGAAATATTTTTTCCAGAAATTTCTGTTTAAGGGTTTGTCTTAAGGAGAGACAAATTTTCAGTTGTGCAAATGAATGCATTATATTATAATTAAAATAGGCATTTTTGGTTGTATGTTAGATGGAGTTGGAAAAGGCATATGTTCTTTTCAACTGGAGTTTTATCTTCTATTTGGTGGTATGTATGGGATTTGTACTTAAATGGGACTCTTGATCTATTCCTATCATCCCACTTTCCATATTGATCAATGATCTGCCAGGAAGCTTCATTTAGATGTCTAGACGTTTATTAGGAGTCCTCTGTTTCCTCTTCTATTCATGATTTTTGGGGAATATCTGAGCAGTCTCGTTCTTAAATTTGAGCGTTACATTTTGGTGGAGGGTTTTGGGCTATTGAGGTGTATTTCTAGTACTTTTTGCTGATCACATTCTATTAGTTGTAATACATCTGACTTTTAAGGTACTTTGAGATGTTTTGAACCAACATTGGGTTTTCGAAATAATATTTTGAAGAGAGATATATTTGTGGTTGAAATTCCAAGTATGGAAAATTTAGCAAGATGCCTTGGTGGTTCTGTCCACTAGTCCTCCTTTTAAAAGAGAGTTCGTTTCAGATCCGACGATAGAGGTGTGGAAATAGATGGGAAGCTTGGACATCGATTTACCTATCTATCCAAAGGTGGGAAATCAATACTCCTACCCATCTCTTTTTTATTTCCTCTCTCTTGAATTTAATGCCATTGAGATTGAATTTTTACAATATATTTTCCTGTGGTGTGAGATGGAAGATGAATTTTAAATAGCACATGGAAATTGGGCAATGAGGCCTCAAAGTCCGATTGTTAGTTCTCATGAATAAGGAATTGATTGAACTGTAGAGATGTGGGCAGGAGCAAGTGATTCTTGGAGAAAAATATTGGTATCTTAATGTGTTCACTGTATTCTCGGGCAACCTGGGAAGTTGACACTTGTACAGTTGCATTGCATGGGGACAAGTTTTCAAGTTTATTATTCAGTTTTGATGTGGAGTGGGGTTTAGGGACAGGTTTCGGTTTTGTCTAGATAGTTGGAGTGTTCAGCCTCCCTTTGTGGCCATTTGTCTGATTCACCTTCTTCGTATAGCAGATGACAGTACTTGTAGGAGAATTGTATTGTCTGAATTCTGTATGCTGATGTTTCCTTCAGAACTTTGAGGTGGATTTTCTGTGGAGCCTCTTAGCAGGGATTTTTGTGCACAAAAGTTGACTGGTTGGGGAGCAAGCAGGTGGAATGATTGTCAGGGCTGGTATTTTCTTTGGTATGGTCATTTCTTAATCCAACTTCTGTTTATAATGCTGGGTGATTTCAAATGACCATTTTTGGAGGCTATTAGTTTTGTCAAAGCTTGTAATTTTTTCTTTGATTGTGCTTTAGGATGAATTCTCAAGATATACCACTTCATGGATAGGGTTTTATTTTCTGATGAAGTAAAATTGTATTAACAATCAATAAAAGGCATCGCCAATGTACATGAGACATGTACATGGAACAAAACAAAAAGAAAGCTCCACCTTAGAGCTTAAGAGAATCCAAAAAATGAATAAAAGAATCCCCTAATCTATCCCTTTTATCCCTATTCCAAAAATAATTTAAAAAAAGACTTTAGATCTATCATAGATCTTTTCTTACTATAAAAAATTCTATTGTTTCTTTCTTTCAAGAAGCACCATAACAAACCAAGTGACACTGCTTTATAAACCCCTTTTAAAACCTTGTTCTGAATCCTAATCCACGATCCAGAGATCAAATCATGACTCATTAGAGGTAGCTGGCAACACCTAATGGACCCGAAATCGATTGAAGACAACACTACGAGGACCACACCATAGAGCAATGAAGGAAAAGATGATCAACAGATTTTGCTGCCTCTTTGCACATGATGCATTTCTTTGTATTAAATGATCAATACTTGAGCATTTATCCCTTTCCAGTTTCCACCAACCATGCAAAAAGGCAGCCTTGGGGGATACCAAATCAATCCAAATGTTTTTAGCTGGAAAATGAGCATCCCATAATAAGATTTTACCATGAAAAGACCATTGGAGCTCAGACACCAAACCGATTCATCATCCTCTCCCACAAATTTTGACCTTATAAAGCTTTTGAAAGAACTCCAACACACTTTCCAATTCCAAATCATGAAAATGTCTAAAGAAGATTGCATTCTTATGCAAGCTTCCCCTTTCCCATTCCGTATAATCTTTAACCCATGCTTCCTTATTTTCTGTAATCCCAAAAAAATTGGGAATTCCTTTAAGAGATGAAAACTTCCATACTGAACATTTTTACAAAATATAATCCTTCCACCTTCACCAACTTCGAATGCAATCTGCTTCAAAAAACTGTTTAAAGCCTATATAATGGCCTTCCAAAGACCCACTCCATGTGAACCACTAACCCCCTTATACCACCTACCGCCTACCCTCCACACCATACTTTCAAACCACCAGCTCTTTCCACAATTACATGCCCTCAACACTAAACCTTTATAACCACTAACCAGTTACCGAGAATAGCTTTGATCATGAGGGCAAGGGACTTAACTCCCAATCCACCAAAATTTTTAGCAAAGAAACAGTCTTCCAATCCAAAGGATGGTATTTGAACTCATTTACTATACCCCTCCAAAGGAAGTCTCTTTGAAGTTTTTCAATATGCAAACCAACTGAAACCAAAGTTCTTAAAGTAGACATAAAGTTTGTCGGAATACTTGCTAGAGTTCTATGAATCATGGTTAGCTTCCCTCTTTTCAATAAATACATTTTCTTCCAACCACTCAGTCTTCTCTCCACTCTTTCAACAAATGGATCCCAAGCCTTCTCTTTAAAGTGTGATCCCAACGGCAATCCAAGATAAGTAGCCTGTAAACACCCAACTTTGCAACTAAGATTAGCCACAAGAGCTTCCACATTATCCACATCAGCACTCGGAATCAACTCGTTTTTTCCCAAATTTATCTTCAAACCTGAGCTTGTTTCAAAATAAATATACCCCTTAAGAATCGAAGTTGATCCTCTTCCACTCCACACGAAATCAAAGCATCATCGGCAAATAGCAAGTGTGAAATGTGTGTTGTATGTGAAAGGGGCTTGGATCCAAAGGATCACTGGTTTATTCATTGCAGGTTTGCCAAAATTTTTTGATTAAAATCCTTCCTTAGGATTGGTATTTCTAGGGTTTCTTCATCTTGTGTATTCTCTCTCTTCTTGGTATTTTGAAGTACGGAAGGAAAAAGGGTGAATAATATGGAGGCTTATCCATTTTGATATTTTATGGATTATTTAGAAGAAAAGGACCCATGTTGGGTAGAGGCTTCAGAAGTTATAGTTAGGGCTGTTGTCATTATTACTATACTTGTTGCTGTTTGGTTCTCAAACTGTGGGGTTTTTTTTAGCTCGAAATTTGACTGAGCATGTCCCTTTATCTTGATTCGTAGGGCATATACATCATGGTTTTTGTGGTGTAAATCGGTGTATCTTTTCGTATTAGTTGTTCCTTAAAAGGACAAAAAGGCAGTTGAACTTCGGGATGTTTAATTCTAGGAAATCTCCCCTTAGCCTCTGAGATTTTATTTCAGTTTCAAGTCACCTTTTTACTTACCTATAGGAAATCACCCGTAGGTTTTAGCTGTTTTTTCTTATTGCCATGAAGACAAGCGTCCAAGATGAGAAATCCTAGGGTATACACATCAAGATCCTTGACACAAACTCATTCTTATTTTAAACTAGAGTTAGATGTGAAAGTAGCTCCCCTGCAATCCAATGTAATTTTTACTCCATAAAAAACTTGTCGAAGTGTAGATTCTCAAGTCAGAACAACTTGTCTTTTTAACTTGTGGTTTTGTTAGATTATTGTATTTTTACTCTTTTACTCATCATTTCCTTTTCAATTCTTGTTATACTTTACTTTTTAATTTTTTATCAACAACAAAGAAATTTTATTGAACGAGCAAAAAGAGAAATACAAAGGAGGACAAGTAGTCCACCAAGGAAGTTAAAAGAAAAAGGAAAAAGGAAAAAGGAAAACAATGTCTAAGTAACACAAGCAGCCTTCCAATCACTCTTAATAATAAATAAAGGAATCCCCTGAAATGGACTTGACTTTGAAGTCCAAAAGAAGCTAAGAAACAAACTCTATTGATAGGGTCATAGGACATATTATTACACTTGAAATGTCACCTATAAATAGATGTCCATAGCTTTCAATAATTTAAAAGTGAGGAAAGTTGAACTAGAATTTAATATCTAAAATTCTGATTGTTGATTGATTGAAATGCAATAAAATTCAATAATATATATGTATATATAGAGAAGGCGACATATGCACCTACCCATGATGACCCAAATATTGAATTTAATTGTGTGTAGATATCCAATCTCAGGTCGACAAAATTTCAACCAAAAGCAGATGAAACGAAATATAAGGCAGAAGCATTAATCTAATAAGAATGAGAATATGGTAATTTATTTTAAAATGAATATGGTTTTTGACTTTATGTATTTGAAATCATCACTGGAAAGTGAATATATACTGAAAGCAGTAGTTATTGAAAGAAAAATAGTGTGAGAAGTCAGTGATCTTTGGCAGTAATCCTCTTTAAGTTTCGAGCTTCAGATAGCAACTGCTATGCCTATGTCAAGTTTTATGCATGAATGGAATTTAGAAAGCTTCAAAATTATCTCAAATTTAAAATTTTGAAGGTTTTTTTTTTTTTTTTTTTAATTATTTATTTATTTAATATTTGTTATCAGCTACTGGCTAATTTTTGCACTAGATCTTCACTAAATGAGATTTCTGAGTTCTGGATTGTTGTTCTCGTGATTTCTCAGGATAGCAATGAGGTCCAGGACTCTGATTTCCATTCGATAGAATTACTTTTCTATGATCAGCTAAAAACCAATGGCTTTCCTTCTTTAATAAAATTAAATCAGTCCTTCAACATTTCATATATAATATTGAGTCTCCACCTGTAAAATGATTACTTGTATTTCATAGCATGGCTTTTTATTGAGCTTTGGTGATATCTTCATAAATGCGATTATGCATTCACCAGCATTTATAGTTCATCAAAGGTTCTAACGTGAACTTTTTTTCTTTCTTGTCAATTGTCTTTCACATGTTCTGCCATTGTGTCAGAGTGACAGTGAGTATATGGCGGGCCAGCTTTCAGCATTTGGTTATGCATTAAGTGACACTCCCGAGGAGGCTGACCTATGGCTAATAAATACGTGAGGAACCTTTCCACATTTTACCTTTCAATTTTTTGTATGTTATTATTTTTTATTTTTTTTTTATTTTTTGGATAAGTTTTTGTATGTTATTATCCTTAAGAATTACACTTTAACCCTCTTTTTCTTTGACCAATTTGTTTGTGTTGAAAATAGTTTACTGTTGCTTCATTCGTAGGGACATCGTCATGTTTCAAGCAACATTTTAAAAAACTTGTCCGGGGCAAGCCTCAAGGCAAGACAATCGAAAAACGCCCCAGGGCTCTAAAAACAAGGCAGGACTCCTTTTTGGTGTACACTCTTTCCTTGGTGCACATGCCCTATGCATGTAAGATGCACCTTTGGGCCCCATGGTAATAGGAATACACCTCATGAGACCAAATTGCAACTCTTAAGAAGAACAACTCTTTTCATTTAGCAAAGTTACCACAGTCAGTTTAAAGGTCGACCGTTCGAGTAAAAGCTTAGGTTAGTGACTACAAGTCTGCAATCGTGACAGCTTAGGGAAAAGACGATTGACTGACGATGGTGATGACAACTATTTGCAGTGTTCACCTCCAAAACTTTTTTGGATTCAAGTTATATGAATATTTTATATCTTGGTTGGAAGGACTATGAAAGACAATAATAAGTTTGTGGCGCTAGAAAATATATTTAATCTATTTGTATAATGCTTTCAATTTAATAATATCTAAAAATTTGAAAATAGGTCACTTTTTAAATAAGTTTTACTCGTTATATATTTTTTTTCCACTAATTTTAGATATTAATATCTTTTTAAGATATTTTTATATATCTATACTACCTATAAAAGTCTGTATCTCAGAAAAACTTTTGATTAACCATTCTGCCCTCATTTTAATTTATAAATACAATTTTAGCCTTGGTAAACATTCTTATCATTTGCAAACAAATGAAAGTTAGATTTTAACTCAAACTCTTAACAAATTAAAGTTAGATTCTTACTCAAATTCCTAGAGCAACTATCAAGTTGCATGATAATATATATGAAGGCGTTGCGTAAGAGTAGGTTGATATGGGGAAGATTTTTCAATTTGAAGAAAAAACTTTTGAAATCTCTGTGGCCATTGAGAATAGGGGTAGATTTCTGAAAATCAATGAAAAAGGGTGAGGCTTTTCCAGAAGCATCTTTTTGGAAAGGTTTTTGTGAGGAAATTTATCGACTTTGTTGATGGTATCCCCCAATATGGTTCTAGAACAAAACTTTATTGGAAGGAGGTGGGTGTTCAGGGAAGTAGTGGCATTGGTGAGATCAAACGACAAAGGAAGAGCTCTTTTTGTTTCTAAGTTCCCTTTCAACCATGAAAAGAGTATGGTGATTATTATTGAAGGTTGTGGTGCAAATGGATGGAGTGCTTTCCTGATGGGTTTGAAAGACTGTTTAAAATTTGAGATTGTCACAAATCATCATGTTCTGTTTGGTACGATGATCAAACCTCAACCTTCTTTTCTGAAAGTGGTGAAGCTGCCTTCATTGCCTTTATCTGGAGTCTACGATGTGGAAGCAGTTGACGATAGAGTTATCTTCAAGATCAGAGATAAAGATGTGGATAGTAGAACCAATTTCCTTAAATCCTGCATCGTTGGACGCTTTTCTGGTGATGGAGGTTTGATTAGTGGGATAGAAAGATGGGCTTCGAAGGTATGGCGTGTTAGTGCTGGGTTAAAAATCCACGAATTAAATGATGGTTTATTGCTTTTTTGTCTCCCCTTTGAAGATGAAGCTGTTAGAATCCTTACTGAAGGCAATCGCATGAAGGAGGGTGTTCTTTTACGACTTGATCGATGGGGGTACAAGGTGGGATATTCTGGATTGTTGAAAAGTGAAGGAAACCAGTGAAGGAAAACTGTGGGTTCAAATTATGGGCCTTCTGTTACAAGTTTGGTGTTGGGATCTCTCTTTTTTTTTTTTTTTTTTGGATGAAGTAATTTGTAATAGAAACAAAGGGCAAACGATAGGTGATTTTTGTGGAGGTTTCATCGATGTGGAAGTCGATTGAGAAGGGAGCTGGGATAAGGTGAGGTTGCTGATTAAGAACGTAGGTGCTATCCCCAATTTTGTTGAAGTTTCAGCTTTTGGAATTTGCTATAGAGTTCAAGTGGTTGAAGAATCAGCCCCCAAATTGATGCCGATTCAAAGTTTCTTTGGTGGAATGGATCGATCTCATCCCATGCAAGTTCTAGGTAATCAGGTTCCTGTTGTTTGTCTTAACCAGATTGATAGAGATCATTGTGGAGGAGATCGGAGGGCGAGAGGTAGAAGATGGGGGCAGATCACGCGCATCGGAAGCGTGTTGTCCTTGTCCATGCGGTGAGGGTAGAGAACGTCAGGACACGTGGGGCGAAGGGAGTGGTGGTTCGTACAGTGGTTGGTGGTGTTGATTCAAATTTTGGATCAATGGAGGATATTGTCTCTACTGATGTTGCACATGGCAATAAAGGTAAAGGGGTGGTGTGCATGGCGTGTGAGTGTCCTAACTTTAGTATGTTGATTGGGCCATACTGTTGGAAAGAATAGGGTATTGGCCTGTGAAATATTGGGCTCTTCTTCCTCTTCCGATCTTGTTTTTTCTGCTCCTTGCTGTCCAGCCCATAAGGTTGGTTCCGATTGCCTTTCTTATCTTGGTTTTCCTAAAGCCCAGTTGGTTTCTCAATCTGAGAACTCTCAGGCAATTGATGATTATGGAGAGCCTGTTAGTGATATGTGGTTTTATTAGAGATGACGAAGGAAAAGCTGAGACTGAGTTCGTTGATGAAAGGGGTGATCAGGCGGAGTTAGGTACGAACCTACGATTGTAGAGGATAGCAGAATGCCATTTGAGTTTTTTCTGTCAAAAGACAGTGAGTTAGGCAGTGAAGATGACTTAACTAGTAGACTATCTTCAGGTATGGATTTTTCTGATCCTCTTGTCTATACCCCAATTGATGTTATGGAACCACTTTTCGATTCTGTTGATAAGGAAAGGTTGGATGGAAATTTATTGCTTGAATATGGGTCAATAAGTGAGATTGAGGTGTCAGATTGGGTTCGGTCTCGGGTTAAAGGACAGTAAATTTCTTGGTATGTCATATGTAGGTTATGAGGATGAGATAATTTCTTTGTTTTCTTCTATTGACAAATCTAGGAGTTTGAGTGGTGTGGTGTCCCCTAGAAAGAAGATGCTCAGTCCGGAAGAAAGGAGAAGAAGGGAATTAAAAAGGCTTGAATGCACCGTTAATTGAGGGAAGAGGTGGTAATGAAGCTATGGAAGAGTCAGAGAATAGGGTTGATCGTTTTCTTGATTTGGTTGCTTTATGAAGCTACGGATTATTTGTTGGAATGTTAGAGGTCTTAACAGTAGGGAAAGAAGGAGGATTAAATCTATTCTTAAACAGTGGAGAGGGGATATTGTGATTTTTCAAGAATCGAAAATTGAAGGCATTAGTAGAGATATCATTAAGGATATTTGGGCTAGGCAATATGTGGATTGGGTGGAATTAGGTGCTCAAGGTACGGCAAGTAGTGTTTTGATAATGTGGGACAATAGAATTTTATCCAGATGTGGATATGGGTTTTTTTTCAATCTCTTGTGTTTTCAAGAATATAGATGATGGTTTCAAATGGATCTTGTCGAGGATATATGGTCCTAATGATGATGCGATGAGGGCTTCTTTTTGGTTTGAATTGGAAAGGATTAAAGCTAAATGAGGACTTCCATGATGTTTGACAGGTGATTTCAACATTGTTAGATTTCCTAATGAAGAGAAAGGTTGTTTAATTTCTACTATGGCTATTCGTTTGTTCTCTAATTTTGTGGATTCTAATGAGCTTTTTGATCCTCCCCTAGTAGGAGGTTAGTTTACTTGGTTAAGTAATCGGGATACTCCTTGTCATTCAAGATTGGATGGATTTATTTTCTCTCCATCTTGGGAGGAACACTTTCCTAGAGTTATTCAAGCCGCGCTTCCTAGATCGCTTTATGATCATGTGCCTTTACTTCTAGATAGTGAAGGTTTGAGAGTGGCTAGAGGTTTGTTTCCGTTTTGAAAATATGTGGTTGGAAGTGGATGGCTTTGTTGATTTGATAAAAAATTGGTGGGATTCTTTTTCTTTTAGTGGACATCTGAGTTATGTGTTTGCCAAGAAATTGAAGGCTTTGAAAGAATGTTTAAAAGTTTGAAATAAGGAAGTGTTTGGTAATGTGTGAGAGTCTAAATATAGCGTGATGGATATTATTCATTCTTTAGATGAGAAGGAAGGGGTGGATGGCCTTTTGGAGGAGGAAAAAGCTAGGAGAATGGAGGCTAAAGCGGAATTTGCTATACTTGCCTGGTTGGAAAAGATTAGTTGGAGACAAAAATCTAGGGCCATTTGACTTAAAGAAGGTGATAAAAATACAAAGTTTTTCCATATAATGGCTAATGCTCACAAGAGAAATAACTTTATTGGGAAGCTTAAGATCAATGGGAATATTGTGGAGGATGAAGATATTTTTCTAAAAAGATTGTTGATTATTATATTAATCTTTCTTATGAAGAGGAGGATAGGAGACCGTTTTTAGACAACATGGAGTTTAATGCTATTGATCATTTGAAGGCGAATGGTTTGGAGGTTGCTTTCGAGGAAGTGGAGGTGTTTGAGGCTCTTAATTCTCTTTGTGGTAATAAAGCCCGGATGGTATGTCTATTGCTTTTTTTTAAAAATGTTGGATTGTGATCAAAGAAGATTTAATAAAGATTTTTGGGGAATTTTTTGATAAGGCTAAATTTGAAAAAAGCTTTAATGCTACTTTTATTGCTCTTATTCTGAAAAAAGGGGAGGTTGTGGATGTGAGGGATTTTCGCCCCATTTCTTTTCTTGGAGGTGTTTATAAAATTATTTCCAAAGTGTTGGCCTTAAGACTTGCAAAGGTTGTTGGGAAGATTGTTTCCCCTTCTTAATTTGCTTTTATTAGGGGGAGACAAATTGTGGATGCGGCACTTATTGCTAATGAAAGTATGGATTCTAGACTTAAAAGTGGGATCCGGAGGTTTTGGTGAAAATTGATTTGGAAAAGGCGTATGATCATGTTAATTGGAATTTTCTTATCTACTTGCTTGGTAGAATAGGCTTTGGGGAAAAGTGGCGAAAGTGGATTTCTTAGTGCATTTCTAGCCCTTCCCTCTTGCTTTTAGTGAATGGGACTCCCTATGGATTCTTCCATAGTTCTAGGGGTATTCGCCAAGTGGACCCTCTTTCTCTTCTCCTATTTATTTTAGTTATGGAAGTTTTGAGTTTGTTTATTTTGAAGGCTATAGACTCTAATTTGTTGAAGGGATTCACTATTGGTAATGGGAGGTACGGGATTGGGAAGGTGTCTCATTTACTTTTTGCCAACGATGCTCTCTTTTTTTGTGGTGTTGATGAGGAGCATATGCATAATTTAAGGGCCATTCTTCCTTGTTTTGAAGCGGTGTCGAGTCTCAAAGTTAATCTTGGCAAGAGTGAGATTATTCCAGTGGGTGGAGTTCAACACATTGATTCCCCTGCTAACATTTTTTGTTGTAAAATTGGTAGTTTGCCGATGACTTATCTTGGTCTTCCTTTGGGAGGCCGGTTCAAAGACCCTAAATTTTGGACCTCATGATTGCTAAGATTGAGAAAAGACTTAGTGGATGGATAAAGGGATTTCTTTCGAAAGGGGGGAAGATTACTCTTATTAAGATTACTCTTATTAAAAGTGTGTTATCTAGCATTCCTATCTACTTCATGTCCATTCACAAGATCCCTAGAGTGGTGGCTAATATAATTGAAAAACTCCAAAGAGACTTTTTGTGGCATGACATTGGGGGAGAGCGGAAATTTCATCTTGTTGATTGGCATACCGTGTGCCTTCCAAAGAATGACGGAGGTTTGGGCATTAGATCGATCTCTTACACTAATAAAGCTCTTATGGGGAAATGGCTTTGGAGGTTTGCTAAAGAAGATTTTGGTTTATGGAGGGACGTGGTGGTTTGGAAGTATGGAGGTACTAGTGAGGGATGGTGGACTAAGGAGGTGAGGGGTACTCATGGAGTGGGACTTTGGAAGGCGATTAGCAAGGCTTGAATGATTTTATAAAAAGGGTTAGCTTCAAAGTGGGTGGGGGTAATAGAGTGAGATTTTGGAAAGATGTGTGGTGTTCCAATTGACCTCTTCTGTTGGAATTCCCTTCTTTGTATGACATAGTTTTACATAAGGATGCTTTGGTTCATGACTACTTGGAAGGGGCTAATAATACCATTTCTTGGAATGTTATTTTTGCGAGGCGCTTTAATGATTGGGTGGTGAGAATGACTCCTTGGTGTGGCATAAGGATCCTAAAGGTTATTCTCCATGAAATCTTCCTACAATTTTTTGAGACCTCATGGAGATCCTTTTCTTTTGGCAAAGACTTCATGGATTTCATCGGTTCCTTCTAAAGTGGCTTTCTTTTGTTGGTTGGTGGGAAGTAACAAATGTTTGACTTTGGATAATCTTATTCGAAGGTGGTCTTTGCCTAATAGATGTATTTTGTGCAAAGAGAAGGCGGAAACGGTGGATCATCTTTTCATACATTGTATTGTGGTTTCTAGTGTTTGGATGCTTATTTTTAATTTGTTTGGTATCCAATGGGTCCTTCCCTCTACAAATCATGACCTTCTTGTTAGTTGGTGGAGTAAAAAAGAAGCTAAGGTGATTTGGAGAATGGTCCCTCATGCCATTTTTTGGTTCATATGGAGAGAGAGAAATCTTAGAACCTTTGAAGGAATTGAGAAGTCAATCATGATCTTATGTCCTTGATTATGAATCTCTATCTATGGCATTCTAATTATTTTAATAGTTGGAATCGTTCTTTTGTACTCTTTGTTGTTGCCTTTAAGTTTTAGAGGGGTCTTCCCTTAGTGCTTGTATATGACTCATGTACTTGGGCTAAGCCTTTTGTTATTAATATACTTTTATTTCATAAAATATATATATATATATATATATATATACACATACAAACTCTTTGAATATTCCGTTTATTAAAAAAAATAAAAAATTCTGAATGTATATCTGAAGGTTTTTTAATCTTTCGTTAACAATTTTGATTTAAAAAAAAATGTACTTTTGAATTTTAAATTTTATCTTTTATGAAAAAAATATAAAATCCTTATGTATTCATTCCTTTTTATATAACTAATATTATTTAAAAATATTCACGTGCAACACACGTGTGCTATATCTAGTATAAATTTAAAACTTGTGGGGCTTACGCCCCACGCCTTGGGGCTTACGCCTCGCCAATCACCCCATGAGAGGAAAAACGCCTCGCCTTACATCCACTCCTTTAAAACTTTGGTTTTTGGAATCATGTATCATGACTTTTTTTTTTTTTTTTTTTTTGTGGGAATGTTTCAGGACTCATTGTAATGGTTCTTTCTTTAACACTTTTAGTACTTTAGGCGTTCTTCTTAAAATAAATTTTTATTTTTTAATATACAAGGGTGTAAAATGTCAGTCAAATTTATGTGAGGAGTTTGAGTTGAAGTCTTGAAGCTTTAGAGAGAATATATATGTATATATATTTTATATATATATATATATATATATATATATATAGAGAGAGAGAGAGAGAGAGAGAGAGAGAGAGAGAGAGTGCAGTCGTAATAAAAGCATTCACTGAAGCTGGAACTATGTCACTAACACTACAACGAGTCATGAGGTCAGGATGACTTAGTTGATTCCGGTAGTAGCAAGCGAAGTCTTCAAGACACATTCCACACACACACACACAGACACACACATAGAGCTAAGGTTTGAGATTTGATTGAGAGCCAAACGCCACACCCCTTGTGTGGAAAAGGAACCTTAATGGGAAACTAAAATGGTGGATTTGGCATTTGGGTGTTTTTATGTAAGTTAAGAAAACCATTTAATTTGCTTGAATCGAGAATGATTTGATCAGTTTTTCAGTTAACTGGTGGTTGGAACAAATTTCTTTTAGTGGGGGTTTATTCTTCAAATGGTTTTTAGGGGTTATCTAGTCCATAGGCCAGAATGGTTGACAGTATGGCCAGTTTGTTTGGTTTTGAAATGTTGATCAGGGGTAGGTAAGAGGGGGAAAAAAAAAAGAAGAAAGATAAAAGGAAGAAGGAAAGGGTTCTTAGCAATCACACTTTCAAATAATGCTTTTAAAGATTCAAAGTCTCAATGTGGAGGTCTGTAATATGAGTCTTGCTAACTCCTTGGGGCCACCCAAACAAGGTTTCCATGTTTCTCATGAGCCTTGGTGTTACTTGGTCCATGTGGGTTGTGGGGTCTTACATGGGCCTGGGGTTTGCTCATAAGGTTTCTTTGTTATTAAAAATGGAAAAAAAACAAAAAGGTATATAAATATGGTGCATGTACATTGCTGCATATGTATTTTTTTCCAAGACAACCCATCACAAATATGAAAACGAGTTTCTTGTGGTTATTTATTGTATAACTATGAATTAGTGACTGGATGCAATCATCTTATTTATTTTTTTTTTTCACGAATTACTAAACTTCAACACTTTTGCAAGCATGTGTTCAAATTCTGACTAAAAATTGATGGGAACTCTCCCTGCTTTTAGGATATGGATGCTGTGAAGCACGGATACTTCAAAACCCCTAATGAATCCGTATTGTATCCATATCGGATACCGATATGCCTAGGATACTCCCTGATATGAATATGACACTCTGTACGTATCATAATAGTAACACACCTTGCGATGTCATCAGATACATCATACACCTCGGATACTCCTAGGATTCCTTTAGAGTTAGTTTGTAGGTTTTTTTTTTCTTTTAAATGCACAGGGTAAATTTAGAAATACATAATACCCAACTTTGATTAAAACAATAAATCCATTTTAGTTCCTCATCTTTGTTTTCTTCCCACTCTATCTCTTTCTTAGGGCAACCATTGCACAACAATAGAGCCAAATGGCTATTTTTAATGTTGATGTCATTCTGTTTTTTTTTTTTTTTTTCTATGAATGAAGAACATGGTTGATGCTTATGGATGTGTTGTTTGTACATTTATTCTTGCATATTTAATTGATTTTGTAGATGTTTCAAACCTTTATTTGTAGATGTTTTAAACCTTTTTTTTAATGTTTATTATTGATGTTTTAGACCAAATATTAATATTAATATATTTATTTATTAACATATCCCCGCCGTATCGTATCCTACGTTATTTGAGAATTGCCAAATCAACGTATCTATATCGCATTGTATCCGTATCCCATATTAGTATCCGTGCTTCACAGTATGGAACTATGGATGCTATCATTTTATTTATTTACTCCCTCCACTCCACAAAGATTGGCCGTTTTTCCTAATTTTTTTGTCCCAAAATGTTTGTCTACTTTGAAAAGTCAAATCATAAAATTTTTTGACTTTCTTGTACCACCCTTTGTTATATCATAAATTACTTTCAAGACAAAGCCCATCATGTCTTATAGCAGAAGGGTACTTATGAATAGAAAAATTTTAATTGGTGAAGAGGCAATGCATTAATTGTTGTTCTTAATCTGCGTGTTTTGTCGAAGATAGCCTATCTTTGTGGGATGGAGGGAGTATTTTTTTTCTCATGAATTTATGAACTTCATCTTTTTCAAGCAAGTGTTCAAAATTATGAGCAAACCCAGATGGGCACTCTCCCCAGCTTTATGATACATATATGTATGAGTTGAGGGTAGCTTTAGTCTACTGATCCATATTACATGAAGCAGATGCACTGTTAAATCCCCGAGTCAGTCTGCCATGGACACTCTAATATCAAAATGTAAAAATGCCAGAAAGCCCTTGGTGGTGGCAGGGTGTGTGCCTCAAGGAAGTCGAGATTTGAAAGAGCTAGAAGGGGTCAGTATAGTTGGAGTCCAGCAAATTGACCGCGTTGTTGAAGTTGTAGAAGAAACTCTGAAAGGTCATGAGGTGCGGCTTTTGAACCGCAAGACACTGCCAGCACTTGACCTCCCAAAGGTGCAAATTTTAGATCTCTATCATGTTATTGCCATGTCACTATGTTCAAGAGGGGTTTTAAAAGCCATTTTAAGCACATTATTGTCTTTTTCTTGATTATCTTGGATCTGCAGCTAGTTTAGAATGGAATCTTGATTTATTTTTCAAGACGAGTGTAACATAGTTCTTCCAACAGGTAAGAAAGAACAAGTTTGTTGAGATTCTCCCAATTAATGTTGGTTGTTTAGGTGCTTGCACTTATTGCAAGACAAAGCATGCTCGTGGTCATTTGGGGAGCTACACTGTTGACAGCCTTGTAAGTATTGTGACATGAAACTTATATCTATATATATATATATATATATATATATATATGATTTTGGTATATATTATCTTAGTAAAATTTAAAAACTGCAGGTATGCCGTGTAAGAACTGTCATAGCTGATGGAGTTAAGGAGATATGGTTGAGTAGTGAAGATACTGGAGCTTATGGTAATTAATGGTGGTCTTTTTGCCATTTTATTTTCATTACTGATTTTGAAAGTACTTGTTGATTTGAAGTATTTTTTTTACACATTTCTGTTTGAAAATAATCTCACAGTAGTTGCGTTAATTAACATACTAATGGGAACTTGTTTTATTAAGCATAATGGATGGTCCACATATTTGGAACAATATCTCTGGATGCTCTAATTATAATTTGCAGGTTATAGACAAACTTACTATAACATAGTTGTTGGATTTACCTTTAGAACTAACAAGTGAATAAAAAGACTACCATGCACCTGTAATCCAATTTCAGATTTGCTGCATTGAAAAGGTAGCTGTCCAGAAGAAACTTCTTTGAGAAGTGAAGAAAACGAATCAGTGAATAGAAATAGGATTTTAAGCTGTGGATGATATTTATGAGCTCTAGAATAATTTTGGTGTTCCAAAATTTTGCAGGCCGTGACATTGGGGTTAATCTTCCATTTTTATTGAAAGCTATCGTTGCAGAACTTCCCCTTGATGGAAGCACTATGCTTCGCATTGGGATGACTAATCCTCCTTTTATTCTTGAGCACTTGAAAGAGATAGCTGATGTTTTGAGTCACCCATGTGTATACACCTTTCTTCATGTACCAGTCCAATCTGGGAGTGATACTGTCTTGAGTGTAAGTGCAGAAATTATACACTAATCTCTTTTCTCCAATGCAAATTGTCATGTCTTCCACTACTTAACTTTTCTGGTACAAAATGGTTTTTTTTATTTCAATTACTTCTCTTATTGTCTCAGGCAATGAATCGCGAATATACTATGAGTGAGTTTAGGACTGTGGTAGATACCTTGACAGAACTAGTGCCGGGGATGCAGATTGCAACTGATATAATATGTGGATTCCCTGGTTAGTATGTAGACTCAGCTGCCGCCACCTTATTGTTCTTTTTTATGGTCCTGCATGTGGATCCATATTTTTAACTTTCATTTTAAATGTTGATAAACTGCTACGAGTAATGTATAACTCAAAGGTTCTAGTGTCCCTCAGATGATAAATTTCTTATTTTCTTAATATAAAAGCATACCTGTGGCTAGTACCAATTTATGATTGTGACATCATATGCTCCCAGGAATATTTGGAGTCCCTGAGTCAATTGAGAAAATATTGTCAGTAAGTTGGAAATGATTTAATATAAAATTGGTTGAGTGGGTAACATCAGTGCTTGTTGGAGAAAAACAAAGCATCTTATTTTATTTTGGACTTGTTTTGAATAAATCAATAGTTTGCAAAGAATTTAAAAATTAATAGCTATATACACAAGACTCGTTGGAAAATTTGTTGGGATATTTGTTACAATATTCTCTACAATTATAGGATTATAGGTTTAGACTTTTGTTGAAAAACCAATTGAGGAAGTGATACCAATTTCTTGGTCTTCTCAGGTGAAACCGATGAAGATTTTGCTCAAACAGTTAGCCTCATTAAGGAGTACAAGTTCCCTCAAGTTCATATTTCACAGTTCTATCCACGACCTGGTATGCTGTTTGTGACTCTGTGTCGCAGTCTCAGTGTCTAGTAGTCCACTTATTCATGAGATAATAGCAATATTTATTCATTTGATGATCTTTTGCTTTGTTTTTTTGTGGCATAGTTATTATTGCTAGTCTCTCCACTTTTCTTTGGGGAACTAACAAAATGTTGCGGGGGAAAAAATTATGCTTAGTTATCTTTTGTGGAAGTTCATGACAAGGGATGAATAGTACAAAAATGTTTCCCTTTTCTAAGATGTCTTCTTTTCCCCCTTCTTTAATGATGAGAAATTAGGGTACCCTTGGTTGGTTAAGGCACTGGATACTTCAACATTCCCTAAGATCGCGTTTGTTTATTAAAGAAATATTTTTCCTGACAAAATATTCCTGTCATCAGCTGGTTATCTCTCTAAACAAACTGATTTGAAGTGGAAATTGTGGCAGCATAAACTTGTACCGTTGGAAAATTTTTCAAACCATGTCATGTTCTTCCTTGATAATGCCACTTTGTTTTGTCATTTTTGGAAGGAAAACTTTTCCATGCAACAAACAGAGCCTAATCTAACCAATAATGGATGATTTAATCAATCTCCCCATTCATCTATTTTCTATATAATTATATGAAATTGTGCCTTTTTGTTTTGAGCACTAAACTTCCATGTATAAATCTGCTTCTAGAGATTGAATTTTGGCTTGAAAATTAAGGTGGGATACTGGGATTGGAGACTAGACACCCCCAAATACCTAAGAAAGATGCAAAAGAGGGAGACAAGTAGATAACCTGTGCCCAGTAAAAGAAGTGCCTGTTTGGGATAGCTTCAGAGTAGAATCAGAAGCTGAATCAGAAGTTGAATCAGAATCAGGGGGGAGGCAGCTTGAGTAAATTGGCCTCAAAACCTCTTTTGGGCTTACAATCACTTTTCTCACTTTTTATCCAAACACTCTTAAAAGTGATTATGGGTCATCAGAAGAGATTTTGGGCCTCCCAGAATCTCATCCAAACAGGCACGAAGTTACCAAAAATTGCACTTTCACGTTTTAATCACCTGAGACTAGTGAAACTCTTTGAGTTCTCCCTCACCTAGAAGATTCCCTAACCATTTCTTTCTTGCATAGGGGATTTTACTCGGGCTGCCAATTCTGTCCATCTTTGAGGGTAGAGACCTTCTTCTGCTCTAGGGTGAGGGTATGACATTAGTATTTGATACAGGAGTATCGAAGAGGCATACCAAGGCCAATCTGGCCCATTAGTCAGCTTGGTTTAAGCTGTTAGCTAGTCTCACCTTTCATTTTTGTTTGGTGCTTGCATTTTGTTTCTTCTGTTTTATTATAGTTTTATGGACTGTTATTTTGTCCCCAGTCTTTTAAGTAGTCATGTGACTTGCATATGACTTTTTTAAATATATATTGGAGGGTTGAGAGTTGAAGGCTAAATATATTGGGGGGGTTGAGAGAAGAAGGGTTTTGTAGTAATCAAGGGCTAGGATCATAGGGTTTTTCTAACTCTAGTACAAATACTACTTTAGGAGTCCATTGTAATCGGTTTATTAGCCTTATTTTAGGAATTCAGATTTAAGAAGCATTCTTGAGTCTCTTATACTCTAGAATCTTGCTTATTTCCATTGAGACATCCATTTTACTTTGATCTTCAATTATTTCCTGTATTTTAATTTTCACGAGCAACGCAACCAGACCACAGATTTGTAGGTTTGCTCCTACAGCAGCAACCAGACCACAGATTTGTGCTGCTACAACAAATTGCTATCCAAGCTCAAACCTTAAATCTTGACCATGGTCAGACATGGTTGAGGCAATGGTGAAACAGGAAACTAAGCCTAACAGGTAGGGATGGCAGAGATAGCTGAGATATGACATATGATTGAAGATTTTCCATGGGCTATGTAAGCACTTCAATGATGATAACATGAGGAAATGCATGTGGAGATTTTAGAAGGCAATCAAGAACCCATAGACATATTGGAAGGTAGTCTCAAGGAAAAATATTTTGAAGGCGAAGAGTAAAACCCTTTCACCTGACACAGATATTGCAGATTGAGATGGACTCAAGTGTAGTTGGTATGCTACCTAGACTTGAGTGGTGGAGGAATTAAACTTGAAATTATTAATCTTATTGGAATGATGCATGCCAAAGATTATTTTGGATCAGAGGTGAGTTTTAAGAAATATTTTGGATGAAAACCCATGGCCAAAGAGTGAAGAAATATTTTGAATGCAAACCCATGGTCAAAGAGTGAAAGTTGATGCTTATAAATTTTAAGTTGAAGGGCACTGCACTTCAATGGTGGGAGAGAGCTGAGGAGCGAAGTGCTAGTGCGAGCTTGTCTAGGGTTGCAACTTAACCATGTTGACTCAATTATTCATTGAAAGAAGTTTAATTTTCCTCAAGCCAAGGCTAGGGTTGAAAATGGGCTGGGCTATTTGGGCTAATATCCATTGATTTGTACGAGTTACCAATACCCTAAGAAGCACAAACACTTCCCTAGAGTTGTTGTGGTGGTGTTGGACATGTATTAGACATGACACCTCTCTCTTCCGATCCCTCTTTTTCTTTCTCCTTTTCCTTTTTCATCCCATTTTATCATTGAACAACTCCATTAAAGTTTCCAAAAACGAGATAAAGGATGCGTTTTGAAGGTTAGATATAATGCTACATGATACAATCTATATCTATATTATTAATGTTGTGTCCCCACCATGTCATATCCTAGATTTTGAGGATTTTCTGTGTTGGTGTTGGTGTGTCCATGTTGTGTTATAACCGTGTCGCGTGTTGGTGTCTTTGCTTCTTAGCCAACATCTCTCTCTTCCTGACCAAATGCCTTTGAGTTTAAGTTGAATACATCCTTTCCAGTAGTGGGCTATGTTACAAGACTTGAGTCTAGATGCGACTGTGGGTGCATGTCCATGTGCCAGACTTTTCATCATTTTGAAGTGTTCGGTATTTCCATGTCATGATGTGTTGACACAGGTACTCTAGGCTGAAGCAAAAGTTCCAGACAATGCAATCAATGGACTTGGTGATGAAGTTGGTTAGCTTGAAGTTGAAGGCACTCTTTTATTAGCATGTGGTGAATGAAAGTGGGTGAGAATAGATTTTTCCTGAAATGAAGAGAAGAGGGGTTAAGAACATAACATTCAGAGTGAGGACATGTAATGATGGGATGACAATGTGAATAATAGTACTATTCATAAATATTTATTTAGTATAACTCCTTGCTTTGGGTTGAGCACTTGAGCCAAACCTTAACCAAGCTCATCTTCAGCCTGAAGTTTGAGCTAGAGCTCAGCCTGAACTAACTTGGCATGGCTTAGGTTTGAAAGCCAGAGAAACCTGGTCTACACAAGTTCGACCTATTTGCTGCTCTAATTGAGGCAATTGTCTATCTCTTTAACTCTTTCTTACACCAGTTATTCGATGACACCTATAGCAGATTTACAATTGGCACCTAAAGAGGTGGACATAATGGCTTTCCACTCCACAATCCAAGTCCCTTGCCTTAACTCCTAGCCTTAAGTCCAATTACAACATTTTCCTGATATTGAGAGCTTAGTGACTAATTGAAAACATTTAAAGACACCTTGCAAACTGCAATTGAGGATAGAACACATTGGCAATAAAGGAAAAAAGCAAAAATCAACTTATCATTTGCAAATTGGATATGAGAAATGTGGTGACTCCCTGGAGCCAATTGAAAGCCCAGAAGAAAACCCTCTTTCTAAAAAATGAACCTACTTAATTTCTTTTGCAATAAGATGAAGGAAAGCGTGAATAAAATGTGCCCCCTAGCCTCAGCCCTCTAGAGTCTAGAGCTACCAAAGACACCAACAAGGACCAATTGAATAGGATTAAAAAAGTAAAAGAAACTAAAAGATTTGAGTAACACAGAAATTTAGTGCCCCAATGCATTAGATTCTATCATGAGAGGCAGTATTCTAGAAAATTCCAGTTCACATAGTTGAGATGCCTTTTCTAAGTCAATCTTGCAAATAATACAAGCTAACAACCTATTCCAACTTCTTATGTTCTAGACCTTGTTAGCTAATAACATTTACCCCATTATGTCTACACTTAGCAAATGCATCGTTGCAGGGAATGATGTGCCCTATTGCTATTCTAATTTTGCAGACACTCCCCAGTAAGCTAATAGGTTGATAATGGTACACTGAATCTGGTGCACCAGCCATAGGCACAGGCAAAGTTTTCAAAAACACGCCCTAGGCACATTTTGAGGCTTTTTGAGGGGTAAAACGCACGTGGGCCTTCATTTTTGGGCAGTACACCAGCTGGACAAATGTTGCTGACTTGAGAGTTGAGGCACATGTCCTGTACCAAAAAATGTATTTTTTTTTTAATTTATTTTTCTTTTGGGCGACCCCATAGAGTGATGATATGAGAGCCAGCGATGTAGTAGCTTCCTACGTTCCTTTCGATGACTCCTCAACACTTCTTGCTCGAAGATTAGGTCTCAACTGAAAGTTGGGTTGTAATTAGGTTTGTTTTTCATGCTCGACTGCTTCCTTCTTCGATTGTGTAGGAAATGGTCTGTTTATATTTCTCCCTCTCTCTCTCTCTCTCTCTCTCTCTCTCTCTCTCTATATATATATAGATATATATAGATATATATATTTATATATATATAGTTTCTTGCGAGGCGAGATGGGTTTCAGCCAATGAGTTAGGTTTGATTGAGATAAAAATATCTTTTTGACTTGTTGACCGAGATATATTGTTTATACTTTCTATATATTGTCTCCTTCGCTTGTTGACCGATATTTCTTGGCTACTTTTTAAACAAATGGGTATTGACTTGTTGAGGGATACAACACAATTTTATTTATATATTTTTTATATATATGAAGTAAAAATCCCTAAAGACTTACATCCCATATTCCCATGCCTCAAGACTTACATCTAACCCGATTGAAGGAAAAATGCCCCGTCCTATGCCCATGCCTTTGTAAACATTGGGCACAGGAGAACTAAAGGAGCATCAGAGGAGTGTTATCACTATAGAGTTCAGATATTTTAATTTCCTCTTCCTCAAAAGGATGAGATAAAAGATCTAGTTGACTTTATCATTTGAGAGGCATAGAAGAGACAAGCCTTCAAACCCAAGTCTACGAGGAAGAGGCTCAGTGTAGAAATTTTGTAAATTCCACAATCAACTCTTCATTTCTAGCATTTTTTTAACCCACTCCTCCCTCACACTCAAGTGAGAAGAAATGTTGCCACTTCCTTGCATTGGTCATTAGTGAATATTTAGAATTGTCATACCCTATGCTTCAACCATGTGGATTTACTTTGGTAAGATATCTCTTATGGTTTTACATTGTCTAATAGGTTTTCTTTTATCCTCTACCTAAGAAATGTGTCCAAACAAACTTATATCCCAAGTATCCTATTGATATTGATGGACAAACTAATATCAAGGGACTTCCTTTTCCTAGTCTCCAATCTGCCAATGACCTTTATTCTCCTTCCTCCCCCACACTCAATATTTGCCTTCAATTTCCACTTCGTAGCAGACCCACCACTACCAACAAATTCTGCCACTTTTCACAAGCTTTGTAGAGGCAAGTACTTAGTGTTTGTAATCATATTTTATTTTCAATCTTTCTCCATGCAGGGACACCTGCTGCAAGAATGAAAAAGGTCCCAAGTACGATAGTGAAGCGACGGAGTCGGGAACTGACTTCTGTTTTTGAATCATTCACACCTTATAATGGAATGGAAGGCAGAGTGGAGAGAATATGGATAACTGAAATTGCAACTGATGGAATTCACCTGGTAAGACCATGACTGCATTGAAATTTGGTGATGTGGACCTTTTTACCTATCCAGTCAACTTTTCTGTGGTTCTATGGCTAAAGGCTGATCCTGGCTTATTTCCCAGAGGAAGAAAACCCAATGGCAATTTAGGTTGTGTTTGGATGGCATGTTATAATGGGTTATTGATGTGTTTTTGGTGTTAAGTGAACGAACATTCAGTATAATATATGCTGTTTGGTGTCCCAATTTTCTGTTGAGCTCACTTTGCACCAAAAATGCATCAAAAAATATGCTAAAAAAACCACGAGTAATTTACAAGTCCTAAAATATGCTGGTCTTTCAATTTATTGTCTTACACCAAGCACATTTATATTTGATATGTTTTATAGTATAACAATTTATGTTCTGGACATGTTGTATCAACACATATAAAAGGTATATTTATTACAAAATTGTTTTAAATATAAAATGTGAATCTAAGTGAGAAAAACTTATATGTAACTGTGATACCACTAATGTGGGATCACAAGCTAATGAGGATGAAGTAAAGTGGGATTGTCAGAGTACTTTTTGACCCCACAATCCCACTTTACTTCACTCTCATTGGCTCGTGATACCACATGGCCGTGTCATAGTTACATGGAAGACTCAATCCATCTAAGCACCCATCTATGCTCATGACCATGTCTAAATGACTGGCTTCAAACTTGGATATTTAATTGCTTAAGTTTGTGGTGGTCCATTTTCTATATGGGTGCGGTTATTTTCACCACGTTTTTAGCTTTACACACACTTGCTCTGTACACACTTTTAAATTTTAAAAATCGCACTTTTACTTTATACATACTCCACAATACCTAAACTAACCCTAATGTTAACCCCAAAAAGTTCGGTACATTTGAGTTGAACATATTGTATTTGTTTAGTACATTATAACTGAAAAATTGCAAAAATTTTAGTTGCTATATCCTGAAAAATTTTAAAATGTTCAGTAGAGACAGTTTGATTGTTTTAGATTTGTTTGGTATACCAAGTTTGAATCAACCATAATTTACAAACGAAAATCAACTTCTTTTGATGGAGAAAAAAGTTTGGTACATTTCAACTGAACATATTATATTTGTTTAGTATATTATGACTGAACAATTGCAAAAAATTTAATTGGTATATCCCAAACAAATTTAAATGTTAGGTTGAACAGTTTAAACATTTTAGGTTTGTTTGGTATACTAGCCTGAACAAAATGCGATTCACAAATAAAATTCAGCAACTTTTGATGGGAAAAAAACACATTTTCATCACTAGAAGCATTTAAACTAACCATTTGCTTGCCCATTGTTCATAAAAGCATAAGAAACACGAATAATAGTTAAGGTTTAAGAGATATTATAGATTAGTGGTTAAGGTTTGTGAGAGAGTAAGGATATATGAATGGAGAGAGTAGAGGTTTCTAAGAGAGGGAGTTTTCATGATTATAGTTATGTGTACTAAATGTATAAAACAAATTTTTGTTTTTATTTAAATCGCTTTTTCCTTAATAGTCATTTTACTCAAGAATAGAATAGTAATTAAAAATTTCATTAAAGGCTGTGTGTAAAGCAAAAAATGTGGTGTAAATAGCCGTGCCATGCCCTTTCTATATTTACTGTTTTTTGTAAATGCACACTTAGGTTTTGCCCTTTTCTAACTGGATATTCCTTCATTGCTCAAGGTTGGCCATACCAAGGGATATGTGCAGGTGCTTGTAGCTGCTCCAGAAAGCATGCTGGGGACTTCAGCCATTGTGAAGATAATATCTGTGGGAAGATGGTCAGTTTTTGGAGAAGTGATCGAGATTCTAAACCAAATAAATGAAGATACAGCTTCATGCAAGAGGGAGTCTAATCAGGACAAATGTTCTCCTTGCTCCAACTCAGATGAAGCTTGTGCATGCTCAAGAGAAGCAGATCCTTGTGCTTGTGGACTCGAGAGCTGCGGAGAACAAATCAGTTTGGAGGAAAGCACTGTTTTAAGAAATGACATGAGGCCAGATGATCGAGACACCCAAAATCTGATTGGATGGTTTCTAAGAAAGCGGAAGAACCATGAGCAGAAATGGATGGAGAGTGGGATTGCTCTAGGATCCAAGGAAAAGCAAGAATGGCCCAGTAAAAGAATGGGGGAGTGGGGTTTTGTTGATCTTGCTCTTCTAGGCGGAATGCTTGCAAGCTTATTGACCATTTTAGCTTTATTTTTACATCTTGGGTTTAGGAATTTTCCATCCAATTAAATGAATGTTGAGTGTATTCTTATTACCCGTTCCATGTATGGAGGCTTCTCATGAGAGATCGCAATTCTACCATACCGACTGATATTTGAAGCCTTTTTTGTTTTTTTGTTTCTTCGTTTGCGGTGATTATCTTTGAAGCTTTTTTATTGTAATTGATACGTAGCTTGACTGGACATGGGTCTCGCTGAATTTTGGTTATTGTAATATACTCCTTGTTCCCTTGTTTGCTCTTTTTGTTTCATTTAGCTGGCTTACAATGTTGATCTAATTTTTGTTGTTGAAAATTAAACTGCTTGAAACTGGCCCACAACTTTTGTTAGCTGACATTGTGTGCCAGTCACGAGTCACGAAGTAATCTCTTTACTCAGCACAACAGAATCTGGAACAAGATTTACATGAAGCAGAAATGAACGCCTGGTTCGATAGATGGGATTGTAGAAAAGATAGAATATGCATTTCTAGGAAAAGTGAGATTCTTCTGTGGGTGGGGGAAAAGCAGGGAAGAACAACAGCACGTTGGTGCTTTTCCACTTTTTGAGTCTTCTGCTGTGCTATGGTTTTGGTGGGTTTAGTTACTAAACCATCTTTTACTAATGATAAAAATTTATGCAACAATCTGCAACTCAAAGTAGCATTTCTGACTTGGCGGGCAATCTCTTGAAGAAATTGACAGGTGCAGACGGCAACTTGCTCCTAAACCGGGGATGCCGCAGCAAGTAGAGCCCGAGCAACACTGCCGCTACTTGAAACGGAGTCATATAAAGAAACACCGCCAATATCAACGCAAAGAGGATAAAGATAGCCGTAGCCCTTGGATCCCGCCAGCTCAGTATGGACAGAGCCCTCTCCCCTTGCGTTGCCAAATCTCCGATCACCGTCTGCATCCGACCTGACACGCTCCGCAGCCGATCGTACCTCAGTCTCACAATCTCCGGTGGTCGAGTTGCAGGGAAATTCTCGAATTCTTCATCCAGCTCATCCGGGTGAACGCGCTCTGCCTGCGAAAGCGAAGGGTCCATGTATGGCGGGTGCCTCGGCCTGAATCGATAATTCCATATTCCGATAAGAAAGAGGTAGAGAAAAACAGTGGGCAAGATCAATTCTGGGTAGCAAACCAGTATCAAGAATAGGACGTGCACAAGACACGTCGTCACCGGATTTTTCCAATAGCAGACGTCATCGAACCATCTAAAGACAGCCGAAACCCCTGTAAGTATCGACATTATGCGTTGGAAGTTGGCTTTGCTTCTCCTGAGACTCCACATGTGGGAATCAACATCCAGCATGTACTCAACCGTCTCCTTGCGGAGTGGTGGCTCTGCTCGGGCAAGACGTGCTGCCACTATCTGCATTGCCTGGTGGCGGAGCAGATGGATGTGCCGGACGGGTATGGGCTGGAGGTAGTGCATTTTAGGAAGCAATGGCATGCTATAAAGAGTCACCATATTGACCCAAGCTGTGCAGGTGAACCTCACTGCCAATTGAAGTTCCCCATGTCTCTTCAAACCAGTGGGTAGCAGAACCAGCAATGGATAAAAATGGGTATAAATTCGATCAGTTTCCAAAGTCGATAGACGAATTCTCACCTTCCCGATTCTCTGATCTTTCGAATCGTTTTTGCTTCCATTTACGTGGCAATTGTCGAAAACGCCAATGGTGATTACAGTACATGGGTCATGAACTTCCCAAGTATATTGTTCATTCCAGCGAGGGGCCAAGGTGTTCAGAAGTGTTCTGGTTCGAATCCATTTGTTCCCATACTTTGCTATGCAGTAGGCGTCGGTGCTAATACCCCCCTTCATGGGCTGCAGGTTTCGGGCACTCAAAATCCCGACTTCAAGAATTCCAATGCTTGGCCTTCTGAGGTGCTTCGAAGATGGCTGGAGATCGCTGGAAAAATGTGTGGACTCGTCAAGGACGTGGTACCCTGATTCCAGACACAGGATAAGATGGATCTTGCTTGAGAATTTCACTTCTTTCTTCTTCTCGCTTTCCTCTTCTGCCCAAGAGGGTTTGGGGAGATTATACCAGCGAGGCTCGGGTAGCTTTTTGTGGTCAACTCTCGGTGTAATGTCTCTAACCGGTATGTGTATTCTCCCCAACATCTCGTCCTTTCCCGGCCCTATCCTGTCCTCCACGGTGATGATTATGTATTCATCAAAGGGCTCCGATGCCACCAACAAAATCTCCTCATTCCACACTGGATTGAAGCCACGCATCTTGGAAGGCTGAGTAGCCCTGAATTGAGCCCCAAGCTGTACCCTCACTAATGTCTCGGGGACTCGGCCTTTTTCAGAGGGGACAAGATCCTGAGCTTCAATAACAAGAACTCGGAGGTAATAGAGCTTTGGCGAGAAGTAAACCTTTGGCCTGGTGTTGGCAAGGTTTTCATGGCTAACGTTGTGGGCATCAGAGTGCCATGCGTGTGGAAAGGACTCGTCGGCTTGGGTTCCTATCCAGACTGCAAGCATCACCTCCCCGTTGGTCTTCTCCCCCTTTCTATCCACCAATTTATACCACTGAGGAGCCAATGGGCTATCTGGAGGTACTCGAAGAGGGACTTCCATGAGGTCAATACTAACTTTCCCCACGAAATCGTCCTTTGTAATAAGATCCTTGTCCTTCACTATTACTTCGAGCTCATTCCATTGCAAATTCTCCTTTGCGAAAGCGAATATTTGGTTCCACGACGGGTTTCGGTTCTTCTCCAAGTGTTTAGTAGTGCCTTTGTAGTTTCCAAGCTTCAGTTCCACATACGGGTCAAGGCTTCCCGTGACGTCCATGACCGGAAGATCTCGCGCCTTCACCACATTCACATACAAGTAATGCATCGGCTCCACTAGATCGTAAGTGCTCGACGTCTTGTCCCCTCTGTAGCGCATACGAGCTGCCACCGGCGGTCTAGTCTCTTCCAACCCGTATTGCGGCGGCTTTGGAATTTGCATGTGCATTGCAGGAAGTGGGCCGGCTCGAGCAAAATCGGTTCTCGTTTCAACGGCAGCCGGTTTTTCCCCAAAGCCGGGGAACAAAGGGGGTGCTGGGGCATGAACAGGACCAGGACCACCACCGATGGAATGAAAAGTCCTCACTTCTTTTTCCTTCTTTATCTTCTTCTTGTGACTGACCTTATTTTCATCATCAAGATTGTTGGTGTCGATTTCTTGCCGCGGAGTCTCTCCCATTTCGCCCCCCCTACTAGCAGCAGCATGTGGAGGTGGCACAGCGAAAGAAGAAAGATCATGAACCGCATAAATTCTCAGCGCAATATCTCCCTTGATGTGCGAAAAGAGGCCACGCTTATCGAGCGGGTAGCGTTGCACTGTAGCTTCGGACTCGGACAGAGGAACAGAAGCGCCGGAAATTCGGACTCGGCCGAGGAAGTTCTTGTGGTGGCCGGCTCTCTGATCATTGTAGACCGTCACATCAATCGTCTTGTTGGGAAGATGTGCCGGATTTTGGATGTCGAAGACGAGCCTTTCGTTCCATGAGGGGTTGAGATCTTTGGGCTTGGTTGCGGTTCGATGTTGTTGGTCGTCGAAACCCACTTCTACAAAGGGACTCGCCGAACCTTGGCCGTCTTTGGGCATGAGGTCGCTTGCCTCTACAACTTCCACTACCAATTTGGCCATGGCGGTAGTTGGAAGCGCTTTCCCGGAGCTTCCAGATGGGATAATACTTTTTGATCTAAAACAAGGGTAAGAGGTGGGTGGTGAATGAGTAGAAGTGAAGAAGACGACAGAACTAGCGGTAGGAAGAGAGAGAGAGAGAGGTTTGATGAGACGAGGTGGCGGTGGAGCTGAGATGGTTATTTGGAGTAAGAGGACAGAAACATATGCTGGAGGGAGAGAGGAATTTGTTGGAGTGCAAGTGGTCCCATGATTTCTTTTTTCTTCGTGGCTAATTAAAGGAGTATAATTTGATATGGAGAGATTCTGGTGGGTAGATGGATATGAGAGAGAGAGAGAGAGAGAGAGAGAGAGAGAGTATTGTAATGGATCTGGTTTGCTTGCTATGGAATTCTAATGTGGTGTTTGATAAGTGAAAAACTTTAGGTGGAGGAAAAGGAGCGTATAAATTCATTAATATATTTGTGTGGGGTGAAAGTTATCACTTCATTCATGAAACAAAGAAAATCTATGCAAAAGCAAAAATTGGCCTTTGAATATACAGAGGACACCGACTTTTCGAGGGGATTAGGCGAGGGGATTCATTAATACAACTGTGGAGGTTGTCAAAAAGTCCTAGAAGTCCAACACCCCGCCCCGCGCGCTACATGATTCTCCTTTTGCGTAGCTAGAAAGGTTATATTCCCTTTCTTGCTTTAACAAATGTATTGACTCGGCCGAGTTGCCCCATAAGGCTGCATGTCATTCTTGGCTGAGCTCCCCCTCTTCCCCTCATTTAATTATGCTAGATATGGGCATATATATGTTGCACCTAAATAATATTTAAATAATAAAATATATATAAGAATTCATTAATTCTTAAATATGTAGGTATAAAACATGAAAATATAATTATTTTTTATCTTTTCTTGAAAACATAAATCCTATTTTAGAGACATGTACATATATTATGTTCTTAACATATATATATCTCATTTAGCTCATTAAAATAGACATAATAGATCAAAATTCTTTCCATGATTAGGAATTAGTAGTAATAGAAAGTTAGCTAGTTAGGAAACATGTATAGTAATGGAAGTTATGTAAAATTCATAAAATCGACATCATAAATATCTTTTTTCAATTGTTTAATTTAATATGATGGGCAAATAAATATTTTAAATTTAAAATAAAGGTGTAATGATCAATCAAAAGTTTTTCTGATATACAGATTTTTATAAGTAATATATATATATATATATTATTTTCCTTCTTCTTGGTATTATATAATCTTGAACCCCATTTTAGGGATAGACTCCTTCTGGGTGGGGGGCCAAGTCTTTTAATTACCTACCTAGGTCTTACATTTAATGAGGAGGGTAGGAAGAGGGATACTACCGCGACAAGTCGGTGGTAGCAAACCCTTCAAAGTATGCATCATCACAATAATGGAGTTTGTACTGCCACTATTTTGCAAGTTGGGTGTCCAAAAATCTGCACATAAGGTGCATGAATCACCGTTTGGTTGCGCTGCCCCCTTTTTTTTTATTTTTAGGCAAATCATAGGAACTCATGCACACGCACACATATTAAAATGAGTCAAACCCAAGACCTCCTCGAAACCTTGCACTCTTTTGAGCTGGGACATGCCACTTGGCCAACGGCCATCAGCGTTTGGTTGTGCTTCTGAAAAGATCTTTTTATAAGTAGGGAAAACCTTTCTTACTTTTTTGCTTTTTGCTATTAATTAAAAGTAATTAATAACTATAAACATGTTTGATAAAATTGATTTTTGCTTTTACTTTTCATTGTAAATAAAAAAGCAAGTGCAGCAGAAGTCGTCGGAATATGACGAATGTCATCACTGCTCTCAATATTGAATCAAGTGAGAGAATTTATAAATTTTGCTTTTAAAAGCAAGATTTATTTGCTTTTGATTAAAAGCAAAATTTTGCTTCTAATTGCTTGTTACTTATTTAAAGCTGCGCCCAAACATTATTTTTTACGTTTGCAACTTTTTGCTTTCAAAAGCAAAAAAAATCTTTTAAAAAGCATAACCAAATAGTGCCATAAGGTTATAACCATTTAATACATTTTTTTAAAGGTTAGATTCAGCGTAATTTTTCAAAAAATATGCATCTAATTTCTTAAAGGTAAAAATTTGAAAGGAATTTTTTTTTTTTTTTTCACATACAATAATCTAACATAGAACTAACGGAGTTTAAGTCTATAGGAGAGAGAGAAGCAACCTAAGCAAGATCCACAAAGTACATCCATCTAGGGAATTGCCAACTCAAGGTATACCATGTGGAGCTGAATCACACACTCTGTTCCAAAGCCAATAAGAAACACACAAAAAAACGTATGTTTCTTTTTTGACAAACACAATAGTCCAACACAGCACTAGCGCAAGGCAAGAAAATTTATTTACCATTGAAATTGCACGTCTTTGGAAATGACATTTTGTTCTTAGGGTATTGTCGGCGAGAATGAATGGTAGATGAAGTGAGTAGTAATTGGTTGGAAGTAATTGCCAATTTGGATTGGAAAGTAGAAAAGAAAATTAAACAGAGTTTGAAAACTATACTTTCCCATCAATGAAATTCATATTTGCCCAAAAATGGTGGAGCCCATGACGACTGATGGGATGCTATTCCACTATAGACTTCACCGCAATACACACATTGCTAAATAATAAATTTGCTGAAATATTCATAAAGTCGGCTACCTTCGGTACTAAGTTTTGTGATTATCTCCTACCCAAAAACAGAAAACGCATACATGAGATAGCATGATGTATTTTTTTTCCTCTCTCATCCTTTTCTCTCTCTCTGTCGTTTCTTTCTTTGTTCGGTTGCATTATTAAATTTTTTTAAAAAAAAAGAAGAAATATCTAGGAAAGATATGCCCAAGAGCCCCCCTTGCTTTTTAAAAAGTTGCCCATTTGATAATGGAGCGATTCTCTTGTATATTGCTCAGATAGAAAACAGCAATGTTGCATCTATATCACAAGTAAAATGCACCTCGCAATCTCAGACGTCCATCATATCAAATAGACCACATTACAATTTCACAACGGCAAGGGGTACCCATCACATGGATCTCCGTATTGTCCAATTCAGAGTCAATGGGATTGGACGATGAATAGTGATGTACGTGATGGATCAGGTCATGCAATGTCTGTTAAGTATAATACGGAGTATGAAGGTAGAACCCGGGCAAATTAAAGGAAGAAGTGGGTAGTTTTTCCATAATGGGTTGCAATCAGAGCAGGGTATTTGGGGTAGCTTACAACATGCATGGTCCATTGGTCCACAAAGTAAATGTGATTGGGAGAATATGCAGTGGGGGCCGGCAGGGGGAAGGTCTGCATCAGAGGCCACTGAGTGGAGTGGGTTGTTTTCAAAGACTCGGTGATTCCAATTCTGTACTGAGCTTTAGGAGCAGTGGGCAGTTGACAGGAAGATTTAAATCTTATATTTTGAGAGCCTACGGTGATTTGGGCTTCCCTCCGATTGATAATTATCAGTAAAAAGGACATGTTTGTTTAGTTGGAGTCGAATACAGAGGAATGAAATCAGTAGTTTGAAATAGAATGGGAAAAACGGCATGATTTAATTTGGTTCCATTAATTTCTTCTATTTGATTAACTCATCCAAATTCGGGATTTAGAATAGAATCCGGCCAAACAAATGGGGCCTTAGTGAAAAGACGAATTCAACCCTACTGGTTTAGTACGTACATGTTTCCATGGACTTTGAAGGCTAAATTAAATCATAGCCTCTCATGTTACATTCTTTCTTCTTTTGCCAAAAGATTAGAGAATACATTCACTCACCCATGAGGAATCAAAATAAAGACCTACATAAACCTTACAAGTATCCTTATTACGTTAAAACATACCACTAGGACAAATGCATTAAACCCTTACACCCTAAAAATCGGCCTAAAGGTAAAATAAATTATTCAGCTAAAATAGGTCAAAAAAAAAAAAAAAGATTGAATTATTATTATCAAGAGATATTCTTAGATTCGGTCATGAACAAAGGAGGAAGTAAACAGCAATTGTATGTGTAGCTATACGCAACATGTACGTGAAAAATGTTTAAAATGCTGAAACTGATAAAACATGGGGAATATGGGCAGTTATTGCTAGGAGTTTAGGGAGTAGTATAAATAGAAGATAGAAAAGATTGGAGAAGGACCTTCAACTTCGACAACAAACCAAATATTCTATCCATCTTTTTCTTTTTTCCTAGTACGTACTTTTGTACTCCAAAATCCAAAAATATGGACTCTTTTCTTATCAAAAGCGTATACACTCTTTTACTTTGTAATTGAAGAAGTTCTTAATGAAAATGATTTTCTCCATACATAGGTGAGTTTTTTTTTCTTTTTTAATTTCTGTATTTCGATACTTTATCTTTATATTGCAAGTAGAAAAATCCTTAAAGTCATTTAAGAGGAAATAGATTCCATAATCGTCACGATCAATGTGGCTGACAAATATTTTTGATGAGACAATAACATCTTTGGACCCCAGGTTCAGAAAGTTAGATTACCTTCAGTTTCTTTCCTAAATGGTTTTTGGGTAGCAAAGAATAAAAAGATGGCCCAGCGCGCGTGCTGGCAGTGTCGCCTTCTGAGTGGAGTGGCATCCCAAATATTAAAAAACTGGGTGCCATTGTGCCAATCGACCACTTGTGTGGATACAATATTCACATTATGATATTATATAATGAAATACTATACATAGAAAACAAAAATAAAACTAAAAAACACCAAGGACAGCTTAGCTTGTAAGCGTAATTACTTTTCTGAACAACGTACGGAACAAATGAAAGTCTGATTGAGACAGAGAAGCACCTGTCAGTAGGACACCCCCACACTCCCCCAATGTTTACATTAATAACTGTATAATGCATCTGATGCCTTCAAAAATATTATTTTTGTTAAACTGGAAAAGACGAGGGAACTTTTTACTTAGTAGCTGGCTAGCTTTTATTTAAAATTGGTCGTCCTTTTTTTTTTTTTTTTTAAACAATAAACGAATGAATGTTGAAAACATTGAAAGCACATGATGACTGTTATTAAATTATAGTATATACCTTGTATTGATGATGGAAACCCAACACCATATGAACTTTTTACTTACGGTTGGGGGAAAAGAGGAGGTAAGGAAACAGAAGGAAAGAAAAGGGGAAGGACAGGAGTAATTGTATGTGTTTGGTTGGGAGGAATGGGAGAAGAAAGGAAGGGAGGAGAAAATGGGTGAATTCTTTTTTTTTTTTTTAATCTTTTAGAGTCTTCCCAAAAATGAGGGAAAAAGGGGAGGGCAAAGAGGGAATTGGCTTTAAAAAACACATTTATCTCTATACTTATTATAATTTATTATTACTATTACATATTTAAGGATAAAATAATAAAATTATTATTTATTCTTTTCATTCCTTCTTCTATACCAAACATTCAGAAACGAAAAAAATTATCTTTTCTTCTATTTTCCATCTATCAAACCAAATACATAAGAAAGAAAAAAGGTTTCTTTTCTTTAAGGATAAAAAAATTCATTCTTTCCATCTTTCCTTCCTTTCCACTAGACATAGTATTAACAGTTGATTAGCTTTTATTTAAAATTGATAGTCCCTTTTTTTTTTTTTCTGTTGAAAACAATAATCGAATGCATGTTGAAAACATTGAAAACACATGATGACTTTTATTAAATTATAGTATATATATACCTTGTATTGATGATGGAAACCCAACACCATATGAAATTTTCTTTACGAAAAAGTAGCATTTTAATTTCGACTGCTTGACTTTATCTAATTGGAGGATATATTATCCATTTGGTCATTGGAGTCGTTCAATCGTATAGGTCCAAACCAACGAGAGCTCAGCTTGGTTAAAACTTCAAAATGTGTACGGTGTGATAATAATCTGAGGTACTCACATTTATATATCATTGAATTTTGGGTACATGAATGATAAATGAATGTGCATCAATCATGCAGTACGTGTGGTGCACCACACACACACACAGATTTATTTTTTATTTTTATAATTAACTTTTATTTTTCTTTGGTTCAATGATTGAGGTCGGTGGAAGTATTTGAGTCCAACAAGACCCATCCACGAGGGAGCAGCCCCTCGACGAAATAATAATTATAATATAATTAACAATCTTCATTGTCATCATCATCATGGTAGTGAGCAAAGAATTGAAAGAAAAATAGGATGTGACATAACGGAAGACTTAATCAAGAAGGGCACCATCTACTTCTTAAAATCGTCCAAATCTTTATTGCCATCGTTGCGTGCATTAATTTGCCTTCTGTGTAGGATAAAGCCTGCTCTAATATTACTCACGTAACAGAAGACTTAATCAACAAGAATGACATCACTTATTTCTTAGAAATCGCTCGAATTCATGAGTAAAGAGAAAGCAATCCAAATTTACGAGTAAAGAGAAATAAATCTTAGCAAAGAAATTCATTATTAATCAAAAGTTTTCATTTTTTTTTTTTTTTTTTGCCAAAAGACCTACAACCTAATTTATAAAAAACCTAATTTTTGCAAAACAAGAAATAACAAAATAAATAAGAATTGCCAAAAATGACCAAAACCGACAACTCCCATTTTTTGACTTTGTAGCCTTTTTAAAGACTTCATAAAACACTTGAAAATCTTTTAAAATTGACCCCAACTAATATATTAACCTATAAGAACTCAATTTTACCTAATTAAACCTTTAAAACTACTAAAAATAAATAAATAAAACTCTAAACTAAATAAAAACAAAAATTACAAAATTAATAATAAAAAATTACTTTGTTTGGATTCTTTTGTCTTCCATTACATCAGGATGGGAATGGAATCCATAAAGGGTATAGTATAGTATGCATATGCATGTTTGATTTTCTCTCTCTTGATCTTTTAGTTTTGTTTTGTAGCGTTACACCCACATGCGGCTAGCAGCACATGCCAGCCTTTTGGCTTCCTTTTCGGAAGATGGTGACTTCATCTTAAAAGATCAGAGAGGAGTGATTCGTACTGTCCCCTCTCTACGTTTGTGTTTCAATGTATATAGGCGGCCAATTCTACGGTACCCATTAAAAATTTGGGTATCATAAGATCACTTATGATCATTTTAAATAATAACTAAGTTACTTAAAATGATAAGTTGAATATTTGAAGCAGTCATTAAATAATAAGTGGGTCACTTCAAATGTTAAGTGGGTAATTTTTGGTCGCTTCAAATGAGAGTTAAATAGGTCCATTCAAATAGTAAACGAATATAATACTAAAAAAATTTTATAGGTACCATAGAATTACCTGTATATATATTAACTAGTGTGTGTATATATATATAGATATATATACTCAACTCCCTATTACAAGAGCTAAATATTTAAGCTTGTGAGAATTTAAGCATGGCAAAACGACCAACATTAACACGTATACCCCTATGACAATGATGATATGGTGAAGATATTTTTGTCAATTTTCGATCAGTATGATGAGCATATCATTTCACTAGTCCGGCCTTTTTTATTTGAAAGATGAGTATACAAGTACTAGGACGTGGGTTTCTTGAAATATATATGATGATGATGCATGATGTGGTGTTAATCATTTACTAATTAAGAAACCGTGGTTTTTTAATCCACTCAATTCCCGGATAATTTTCAGTGGCCCCAATCTGAATATGTTTGAGTTGCTGAAGCAAAACTTAATTTGGTCTAATCAATTTATCTTATTATCATAAAATTTAGAATTATTTTCATGATTTATTTGTCCAAATGATGAGCCAAAACAAACATATGTGCCTTAACTTCCAAAATTTTTAGTTATTTTTTTCCATTTTTTTTTAATTGAAAATTTTCTAAACAGTTGAAATTTTACTCCGTATATTATACCAAACTTTATTTACAATTAGATTCACGAGGCACTCTAACTGAATTCATAGCTTCTACATCACTCTTCTGCCGATTTCATACCATGAGACAATGAGAGGAACTGTGGAAGGCTGGAAGGGCATGTAAGTGTAGAGAATTTAGATAGTGCGGGGAAAAGTTAGCAAACATACAAAACCTTGGGGACTGTACCAATAAGGGAAAAGGAATCCATCATTTGGCACGTGAAGTTTTTATGAAAGACCACTTATTTTATGATCGATCAGACGTGAGGCTCTAATATAACTACCCGCACGGATATGTAATACGGATACAATATGATCACAATAAATTTTTAAAATTTAGAACACGACATAGTTGGGATATAGCATTAATAGAGTATTTATTTTTATACAAATAATTATAAAATATCATGTAAAATCACATAAATTATTCAAAATGCATATCTTTGTATCTATTGTTTTTATAAATTCTAGTTGAGGAGTTCATAGAAAATGTATGTCAAAAAAGAAAATAATAAACAAAAAAAAAAAAAAAAAAAGGCAAACAGAGATGTGTTCTGTGAGGAGTGTCAAACAAGTGTCATGACTGATACGTGTCTGATACGGATGCGCGGCATTTGGGAAAGTGTATGTGCTTCCCAGGTTAGGCCTCTGGGCTATGTGCTTGTGTGTTCTTTATGCTTGTTTAGCCAAAAATAAATAAATAAATAAAATTGGTGAGTGTGGATACAAGATTGCAAGAGAAAAACCCTACACAATCATTATGAATTATGCTATTTGATCCATTTTAGTTCTCTTGAAATACCATTGGATCTCGTAAATCCAATGACTTAAGATTGAGATGTAAAAATGAAATACAAAAATTATGTCTAAAGATCTTGAGCCATATACATAAATATATATAATTATTAATGGTTGAGGCGCCACTATATATGAATGTACATGGCTTTTATGTTATTAACATACAGTTAGTTTGCAAGTATCTTAGCTAGATTGAAGCCATGATGCTCTTCTTTTTATGGGAAATGCTTGCATGACATGCTGACTGTTAAATCATGATCACAAAAACTAATAAATTATAATTTTCTTTCAACAGGATCAATATTTTTTAGTAGTCATGATTTGACTGACTCTCATTGCTTTTAGTCTGTCATGTTAGCACCATATATCCGGCTCTTTTCCCTAAAGGGTAGATTTTTTCAACTTTATTCTGACTTTGGCATAGTTTTTAACTTAATTCCTAGATAGCGATAAATCGTGGTTGCTAACCACGATTTTGTTAAAATCGTGGTTAGCAACCACGATTTTAGGTTGGGTATACAAATCTGTATTTTTAACGCTCTATTAGTATAAAAAAATTTATACGTTAAAATCGTGGGTGCGAAGCACGATTTTGGATTAAAATCACGTGATTACGCAGCGTTTGGGGAAAACCTCTTAAGAGCCAAAACGCAGATCTGGTTTCAAAACCAAATCTCGACTCTCTCTCCTCCTCTCTACTCCTTTCTCTTCTCTCCACTCTCTCTCCTCTCCGTTCTCCTCTCTCCACTCTCTCCTCTCCGCCTCTGCTTCTCTCCGTCCCCTTCACCCTCCCGTCGGAGCAATCCCTCCGCCCTCAGCTCCGTTCTTTTCTGCCATCGGTGAAACCCCAAAAATCTGTTACTCCCATCGGCGACAAGCGACTCACCCATCCACGGCACGGTGCACGGCGACGAGCTTCTTCAACGCCCGTCGGCGACAAGCTTCTTCAACTCCTGTCGACGATGAGATTCTTCAACTCCCGTCGGCGACGAGATTCTTCCCCTTCGGCGACGAGCTCCTCCTCTTCACACTCCCGTCGGCATCTCACTCAAACCACCTCTCGTTGGTGAGTTTAGGGTTTATAATTTTTTTTTCTTTTGGTTGAAATGCAATGCTATGCTGCTGCGGGATTTAGATCTGAAACCCCCAATTTTTTTTTCCCTGCTACTATGGTTTTGTGTGCTGTAACCAAATCAATTTTTTAAAGACACAAATCAATTTTTAAGATCTGACTTCTTTATGCAATATGCTGATAAAATAGGCCAAAAAATGGTGGATGTTTTAATGTTTTATCGAAAATTTGTTACATATTATGTCGGCATCACCTGCTAAAAACAAAGCAAAGTTGAAATTTGAATTAAATCACAATCGTTGGCAAATTAATGAATTGATTAATCTCTGTGTTGATGAAAATGAATTTGAGACAATGCTTGTAAAAATCCCTTTTCGAAATATGCAATACATGTTCCCTTTTTGTATGTATTAAGTGGACAAATCCTGAAATAGGAAATTTTTTTTTTTTTTTTTTTTTTTAACATATACATTACAAAAGAGTATTAGTGAAGTTAGCTTGCTGTTAGGGAAATTTTTGTTTTTTTTTTATTTGCAATACATGTTCAAAATTTTGTTTTGCGTGTGGAATGAAAGATCTCATTTTTATATCATATAAATCTTCAATATTTGTAAGGTTTTAATTTTTTTTTTTTAAGCATATACATTAATCCTTTTATTTATGTCTACAGATAGATGGTTCTAGCTTAAGACAGCCATTGGATTTGATAACCTTTCTGCTATTAACGATTGATTGCCAAAGCATGGAACGAATCCAAAAGAATGATTTTGTCTCAATGATTTTTATTTGATGCATTTTAGTTTAATGTGTACGCTGAATATTAATGTAAACCTTACAAAAATAATTTTTATAAAATTTCTGCATTAATATATTGTTGGTTGCTGAACAAATAGTGAGTAGTTTGATTTTGTACAGGTTTGGTAAGTCGATAATTTGGGATTTCCTGGTTATAGATAGGGTTATGCTTAAATTTCTAAAAAAAATTGGTACTTTGATATATTATTGACTGATGAACGAACAGTGAGTAAGTTCACATTTTTAGAGAAGGCAATTACATTGCAAACAAATGTGGAAATCTCAGGCTCTGGCTTCCCATTGGTGGTGGAATGCATCACAAGAGCTTTTCTCATTTTTATTCAGTGATATGTATAACTTTCCTCATTATAGGTTTAAAGCATAATTTGGCTTGTATTCTACCAATTAGATGGTGGCGTAATTATAAGTCACAAATGCAAGTTTTCTTTGTTTTTCCATTGTTTTCTTTTTTCTTTTTTCTTTTTTTTAATAATATGTAAGGCCTTGAGCACATGATAATGTTGACAGTCAGGAATGCAAACCTAGTTGGGATTCTTTAACCCTCCCTGATGCTTAAGGACCTTTTCTTAGATATATATAATAAATAAATAAAAATAAAGTGTAGAGTTAGCTGCTAATCATGGTGATAATCTTGTTGATTGTAAATTCCTATTGGTTGGCTAGATTGTAACTGGTTGCTCAACATGGTGGTCAATTGTTTAAGCAATAATTGTGAATTTAATTGTAGTCCCATAGGATTTGCATTCTTTTTTTCTTTCTTTTTTTTTTCTTGGGTTTGCATATTTGACCTTTCCAACTCTTATTCTGAAATTCTCATTTGATTATTTTTACTCTTTTTTTTTTTTTTGGGGGGGGTAAAATCTCAAATTTCAAATGCTGAATGCATGATTTCCAAATCATGTGTTTGTCACTACCAATGACCTTTGGGTCTAATGACATGTCCTATCCTAATAGAGGTGTGAGATTTACAAAAATTTTACATTTGATTCTGTATGGATACATGTGTGGATGTATGTGTTTTATTATTTGGCAAAAAAAAAAAAAATCATCAATGTGTTTGTCACTGAAAATCCACCATAATTCTTCTCCCGATTACTCGAGAAAATTAAAAAAAAGAAAACAAAAATGAAAAGAAGAAAAGGCTTGCATAAAATAAAGGAAATATGGCCATGGAAAATTATTTGCTGACTAGAACATGTAGCTTTTAGTGCCATTTTGGCAGGAAATAAGTAGGATGTTAAGCAAAACTTGTGTCACCCTCCATAAAAACCTTTAAGGTGATGAGTTTTTCCTTCTAGTAAAAAAGGTGAGAGATGCTTTTGTTATTTTTGTAAAGGTTGAAGAGAGACAAAACAAGGTTGGATCCATGTCAAAGGAACCGTAACAAACCCCATGTAGGACAATCCACCATGCAAAGTTTAGAACAATGAGCTCACAAACTTAAACTAAATGACTACTAACTTAACTAAGAATGACTAGTAATTGGATGCAAACATATCAAACTTAAAGTCAAACATGATGTGCCATGCAGGGAACAAAATAAAGTCGTGGTTGTCAACCACGATTTTTAAAAGTCGTGGTTAGCAACCACGATTTTACTTCTAAAAAAAAATTTCCAGTTTTTTTTTATTTTTTAAACACATTAACCATCATAATCGCATCTCATAATCACGATTTTAATCCAAAATCGTGCTTAGCACCCACGATTTTAGCGTATAAATTTTTTATACTAATACAAGCGTTAAAAATACAAATTTGTATACCAAACCTAAAATCGTGGTTGCTAACCACGATTTTGTTAAAATCGTGGTTAGCAACCATGATTTATCGCTATCTAGGAATTAAGTTAAAAAACACACCAAAGTCGGAATAAAGTTGAAAAAATCTACTCTTTAGGGAAAGAGTGAGGCTATTGCCACCACATAAACTACTCAAAGCCCCCCATTAATTTACACTTTTTGAGGTTTTATGAAAAATATGAAAGGTTTTTACGAAAACTAATAGCATTATTCACTAGAAAACATCATTCTGAACAACTTTGAAGAAGAAATTTTTTTCAAAATCTATCATTTAAGTAGATTTTTTGGCCATTTATAATCTCTATTTCATTTTCCATGAAAAATTGCTAAAAAGTCTACTTAAATGACAGATTTTGGAAAAACTCTCTTCTACAAAGTTGTCCGGAATGATGTTTTCTAGTAGACTATGTGATTAGTTTTCATAAATTCTTTTTATATTTTTCATAAAACCTTAAAAATGTAAATTAAATGAGGGGCTTAGAATATTTTATGTGGTGGCAATAGCCTGGCCCATAGGGAAAAGAGCCCCATATATCCTACTTTTCTATAATGGTGAAATAATTTTTCTTTTTTCTTTATTTGAGAGGAGGGAGGGGTTTAACAACATAAGAACATAAAGTACACTAAACAAGGAATTGATACGTAGAACATTGACTCAAACCCAAGAACTTGATCCCTCTTGCCATAAGGAGAGATGCTATGAGGCTCCAAAGTCATTGTCGGTGCAAAAAGGAATTTGAAGAGCGAGCTATGAGAGCATAACCGACGTTTTTTTTATTTTTTATTTATCTTTATAACTATGTTTTATTTTTTTTTTTTTTTTGCATTTTTGCCAAGAGCCAATGTATTGATTTATACGGAGTATAATTATATTGGATTTCTTACTAGTATTTTGCACAACATACGTTGGAGATCTCACCAATTCTTGTCAAGAAAACCAGAGAAAAATAGCAAGACATAGAGAAATATAAGAGGAAATTAAGAAAATACCAATCGTAATTAGATTTTAACCTCGTCAAATCTTGGCCAATGTATGAGATAGTGATGGTATATATATAGAGCGTACGTGTACATTTTGGCAAGCCATTTTGCATGCCCTGAGATAATTAACGGTATCAAAAACCTTCGAATGTATTGGTTTGATAACTTGTGGCTGCCATGGGATAGACTATGTGAGTTCAATTCTATGCAATGACATATATATATATATATATATATATATATATATATATATAGTCCTTCTATTATCAGGTGTGTATTTGATATTAGTTAATACCATGTACACTATAAAATTTTACTTAATGATTTGTATTTTGTGAATATAACTGTTGGATTAAATAGCATTCTCATATAGGCGTTTCATGTCTAAAATCAAGTTGATCTGAGATTGATTGTTATTCGATCCAAAATATATATTTTTTAATAAAAAATAATCGCTTATTTATAGACATTTTGAATGAAACGGCTCTTAATCTTACATCAACTTGATTTTTGGCATACATAACCAACATATGAATCAAATTTAATCAAACAATTGGTTTGACTAAATACAAATTGCACGTAAGAGTTTTAGAGTACATTTGATGCAAAATTGCATTAGGTGCACTTGATAATAGAATAACTTTATATATATATATATATAGAGAGAGAGAGAGAGAGTAGGGCCCCATGCCCCTATCTACTTATTTATGGATTCTAAAATGGTAAGTAGATCCGAACCCAAACCAACCCCCACTACATGCAGTTAAGAAGGGGCCAAGAACTCATACTTTGTCAGAAGTCATTACAATACGTGTATTATACCCACTACATACAGTTAGCATTCTCAATGGGCCATGCATGAGCAGCGTAAGCAAAATGCAAACTGCAAACTTCAAGGGAGACTGATTTTGAACACCGATTGCGTCCAGCAATTGCCACCCTCAATTTTATCGACGCCCCCCATATGTTTTAGTTTTTTAAGGTTTTATGCATATATGGTATAAAAAGTGTTTATGAAAACCAGCTGCACTTTTACTAAAATCATTTTAAACAACTTCACAATAGAAAGATTTCGTTTACGTAGACCTTTTGGTCATTTACACTCTTTTGTTTCATTTTTTGCCACAGTTAGCCTACTTAGACAATAGATTTTGAAAAAACTTTTTTCTTCAAAATTGTACAAAAAAAAATTAACTACAATTTTGATACAAGTTGCCCTCGGGTATCACAGTTTTTTTTGGCATTTATTATCTGGTTGAATGTGATTTCCTCGTAACTAACACTTGCCTTTTAGTCATGCAAAACCATCATTACAATGGATTATATTGCCAAAACTTGATACCATGATAATGACATCCGGGCTTAACTTGGATGGCTGCTGAAGCAACAATTAAAGGGTTTATTTCCTGGTTGCGATTAGACTATGATCATATCTTCTCCGTGACTTGAAGTCCATTTTGTCTGCAGACTTCCCAGCTTGAGATGTCGGTTAGTTGTGTTGGGTTGTGTTGTGTTGTGTTTTTTTCCTTTCGTTGTTTGTATATTTTTCTTCTGTCCAAAAATAAAAAATAAAATAAAAAATGGTGGCTTTGTACAATATTAGTCAAGCCATTTCATTTTCATAAGGGTGGCTTTCCCAACCTAACAGAATGCCATAGATTGCTATTGGCCCCTGCACTACATTTTACAATATTCACAATATATATGTGTTGGATTATTTTAATAAAAAATAATATCTTTAATAATATTTATTTTGATTATTTATGTGACCATTTAAATTCAATGTCTTTGTAACTTATGGTACCTATTACTAGACTTCATTATTGGAGCGGTTGGGTTGCATGTTTAATCCTCTTGATTGTGGAAGTTACAAGAGATGATGAGATGGACTGTTACAAACCCCTTGAGGTAGAGTTACTAGTCATTAAGGCTTTAAATCTAGCATTATTGTTTGAGCCGTTTGAGATGGCATATTGTTACATAGTCGGATAAGACTCTTTATCTTCTCCCTAGTCGATATATATATATCTAATGTGTGTGTGTGTGTGTGTGTGTGTAAAAAATGTTTTTTTACATTGCTTGAGAGGAGAATATCAAGAGATATAATACACACATTTTCTTTGAGAAATATATTTTATGTATTGGGCAAAGTAGGGTGTTGGAAGAAGTTTCCTCTTCTCTAATTGTGCAAATTAGAGGAGTTACAGCAAAAGGCTGAGCTGTTGTATCCTAGAGGCGGTGTGCTAGTATAAGCTACTGCACCGGAATATAACCATAGTGGCGCGAACCGTCTTAAAGAGAGTGACCTAGTCCGCGCCTCAACTCAGCCTAATTTCATATACTTCAATATTTTGAGGTAAAATCTGTATTTGGTTCCAACAGTATGTATAATATATGGAACTTTGTGGACTACTAACTGATCAATTGGCTTGCAATTGTCTGACCTTTCTATTGCCTTAATACGAGATATACATGCAGCTGATGCCAAACTATGACAGTAACAACTCGATCATTAGTTTTCTGTATATTCGATCATCAACTTCTCAATTTAATAGATTTCACTCATAAGCAATTAAAATAACTAAACAGTGTATTTGGTACATTTTGGATCGATCTTGCAACTCTCTCTCTCTCTCTCTCTCTCTCTCTCTCTCTCTCTCTCTCTCTCTCTCTCTCTATATATATATATATATATATATATATATATATAAAGTCTATATCTCATAAAAACTTTTGATTGACTATTACACCCTTATTTTAAATTTTAAATACTTATTTGCCTCTTATATTTAAACAATTAAGAATGTTTATTTTTTTAGCAATTAAAAAGAAAAAAATGATAATGACGTCCACTTCATAAGTTTTACACAATCTTTACTATTATGCATGTCTCTTAGCCAATTTTTATTCCTACCATGACTCCTAGCCGTAGAAAGACGCTTAACCTATTGTGTTGAGCATTCTAATGACATAAATGGGATACATGCATATTAAGAACATTATTATATATATATATATATATGCATGTCTCTCAAATAAGATTTATGTTTTCAACAAAAAATAACAAATAATTAGATATATATATATATGAGAATTTATGAATTTTCATAGATCTTTTATAGCAAACTCGACAAAATTGTCCCCTCTTTTGGTCTGTTTCATCATATCTTACGGTTGGTCATATAATTACTAGAACTGGGATAGCCTTGTGGGAATCTTTTAAAAGCATCTACAGTGGTTTATGCTATTTGTGTGCTAATTCTATTTTAGCATATGCTATAGTTCCAAATGTTATAATTTGACGTAAAAAATATGCTCCAATGATGCAAATGACACAACATGTAATTTTTTGGCACAACTATCTTCTCATTCCTCTTTCTAACCATCTTTATGCTATTTAAGTACTAGTATAACACAAGGGTGTGCTATTGTTATCTTTCAGCACTCCATTTAAGCACCAACAAAGCGTGCTATATAAGTGGAAGAAGCCAAAAAATATAAGTGGAAGAAGGGGAGAATCTCCTGTAAGTATTTTCCAAAATCTAGAGTGAACGCTAGTGGTTGAGGTGATGAGATAACTAATTAAAACACAGTTTCAAATTTTAATATTAAGAAAGTAGTGTTGGTGTTCATCAAACCCCTAAGAGCATCTCCAGTGATGTGAGTTAAATTACCTGTGCTATTGCTATTTTAGCACATGTTATAATGTCAAATGCTATAATTTGGCATAAGATGCTCTAATGGTGCAAATGATATAGTATGCTATTTTTTGTCACAACCTCCATTCCCTTCATTTTTTATAAACTACCAACTACCATCTTCCAACCTCCATTGTTCCAACAAAAAAATTATGATGCTAACTAGATTTGCCCGTGTTCGACTTTTTTTTATTTATTTTAATAATGCAAACTAGATTTGTCTATGTGCGATTTTTTTATTTTTTATTTTTTATATTTTTACATAAGATTTCAATATTATTTTTGAAAATATTGTATTTATTTACTAGCTGTTTGGTTACTAAGAAAATTTTGGAAGAGAAATATTATATTTTTTATAGTTGCTAATGTGTTTGGTAGTTGAAAAATAAAAAGAGAGTGGACATGACAAATATAGTAATAGCTCACCCTTATGCTATATTTGACACAAGGGTGAACTATTACTCTTTTTAGCATAGGTTTTTAGCAGACCATTGGAGCAGCCTAACTTGTGCTAAATGCTATAATATAGCAATAGCACAAGTTATAACTCACCACTGAAGATGCTCTAAAAGGAAGAAACTAATGTGGCAACACTCTCTTCCGTCCTTTTGCACAAAATGCACCATTGAGGCTGAAAACAAAAAGATGGCCTTCTTCTTTGCATCAAATAATTAGTATTGACCCTCTAATAAACCACACACCAAGCAAACACTTGCACTTTTTTTTTTTTTTTGGTTAAAAAAGGGGGCAATGCCCAAACAAACTAGACTAATCTAGGAGTAGAGACACTCCTACTATCACGACAAAAGAAAGGGATAACATCAAGATGGGGGAAAGAAAAAACAGAGAGCCCATGGGGTGAGGCATGGCTTAAAAAAGCCAGACAATCCGCAGCTTGATTGCTTTCCCTGTAGTTGTGCTCCAAGCGACAAACCCAGTCTCGCTTGAGTAGAGACTTGCAAGCTTCAATAAGGGCCTTATGGGGGCTATAAGGCATGGTGGCTTTACTCAGAAGGTGAACCACAACCGCAGAGTCAACAGCAACCAAAACCTTCCTAAAACCTTTCGCCCAAGCGATGGATAGGCCATGAAACAAAGCCCAGAGCTCAGCCACAGTGACTGTGCAGAAACCTATGTTAACTCCAAAGCCCACTAACCAATTGCCAGTAGCATCACGAATTAGACCACCACCTGCGGAATCACCTGGGTTACCTTTAGAGCTGCCATCAGTATTAAGTTTTACCCAATAGTGAGGAGGAAACTGCCAAGCCACATAAAGCAATTGTTGAGAAGGAGAGGAGGAGTCAGGCTGCTGTGTAAGTGTTGACACCCCATTTTGTACCTCCTGACATTTTGGACCACCTTTAAGCCCAATGATGAAGGGTGGTGTCGAATAGAACTATACGAGTGAATCCCGAAGGACCAACACGATCACAGCTCAAAATCAGCACAAAACCATAGCCCATGATCATACGTGCATACTTCATGCACGTACGTGCATCTCCCATGCTCGTACGTGCATCACCCAAAAGCAATCACCATAGCCCATGATCGTACGTGCATCCTTCATGCACGTACGTGCATCTCCCATGCTCGTACGTGCATCACCCAAAATCTGCAAAAATCAGCATTTCCCATATTTTCTCCTTTACCTTATAGGGACCAAGCTCGATGCCAGCTACCTTGTGGCGGCTAGAAACCCTAGATACCTTGCGATTAAACCCTAAAACTCACCTATAAATACCCTACTTTTCAACCTTGAAAAGAGACGGAATTTGCCTAAGCCTCGATCTCACTTTTCCTTAGTTTACCCAATCTTCCTCAGCCACCACCCCCGAAAAACCCTAAATCCAGAGCTGTGACTACGATAGGTCCAGAAGGAAGAACTCGTGGAGTGATGGCAGCCGCCCAAACCTGAGGGTAACCATTCTCAATCCTTAATTTCGTTCTAGCATGATCATTTATGATATTGCATCTGATATATATATCATGTCATTTAATGCTCATAATTAGGACATGTTCAGATCTAATCCGGCACTAATTTATTTGTGCATTTAAGGTTTGAAACGAATTTCTCATCCATTTCAAATGCGTAGGGCTGCATAAGATCTATCTGTTAACTCCGGCATTTTCTGCATATATTATCTCTCAATATTTAGATCTAGGATGCTATTATTGCTTTAAAAGCATGCTTAGATGGTTTCTGTACACGTCCTGATCATTCATAGGGTCACACAAGCATGATAGTTGCATAATAAGCTTCGATTCGTATTTTTATATCGACTGCATACGTTTTGCATAAGGCATGCACGTACGTGCTTCGTATATGCACGTACGTGCTTCCCAGATGCTCGTACGTGCATGACCTATTTTGGACAAATTAATCCTTGTTTTGCAGATTGTGTAAGTATGATTCGGCTCTATCAAATGCTCCTGTTTTCTGTGTATATATTTATTTATACTGTTTTATTTTGATTTCTTATCTCTTTCATCATTGTGTGCCATTATTGATTTCAATTGCATAAGTGCTTGAATAGCGGTCAAATTCAATTGAGTCCTTTCTAATTAAAGCCAATAAATATGTGTGGGGGCCGGACTTTAACCGGGCGTAGATGGGTGCCTAACACCTTCCCATCCGCGTACCTTAGCTCCGAACCTTGATTCTTTTGGTAATGACGAGTTGGGCCCTTACTAGGGGTCAATCGGTTCCCGAGGCCAAAATCGGGTGGCGACTCCCTCTCCGCTCTAATCATCCGTGGTTAGTGGCGTACTCCCGAGCCGGCGTGGTTAGGACACGGCGCTCACAATGGCGACTCCACTGGGGATAGAGAGCTAGACTCCGAAACATTTATTGGCTTTAATTAATTAGGAGACTTAATTGAACAAGACTGAAATTGCACACACGCACACAACATTTGGCACTTGTTATCCCTCGATGGCAGTCTGATTAGAGACCCGGGTTCCATTTAGTTCCTATGGGCAACTCGATTCAGCACCATCAACCCACGGCCTGTGCCACTAGCCTGTAATAAGCTAGTGAGTGTTAGGATTATGCCCTAGAGCCAATCATGGAGATGATTGTTTAGGGATTAGGAACAATCATTTGATTTCATTTATGTATGTCACATTTATTATTGATTTAATAAAAGGGCTTATTCTATTATGTTTATATGCATCATTTATATTTACATAATATGTCCATAGAGTTAGAGTTGAGAATATGGAATTACAAAGAGTTGTAATTTTGAGACTATAGATATATCTCTATACTAAACTCCTAAAGCATTCCTAGTTGAAGGTTCACTATGATGGACAATAATGAACCATAGGACTAGCACTTGTTAGGTTGACTCTATAGGAGGATAGCTAGTCTCAAGCTATTTGTGTGGAGACACTACAACCAACAAGTGGGTGCCTATTACGAGAATAGGTACACTGAATGTGACCAAAGATATGAGATAAACTGAATGGAGTTTTATCCTGCCTGTCAATCAGTTTCTCATTGTTATAGTGGTACAAGTAATCCTTAGACCTGAGACACCATAGTTGCCTTATGCATGTAGCTTTAGAAGTTTGATAACACTAAGTGCAGATCCTATTCAGGGGTCTGCAAAGGTGTTCATTGGCCCTACTGCTATGTGTGTGAAGGCATGTGAGTGATCAACAAGGGATCCATCACTCTCAGGAAAAGAGAGAGAATGTCTCATATAGCATTCATAATATAACTCATTAAATCCATGGCCATGGTAGGATGAATATGAAAAGAGTTTCATGAGTTCATCAATGAGTTGATATCTATGAATGAGTATAAAGTAATTGAACTAGGGACTTGACAGACTTCCATGTCCTATTAGTTCAATTGGAGACATTGTGTTGAAGGAAGGATGCAATTGTAACCTATAAACTATAACAGAAGGGTTCTTTGTAAATGACCATTCACCTCATTAAGGACCACACCATGAGCCATATGCTAGGTGTTACTCATGGTTAGTAGAAGCCCTAATTGATATAAGTGAGTTATAATCAATTAGGGAATTGGAAGGAGTTCCAATTAGACCCCAAATGGAAAGAGTTCCATTGTGCACACCTCGTGCTATTCCTACTACTTAATGATGTGAACCCAATGGGTCACACACTGATCATGCAAGAAGGGCTTTAAAGTCTATGAGAGAAAGGGTTTTAGTGAATAAAGAATAGTTCTTTATAGGCCTATTTGTATTTGATACAAATAATAGGGGTTAATGTGCAATTAAGTGTAATTACACATAACCCTATTAGGGTTTCTTCCCCATGGCCAGCCCCCTTTAGTGGGCTGCCTATATAAGTCACACTTATGTGTGACGTGGCATAAGATGCTTGCACAATAAACCCTAGCCGTCCAGCCCTTTGGAGGCTCTCTTCTCTCTCTCTCTCTTCTCCACCTCTAGCAACAACAAGGAAGAAGAAAGAAAGGACTTGAAGCTCTAGCTAGGTGTGGATACCGTTGGAGGCAGCACACTTGGGCTGCTCATTCACCGCTGTCCGGAATCAAAGCTTGGAGCAGAAAGGAGAAGACAAAAATTCTGTAAGTGTTCTAACCCTCTTTGTAGTTAGGGTTTGATTTTGTGTTATGCATAGTTAGATTCATGGATTGGGAATCGTAGGAAAAATTTTTTATATTCCGCACTTCAATTTTTCCCTCTTGTTCGATTCCCAGCAGTGAGTACGTTAACGGGTTGCTCTTTGAGCACCCTAGCCTGGGTGACCCTTGAAGAAGAAGTACCCCCAATTGACCGACCACACTAGTGTCCCCCAAGACCTTTGCATAGCTTTGCTTGAATGTATGTCATATCGCATGTCATGTTGCATCCATATTCATTTGTATAGCGCGGGTATGGGACGAGGCCCATGTTGTACATAAGCTTTCTAGTTTGAGCCCAATTGGGGGAGGAGTGAGTGATGTTGTAATTGGACCTAGGCTCATTCAAAAAAAAAAAAAAAAAAAATTTGAAAAAAAAAAGAAAGAAAGAAAAATGATGAACAAAATGGGCCTAGAATCCAAATGAGGTGTGAGGTGTGTGCATAATGGGCTCAAACAAAGAAGGTTGATGGACCATGTGGACTTATTAGAAGCTAGGGGCAGACCACTGTGATGAATGGACTCAACCCATCTAAAATTGAACATCAAAGTCTAATATCATTCTACCTAAGGCCCAATGAGTGAGAGATAAAATGAAGTGTGATCTTGTAATTGGACTAAGCCTATCCAAATCAGAATAATAGAATGGGCTTAGATCCAAAGTGAGCATGTGAGATATGTGTGAACTTGTAACGGGCCAAAGGTAAAATGATATCCGACTTCGTAATTAGTGTCTACCTATCATGGGTCCTTAGAAGATCTAGTAAAGATGACAAGGCCCATCGATGTGGTTTGACATGGATTGAGGATGTTTAATTGGACTTAGGCTAGGATGGAAGTCAAAGTTTGGGGACATGTATTTATCATGCTCGATTTTGTTTCAGAAGATTCGGCCGGACAGCCACATCCCTAAGTTCATTTGGATTGATTCCCCTACCATTTCCAGAAAACAAGAATGACTGATGCTACACTCATTGAGATTCTTGCTAAGTTAGAGGCAAGAATGAATCAATTAGAGAAGGTGAGGGAAGACAAAGTTGCATTCGCCGAGGCTTTTGCTAGGATGGAAGCACTTATGATGGAAATAAGAGTAAGTCAACTTAAGGAGGCGAATAAAAAAGAAAGAGCAGAGTTCTTAACCTCTTGGAAAGGGAAAATCCCAATCCACTTCAATCGTGTATCGACTTCTCCTGGGATGAACCTCAAAAGGTCGTGCGGTGGTAGTCTTGCCAAGAGTAATAAAAAGATACAACCATGGGCTGGGAGCAACAATAGAAGTGGAGGTAACAAAAAAGCACAAGCAATGAGGAAGTTTGACAACCTGGGGATTACACTATCTGAGGCTTTCGCCGATTTGTCCATGAAGGGGTATCTAGAGGCTTTAGTACCACGACCATTGCCTAATCCACTACCTCCATTGTGGAAGCAAAATGAGTACTGCACCTTTCATCAACGAATTGGACACGAGACAAACAATTGCATGAGGTTGAAGCATGAAATCCAAGATTTGATTGATAGTGGGACGCTGCCAAAGCCAGAGATCCCTAGCAAGTAGAATATGCAAGCACCTAAGCATAAGGATGGGAAGTTAAGCCTACCTTTGGGACTGTCCGTTGACCTATCATTGAGTTTGTCCTTGATTTACTCTTTCGTTGATTGAGTCTTGATTTTCTTTTTCGTCTATTAAGTCCAATAAGTTATTGGGGTCCTCATGGGTGTGGTTCTTCTTTGGAATAAAACATTATCTCATTTATTCTGATGTGTCTCCCAGTGATGAAATTTCATGAATGCAAAGCTTTCTTAATCTAGAAGAGATAATTAATGAAGATCAATAAAGGAAAGTGAAATCCATTGAAATTCAAGCTATCTTAATTAACTTGCGCATTAATGGAGATCTTAAAAGATACAAATTGGTTCCACTTAGCCCACACCAGAATAAGGCAACTTTGCAACCTTCCCGCACAAGTCCAAGATATGCATGCCAAAGATGAATTGGGAGATTACACCATTATCCTTTCCATTTTGAACAATGGAGATCAAGATGAAGAGAGGCCATCGTTTCAGCTATCCTTTCCAAAAAAAAAAAAAAAAAAAAAAATCCTTTGCTAACCCCTTTGGGCCTAAATGATTTTTTCTTCTTCTAACACTTTTGTCAAGGATTACCCCCTACACTAGAGGTAGATTTTGGAGAGTGATCTATCTGAAACAAGGGGCAAGATGTGCGTGGGAAGAAATGAAAAAAAAAATAATGAAAAAAAAAAAAAAAAAAAAAAAAAGGGGGAAGCGAAAAGGATAAAAGAAAGGAAAAAAAAAGAAAAGAAATGGGGAGTGAAAAGAAAAAGGGAAAGGAGGAGAATGAGAAAAGATGGGAGCGGAATAATAAGAATTCCAAAGAGTGGACATGTAATCCTTGACCAATAGGAACCCTTTGCAAATCATGTTTGAGCCTTAAAAATCCTTTCTTTCATGAGCTTAGCGCCTTAAGCCACATTACGGTCCATGAAAGTCCTCTTTGATTGATCAAAGTTGTTCGAATTTCGATGAACTACGCTTGGCTTGATCCCTCTCGGGTACGTAGGCAACCTACAAAGGTGTAGCCACATCACTGAAAGGATATGAAAAAGTGCAGTCACATCATTAAGAGGACATGCGATCACACCAGTTGAGGTCCACACCAGGGGCATGAGCAAAGAGGATGATATGTTCAAGAGAATTGATTGTAGCACTCTACATCACCATACTTTATGTAGAAAGAGGCCCACTAGGACGAAAACCCGAAAGGGCGACCTAGGCAAAAGTTAGGGCGTGAAGCAAAAAAAAAAAAAAAAAAAAAAAGAAGGAAAAGAAAGAAAGGAAGATCGATTATTTGAACCAGGTGCGCTTCAGTCTTTGATTCAAGGGGCAACCGTCTTGTGGGGTCAATCTCATGGAGTACTAAATTTCTTCATTAATGCAAAAGTTGACCAAAGATGGTAAGATTTTATGGAAATAACTATCTCATCGTTGATCCTCTTTAATTAACTAAGAAGGAGATAGGGAGCAATAACATGAATGAAGTGGAAATTAAAGGAAGATACAGTTGAAATAAATGAGATCAATGCTTAAGTCGCTTGTTCACTTCATCTGTGCCTCGGTTGAGTTTTCTAGTCATCTTATCATTCGAGTCTCTTGTTTCCATTTCATGGTTTCTTCACAAACCCTACTAGTGCGATCCTGAAAAACTAAATAGTGGGTATGTGTACATATGTCATCCACATAGGTACAATTCTAGGGATACATATGGGTCTATACTTTGCCTCTCATCCGAAATGGTGTGTAGTCTTTGGTGCACGTGTATCCGTCCTCATGAACTTTTTGAAGTAAGGTCTATCTCTGTCCCTTCTTCATGAGAATGTCATCATCGATTCTTGGGCATGGAATGTAAATCTTTAACCCACAAAGATCGACCACAACTCCATTCAGCAATACGAAATGTTGTCAGCAAGTGTGTTATATGAAGATGGTACTGATGGAGTGGATAAACATGTGTCCCCAAATTAAAGACTATCCTTCCTAAGTTGCGACTGATGGACTCACCTCCTTATAGGAACTTGCACATCTGACATCATCGTCGTCAATAAGTCCTAGTTCAGAATGGTGTTCCACTCCAGGCTACCTTCAGCAAATAGATATCCTTGGTCTCCTCGTGAGTAAGGTTTATGAGAGATGGGATGGGAAAATGATTAGGGCATGCATCAACATTTATCATATCTGTGAGCTGACTAATCAGTGCAGGTAAGCAAGAGAAAGAGAGAAGAATACTTGGAAGAATGGTATGCGCGGATGTTTACTGGAAGATCAGTGGCCAATGTTGAAACTCCCAAGCGAATCCTTACTTGCCCTAGGGGCATCTTCTCGAGAATCTTCTTACTCATTGCTCATACATTGATATATGGTATACATCATTTCATCCATTCATGCATCATATCATGTGTGGTGTCATGCCTTCACTTGTCATGTTCACTAGTTGAGTTCTAGCTTGTCATGTTCCCCCAGGTCGTCTGTTTTGGATAGCCAAGTGGTCTACATCGAGTATCCCAGCCCCTACCTGAAAACTCCTTCCTGCAGTAATTCTAGGTGAACTCCCCGAGTGTGTTCCACCTCCAAAACTCCTTAGGTGAACTCCCCGAGCGTGTTCTACCTACAATTCCCCCTTCCTGCAAAACCCTCTAGGTGAACTCCCCGAGTGTGTTCTACCTCCGATTACCCCTTCCTACAGTACTTTTAGGTGAACTCCCTGAGCATGTTCTACCTACGATTCCCTCTTCCTGCAAAACTCTTTAGGTGAACTCTCCGAGCGTGTTCTACCTATGATTCCCCCTTCCTGCAAAACCCTCTAGGTGAACTCCCCAAGTGTGTTCTACCTTCGAAAACTCCTTCCAGGAACCCTTTAGGTGAACTCCCCGAGTGTGTTCTACCTCCGATTACCCCTTCCTGCAATACTTTTAGGTGAACTCCTCGAGCGTGTTCTACCTTCGAAAACTCCTTCCAGTACCCCTTTAGGTGAACTCCCCGAGTGTGCTCTACCTTCGATTACTCCTTCCAGTAACCCTTTAGGTGAACTCCCCGAGTGTGTTCTACCTCCGATTACCCCTTCCTGCAATACTTTTAGGTGAACTCCTCGAGCGTGTTCTATCTTCGAAAACTCCTTCCAGTACCCCTTTAGGTGAACTCCCCGAATGTGTTCTACCTTCGATTACTCCTTCCAGTACCCCTTTAGGTGAACTCCCCAAGTGTGTTCTACCTTTGATTACCCCTTCCTGCAATACTTTTAGGTGAACTCCTCGAGCGTGTTCTACCTTCAAAAACTCCTTCCAGGAACCCTTTAGGTGAACTCCCTGAGCGTGTTCTACCTTCGAAAACTCCTTCCAGAAATCCTTTAGGTAGACGCCCCGAGTGTGTTCTTACCTCCGAAACCCTTTAGGTAGACGCCCCGAGTGTGTCCTTACCTCCAAAATCCTTTAGGTAGACGCCCCGAGTGTGTTTTTACCAATCGATTACTCCAGCTCATAGTTATCCCTGTCATGTTCATTAGTCATCCCTGTCATGTTCGATTGCTATGCTTTTCATGTCCGATGCTGTTTAGGGAAACATCCCGAGCGTGTTTTCCCTAAGGTATCTCTGACTCCGATGCTGTTTAGGGAAACACCCCGAGCGTGTTCTCCCTAAGGTATCCCCTCCTCCTCTGATGCTGTTTAGGGAAGCACCCCTGAGCGTGTTCTCCCTAAGATATCTCTGACCCCGATGCTGTTTAGGGAAACACCCCGAGCGTGTTCTCCCTAAGGTATCCCCTACTCCGATGCTGTTTAGGGAAACACCCCGAGTGTGTTCTCCCTAAGGTATCCCCCTCCCTAAGGTATCCCCTCTTCCGATGCTGTTTAGGGAAACACCCCGAGTGTGTTCTCCCTAAGGTATCCCCTCCCATGTTACTTTTGGAAACCCTCCATTTGCCCCGAAGGAGGTCCCATTTTTACACATGAACTACGGTAGGTTTGATCTCTAGAAAGAGTACGTAGGAAGTTAGGCAAAACCTAATCCGACCACGTTCATGCATTCTCACTCATTCATGCATTTACATTCATTGCATGTTCACTCTTGGCTCTAGAAAGTCAGTCGGTTCAAAATGGTTTGTCTTCTGGTCTTCCGATTCCAATCACTTCGTGAATGAAACCGAAAGAAGGGGCAAACTGTTGACACCCCATTTTGTACCTCCTGACATTTTGGACCACCTTTAAGCCCAATGATGAAGGGTGGTGTCGAATAGAACTATACGAGTGAATCCCGAAGGACCAACACGATCACAGCTCAAAATCAGCACAAAACCATAGCCCATGATCATACGTGCATACTTCATGCACGTACGTGCATCTCCCATGCTCGTACGTGCATCACCCAAAAGCAATCACCATAGCCCATGATCGTACGTGCATCCTTCATGCACGTATGTGCATCTCCCATGCTCGTACGTGCATCACCCAAAATCTGCAAAAATCAGCATTTCCCATATTTTCTCCTTTACCTTATAGGGACCAAGCTCGATGCCAGCTACCTTGTGGCGGCTAGAAACCCTAGATACCTTGCGATTAAACCCTAAAACTCACCTATAAATACCCTACTTTTCAACCTTGAAAAGGGACGGAATTTGCCTAAGCCTCGATCTCACTTTTCCTTAGTTTACCCAATCTTCCTCAGCCACCACCCCCGAAAAACCCTAAATCCAGAGCTGTGACTACGATAGGTCCAGAAGGAAGAACTCGTGGAGTGATGGCAGCCGCCCAAACCTGAGGGTAACCATTCTCAATCCTTAATTTCGTTCTAGCATGATCATTTATGATATTGCATATGATATATATATCATGTCATTTAATACTCATAATTAGGACATGTTCAGATCTAATCCGGCACTAATTTATTTGTGCATTTAAGGTTTGAAACGAATTTCTCATCCATTTCAAATGCGTAGGGCTGCATAAGATCTATCTGTTAACTCTGGCATTTTCTGCATATATTATCTCTCAATATTTAGATCTAGGATGCTATTATTGCTTTAAAAGCATGCTTAGATGGTTTCTGTACACGTCCTGATCATTCATAGGGTCACACAAGCATGATAGTTGCATAATAAGCTTCGATTCGTATTTTTATATCGACTGCATACGTTTTGCATAAGGCATGCACGTACGTGCTTCGTATATGCACGTACGTGCTTCCCAGATGCTCGTACGTGCATGACCTATTTTGGACAAATTAATCCTCGTTTTTCAGATTGTGTAAGTATGATTCGGCTCTATCAAATGCTCCTGTTTTCTGTGTATATATTTATTTATACTGTTTTATTTTGATTTCTTATCTCTTTCATCATTGTGTGCCATTATTGATTTCAATTGCATAAGTGCTTGAATAGCGGTCAAATTCAATTGAGTCCTTTCTAATTAAAGCCAATAAATATGTGTGGGGGCCGAATTTTAACCGGGCGTAGATGGGTGCCTAACACCTTCCCATCCGCGTACCTTAGCTCCGAACCTTGATTCTTTTGGTAATGACGAGTTGGGCCCTTACTAGGGGTCAATCGGTTCCCGAGGCCAAAATCGGGTGGCGACTCCCTCTCCGCTCTAATCATCCGTGGTTAGTGGCGTACTCCCGAGCCGGCGTGGTTAGGACACGGCGCTCACAGTAAGATTCCATTCGTTGGTGTTAACCATGATTACTTCAATCAGGTCTTTAGGCATGACAAAACTAGGATCGAAAATTCCCTTATTTCTCCAATTCCATAGGGACCAAGCTACAAAAGCAAAAAGAGTCTGCCAGGACAGGGAGTGCAAGGCATTGTCCAAGTGAGAGTAGATGTTAGAGTCAAGCCAATCCTTGAGATTTAAAGAAAAAAACTTTACTTGGTCAGGGACGGCCAAAAGAAGTTTCCAAATATGCATAGCAAGGGGGCAATCACGAAGGATATGGAGGGAATCTTTAGAGACATGCCCGCATCGGGAACAAGAGCTGTCCTGCGTTAGGTGCCTATCCCTATGAGCCTTGTTGGTGAGTAACCTGTTTTGTCTGGCCAGCCAAAGAAAATAGCGAAGCTTAGGAGGACATTTACACTGCCATAAGCGGGACCAATGCTTTTCTTCAGGACAAGGGCGATGATCAAGAGTAAAGGAATAGGCAGAGTGCATGGAGAACTTGCCATTTGGAGTACTTTTCCAGCAGAAAGAGTCCTCAGTCTCCAAATCTTTAAAGGGATGAATAGCGCGAATTTGCTCTAGAGCAAAATGAGGAAGAAGGTGCTTGAATCTATACCAATCCCAATTCCCGTCATCATCTGAGTAGTCCCACACTGTAGCTTTTAATTCTGACTCCGGGATAGGACTAACAACTATCTCGCACAAAGCACTATCACCAACCCAGACATCGCTCCAGAAATTTATATTCCTGCCAGTGCCAACAACCCATTTCATGCCGGCTCGGAAAATCTCCCTACCTTGGAGAATACTTCTCCAAGAATGAGAAGAATGAGACTTGGGAGTGCAATCAAAAAAAGACTTACTCTGCAGATATTTACCTTGAAAGATAGAAGCCCACAAAGAAATAGGCTCAGTGAGCATTTTCCAACCCAGCCGAGCCATGTAACTAGAATTAACAGCCCCCATACTGCGAAGACCCAAGCCACCTTGATATTTAGGTTGGCAAACCTTCTTCCAGGCCACTAGATGGATTTTCCTCTTGTGTTCAGTGCTACCCCAAACAAAGTTGCAGTTGGTTTGATCTATTTTATGATTGAGAGATTCAGGAAGCTTAGACGTTTGCATAGTGTAACATGGGATAGCAGATGTCACAGATTGCACTAGGAGAGTGCGACCTGCCAAGGAGAGCTGATCAGCCTTCCACCCCGAAAGTCTAGATTGAACCTTCTCAAGGATAGAAAAATAAGTCGCCTTGGAAACTCTATTATGAAGAAGAGGAACTCCAAGGTATTTCCCAAGGTCAGCAGTAAGCGGAATGCCACACCTGGTACTGATATCACGAACAATACCGCGGGAGGTATTAGGGGAAATAAAGAGCTTGGATTTCAACAGATTAATGGACTGCCCAGACATGGCACAAAAAGACTGTAAGCATCCCATAATAATATCGACTTGCGTTACTGAAGCTTCAGCAAATAAAACAAGATCGTCAGCAAAGAACAAATGAGAAATAGGGGGGCACTGTCTACCAAGCTTGATGGCCTTCCACTTGTTGGCATTAACAGCCTCTTGAATTAAGTGGGAAAGCTTCTCAATGCACAGCACAAATAAGTAGGGAGATAGGGGGTCCCCCTGCCTTAAACCCCTCCCAGGCTTAAAGAATTCAGTAGCTTCACCATTCCAAAGAACTGCCAACTCAGAAGAAGTAACACAACTCATAGCTAGAGAGGACCAAGCAGGAGGGAGATCAAGCTCCAAGAGGACATGATGGAGAAAATCCCAGCTGATCTGGTCATAGGCTTTTGAGAGATCAATTTTGAGGGCCATGAAACCTTTGTTTCCTTTTTTCTTCTTCATAGAATGAATAGCTTCCTGGGTAATAAGAATGTTGTCACTGGTAAGACGCCCAGGAATGAAACTGCTTTGGGTGGGAGCAATAATACTCGAGAGGCAGAGACGAAGCTTGGACACAAGGATTTTTGAAATGATTTTCATAGAAACATTGCAAAGGCTTATAGGTCTGAATTGTGATAAGTTATCAGGGTGAAGGGTTTTAGGAATCAGGGTAATGAGGGTTTGGTTTAAACCAGGGGGGAGCATACCAGAACTGAAGGCTTTAAGGATCAAACCACGAACTGAGGGTCCAACCACTTCCCAATTTTTGTGATAAAAGACAGCATGCATGCCATCAGGCCCAGGGGCCTTAAGAGGACCAATAGAGAAAACAGCATCCTTAATATCCAGGTGAGTAGGGGGGGAGGCAATCAAAGTTTTAGTGACATTATCAATGGGGGGGAAATTAATAGCTGAATGAAAGGAAGCAGTTTCTCTACTCGTGAAGAAATCTAGAAAATGGGTAAGGGCATGCATCTTAAGAGCTTCCTTATCATAAACCCAATTACCTGCAATTTTGAGCCCCAAAATTCTATTTTTTCTCCAACGAATGAGGGTAGAGGTGTGGAAGAATCTTGTGTTTTTGTCACCATGTCTTAACCAGTTTACCCTAGATTTCTGGCACCAAATTAGCTCCTCTTTAGCTAAAACACCATTATACTCAGAGATAAGAGCTCTTTCAAGTCGAAGCAGAAAAGGATTGGGATGAATACAAAGCGCCTTTTGGATACCCCCAAGTCGAGCCTCAAGTTTTCTTTTATCTGCAAACACATTCCCAAAAACCTTCTCATTCCATACTTTGATTGCTTTGGTAAAATTAGAAATGGAAGTGGTGAAGTCAGGTTCTAGAGAATCCCAATTCTCTTGCATGAAAGCTGCAAAGTTGTTGTGTAACATCCAGGCTGCTTGAAATCTGAACGGCCGGAGTGATTTGGTCGGAACTGGGGCACCCTGAGTATCCAATAGAAGGGGACAATGGTCAGAATAAGTTCTGACTAAGTGGCTCACAAAAGCCTCAGGGAAAGCAAGCCGCCAATCAACATTAGCATAAGCTTTGTCAATTCGTTCGCTTATTCTAGCAATGCCTTGCCTCAAATTAGACCAAGTTGAAGAAGGCCCTGAGAAACCCAAATCAACTAGTCGGCACTTGTTAACCCAATTCTGAAACAAACATCGTAGAGGGCCACCTCTGTTAGAACCCCCAATTTTTTCATCAAGGGAGCTAATTTGGTTGAAGTCCCCCGCAATGAGCCACGGCAAGTTGTGCATGGTAGATATCTCCACCAGGGAATCCAAAAGAAGGCGACGAATTTAGGGGTTGGGGCTAGCGTAGATAGCAGAGAACAACCAGGATTTAGTATTAGCTTGGTGGATAATGAGATGGATAACCTGAGTGGAAGAGGAAAGAACATCAACAGTGATACTATCAGAATTCCAAAGGACCCAGATCCCACCTGAACGCCCAAGTGCATCCACGCGAGTGTGATCAGAGTAGCCAAGCTTCCTCACAACTTTGGTAGCACTATCAGACTCAAGTTTAGTTTCCATAAGAACTAAAATGTGGGGATGGTGGACCCTAAGGAGCTCCCTTACATTCCTGAGGAAGACTTTATTGCCAGCACCACGACAATTCCAAAGCAAGATCTTCATTGCAAGGCACAAAACAGGGGAAAGACAGGCCACAAGCAGGCGGGGCCAACAAAGTAGGAAAAGAAAGGCCACTCTCATACAGGCTTTAAGAGAGAGGGGTGGTGTTGGTTATTGAAAGGGCAAAGAGATGTCACAGAGGAGGCTGGCCACCAAAAAGAAAATAAAGGGCTCGGGCACTTAGACCTTTTCACAAACAGGTGGGGTGAGCAAACTAAAAACCTGAAAAATAAAAATAAAATAATAAAATAATAAAAAGATGGGAAAAGAGGGTGGGGTAGGGGGATGGGATTTTATGAACAGCAGGGGAAAGTAGCTGGGTGGTGGAGTAGGAGGGTAAAGGGGGAAAGGGCAGTACGGAAAGAAATTTGAAGGAGGATGGAGAAGACAAGAAGGGATATAAAAAAGGTGTGGGAAAAACCAAAACAGAAATGGGGATGGAAGGATCAGGTAATTAAGGACGAGAGAATAGGGATAAAAGCAAGAGGGTAACGCTACTTACACGAGCGTGGAGAAGTTTAGGCCGACCATCAATGGAGGGCGTGACCGGAGAATGGTCTTCAAGGAAGAACCACAGGGGAACGCTACTCACAAGGAGAGCGTAAATCAGGAGTTTTAGACGGTGAGCAAAAATTTTTATTAACACTTGCACTTTTAGAGGTGCGTGTACATACCTCTAAATAAAAATATATATATTTATGTCGACCTATTTTGCCTCTATAATAAATTGTAATCTTTATTATTATCGTTATTATTAGTGGTATTACCTAGATCTTAGGATTGCTGGGCAAGTTTGTGTTTTGCCATTCCACTTACTATTAATTTAGAGCAATAAATATCTTCAACCAGTTTGTAAGCTCTTAGGTATTACTTTGTCGGCACATTATTCAAGTGTTTTTGTCCCGTACGTTTCCTAGCTTCTTTGAGAACTCCTTTTTGACCTTTATTATTATTATTATTATTATTATTATTATTATTATTATTATTTTAGGTAAATATCTAAAATATCCTAAAAAACTAATTTTATCCACACAAGATCCATAAAGTTTTTTTTTTTTTTTCTATCTAAAAGACCCAAGAAAGTTATAATATATCCACACAAAAAAAATATCAACACCCTAACTTTCATCTAACTCCGTTTAAATTATACAGTTTTTATACTAACATACCTTTCTTATAATTATTTATTTGTTTATTTTCTTCTCTTCTTCTTAAATTAGTAATAACCCCTATTAGGAGACTGTTTTTAACCAAAACCCTACCATAAGATTTTTTATCTCTATAACCCCTTTTTTAACATTTTTATTTTTATTTATTTTTTTGGTGATAAGGTAAGTAACAATTTTCGTATACCTATTTTACCATTTTTTTTTTTACTTTTCAATATTGTTTATACCAAATTTTTAGAAAGGGCGGACTCTATGGAAGATATGTAACGGTTTTGGAGGGGGGGAGGTTTCCAATCGTGGGAGAGGAATCTTAGCAAGATTGCATTTCTCTCTCTTCAACTCAGCATTAATTAGTTGGGGGTGGTTTCCATTCGTAGGAGATGAATCTTAGGAAGATTGTCTTTCTCTCTCTTCAACTCAGCATTAATTGGTGTGTTGCATTCAAGTTCAAATTTGTATTTTCTCTTTCCTATCGTCTTCCACATCTCCTTCCCTTTCCCCTAAATCTGTATTATTTTCTCCTATGAAGCTAGCAACAATAAAAGTTGAATGGGAATGATTCAATGATGGCCATGTTACTTGGATCGCGACTTTAGTCGTCGACCCCATCATCGCACACAACTCCTTCTTCTTCTTGTTCTTCTTCTTCCCCCCCCCCCCCCCCTGAAAACTTCATTGTTCTAGTATGTTTTCAACTAGTATCCTGACTTTTTTTTCATTTCATACAATCATATCCCCATATTTGTTTTCATTTTCTTCTTTTATGTGTGTTTTTGGTTGATTTTTTGTAGAACCTGATGAATAGATTCAATCATTTTGAGTTTTGTTGCATTTTTTTGGTTTGTTTGTTCTAATATATTGATTTTTTCTGCATTTTTTGATATAAGTGTAATTCAGTTTTATGCTGATGACAGTAACACGATATTGTCATCAATTTAGTTTATGATTATTTAACTTATGAATAGTAACATGATACTGTTGGGATTATTTTACACATGCTAGTATGTTTCTATATATACCTATATGGTTATATGGTTTGATTTCTATGCATATGTTGATTTTTTATATATTTTTTCAATATAAGTGTAATTCAATTTTTTACTGATGACAGTAAAACAATACTGTCATAATTCAGTTTTATGCTGATAATAGTAACACGATATTGTCATCAGTTTAATTTATGATCATTTAACTTATGAATAGTAACACGATACTGTTAGGATAATTTTACACATGCTAGTATGTTTCTATATATACCTATATGGTTATGAGGTTTGATTTTTATGTATATGTTGATTTTTTCAGCATTTTTTCAATGTAAGTGTAATTCAATTTTTTACTGATGACAAAAGCACGATAATGTCATCAGTTTAGTTTATGATTATTTAACTTATGGATAGTAACACGATACTGTTGAGATTATTTTACACATACTAATATGTTTCTATATATACCTATATATTTATATGATTTGATTTTTATGTATATAGTAAGTTGTTTCCACTTCATAAGTTTAGAATGTGATTTTGTGCGTTTAAAAGGTTGTTTTTTTATCGAGATTCTATTTCTATATAAGTCGTCGAAAATTATGGTGCGTTTGTTAATGATATTCTTGATTTTCGGGTATGAAGAGTACAATGGTATGGTTGTAAATACTTCCAGTAGTAAAATGAGGGGCTTTTTGGTCCGTACGGGATTGAAAGAGATTTTTACAAAACTGATTCTTATGTAAGGCCTATTGTTAAAAGAGTCTTACATATAAGGTTTTGACCAAAATTCCCTTCTTTCTTTCTTTCTTTCTTTTTTTTTTTTCATAAAATATAACAAATAATTCATTTAGTAGATAGATAATATGGTAATACAAATTTTGAATAATTACTTTCATATTTTAATAAAAAAAATATAACAAAGGTATTTTAGTCAAAAAAAATTTCTCACTTAAACAGAGTTGGGTAAAAGTTAAACTCTTGAGTTTTTTTAGATATAATTTAATTTTATTTGGGTTTTTCCAATAGAAAAATAATTTTATAAAGTTTTTGGGTATAATTCTTTTTATGAAAAATATGGATTTTTTTTTTTGGTTTTTTTTTTTTTTTTTTTTTTTTTTTTTTTTTTTTTTTTTGGCTTCCTTAAGAACTCTCCATCTCCATCATAATGATCCTTTAAGACCATCTTCGTCTGTATCATAATGATCCTGTCAGACTAGATTGAAATGAGAGAGGAGTACCCCGCAAGCAGACAATCTAAGCTAGTGCATGTATTTCATCTTATGTAAGCTGACTAATATATTTATAATTTTGTCCTGGTCCCCCAGTCATATCTTCCTTCCTTCTTTTTTTTTTTTTTTTTTTTTTTTTTTTTTTACATTTTTTTTTGTCCGAAGGATATGCACATGAGAAGCTTACATGAGAAGCTAATGCCGGCTACCGACAAGACCAGCAACATCATTAGTCAGGATAGGCCCTAGGTCAGGAGGGGGTTATGTAAGCAGAGTCGGCCCATTTTAGGAGTGACTCCAGTTAGCTATAGACTCAGGCACATGAGTTTTCTTCCCGCAGGATATGAGAGATAGCAATCCCATTGCCTAGAGATATGGGTTATGTTTGTTTAGTTAGAATGGAATGTACAATAATAGAATCTGATTTTATGTTTGAAGTGGTGTATAATAAAAAGAGATTTAAAATAATTGTCTAAACATACTATTTGATTTTAATCTTATTCAAATTATCTCTTTCAAACATGCTATTTGAAATGAATTAGAATGAGATACTATTTCATTCCATCTATTCCATTTCAATTAAACAAACATGCAATAGTTTCTACAATCCAAAATCAGCGAATCATAGGAATGGAATTGGGAATGACCCATCAGAATGAGGCGAACAGCAACTTCACAGGCAGATTCCACCAGGAGCAATGTGATTCTATGGTCCCATGCAATTTTAAAGCCCATTCTTATACTCCAGAATTCTGCTTCAAGGCTAAAAGCATTGGATAACCCAAAGGCATAACCCATGATCCACCCACCTTAATTGAGCATTGCGAAAAAGGCCACTCATCCCAGTAGGACCAGGATACCCATAGCTGCTACCATCTGTATTAAGGATATTTTCATCTCAGCTAGTGTGATTGCTTGCTTAATTGCTTATTCTATCATCTGTCAACCCTACCAGACTTAGACTCTCCCTCGATGTAATCAAGAGCCCGGCCGATAACTATGAGATATCTCTTGGCATATATATTCATAATTAGCTAATTCACCTACCTACAAGTATACAACTTATCCCTATGCATATATATTCATAATTAGGTCACGAAGTATACGTACCACTACCTTAGTTTGGTCCACTTTTTTTTTTTCGAAACCTTCAAATTCTTAAGTATCCACGTCCCATTGATAGATCTAGCTACTTAGGGCATGTTTGGTTGTCTAATTCGAAATTAAACAATTCAAAAATTTTACATACATAATATTAAAAGCAAAAATCTATCACATTGAATTATAATATTTTAAAATGTTAGAGTTATCACTATAGTCGAAGTTGTGGAAATAATTCTAAAAAATTCATGAAATGTCACTATTTGGAATTTCCACTCTTATCCGTACTGGTAATCATCATATTTTGGAATTTGTCAATTTAAGATAATGGATTGTGCCTTTAATATTATGTAAAATTTCTTAAATTGTTTTATTTCGAGTTGGATGCCCAAACATGCCCTTAATTAATTTATAGGAACTATTTAAAAATTAGATAATAGTTATATATTTTACAAGAATTATTTCTTCATCAAATTTCTACATAGTTAGGGGCTGTTTGGCAAATCAGAAAACCTAGCCAATTGAAGATAAGTCTAGTCAGTTTTGATTTTACACTGTTTGGTAAGTCTTTTTTTTCCTACTAAACAGTTCAAATTTGTTATGAAAATAAGACATAATTATAGTTTTTTTCAGACTAATTGTGAGTTTGTTTATTTAAAAACCAAATAACAATTATAGACTGGACTTAGTCTGATCCAATTTTGAATTTCCCAAACAGGCCCTTAGTTTTTGGTGTGGATGCTAATTATCAGAGACTTTTTTTTCCCCCCATGTTATGGAATTAATTGTGATACCATGTATAATTGCTTAGGGTTATTCCTCTATTCATTTTTCTTGAAACTAGCTTCCTTTTTTTTTTTTTTTTTTTTTTTTTTTTGTTTGGTCCTTGCTCTAGCTAATTCTTTGATATTATGTATTTACCAGTAACTTGTTTCTCTTTAGAGGCATCAACTTCTTTTTTTTCCCATAAGATAAAAGGGGTAAGAGGGGACGATAGTAACATCCTACCCGTTGAAAACCAATGCCAGTTAAACCATAGCCTGACCAAATCCCGCTTAAGACACTAGTGGACATTTAACTAGTAACGTGACAATAATCCCAAGCACCACCCATTGTGGGCTTCGACCCCAACCATCCACTTCTCCTTTAATTGTTCTAAGCACCATTCACTATTCCATTTTATCAATTTCAGTTCATACTTTAACCTTGATTAATTAAATTATCCTTCATTTTTTGCCTACTTTTGGTGCATAACAAATTTCCATAACTATGCACCAACATTTTCACTGGAAAATTGCAACTCAGAGCCACCCCTCGGGCTAGAAATATGTTAACGAAACTATACACCAACATTTTCACTGGAAAACTGCAACTCAGAGCCACCCCTTGGGCTAGAAATATGTCAACAGTGAGATCGAACATTTGCACAGCAAAGCTAATACTTCTAAGTAGAATTCAAAAGTCGGTCAACAGCCAGGCCAATTGGGACAGCCCAAAGCCAGAAATTTTGTTTCCTCAGGTCCTGCATAATCTCTAAGAATTTTGAGTTCTATTCTTCATTGCTGCAACCAAACATGGTCCTTATGTAAAGCTTTCATAAAAATTCAACATAGAGAGACACAGTTCAACATTACCTTCACAAGCATCATTTTTTTGTGTTAACGGTGCTCATCCAGTAGATGTATAATACTGGTTTTCATCTGTTAAAACCTAATATGTGACAAGTAAAAAGGCCCTCCATTGGGGTTCCTGAGCATGGTTGACATTTAAGTAGGAAAAATATATATAAAAAATAATAATAATAATAACAATAATAATGAAAGGGAACCCTTCTAGTCAACTTCTCCCTCCTCCCTCTGTAGAATAGAAACTTGAGGGCAATAGTATTCATCATATAAACAGAAATTATGGAAAGTTTGGCGAAGTCGCTGTTGCCCGACTCCATGCAACTACGGTAGTCGGATTAAACAATTGAACTACAGCAGCATCTACTAGTATACTCAAGTAAAATATTTTTTTTTAATTTAAAAACAAAAACAAAAAAAATTCTGAACAGATAAGGGAAGCCGTGGAAACTTTAGTGCCACGAAGTCACCTGTCTATAACCAAGCTGCTGAGAGTCCCATCCCCCCTCTGGTTCCCTTCTCTTTGTGGGTGTGAAAGACAGAGCAGCTTGACGGAAGGATTTCATTTGCTCTTCCATCGATGTATTACTGTTTGTGGGTGTGAAAGACAGAGAAGCTTGACGGAAGGATTTCAGTTGCTCTTCCATTGATGTATTACTGTTTGTGGGTGTGAAAGACACAGCAGCTTGACGGAAGGATTTCATTTGCTCTTCCATTGATGTATTACTTACAGGAACGAACAGTTGTCTGGCATTTCCTATCCCACCTCCATTCTCTGAAGAAGATGCCCTACCATTTAGATCAAAACTGGGCCTAATGATCGCAATATCAGGAGGACTCCGTCCAGCAGCAACCTCCATGAGATGAGGGGGCCCAGGAAAGGCAGGAGGGGTGCTGGAACATAATATCTGAGGGATAAAAGTCATACCGCGCTGGTCTGTTACATATGGTAGGACACCCGAAGCATATATAGTTGATGAAACGGTGTCAGTAGGGTCAATACAGAATCCATTATTGTACAGGAAAGCATGATGAGGTGGTGGTGTGTGCTGCAGGGGAACTACCCTCTGCATTTGTTCCACTGGTGAAATCACACTAGGCGTAGCCACCAGAAAGGGTTGGGCATGACTATGGCCAAAGCCCTGCATAGAACTCAAATCTGACCAATATGTAGGCCTCACACCATTAGAATCAGGATGTCTTGCATTTCCCATGAAAACAGCACGATCATCTAATGTGCTGTTTCTCACTGATTCAGTGGCTAGACCTGGCTGGTGAGCATAATTGCATGCATCCCCAAATGATGGGTTGTCATTCAAATCAAAATCCCCAATAGTCCGTTTTGTTGATGATGCTGGAGGAGAAGATTGAGGACAGCTGTCATCACTTTCACCAAGACAATTTAGGTCAAACTTGAGCCTTTTTGCTTGCTTTGAACTGACTTCCACAGAAGAATCTTCAGAAGGGAAACCAGAATGTCCTGGGATGTGTTTCCTCGGGGACAATTCCACGGCAAAATCATCTCCCGCAGCAGCAGCATTGAGGTCGATCCCTTTAAAACCCTGCAAATGTTTAAGGCTGTAGTAATTATCTTTAGCAGAAGATGCCTTGATTCTATTGGAACTCTTTGAGAAAGGGGCAGGCTGGAAAGCACTTGTTGCAGCAGATCCCCTCCAACCTACTCCTTCAAACTTCAATGGGGTCATAGGAAAGCATGTAGGAACCCCAGATTTAGCAACCACGCGTATTGGCATCGACATGGTTACCGCATGAAAAGGTGATAAGGTTTCATTGACTAACTGCCTAGAGTATTCCACTTCATTTGCCTGAATCTCCTCATTCAAATCAAATCTGAAGAACTGCGGAATCTGGTCATTGGCCACGCCTTCAACTTTTGTAGTTAACTGAGATGAAACCTGCCCATGAAGGCCATCATTAGATCCATGCACCATTTCGAGACTCATCTCTTTTGATGGCTCTATCACCTGCGAGCACAGATCTTCATTTTTTGCTGATGTTTCCAGATCCACCAGCTCCTTGGAGGAATAGAAACTATCACTTTTATCTTGTTCATTGCAAAACTTAGTTCTGTGTCCAGATTTTATTAAATAGTCTTTTTTCTTTGGATCTGCAGAGTCAACAGAACTCAGATGAACTGGCTCGCTATTTCGATGCTCTATGGAAGAGGAGCTGCCCGAAGCCTCCCTATAAATACCAACCACTTGCTCCACTTCTCTTGCAACTCTCCAAGCCACCTCCAGCACATCATCCAGCTCATAGGAAAGCTTTGCTTGATCTCGATTTGGACATTCTGCATTGCTCTTCTTCAGCAGACTGGATCTAGAAATATCAATCTTCTCCACAATCACAGAGTTCTCGTCTGCAGTCATTCCCAGCACCTTTTCCCTATCCCTTTCTCTCATATTGTCAACATTTTCTAAAGCTTTAGCCAAACTGCCTTGTTTTCCTGATTGAGAGGCAGATGTATTTAGTGGAGCTTTAGGAGCAATTTGTGCAGCAATATCCAATTCTAAACTTTTGACTGTAGGCTCTTCCAGGCTACACTTGAAGCCAGTACAGATAGAACTGTTCATGCCACTACTTTTACTGTGCTGGCATGATTTGGCCTCCACCGATGTTTCCTGACAGCTATCAATTGAAGAAGCTGGAAGAGTGACATGCGTTGAGTTTGAAGATGAGGACTCTGTTTTAAGTTGCTTACCATGATAGGTTGCTTGCGTCATGGAATTTGAACCATCTTGATCAGAATTTACCCAATTCTCTTTCGCTCTCATAACATCAAACTCCTTTTCCTCTTTGTTAAGGAATTTTCCAGTTTCTGAGTTAACATCACTCTTTCGGGAAATGTGCCGTGCAGAATGAGTACCTTCCAGAGACTCTGTAGATACTTCACCATCCTTTAGATTCCCATCACCTGAAAGTTTATTTTGACCCATTGAAGATGCATGTCCATTGCAACCTGACATTGCCCCGGAAGTTCCATCAGCACAATTTTCCTTTGCAAACAATCCACCCTCAACTATTGAATTTGTGGAAATTGAAACAACGGAACATAGACGGTCCAAATTGTTAGCATCTCCTTTGAGACGATCACTGGAAGAAATATGATCATCATTTGGACACTTCCTTTCTATTTGTGGCAAAGTTGCAGCTTCACAACCATGGTTAGAGTCATGATCTTGCTTCTCAAATCCAGTATTTGCATCAGTGAATTTTCCACAACAATCAGATAAGCTCTTCACCTTCCCCAACTTATCTTGGTTTTCATGGGAACATAGGAGCCTGGCATCATTTATCATTCTGCAAGCTTTGAAGTCATGTTGGTCCATGGGAAGTCCAATTGCCTCCAAGAGAATATTTAATGACTCTTTCCTGTGAGTGCCCCCAAAACAGTATCTAATGACTGTCAAACTAAACAAAGTCTCATTTTAACATTTTGAGCTCATTGAACGACCTTGCCAGTCAATCCATCAATATCAACAGACTGCCTCGGGCAATTAAGAAAGAAACGGATTACAACATGTCAATGGTAAACAAGTGGCAAAGTACTTCAACTATATCAAAGCACACAAGTCTGGCTGCATAAAGAGACCATTTTTCCCATCCTACGAAGTTCAGAAATTATAGCAGGGTAACAAAGTCACACACAATGCCACTCCACAACATGATGCTATCAAGTCCTGATGTATTGTACAATAATCCTGCGATGATTACCTTATTTCCTGCAAGATTAACATTCATAACAGTTAAGTCATTTGCTGCTTATAAAATACAGAATAGTTTGCAGAATATGCAAAGATGGAGATGTCAAGCTTCAAGGCAGAGGCCATAAGGACAAATTAGAGTAAAGCAACAATTGTGGTTACTGGGGTGTGTTGGCCGATGAGATGATTTGTTGTCCTTTGGACCTTTGCCAAATGGCATTTATTCTTTTCTTTTTCTTTTGGAATATATTATCACTTATCCAAAAAAAAACCTATTTGTGGTAGGCCCCAAGGCACTCGATATTGTTAACTTTGCAGGATAAATTACCCTTTCAACCAAATTAGATCTTAGCAGACTTTCTTTTTCTTATTAATCTTAGCACTCAATAAATTGTAGTGAAAAATTTTCTGTAGGTGTAAAAAAAAAAAAAAAAAATGGTGTATATATATATATATATATATATATATAAAAGAAAGAAGGGCGCATTAACCGCCCCTTCACACCAAAGGTCAACCTTGAGCCATCTTTTTTCCTACTTAAGTAAATATAGATTTATCATTCATTCCAAAATGCTAAAAGCAGCCAAAAAAAAAGTGAAGAAATATTTTAGAGTCCAAAGCTTTGCGATTTGTTGAGATAATTATGGTCATTGGTCACACACACACAAAAGGACAGTTACCAGATAACAGTTCCAAAGATGTACAATCTAAAATGAGGAAATAGCCAATATCAGGTTATGTGAACTGTTATCCAGACGATCCTTTGCTTGACTGTTTTCCTTCATTCTATGTATATTCATGGGCCGTCAATATTTTAAAGCAGCATAAAAAAATACTAACATCCACATAATTGCTGGTCATCTCCTTTAGCATTATATCCATAAATTTAACTTTCCAGCTGCAATTACCCTAGAGGAGTGAAAAAAATAATTCCTCACTCCTTCAGATTATGTATGAAAAATTCCTACAACAACATCCAGAAGGAAGAAGAGAACCATTCTGGGATTTGGATTCCTCAAATACCATTTTCCAATTTAACAAATACAAGGTCCCAACTACAGCCTACAGGCCCATATTATGGGCCCCAATAGGGGCCAATGTACCAACATCCATTCTAGACCTTTTCTAACACAATTTGGCTTCAGCTGACGATAAACGATCCAAACTCTGGTGATCAAGTATTTTTACAATGGAAGAAACTGATCTTGATGACAATAATTAAACAAAATAGTGTGTAATTGATGAATGGAGTAGATATCATCAACAGAAATATTTATCAGGCTTGTTAATGTTCATTGTCACAAATTAATGTTCACTGTCACTACAAGTAACTCATTCATATAAATGTAAGACAGTCAGTAAAGGAAAACAACCTTTATAGCTACTAAATATGAAATATGATACTTATGACTAGATAATCCTGAAAAGTAGATGCCCAAGTAGACAGTCAGTATCCACTCAACTCAACAAAGCCTTAACTCCAAGTACATGGGGTCGGCATCATCATCAAAATTATTACTACATATAAGGAAATAACTGTCTAAATAACATGGAGACCCAAAATCAATCCGATCTGAACGACAATCATAGTAATTGAAGAGCACAAGATTAGATGAATATATTTAGCAACAAAGTAATAGAGTTAGAAGAAAAACTGCCACAGCTGATGAACTATAAATAACATCACATCCACAAACCTTTTTTATGATCAATAAAAATCAATAAAGGTTGAGTTAGATGAATTTTCATATTTAGAAAGACAATAAAATTATGCCAGTCAGATATTAAGTCTACAAGCAATCGTCTAGAGAGGAACCTTAAAGCCTGAAATTCTCGGTGACCATGCTTTCATAAAAGCACCATTGGGCGGTGGTTACTCTCTTTACTCTTGAACCTCAAACAAAAATTCAATCCCGCCATTTGCTTGATTAAGATTTCGAAATCGAAAAGGTAAACTGAACTTGACTTCAGACAAAAGGAAGCGAGTGCCAAAAAAAAGCTAGTTACTTAAGGCTTCAGACTATTAGTCATTGAGACTACTATGAAAGACAACTTAGTCCTCCTTCTAAACAAAGGAATGAAACTCTTTGATTGTTGTTCTACTTTTAGCCTGCCTTCTGGAAGTCTCTCAGGTGTCTGCCACAATTCCAATTGGTCTCATGATGAAGAGAAGTATTGTCTGATCAACCACTAAGAAAGGTATCTTCATGAAAATTTGTTGCTCCACATGGTTTAGTAAAATGGAGGGGATATTTTTCTCTTTATTTGGGGGTTCATCTCATTTATTCTGAACTAAAGTGTGTAGAGGCCCACACTTGAAAGTGCAAGGAAATTCCTTATGCCTTTAGGCTTCCCTCATGTTCCAATAAACATGAACAGTCCCTGAGTGGAGTCATGTGTCCAACACATGATGGATAATGACAGGGCTCCAACATGTTTCAAACCCAAAAATGTCCCCAACACATGTTAAGCATCTACAGCACATGTCCAAAAAACAAAAAATAATTTTATTTCTTCACATAGAGGAACCCTAACCCTAGTCTAAAAATTTTGCAAGTCGTTCCTAACCCTAAGCCCTAGATCTATATATATAGATATAGATATATATATAGGTTGACAATCAGGTGAGCACATGCTGACATAATTTATATCAACCCCACATTGAGGGTTGTAACTCGTGCATTAGTGGGTTGTAGGATACATTGGGCCAATGCACAGGGTACAACCGCTAATGCATAGTGTTGATATAAGTTAGATAAACACATGCTCACCTGATCAGGACTAATCATAGATGATGATCAGGCGAGCACATGCTTATATAACTCAGCCCCTACATTGGGGGTTGTACCTTGTGCATTAGTAGGCTACAAGGTACAACCCCTAATGCATGGTGCTAATATAAGTTATATCAGCACATGTTCACCTAACCGGAATTGATATAAGCATACAAAGTAAAACTATCTCTATACTATAATATTAAGGCATTGTGACTTTGGTCTCTCTTGTGTCTCTCTTGATTGAATTCACAAGAATAACCCTTTTAACCTTTTGATGTTAATATAAATCATATAAAATAGATGGTCTATTTAGGGTATAATTGTAAAATAATTATACACACAGACATATATACATACATACATATCTATTATATATATCTAAAACGGAGGAATGGTCCTCCTGTAGCTGCCACGCGTCAGTTCTGTTTTTTTTTTTTTTTTTTTTAATTTTTAAATCACATGCTCAACAGTGAATTTTTTTGAAAAATTCACTTTTGGTGATCCTTTTATAACTTCATACCAATAAAGGATGTAACCTGTCAACTTGCTACAACTTAACTATATACATGCGTGAAATGACTACTAATTTATTTTTTTTCGTATTACATTGAAAGTTGATCACTCAAACGTAATTTTTTCAAAAAGTTACTTTTAGTGACTTTTGAGGAAATTGCTTTTTCAATGACCACTTTCTATTTTAACACCAAACAAAAGTTTTTTGAGGAAAAACTTCTTTTTGGTGTTCACTACTCTTTTTCATGCAAGTAAATTGTCGTTTGGTATTCATCATATATCTCTTTGTTTTTATGTGAGAGAATTGAAAAACCTATACTATACAATATTCATCCCAAACTTTGTAAATTATCATATTTATTCGTTTTCTTTATACCTATTCATCTTCTCTCTAAAAAATTGAACATATAAAATTATAAATAGTCACAATAAGAAAGAGAGATAGTTAGAGGAGAAAATGACTATAAAAAAAAAACGACATGTCGAAATCTTCAAATTCTCCCGATCTATCTTCGACGAAAAAAAAAATTATTTTAATCAAATTCTTCAGATGGTTTATTACCTAAAATTAAAAAGATCTATATGTTCTCTTATCTTCTTTTCATTCCCTCTTTGCTCCACCCATTCTCTCTCTCTCTAAACTTTTCTTTCTCCTCTCTCTCACTTCCCAACTAAATAGCAAACAAAGGAAATTGGTAGTCATTTTAAAACATGTATACAAATTTGTAGCAAGTTGATTGATAATATCCTTAACATGTGCCCTTAAGTTATAATTAAGAAAAGAATCATTATATGAAATGGTGAAAATGCATAGAAAATGGTACAAATTACTTACAAAACTATAAAAGTGCTTAAAAAATTGTTCAAATACATTTTTACCAAATAAGGGATATCTCAAACCGTTAAGCCCAAACTAATCCCATATGATGCACAAACCATTCGCAAGTCTATGCATCCGATAATGAGGGAACGAAGACACGAACTCGAAACTTGATTCCTGAGCCGTGATTCTTTGCCATCTAAACTACCATTACGAGTGTGTATTATATATCTATATATAAGATGATGATCGGGTAAGCATATGCTGATATAAATTATATCAACACTCGCATTGGGGGTTGTACCTCATGCATTAATGCGTTAAGGGGATACATTACACCAATGTAAGGAGTACAACTCCCAATGCATAATACTGATATAACTTATATCACCACGTACTGACCTGATCAGTGCTATATATATATATCTGCTATATATATATATATATATAACGGAGGAAATATATATAACGGAGGAAATGAGCCCGGTGATGCTACATGTCAAGTTCATAAATTTTTTTTTTTTTTTTTTTGTAAATCACATGCTGAACAGTAGAATACTGTTGGAGAAAAAATGCAAATATTATATTTTAGTATCCCCTTTGAAACCTAATACCTAAAAAGAGATAATGTCTGTTAACTTACTACAAATTGACTATATACTTACGTCAAAATAACTATCAATTTTCTTTGTTTTGTATTAAGTTGGGAAATATTCACTCAAAAATAATTTCCCAAAAAGTAAGTTACTTTGTGACTTTTGAATAAATTACTTTTTTAGTGATCACTTTCCAACTTAATACCGAAAAAAGAATATTATCTACCAACTTGCTACAAATCGACTGTACATGTGATTCAAAAGACTACTAATTTTCTTTGTTTGGTCTTAAGTTGGGAAGTGGTCACCAAAAAGAAATTTCTCTAAGTCTCCATTTTTTTTTTTTTTTTTTTTTGGTTTTCACTACTCTTTTTTCACACGGTATAGGTAAATGTACACTATATATCTCTTTGTTTTCATGTAGGAGAATCAGGAAACTTACACTGTACAATATAGGTTCAATCTAAACTTAGTAGATTGTACCATATTTTTTCGTTTTATTTATGCCTATTCATCTTTTCTCCTAAAAATTGAACATATGAAACTAAAAATAGTTATAATCAGAAAGAGAGACAAATAGATACAATGATGATTAAAAAAGAAAGTGTGATATACCGGAATACGTACTAACAAATCAAAACCATGATCATGGGATGGACTAGGCTCTAAAGAGGCTTAATCTTTTTTCCACCAAATACCATAACGTGTCATTTCCTTCAATTTTTTACAAGCTTCCACCATTAAATTATTTTTTTTCTAAATAATTTATCCATTTTGGAAGTATACATAAATTTTGTGTGATACATTACGCTAACATCGCACTAAATATATTTTTTCACAAACTTCCACCATTAAAGTAATTTATTTTTGTCTATATCTTTTAAATTTAATTGACATATTATATTAACAAATGCATTTTACTATTTTAGAAAATAAATATTCTATTAAAATTTTAATTTTCTAATAATATTATCTTTATAAATAAATATGTGCATTGCACGGGTTTTGAAGCTAGTATATTATATATAACGGAGGAATGATCCTCCTGTAGCTGCCACGCATCGTTTTTTTTTTTTTTTTTTTTTTTTAAAATCACATGCTCAGTAGTGAGCTTTTTTTCAAAAAATTAGCCTTTTGGTGATCCTATTATAACTTAATACCAATAAACGAAGTAAGCTGTCAACTTGCTACAACCTAACTACATACATGCGTGAAATGACTATTAATTTCTTTTTTTTCGTATTACATTGAAAGTACTAAAACGTAATTTTTCCAAAAAGTTGCTTTTAGTGACTTTTGAGGAAATTGCTTTTTTAGTGACCACTTTCCATTTTAATACCAAATAAAAGTCATTCTCTGTCAATTTGCTACAAATTGACTGTATACGTGTTTCAAAATGACTACCACCTTACTTTGTTTGGTATTAAGCTAAGAAGTGGTCATCAAAAAGTAATTTCCGTAACTTTTTTTTGGTGTTTACTTTGTCTGGTATTAAGCTAAGAAGTGGTTATCAAAAAGTAGTCTCCCTTACTTTTTTTTGGTGTTCACTGCTCTTTTTCATGCAAGTAAATTATCGCTTGGTATTCACCACATATCTCTTTGTTTTCATGTGAGAGAATCGAAAAACCCCCACTATAAAATGTTCATCCCAAACCTTGTAAAGTACCATATTTATTGCTGTAACTAAGGAGATAATCATTATATGCAAACAGGTGAAAATGCATAAAAAATGATACAAATTACTTACAAAACTATAAAAATGCTTAAAAAATTGTACAAATACATTTTTACCAAACAAGAGGTATCTCTAACCGTTAAGGCCCAAACTAATCCCTCATGATGCACAAACTATCCGCAAGTCTATGCATCCGATAATGAGGGAGCGAAGACACAAACTCGAGACTTGATTCCTAAGCTATGGTTCTTTGCCATCTAATTTACCATTGCGAGTGTATATATATATATAAAATGATGATCGGGTAAGCATGTGCTGATATAAATCATATCAATACCCACATTGGGGGTTGTACCTCATGCACTAATGGGTTAAGGGATACATTGCCTTAATGTAAGGGGTATAACCCCCAATGCATGATACTGATATAACTTATATCAACACATATTGATACTATATATATATATATATATATATATATAATTTTTATTTTTCACACTATTTAATTTTACAAACTTCACCCGTGCAACGCACGGGATATAAAGTAGTGTATATCTATATCTATATATCTATATATATATATATAGATGGGTGAAATGCAATAAACCCCCTCCTATTATTACCTATTTTGCAGGTTACCCCCTTCTAATAAAAAAACCCACTAAAAAACCCCCTATATCATCTACGGTTAGCAAATTACTACCCTCCGTCCACTCACTGTTAGGTAAACTAACAGAAAAGCATCACATGACTAGCACATGATGCTGTAAAAGCAATTTTAAGACCATTATGCCCTTTGAAACGGTTGTAGTCTCAACAACCCACCGTTGCTCATCTAGCCCACCGATGAAATGGTGGATCCATGAGAAAGGGCCAAATCCATGGCCATTGATTTGAAAATCTATTGGATTTTGAGGGATTAGGGTTTGTGGTGTGTTTGGATTAAAGGAAAGTGAGGGAATTTGAGGGATTAGATTTGATTTGACGGAAAATGTTCTGGCATTTATTTTGAGCCATGGCCGGCGACAATGGAAGCAATGGCCATGGCTCTCTCAAAAAGTTTATTAAAAAAATAAAAACAAAGAGAGACTAGAGAAGATTTCTTGGAGAGAAAAGGGAGAGAAGGCGTTACCGGTGTCAACTCGCTGGAAAAAAAATTGGGTTCCAAACCATAAAACATGGAATTTCGGTACCGGCAATTGAGTTCCAAACCGGGAAGGACCCATACGGCAACAATTGGCAATGAGAGACCCAATATACACACGGCGGTGTTGCTCTAGAACTCCACCTACCTCAACATTCTAAGCAAGATTCTGATCCAACCGCTTAGTTTAAAAGCCAATTCGAACAAAGCCCAATCAGCTGGCGTACTGGTCAGTCAATTCTGTGTTGGAAAGAAGCTCAGAGAGCTCTGAGAGAGAGAGAGATCAGTGAGTGAGAGATGGGGTTAGGGTTACTAGCTTGCAGAACCTTGAGAACCACCACTATCCTTTCCAAATCCTCAAGGATTTTCTCTTCACAGAACCCAGCAATGCCCTCAGAAGAATCGTCTCCACACCAAAGCTCTAGAACCTTGAAGCAGCAGCTGCGGCCCAACTCGACCCCACCCCAGATCTCCCACCTCGAACCCCAGCAGCTAGAGCCAGGGTTCACTAACCCAACCCCGACAATGCCATCGAGGTCTTCGTCTACGACTACCCCGTCAAAATTCCCAAGGGCATGACAGTCTTGCAGGCCTTTGACGTCACCGGCGTCAACATTTCTAGGTTCTGCTACCACAGCCGCCTTTCCATCACCAGCAATTACAGAATGTGTTTGGTTGAAGTTGAGAAGTCTCCCAAGCCCATCACCTCTTGCGCCATGCCTGCTCTTCTTGGTCGGGAACGCAGCGTTACAAGGGTATAATTGACTTTTTCTTCTTCTGTTAACACCGTAAGTCCCTGGCTTAGTATAGGGGGTTTTTTTGGTGGATTTTTTATTAAAGGGGGTAACCTGCAAAATGGGTAATAATAAGAGGGTGTTTATTGCATTTTACCCTATATATATATATATACAGTTATGTTCCCATCAGCACATGTTGATATAAGTTATATTAGCACCATGCATTGGGGCTTGTACCCCTTGCATTGGTCCAATGTACCTCATATCTCACTAATGCATAAAGTACAACTCTCAATGCGGGTGTTGATATAAGTTATATCAGCATGTGCTTATCTGATCATCATCCTACATATACATATACTTATATCTATATCTATATATCTATAGATATATATATATATATATATATTGTATGTATATTTGATAGAAAAATCATTATATATTCGATTGAATAATTCTTTCACTTTTTTCTCTAAAAATCTCTCCATACGATTAACCATGTTAAACCTTACTTTTTGCAATAAAGTTTTGAAACCTATTAGGAAACTATCACCCTATGTTTTTCCCTTATCTATTACAACACCCATTTACAGAACTTTAATCCCTCCTAAAGCTGCCAATAACTGTGGTAACTAACTCTATCCTAAAAGCGAACTCAATAAGATAAAGACCTCTATCCTAAAAAGCATTTATTATTTACCTTCTTTTGATGGAATAATTGAATTTGAATTTAGAACTTTTCTTACATATGTTTTTTAATTAAAAACACTACTAGTATACAAATATGTTTTTATTTCTTGTTCTGTTCTATCCTAATTTCTTGAGGGTTTGGCATGTCTGTGTTGTACTGTCGTGTCATACCTGTGTTCCATTTCTATTAAGGGTATGTGCTGCATTTATATAGAAAAGAAGTAAATAAAAAATTCAGCCAATTTCATGGAATACATAAATCACTTGAGTTATCAAATTCTTCCCCTTTACCCAAAAAAAAAAAGAAAAAAAGAAAAAAAAAAGAGGTTAACAGCACTAATTTGTCTATTTTCCTTGAGGAAACAAAACTTTTTATTGAAAGAAGCATGAAAAGAATAATAAAATAAAAACAGCATAGGGCAAGAGTCCACCCCATTAAAGAATTAGTCACACAAAGTACCCATTCAACAAACAAAAGACCCCCTAAGTTCACCATCCCACACCTCACTAAGCCCAACACAAACCATAATCTCAAGGTGATAGAAGTATTTTCTATAATGTTCTCCTGTAATTGCAGACTCTTAGACAGAAAGTCATCCATAGTTACCAAATCTAGGCATCCACTACATCCCATCCAAAGACCCCGCCCTATACAAAATCTACCTTACAATATGATCACACTCAACAATTCCTACTGCTCTGTCTACTCAACTCATAGTCCTTGCGATATGATCAAATCTCCAACAATTCTTAGTACTCTGTCTAACTCAACGCTAGTCACTGAAGAATCCCTTTCCACAATTATCAGACATTCTGACTCAAACCTAAGCTCACTGCCTCTTGAAGGCCTTTAAGCAGGCTAAGTAACTATGCCCTAATTGCATCCCCTCTACTGTTTGGGCTCGAATAACAAAAAAAAAGATCTCACCAGGTACTTTCTGAAAATGCCTCCCACTCCTACCCAGATTCACTAAGGAATAACCATCAAATTAAGCTTCATAATTCCTAAAGGAGGGGGCCTTCCACACTAATTTGATTCGCTCGAACCTCTCCTAAAAGAACTCTCCACTCCTTTTGAATCAATAAGGAACCCTTTCAAACTCTTTTGTAACTGAAACCCACAAAGAGGCTAAAAATCTAGCTATGTTCCAAACTATCTTCCACATTGCCACACTTATCCTAAAAAATTCTGGAATTCCTAATTCAAACCGCCACCAAACTAACACAGCCCCAATAAACATTGCTGCTCCTACTACTACCCAAACCTGCAAAATTAATCTCCACCATAGAAGTAAATCAACCCACATCAAACCTACCTCATAAAAAAGTCACTGCCAGCGAGCACAAGACATACAATAATGCAAAAGGAGGTGATCCACCGTCAACCCACTCTCCCTATGCATCAGACTCCTTTTTTAGAAAAGGCACATATCCAGTCTTCTCTTTTGGAGAATATCATTGGTATTCATCCTTTTTTGAGCCACAATCCATGCCAAGATCTTAACCTTAGGAGGCACTTTAGTCTTCCAAATCATTCTAGAAGGGATAAGATTAGGAATTGAAGAGTACACCACTAACGGGACAAGAAAATGTTTAAAAATGAACTCCTCGGACAAATTGAGAGTCCAATACCGTCTATCAAGTTGAAACTATGCAAAAGCAAGGACAACTTATCAATCTTTTAATCATTAGGATTTCGAAGGAAATTGAAATCCCAACTAACTGATAAGGAGGTAGAAGAAGAAGACAAACCAGCTAGAACTCATTTGAGTTAGTAGTGCTATAATTACAAAGGTTAAAAGCTGGAAACATTAGACAGGACATGGGACTAAATAATCTATGAATTTGAAGGAATGACTATTGAAAAATATAAAGATAAGGTCAGAATCAGAGCATAATCACCCTCAAACTTCTTCAAATTAGAAGCAAATCATATTCATTGAGAAAAGACAAATCTCCATTTCAATTGAAATTTATTAATTGTATTAAAATCAGAATCTTCCACTAGGAAAAATTGGGTGAACCCAAAAAATCCACAGCTGAATTAAATTACAACGAAGAACAAACAATTTTTGCTATCCAAAAGAGTTAAAACCAGAAATAAACAGTGACATCCACAAGAGAATTTACAGACCATCAATCCATAGGTGAACTTATATAAATTTATCTCCCGGAAAAAAATCTTGTCCCTTTTCTCTAATTCATATAAGTAGATTCCACATTAATAGCAGTTGCATATCGGAGCTAGAAGCCAAGAAAATTCACTCCCCAAATTGCATTTCACTAGTGCCCTGATTGATTGTTTCTAATTAGGGACCCAAGAAACAAAACACTCAACTGAGCAAACTGTGTAGATTTCTCAATACACAAACGGAGGGTAATGAAAAATAGTACTCCGTTATAGGTAAATTCCCAGAAAGAAAAGCATATAAAGCAGGTAAAGGCCAAAGCCTAAGCACGATAACATGGATCAAACAATAAAGACATAGCACCAGCCAGTAAATGTATAACTGCTTAAAATTCACATATTGAATGTAACAGGGACAAAACCCGAAAAGCTCAAAACTGGAACAGCTCCAAACCTCAATTCCACCACATACAAAATTATCACGCCCATGTGAGTGTGTATATATGTTTATATAAATTTTATATATATATATATATATATAGAGAGAGAGAGAGAGAGAGAGAGAGAGAGAGAGAGAGAGGAAAGACGTTAGCATACAAAAATCATAGAAATTCAGAAAACCTATAGCTCCGTTTGGTTGCTGAGAAAATTGGGAAAATAAAATGTTGTAAAATTATATAGATCTTTCACCATATGGGAACCGGTAAGAAAAACTCCACTGAGGTAAGCCTGATATATAACTATTCCGCTTAGTTTAGGCAAGTTTTTCAATTTTGGAAACAAAAAACAACACAAAACACGAGAAGGAAAATTTCGATTCATTTCCTCCGTTTTCTCAGTAACCAAACGGATGCTAATTGTTTACCACTCCAGACGGAAACTCTCTAGAAAATATCAGAGCCCAAAAATACCGATGAACAAACAAAAAAAGGCAGATACAAATAAAAGATTTAAGAAAAGAAAAACGAGATTTGTGTGAGAGAAAAATGAACCTTTTTGAGAGATGAGTAGGGTTTCAGCTGGCAGACAAAAGAGAAACCCTCGGACAAAGAAATAAACAGCTAAAGCCTTGGAAAACTCCTCTTCTCTCTCTCTACTTTCTCTCTCTTACAAGAAAGTCCAAGCATCCAACCAAACGGATCTTTCCCCTTTTCCCTCCCGGAGAGTGAAGATGACGGGGACAGGAATACAGCAGAGGAGCTAGAATAAGTCTAGAGAGAGAAAATATATATCTTTACACATAACAACAAACGAGAGCATTTCCACTTTTGACAGACAGACAGACGGACATAGACAGAGAGGGGAGGCGTCACTGGAAGTGCGTCAGATGTCAGAAAGGGATGTGAAGGGCGGGGCCCATTGTGACTGCGCCCTCCTTCTCTGACGATAGCTGGGTGTGTCCCACCTCCACCACCACCTCCACTCTCCCCAGGTACTGAGGCCCCACGCGTACACACACACGCACTCTCTCTCTCGAGGGAATCACCAAATTATTTGCTTTCTGCTTTGCCTCTCTTTGCTGTAACGACTCTTGGACTCCATGTTAATTTAATTTTGTAGAAAATACTACAAGTACTCGAATTTAGTTTAGATTCCGCTTCGGTATCTAAATTTTAGAAAATATTATTTTATGTAACCTAAATCACTCATTTTTTATTATGCAATATATTTATTACGAGTGAATTCGTAAAAGCTACCAGATGGGAGTAGAAAGAGTATTTATTAATGAATTTATGCATTCGTGGATATAACTGTCGGCGAGATCCTGCTCAACTAAGTAAGTCGATTTTTGTTGTTGAAAACAAAATAGTCAAATTTATATTTTGCCCACGTTATACTTGGGTTACCAAAATCTGATCATGTTCATTGCATCATACGCCATTCATTAATCAAATCTCTTGTCGATCACAAATTGTGAATTCTTTCCTAAATTTTGCTCTTTGACTTACAAATCTACTTTTCAACCCATAAGGTTTTTCTTCTATGCTTCGAAGAGCTTGCATGTATTTGCAGGTCATTTTTCATATGTTTCTTTTTTCATTTTCTCAGTGATCTTCTCCTCCATTATTGCTTTGTTATCATTTTCGCTCGGTGAGCTCTCATTTCTTACAAATTTCTTTACATTTGTACTAAATAAATTGCATACTTTTAAGATATCAATTTCTTGAAATTAATTGATGTCCAAATTAACCTTATTCGTTAATTTTTCGATTGAAAACGATGAGGGGGAGATGTATGTGGGTCTTCGTATTTGTTCAAAATCGTTGAAAATAAACTCTCTATACCATGATAGCAGTTGGGAAACATTCATAATGTCAAATAGATCAATAATACTCTTAAAGTTAAAATTACTGATTGGATTGGTTTCTCTTATATTTCAACTCTTACCTATATTGTGTGCAATGCAAGAATAAAGTGTCCGAGCTTGGGTCCCCGTGGGTGCAAGAGAGATAAAAGGGTAACATAATATACTCAATAAAGGGTAAAATTAAGATTTTCAAAATCATATATCAGATTTGTTAAAATCATATATCATCAGGTCACCATCACATGACGGTTTATCACCAACCCACTGACAATGTATTAATGGATGATCAAAATGTTAGTAAAGTACTCCCTCCATCCTATAGACATTATGAAGTTTGAGAAAAGTAATTATTGAAATAACAAAGATAGTATAGGAAAATATAAAAAATTATGATTTCAATTTTCAAATTGGACAAACAATTTTTTACCAAAAAAAAAAAAAAAGGAGGAGTAGCCAAAAAAAACCCTATCTTCATGGGATGGAAAAAATAATAGTTAAGGGTCGAAATTGCTTAGTTTTAAATTTAAGGTATCAAAGTGAAATGTAGTCTAAAGCTTAGAGACATTTTCTGTAACTTCAGCATTTAATTTAAGGATAAGATCAGGAATTAATATAAATCACTTCATTTTTGCACTTCAGTTGATTCGTCAAATAGTGAGCAGAGTTTGGTTACATCAACCTTTTAAAATATTATTAAAATTTGTGAATCCAATTACTTAAAAATAAGGTGTAAAAATTAATACGCATTGACCAAATAACCTAACATTCGTTGTGCAAAAATAGAAGAATATTTAATAAAAATTTGTTATTAAAATTGGGGGAATTATAGATAGATTTAACTATAGTAAATAATTGCAGTTCAATACAACTGAGGACTAACTTCTAACTTATTATTCCATAATAAAAAACTTCTAATTTAACTAAAAATGACTACTAATTATAATTGAGCAATAATCGTTTGCTCGTACTAGATCTATATGTAATTCCCCATTTATGGGTAAATGACATTTTAATACCATGAACTTTACACCAAATGTCAATTTGGTCCATAAACTCATACATTGCACGATTTTAGGACAATTTTAAAATTTTTGATTCAATGTAGGCCAACCAGTAACGTCTGTCACTTAAGGTTAACAGAATAGCACGTGACCAATACGTGCGTGCTTAGTTGGCACACACGTGGCAGCAAATGATGTCGTTTGAAGCCAAAAAAAATTAAAACATAAATAAACAAATAAACAAAACAACAGAAAAAAGAAAAAGGGATGTTGTTCATCCTCGCCGGGTATCTCCTTCGCCGAAGAGGATGAAGGCCTCGTCGCTCCTTCGCCGGAAAAAAATTGAAGTAAAAAAGGATGAAGAAAAATGGATGGGATGAAGAAAAAACGGAAGCAAGTTGTTGCAGCAGCACGACCTTCATTAGTTGGGATGAAGATGGAGAGGCTAACGTGGTGAGAGTTTGGAGAAACAACACCAGATCTGAAAAATGGATGGGTCTGGTAAAGGGCTTTGCCGTCGTAAGGGGCTTTGTCGCCGGTAAAGGGCTTTGCCGTCTCTTTTTTTTCTCTCTATTTTTTTTTTTTTTTTTTCATCTGCTCTGTTTAGAGGCAGCCATGACCGCCGTCCACCTCGTTGTCGTCGGCTCCCCTGGTCCTTGTCACCATCCTCGTCCTCATCTCCTCCCAAATCTACACCATGCTTCCCATCTGCGAACCAATTGTCGGCCCCATTTCCATCCTCATCCTCATCTCCTCCTAGATCTACACCATAGTGGCATTGTGGGTAATGGGTAAAGGGGTTTGGGATTTTGAAGATGATGGTTGGGGGGGGGGGGGGGAAACAAACAGTGGTTGAATAGGTATGGGATGATGAAGATGATAATTTATAAATCAAACAGAACCAAACTCATTACCCTATGTTTCGTGTCTTTTCTTTTCTAATCCTTTTCTCCATTTTCCCAGCACCCAAACAGAGCATTATTAGGTATTTTGAAAACAAAAACAAAAACCATTACAGGTTTACCTCTACGCAAATCCTCCTGAGATGAGAACTCCTCGATGTTATCATCACCATTACAACGCACCTTCGGCGATTCTCGCTTGGGGACGGATGCAGACCCGGTGGTGGACCCTCGCCTCAGGCGCTTGAGGAGTCGAGGCGGATCCGCCCTGAATTCTGGATCCAAGTCCACGACTAGTTGTTCGAGCTCTTCGTCATCGTCTTCGGGCGTACGGAAGTTTCCATTGGTCGAAGCATCTGGAGCTCCTTTGGGTGTAACTGTAGAGTCTTCTCTAGGAGAAAATGGGGGCTCTGAATCGAAATCGAGTTTTAGAGAGAATGATGGAGCTTCGAAATCCGCCATTGAAATGCAGAGAGAGAAATTTATATTTATATTTTTTGAATTTTTTGTTTTGTTATGAGATAATGAAAAAAATGCAAAGAAAATTTTGGGGGTGCAAGATTTATGCTAGATTTTTCTTCACCCTTTTTTACTTCCGTTTTTTTCGGGCGAAGGAGATACCCGGCGAGCCCTTCATCCTTTTCGGCGAAGGAGATACCCGGCGAGGATGATGAACAACATCCTTTTTTCTTTTTTTTTTTTTTTCTTTTTTCTGTTGTTTTGTTTATTTGTTTATTTATGTTTTAATTTTTTTGGCTTTAAATGACATCGTTTGCATCATTTGCTGCCACATGTGTGCCAACTAAGCACACACGTGTTGGTCACGTGCTATTCCGTTAACCTTAAGTGACGGACGTTACTGGTTGGCCTACATTGAATCAAAAATTTTAAAATTATCCTAAAATCATGTAATATATGAGTTTATGGACCAAATTGACAGGTGTAAAGTTCATGGTATTAAAACGTCATTTACCCTATTTATTTATTTATTTAATTTTAATTTTGATTTTAATTTTTGAAAGTGGTAGGGCCCGGACTCCGGAGGTCCTAGCACAAATTTCGAGATTCGTTTAAGAGGGAGAGATTGACAATAACAATACGTCCTCGTATTAGCGTTCGTCACCTGTCACCACCATGCCATAAGGCTGCATTCAATAATCCAATTCTTCTGTCCGTACTCTCGAGATGCTGACCCTTTCATGTGGGGATCAATCGAAGACGTAACCTTCGTGAGTGGCATCAAAAGTTTTCCCTTTGGATTGGTGCGTTTCGCCCACGCAGTACTGGAGACTGGGGTCACCAGTTGTTCCATCTGGGTAGGTAGAGTCCGGCCCAACCTAGGTCCACTACAACCATGGCTAGGCTTGGGATTGGGTTTCGATATAAAAAAAGCCTGCCTCCAATCTCTCTGCTTTCAGTTCCTCAATTCTTTATTTATTATTTTATTATTATTATTTTTTAAATATCATGGAACATACTGTAGTTGTTCTCAGGAAATTGAAAAATGAGTTTGCCTGGCCATAACATTATAATAAGTGTGCAACTCAATTTGATTTAGGTCTGTCATAATCAATTTAGAAAACCAAATTATTTAAGGTCAGTTTTATATGTTTTAATTTAATCCAAAACAGATCTGATGTTTAAAAAGTGAACTAAACCAAACATAAAAAAGATTGGATTTGCTCAATAGATCAAAACTCCCAAAGTACGTGATATCTTTGAGGTTTATTTTTGTGTAGGTGAATGGTGAAAAATAAGAAATACTTGCAAAGAGAAAGATGAAAAATAAAGAAAATTCCTGAGAGAGAGAGGGAGTCACCCCATGAGTATTTTAGAAATATTGCAATTTCTTTTACGCAATACAAATTATTGAGTCAGAATTGAATCAAAACTCTATCTACCGAAAGGTATACGAGTTAAAAGGCAAAAAAAAAAAAAAGGAAAAAAAAGAAGAAGTTAAAAGAAGTACACGCATAAAGTTGTGTATATGACCTTTTTTTTTTGTGGGGGTGGGGTTTGGGGGGGGGAAGTGGATATGACCTTTTGTCCATCACCAAAAAAGGAAATGTATAAATATAAATATATTAATGAATATCAGTTTGGTTTGGAATTACCGAATTACCAACCATGAACCTAAAACCGAATCAGAGTAGATCCGTTTAAATAATTTGTAACCCAATTAAGCTTAGACGATGTAAGCTCAAAAACCGAGGATCGATTCCTGATTGAAACCAAGCCAAGTTTTGCAAACTCAAAAACCGTGGTTCGGTTCTTGGTTGAACCAAATCAAGTTGTCTTTACATTATAGCAAGGAAGCAAATGCATAAAAGAGATATGCTGTCATGAGGCCGGAAAATTTGGATATATATCTATTCACTTTCTGTATCAGGTAACGTGACATTGATAATTTAGTAATTAATTAGAAAAATATACTTTGTTTATTTTAAATTTAAAGAAGGAAAGCAAATGCTAACCACATTAGTTGATGCGGCATTAGTTGGTGAACGGATCAGATAATAATATTTGATATATGTAACATTACTTAGGACTAGATTAGGTCCAGTTTATAACTGTTATCTGGTATTTAAACAAACCAACTTACAGTTGGTTTGAAAAAAACTGTGTTAATCCTTTTTTCTTTTTCAAAAAAAAAAAAAGAAAAAAAAAAGATTTACCAAATAATGTGAAATTAAAACTGATCAAACTTATCTTTAGTTGGCTATATTTTCAGGTTTGCTAATTAAACAGTCCTTTGGTAAAAAGAATATAGGAGTATAAATTTTTTGTATTAAACTCTTAAAGGGCATATAGATTATAGCTGTAATTTACTATGTACTTGTATTTTTGTAAGGGTATTATTATCATTTTAAATTTCAGTTTAAACATTATTGAGGCAACTTCTTATAGTTAACAAAGTGAAATATGGAATTGATCTACTTTTTTCTTAATTAAAATTTCTTTTTTCTAATGATGTAGTTATTGATGTGATATGCATTTAGAGTAATGCATTTTGAGGGACTGCAATGGCACTCTTCTCGATGCTTGGATCGCTGATGTTGTACCTCTTGATCCTTTTGTAGCTCAAGGCAAGGCCCTTTGCTTGGGGCTTAATTGTCACGACCTGGAAATAGGCCATGACTCTATCTTTAGAAAACGTGCCTTATATAAAAATTGGGGATAAGTTTAAAGATGAAATTTTCAATTTAGAATAATGTTTTTGACAAAATCCAGCATAGTTCTATTTGAAAATAGAACATACCATGTTATCGAATTTATAAATTTGTACAATTTTGAAACATAAAATAAAAGCATCCACAGTAATAAAAATTAAATTAAGCTAGCATGATAATATTCCACAGAGTTTTACCAGTCCATACTTACAATATTATACATAATCCGGATTGTTTAAATATAATACAGTTCATAAAATCATAATACAAATCCGTACGCAACTGCATGTAATGCAGTGCAAAGCCCCAAGCTATCTCCACTTGTTTCTTTCTCATTGAATCATCTTAACTTTACCCAATATCTGTAAAAGTTGTTTTAAAAATAAAAATGAGTAAAAACTCAGTAGGTTACATTTTTCAAAGATGTACGTATACCAAAGTTTTAAAAACCATTTTGAACAATTTAGAAAAGGATAATAGAATGGGGGTTACAATTCACGAATTTAAAAACAATGGAGAACATGTAAATAATCCTATATCACAATCCACTATATCTAGTAATCCATAATATTAGTCTTATAAACTGATAAATCCTCTCCAAGTCATACAAGGCCCTTGTGCACGGAAATAAGAGGAAATACGGCAAGACATCTCTACCTGAGATCGCAGTAACTTCTATTCTAGCATGTAACCTAGGACTAAAGGATAGGAAAATACTGACAAGACGTCCCTTTCCTTCAAAACTGCAGTAATCCTGTCTCTAGTAGCCCTTAATATCACATCCTATTTACATGTTAATATCCCAAAACCATTTTATTTTTAATGGTAAAAAAGTGGGTTCTAAATACTTGTATAAAAATGACTCTTAATGTTTGATTGTAAACATTTAACCTAATAGGTTTTCAAAATCAATCCATAGTAACCCAAATCATGCGTGGGTTTTGAAATATAACATGCATATAACCAAATAGAGTATAATACAAAACCTTAGATTCTCAAACATATGAAATTCCTAAGTTTTAAATCCCATTCCCATGTAAAACATGTAATATGTCATATAAATGTGCAATTATCCATGAGAATGTACCAAATCATGCATACAATGATGTACAATCATGAAAAATGCACCTACATCTCAAATGGAAGGCAGCCACGCAAACCTAAGGGTGTACACATGTAAATCAGAAGGGAAATTGCATGATTGGAGCTCTATGAGGTTGAATCCGAGCTCCCAAGGTCACGTGTTTCATCTACGGCCTCTCCTTTCTCCCTTGAGCTTCTCTCTCTCTCTCTCTCTCTCTCTCTTCCCCTTTTTTTCTCTCTCTCAACTGAGAAAAATGGAGAAGAGTGTGGATAAATCGTGGGTTAGGGTTATTTATAGAAGGAGGGACAAAAGAGTCATTTTACCCCTAAAAAATATCTTGTTCCAAGGCCATTTTTCAAGTGGTTTAGTCGACTACATTAAGTGTGTAGTCGACTAAACATATTAAAATACAATTCTACAATGTGTCGTCGACTATATGTGAGGTATCGTCAACTACACCATGATGTTGTCGACTACATCAAACTTGTAGTCGACTAGCTACATGTAACTTATAGTCAACTACATTCGCTTTTAGTTGACCAAATCTTCCAAAACTTGAGAAAATGGAGTTTCCATCGATTCTAATCAACTATAACTCCCAAAATATTCAATACCAAGGTATAAAATTTCATTAAACCATTCCTTAACCACAATATAACTCCAACAACTTCATATATCAAGTGTTGGACCCTCATAACTTGTTGTAAAAAACAGTGGAGATGCTATTGTATAAAATGAAATAGCTAGTACAAGAATTGAAAAAATACAAACAGTATCGGTTGAGGCGTGTACAAGGCACTGTCCTTAAGAGTAGTTCCGCCCCTCTGAGTATTTAACTCAGTGCAGCAGGTCGCAGTGCTCTACCCTCCAGGATTCAACAACCGGGCTCCCACAAGCGTGCACTCGCAAGTGTAGGAGTGAGACGAAGAACTCAAAATGCTCCTGAATCTCAAAATAAAATTGCAGAAAGAAAACAGAGAGAAGAAGAAAAGAGACGATTTGTCTTTTTGTTGTGTATTTCTGCTGAATGAGAGGGCTGGTATATATAGGCTTTAGAAATCAGTAACAGCCCTTAAAATAAATTCCCAATAGTCAAAAAATATAAATGCGAAAATAAATTTCCAACAACTCTTTTATGAAAACCTTTGATTTTTGAAATATTTATTTTATATTTAAAATACAACAATAACAACATTCTTGGTTATCACATTATTGAAGCTTGTAAGTTTGGTTACGTGATGATTATGGTGGAGGGGACGTGTATATGGTACTTAATCCTCTTCAAGATTGGAGTATGACCCCCGATTAGGCCATCCAACTTGTTATATGTGATGTTAAGGTTTTGCTTAACAATAGTCTTATGTGGGTTATTCGTCGTGTTCCTAGGCTAGCTAACAATTTTGCTCACTCTCTTGCCTAGTGGGCTGCTCGTTGAATGTGCTTTGGTTCTATCCCAATCATCTCTTTACCTGAGAATGTTATCTCCACAGATAAAGATGAAGGGGATGAAAGCAATAACTTTTCTTTTTCTTAGTAATAAATTGCTTATTGCAGCAAAATGTATATATATAAATAATAAAAATATGCACCAACTTTTTTGTCAACTCACACGGCTGATGATGTGGTGTTGACACATTAAAAAAGATGATAAAAAAAAAAAAAAAAACTAGCTAACACCATCTCATTTGCTACATGAGTTTGTGCAACTAATATTTACTATGTATTTTTATTTTTTTGACAATCGATAAAACCTCCCCTTATTCCTAATCCTCATAATATAAACAAATGAGTATTAATGCTTCTCTATAAACTTGAACTTGAGCTCATTCATTTAATAAGTGAGTCAAATGCCATTAGACTAACATGTCATTAACATATTTTTCATGTCTTTAAAAAACACAAAAAAATAAATATTAGATGTGGCTATTAATGTGCTTGCTGTTGTATATCTATACTACCTATAAAAAGATGAATGTAAGAAAAACTTTTGATTGACTAATATACCCTTATTTTAATTTTTAAATACACAACTACCCACCCTTCTGCATATATAGGAAATATAACAATATGAAAACTATAATTCTAAAAACACACACCTTAATATATTATAAAACACATACCTTAATATATAAAACACAAATAGAAATTTAAAGGAAATGGAAACTATACCTTAATATATTCTAAAACACATACCTTAATATATAAAACACAAATAGGAATTCAAAGGAAACGGAAATTATATATGGTACTGTTAAAAAAGCAATGATTATAATATATATATGGTACTGTTAGAAAACTGCAAATTATAATATATAGTTGACAAGACCCTATGGCCAACTCTTGCTATTCATCAAGCAACAAAAATCTGAAAAAACGAAAAGAGAGAGAGAGAGATGAGTGTGTGTGAGAAATGAGGTAGATAGAGAGAGAGAAAGAGGGACAAAAGAGAGAAACAGAGAAACAAAGATATTTTTTTCATGTGTGTGTGTGCGTGTGTGTGTGTGTGTGTGAGAGAGATTAAAAAAATCTCTCCACTGATTTTTTTATGTGTGTGTCTGTGTGTATCTGTGTGCGTGCGTGTATAATAAAATTGGAGAGATTTTTGTGTGTGTGTGTGTGTGTGTGCGTCTGTGTGCGTGCGTGTGTGTATGTGTGCTCGTGTATAATAAAATTGGAGAGATTTTTTTTATATGGTATATATATATATATATATATATATATGGTACTGTTAGAGAACTGCAAATTATAATATATAGTTGCCAAGACCCCATGGCCAACTCTTGCTATTCATCAAGCAACAAAAATTTGAAAAAACAAAAAGAGAGAGAGAGAGAGATGAGTGTGTGTGAGAAATGAGCTAGAGAGAGAGAGAGAGAGAGAGAGGGGGACAAAAGAGAGAAACAGAGAAACAAAGAGATTTTTTTTATGTGTGTGTGTGCGTCTGTGTGTGTGTGTGAGAGAGATTAAAAAAATCTATCGATTGATTTTTTTTATGTGTGTGTGTGTGTGCATCTTTGTGCGTGCGTGCGTGTAATAAAATTGGAGAGATTTTTTTATGTGTGTGTATATGCATCTGTGTGCGTGCATGTGTGTGTGTAAGTGCGTGTGTGTAATAAAATTGGAGAGATTTTTTTTATTTGGTTCACACTTGTGTGTGTGCGTCTGTGTGTGAGAAATAGAGAGAGAGAGAAAAGAGAGAAAGAGAGATTTTTTTATGTTGCCTAATGAGACAAACTGAACCAATAGATTTTTGTATTTAATAATAGTCTTTTGTTTTCGCAGTGCTTTCAAACAGTCGTTCATAATATATAGTGAGCTATGTTAAATATTTCACATCATTTTATATTAAAATAGTATTATCTGTCAATTGAATTTTATTATTTTAAATGCATATTGTTACGTAAGATTGATAATCTTTTTAAATGCATACTGTTACATAAGATTGATAATGCAATATAGGTTTAATGCAATATATGACTGTTATGTTTTGCCTATTTTTTTTACTTTTTGTCTTCATATTTCTATCCGAAAATGAATTGAATTTTTGGATTGTATTCGAAAAGCTGTTCAAAGTATCAAGGTACATTATTTCTTCCAAAATATTTTAATGTAGATGAGCATTTTTTTATATGCAATGAAGGCTATTGATATTTCTCCTATTTGTAGATGGCATTTTTTTTTGCATACTGTTACGTAATAGGATTAATGCAATATAAAATTGTTACATTTTGCCTATCTTTTTACCTTTTGTCGTTATCTATAACAGGTTGAATCTCCCTTATTTTTTTTTTAAAAAAAAAAATACATATCTACCTTTCCTTTAATTGAAACACGTAGTAAACATTCTTATCATTACCAAATGAAAGTTAGATTTTAACTCAAACTCTTAACAAATAAAAATTAGATTTTTACTCAAATTCTTTTTCCTAAAGCAACTATCAAGCTGCATGATAATATATATGAATATAAACTCTTTAAATATTCTACTTTATGAAGGAAAAAAAAATTTTGAATGTATATTTAAAGAGTTTTTAATTTTTCGTTGACAATTTTGATTATTAAAAAAAAAAAATGTACTTTTGAATTTTAAACTTTATCTTTTATGAAAAAAATATAAAAACTTTATGTATTTATTATTTTGTATAACTAATATTATTTAAAAATATTCACGTGCAACGCATGTGCGCAATATCTAGTATTGTCAAAAGAAGAAACTAAAAAGAAAATAATAATTAAGAATGAATAGCCACACACTTATGGCTTGTTTGGTTGTCCAATTCGAAATTAAACAAATCAAGAAATTTACATACGGTTAAAGGTATAAATCTATCACATTGAATTAGAATATTTTAAAATGTTACAGTTATTACTATAATTAATGTTGTTGAATCAATTTTAAGGAATTCATGAAATACCATTATTTTGAATTGTCATTCTTATTTGTGATAATAACTATCATTTTCTTGACATTGTTAATTTAAAATGATGAATTATACTATGTAAAATTTCTTAAATTATTTAATTTTAAATTGGACAACTAAACAGCCCCTTAATAAATTATGAAGCACTCTCTTGTAAAGCACTCTTGGATAGAATGAGGCAATAACTTGTAACTTCCCACTAAAACAGGGGGTAAAATGATAAATGGAACTGAGACAAGAATAAGTCTAGGTGATGGAAGTGTCCAAGAAATGAATATTGCACCTCTTTCTTCTTCTTCTTCTTCTTGTTTTTTTTTTTGGCTCATTGGCTGGCACTGTAGTGCATGCTATGAAAGGTGAGGTGGGATTTTGGGCTAGGGTTTTTATAAGTTCCCTAGAAAAAAAAAAGGAAACAAAAAAGAAAAGGAGTGAGTGCGGGTGTTAGTTCAAAAGCATACAATGACAAGTTGGAAACATCAAATGTCAACTGCAAAGTGGGTGATCGCATCACTGTTGCCATGCTTGGGCCCAACTGAATCCAACTTTTGGATAAGAATATTTTGTGGATTTTGGATCAGAAAAAAGTGCCACCCATGGGCCAATCTCAAGCTAAGGCTACCAATAGTAAAACAGAAGAAGAAATACTCCAATGCTCTCAACATTGGAACCACAACCTGTAGCCAATTTATGGGCCCCTTGTAGTGGACTATGTGATTGCCCTCATCTTGGTGGACCCACATCAAGTAACATTGCACTCATTGATCTTTGTATTTTTGTTTACTAGCTTAATTTATATATTAATGTCATATGGTTTTTGAATAAAATTTTATAATTGGTTTGGAAAAACTTTATTTATACCCTATTTTATGTATAATTTAGAATCAAGGATGATCAAATTTAACCAAAAAAGAAAAAAGAAAAAAGAAAAAAGAAAAAGACCAAACAGTGGTTATATTATATGCAGTGCCAAGACGTACCAAATAATGATAAAATTATCTTATTTTATTTTAAGATAAAACCATCTTAATTTATGGTCTATTTTTGTTAAATAGTTCCTCAATCATGCAATTATAATAGCTATTTCAGGTATTAAAATTCTTTAACAGCATTAGGGGTTAAACTTGGTTTGATGCAAATCGAGAACCGAACTGAAACCAAGTCTAGTTCAGTTTTTGAGGTACTTTGGTTTGATCCTGAGTTAAAATGATTAAAAACCGATCTCTCAATTTTGTGTTGAAGTGTTGGGTAAACTGAAGAAACCCGAGAATCAATTTTATATATAGAACATATACCATTAACTACATCTATTAAAATTATACTGCCTATAAAAAAGGTTATAAACTTATGTCTTTTGTTAATTTTGTAACTTAAATATCTATTTATTGTAGGGGACTTTTATATTTTGTTGCAAGAAAAAAAAAGTGTCATATAAATATTATCTACAAATTGAAACAACCTAAATTTTGTATGGATTGAGTTTGGTTTGGTTTTACTTTTGATTATGGGTTAACAATACAAGAACCGATTCTTGTTCAATCCCAATTTGTTTTGGATTATTAGATTAAAGTCATACTGACTCAAATCGAATTGAGTTGCATCTTTAAATAACATCATGTGATACTTATAATCTATTTTCTTTATAGTTTATAATTTTCTAACCATTTATAATTGGAAGAGTTTAGAGGCACATTTAATTTAAGTAATTCCATGAATTATTTGTTTAGTTTTAGTCTTTTAGAACTCAGGAATTTTCTTGTAATTGATCCAATAAAAAATAATTAATTTAGAATTATTACAAGAAATAAAAATGGAAAAAGAATCCGGTTCCCCCGCAAAAAGCCAAAACATGAGACTCCCCCGAATCAGTGCCTAAACGCGAGGCCGATTCTAGACTCGGGTAACTACTTCAACTTTTGGGGGTGTGCATGGGCGGAGCCAAGGTGGTTGGGGTCGCCGCGGGGGGGGGGGGGGGGGGGCGCCGGGTGGTGGGGGCCTTGGGGCCACGTACCCCGCTTCAATCAATTTTTTTTTTGGGAGGGCCTTGGAGGGCATGTGCCCCACCTCAATTAATGTTTTTTTTTGGTAGAGATATTACAATTTAATAACTATTTTTCAACATAATGCAAAAAGAGAAAGATAGTAACCATTTTAAAGTATATTTACAGTTAATTTGTAATAAGTTGACAAAAAAATCTTTGTTTGGTATTAAATTGAAAAATGATAATTAAAAAGTAATTTTTTTAAAAAAATTGCTTTATAGGGTTTTTAGTTATCAGTTCTCACTTTATAAAATCATAGCACAGTATCCCTTGGAGGTAAATCCTGACTCTGCCCTTACGGGTGTGTCTGTGTTGCTGGCACTTCCACTTTCACACGAAAGCCTAGTAAGATCCTAGAAAGTTGACACGTATAATACTACGCGGCGTGCAGCACGCGCACGTGTCAGTTTTGTAACCGTAGCATGCTACGTGGGCAGCTTCAACGCTGCACCAAAGACTCCAAAAGAGAAACCTCAAAACAGAACCGACAAACTTCCATGGACAGCCAGCCTCCAGAGAGGGGAAGAGAGAGAAGATGATGAATTTGTTGGCTATATGTCTTGTAGTGACTTCAGTAGCAACAGCAGGTGTTTGGTCTCCAAGCCCAGAGAGGAAGAACCCACCAGGAGAGGATGTTATTGTGAAAGAAGGCCACAGAATCATTGTTGTTGAGTATGAGAAAGAAGGCATTGGCAACACCAAAGTTTCAATCTCACCACAAGAAGCTCAGGCCTTCCACAAGAATGTAGAAATTGATGACAAAACCTCTCTTTCCGGCGCCAAGGAGAAGTTATCGTCCCCGGCGTCATCAGCGAGTGGCGTCGTAGAGAACGCCAAGGAGAAGATCAAAGAGGCCTCTTCTGTTCTTCCCAATTTGGGGCATGGTCTCTCTGGTTCGCAGCCACCGTCGAACGGTCACAGCCCCGGTCCCAGAGAGCTTATATGCGACGCCTTCGGCAAGTGCAAGCATAAGATTACCGGTGCATTCGGCAGAGCAAAAGAGAAGGTAACGGAGAAGGCCCACGAGGTGGGAGAAGAGGCGAAAGAGGCTGTTGATATTGTGGGTGATACCTTTGATAAAGTTAAGGAGACGGTGTCCCAGAAAGCCCGTGGAATGGAGCAAGGCGCTAAGGAGACCGTCGATAAAGCTAAGCACACCGCGAAGACAATTGGGGAAGATATAGCGAGAAATATATCGGAGAAAACAGAGATGGCGAGTCAAAAAGCGGCAGAGAAAGCAAAAGAAGGCAAAGAAAAGGCTGAAAGGGCGGCGGATAGGGTTAAGGACGGAGCGCATAAGATTAAGGAGGAGAGCAAGAAGGATTTAAGTGAGGTAATGAGGCGCGGTCGGGAGGTCGCGTATGATGCAGTAACGTATGTGGTGTCGGCAGAATCGGTCGGTTCGTTTGCGGGTGTGATTCACTTGATGGGGTTTGCGATGGCTTATGGGATGTGCGTGTGGATTACATTTATTTCGAGCTATGTTTTGGCAGGGGTTTTACCAAGGCAGCAGTTTGGGATGGTGCAGAGCAAGATATACCCTGTTTATTTCAGGGCCATGGCTTATGGTGTTGGAGTGGCTTTGTTGGGGCATTTGTTGAGCCAAAGAAAGAGGTGGCTCTCTAGCAAGGCTGACTTACTTGAGGGATATAATCTCGTGGTCTCGCTCTTGATGGTTGTCATCAATTTGAAGTACTTGGAGCCTCGGGCCACCAAGGTACGCTACACTAATGCTTAAGGTGTTTTTTTTTATTTTTTATTTTTTGGCTGACAAAACCAATTTGATACATTGGTAATGGGCATTACCAAATTTGCTCCGTGGAATAATTTCATCCCGAGCAATGCTAAACGACTCATAAAAAATTGACACATAAATTAGACGATCCGTACACTATTAGAGAGTGAATCCCCACACCATATATGGGTCATCTTATGGGTCAATTTTTGGGGACACGCCTTTCAGTATTTTTCACACCATCCTGCTATGGTTCAATATAATTATAGGTATGTCAAAATTAGTCGATAAAATCGAATGTTTGTGTTTATTTCCCCTAGCCTCTAGGATATTATTTCGTGTGGAGGGAATACAGATGCAAATCTTGACTTCCATATCTTCCTGGCTTGCCATGATTGTTGGTAAGTCTACACTACAAAAGGGTATATATGTATGTATCATACAGGAAGGGAGATAGATTTGCCTCTGATCATACTAACAAATTAAATGGCTTTCTTTTGCTGATGATAATAATAATAATAATAATAATAATAATAATAAACAAGGCAGGCCAATTTGTTGTCAATTGTCATTAATTACGGTGCGGTATGTAATGCCCTGTTTGGTTGTCGAGAAATTGTAGGAAAATTAAAATGAAATTGGATCATATAAGACAGCCACCTCAAACCAGACCCAATATGTAATCAGATTCCAAGTTTTACATAGCCTCCTATGTCTTCTTGGCAATGCTGAGTTATTGAAGTTCACTTTTTTTCACATGATTTTCAGGTGCTGTTTGAGAGGATGAAGGTGGAGAAAGAAGAAGGGAGAGGAAAGGATGGTTTTAGTGCCGAACCTAGCAGGGTGGTAGAGCCACCGTCGACCGCAACCAAGACCAGCACGACCACACCCGCAACTGCAGCTGCTTCACAGGTCTCAGAAAGACTGGAGCAGATGGTGAAGTCTCGGATTGTTAAACTCAATGAGAGGCTAAAGAAACTAAATTCATATTCCTCCTTCCTAAACATCCTGACTCTAATGGCTCTCAGTTGGCATCTTGTTTACCTGGGCCAGCGTCTACACATGGCCTGTTGATGCAGGTGAATAAGATATATTCTACTGTTTACGACACCATCTCTGGTGTTTTCAATGGATGTCTCTAACTCCCTATGATGTATATGTACTTGTACTCTTTGGCTCTGTAACAGGGCACACGTATGTAGGTTGATCGTGCGTACTAGTTATGACATTTGCTAAATGCTATGAGACCTGGGAATGAAAATGTGTGGAAAATTAGAGCCGATGTAACAAAGAAGAATGGCGGTAGGGTGGAGTGTTGCCTTACTTGGGTGCTCTTGCGAAAGCCAAATGGGCGGTTACCAGTAATAAAAATGCAATCATGGATGGAAATGGGGACGCAATTTCTCCTCTGTTTTCTCCTTGCATCGCAGGAAGCTTTCCTTTTGGTGAATAGGTCTGTTTCATTACAAGTAGGGATGTCAATGTGATGGGTTTTTTTTTTGTAGTCCCGGACCTACCCCACTCTTATTAGGTAGGGTTTGGAATACTACTTAATGGGGTTGAAACAGGTTTGGCGATTTTTTTAAATACCTGTTAGGGTTGGAGGCGGGGTTGGGATGTTCTTTAAAAATCCATCCCAAACCTATGCACCCCGATTAAGTTCTTACTTTTTTTTTTTTAAAAATTTTTTTTTTTTTTAATTTATCAAATAGACATATATATAATTGTTATGATGTGACTATTTTTTAGATTGTTATGATGTATTTTATTAATATTTATTTAGGCTTTTTAGAACTTTTTTATTTTTTAGCTGTTACGATGTATTTTATTAATATTTATTTAGGCTTTTTAGAGCTTTTTTAATTGAAAGTGGTTTCATGAATTTATTTAACGAATTTTGAAAATTTCTCATTATAAATGTGAAAAATTAAAAAGATTATTTCTCATTTAAAAAAAAAAAAAAAATCAAATTTAGGTTACTGGACGTAATGGGTTTTTTTTGTCCCACCCCACTAAGTATAAATGGGACAAGATGGAGTGGGAATGGGATTTGCAAATTTAATTGAGATGGGAATGGGAATTTGATATCAAACCCGAAGTGGGTTTGAGACGGGATTGGGAAGGGATAATTTCCATTAAGGTAGGGGTTGGGAACAAACCTGCCCCGTTGACATCCCTAATTACAAGCGATGCAACCTGTCTTGATTCAGGTTTTCATTTTGTTGTTAGATGCGTCTAAGTTATAAAGCTTCATATCATTAGGAAAAGGATCCGGTTATTGCCACTCTTTAATTTTATTTGTACTCCTATTTATTTTAGTTTTTTTAAAGATTTATGAGAAAATGAAATGCTTTTTATGAAAATTGACTCTGTAGAATTTGAATAAATTTACAGTAGAAAGTTTTTTCAAAATTTGTCGTTTAAATGGATTTTTTTTTTTTTTTTTTTTTTTTTTTGTCAAAAATGAAACAAAGATTGTAAATGGTCAAAGAATATACTTAAACGACATATTTTGAATTTTTTTTGGCAAAGTTGTTCAAATTGATGTTTTTTAATTAGACATTACGGTCAGTTTTTTAAAAAACTTTATTTATTTTTCATAAAATGTTAACCTAAAATAAGTGAGGTTGCAAATAAAATTGAAGGGTGCCAATAGTGGTAAGACCTTTTGGAAAATTAAGAAAAAGAGAGAGAACTTGACATGTCATTTTTGTCACCCCTTTTGTACCATGTTAACCCTTCCTTCGGTTGATGGAATTAAGATGTGGGAAAGGAAAGTATAGAAAAGTAAATAGAAAGGAAAGTAAAAGAAAATGATAAAGTTAGAAAATTATTTTCCCGCATATGTTTGGTTTACGAAAAAGTTGTGGGAAAATATAAAGTGTTACTTTCTCTCGATGTTTCTTCTTATTAAAAATGTAGGATGTGTTTTGTGGGAAAGTTTTTCCTGCAGAAAAAAGATAATGGGTAGTTATTTATATTTTCCACAAGATTCTCACTAACCAAATGCTCAAAAAGCGCAAGAAAATTCACTTTCCTTTCTTTTCGTTTCCCTTCCTTCACTTTTTGTGCATTTGGTTGTAGGAATCTCATGGGAAACATAAATAACTACCCACCATCGTGTTTTTATAGGAAAAGCTTTCCCACAAAACATATCTGTATTTTTATAGGAAAAAATATCACAGGAAAGTGACATTATATTTTCCCACGACTTTCTTATAAACCAAATGTATGCAGAAAAATAATTTTCTAGCATTATCATTTTTCTTTACTATGCTTTTTTTTTTTTTTTACTTTCCTAAACTTTCCTTTCCCGCATTCTAATCCCATCAACCAAACGGAGTGTAAGTGTCACAAGTTTAACTTTCTACACCCAAGAAATCAGCCAAAGTGTGGCACTAGGTTGGCCATGCTTAGGCAGCCAATTCATTTTTCCAACACAGAGGTTTGAGTGAATGTAAACACAAGCACACACAAAAAGCGCAACCTGTTAGTTGTATGCCTGGCTTACAACCAGTATACCTTAGGGATAGTGAACAATCAATGTATTTCATTTATTGTTAATTACTTTTATTATAATTTTAAAAGAACTTTATTTTATCATGTTTATTGTATTATTTTATATTTACATGATATGTCTATAGAGTTAGAGTTGTGAGATATCACAAAGTGCTGTGATGAATAGGCTATATTTCTATACTACACTCCTAAACCATTCATAGTCGAAGGTTCATTATGATAGACAATGATGAACTAACTAGCACATTTTATGTTGGCTCTTTAGGAGGATACTTGGTCTCAAGTTATTTGTGTGAAGATATTAAGACAAAACATGTAAGTGCTTGTTAAAGGAACATGTACACTAAATATGACCGTCTTATATTGAGTATACTGAATGGAGTTTTACTTGTTTGTCATTCAATATTGCATAGTTGCAGTGGTATAAGCAATCCTTAGACTTGAGACGCCATGGTTGTCTAGTACATGGAGCTTTAGAAGTTTGATAACACTAACTATATATCCATAGAGAATTTTACAAAGGTGGGCTCTATTGCTACATGTATGGAGACATATGTGTGATCAATAAGGAATCTATGACTCTCAATAAAAGGGAGAGAATGTCTTAATTGACATTCACAATATAACTCATGTAAGTTTATAGCCATAGTAGGATAACTATAAAAAAGACTTTTCATGGTGCATCTACTTGAGTTGATATTTGTGAATATTCATAAAGTATTGAACTAGGGACTTAACAGACTTTCATATTCTATTAGTTTAATTAGAGACATTATATTGATGGAATGACGTAATTACACCTTAATTGTAACTGAAGGGATCTGTGAGCACCACATCCTAAACTATATGGTTCGAGAATACGCATCTTGCCTCGAAAGGCTAATACGGAGAGGAGTCGCCATCCAATTACTATTTGGAAACAATGAACCCTAGCAGGGTTTAGCTCATCATAACCAGAGATTCGGGTTCGGAGTTAGGGTACATTATTGGGAAGGTGTGAGGCACCTAATGATGCCCAATCGAAACCGACCTCCACATATAACTATTGGCTTTAATTAATTCAATTATTCAACTAAATTCCACCCTAAATGATACGATAAATAAATGGTATGCAATAATGACAATTATTAAACAAAGTATGTAAGAAAAGGAATTTACAGTAAACATACATAATATACAAATTATCCAGAGAATCAATTAGAAAACAGTGGACAGAAATAAGCTATACGAAATAACTTACTGCCTGTCATACGTAGGGTGCATACGCATCTATTCCAGTTGCGTACGCATCCTTTCGCAAACCTGCACATTATTATCTCTATTTCTACAGTTCATGCAAATACCAAAGTAGTAAAAACCTAAACATGCTAATATAAAAGATATAAAATCCTAAATATAAATAAGAAATACCTTGTCAGAATGGGGTACGTACGTAGCCATAGTGGATCCGTACGCAACCCGTAGGCATTTAATCCGAATTTGACAGAATGACCTATTCTAATCACAAACGTACAACATACAGAATATGCTAAACATAACAATATATATATATATATATATATATATAAACATATTATTTGCTTAATATGTACATGCTCTAGTCATTGACGGACGAAGGCGTGCTAAATAAAGCATAAACTAAATGAATTATTATTGAGAACAATTTATTAAATCTAATCAACCCCAAAAACACTCATGGCATCATGCATGTGATTAAAGCCTACTCCTACCGCTTATGATTGATAAGAATAAATAATAATACAACTACACATGCAGCTACATTTAAATTGATCATAAAATCATAGCATGAATGTAATATTCAACGAGATTAAAAGAAGGAGATTACCCTCAAGTTTATTTGCCTCCAATTCCGCTATGTTCTCTTTTGCAAGCCTCCGAAATCACAGCTTTGCTCTCAATTAGGGTTTTTTTAGGGTTGGGTGTATGGTGGCTCTCTTCGTTAGGGTTTTGTCCCCTAACCTAAAGCTAGCCGCAATCGTATCGAATTAGGATCCTTTCCTTATCAGTTGATAGGCTTGAGGAGAAAGAAATACCAAATCCAGAGTTTCCATAAAAAAAGGTATGATGTGTATGCAACCCACGTGAATGCGTACGCAGGGTTGTGTTCGCACCCACTGCAGGTGCATATGCAACAAGGGTTATACTGGCAGTGATCGAGGTTCCTGCTATGACTTCATTAGCTCGTTCGGGATTGCTTTGCGTCCATTGAGACAAATAATAAATGCCATTATCGAGATCTAAAATGGGATTTAGAATTATTAGGTGGTACAAAATGGGGTGTCTATAGGTTCTTTGATTTATCTTCACTTCATTTAGGACTACATCATGAGTCATTGCTAGATGTTACTCATGATTAGTAGAAACTCTAATTGATATAAGAGAGTTATTATCAATTAGAAAATTGGAAGGAGTTCCAATTAGACTCTTAATGAAAAGTGTTTTATTGGGCACTTGTAGTGGTATTACCTACTACTAAATGATGTGAACTTAATGAGTCACATACCTATAAGCAAAGTAGGACTTTAAGTTGTGAGAGAAAAGGTATGAATGTAATAAAGATTTGTGGATTAGGCCATACATGTATATCATAAAGTTTGGAGAGCTAATTGTGTAATTATGGTAATTATACAAATTCTATGTGGAATAGGATTTCCCTCCATGGATAGCCCCTTTGTATATGTCTATAAATACACACTAGCATGTGTATTAAGATCACATCATTCATGACTACACTCATCACATAACACTCATAACTACACACCCTTTCTCTCTCTCTCTCTCTCTCTCTATATATATATATATATATATATATATACATGGTTATGTTCCTATCAGCACGTGTTGATATAAGTTATATCAGCATTATGCATTGGGGGTTGTACCCCTTATATTGGTCTAATGTACCTCATATCCCATTAATGCACAAGGTACAACTCCCAATGCGAGTGTTGATATAAGTTATATCAACACGTGCTTACCTAATCATCATCCTATATATATATATATATATCTTGTCTTCTCTTTTTAGCAAACCTTAAGGAGCAAATTGAAGGATTTTGCTTGGTGTGAATATTGTGGAGTTAGGACACTTATGCTATTTAACAATCAATCAATAATCTTCGACTTAAGGACCTCATATAAGTCATCACCTTCTTCATGTAATTAGGGTTTAATGTTTTGTAAGGAACCGTAATCAGATTCAAGACTATAAGGAATTGAACCAAATTTTTTGTTCTTCAATGTATCAAGCTACATAATGTTCTACATCAATTTCTTACACATGCAACACAATATTTTCTAGGTGATAATTTACTCACCCACCTGTATATTGACTCTAGCTCAGCATATATAACTTTGGCCTTGGCTTATGTTATACATCCCTATCAAAATGAATAGCCACGTTGTTACATATATAATCCTAAAGGTGGTAGTTACGTCCTCACCCTAACTACTTATATATGTATTAGAACATGTCGTTCTTAGGTTATTTCAATATTTGTGAGTCCGTTTTCGTTGTCTACGTGATAGGTCGGTCCGTTTATGTCTTGCTAGGCTTGCACGTGAGGGGAAGTACTGGAAAACACCATATCCCATATTAGTTAATTATAAAATTTGACATGACTTCATATACTTGTTTGGACCTTCTACTTTACAAATTAAGTATTTAGAGTTTTAGGTTAAAAATTTACTAGTTAAAGGGCAGTTGTCATCCCCAGTTGCTAGGATGTCTAAGCCAATTATAGCAAAGCCTACTCTCAGCATAGCAGTTAAGAAACACCAGCATGTTTGCAGCTACCTTTCTTACATGTGGTCAGTGGGAGAATTTCTCTCTTTCTCTCTCTCTAATAAAAATTAAGATTAGTTAGATATTACACCATGAACCAATTAACTCTACCACACCCGAAAGATTACACATACCCTACACACCCAATAAGACACTAGCATAAAAAACACAACTACCACCAACCAAACCGACTAAAAAACATTATACGAAATACCTAGAGTGCAAATAAAGCAATGAATGAACTAAACCCATCTGAAAAAGACCTAACGCAGGAAAACAAAGATATCCATAATAAATTAGTATAAAAATAGCTCCCTAAAAAACACAACAAAGAGAAACTTCATCAATCCTGTAGACACCCTATTTTGTACTAGTTGTCATATTGAGTCCTAGGGTCCTGATGATAATGTTTGATTTATTTTAGGATTTAATTGGGTGCTCTTTGATGAGTAAATGAGATCACAATGGCATTTAGTATGGAGTATAGAAGGCTTAATAAAACATTTTTCTTGGAAAATAAATTGGAATTGATTTAACCTAAAATGCGTAAGAACCCAAGACAAGTGCTACACATTGTAGACACCCCATTTTGTACTGCCTAATTAATTTAAGATTGCGTGATTGCGAATCCCGATGATGAGGTTTATTATTTGTTTTGACAATTGACAAAGTATTTTTTGACAAGTCACAAGATTGCAGCAAGGTTCTTGGAACCTGTGAGCGCCGTGTCCTGAACCACGCCGGCTAGGGGGTAGTATGCCACTAACCACGGATGATTAGGGTGGAGAGGGAGTCGCCACCCGATTTGGCTTTGGGAACCAATGGACCCTTAGGAAGGGTCTAACTTACCATAACCAAAGATCGTTCGGGTTCGGAGCTAGGGTACACGGATGGGAAGGATTAGGCACCCATCTACGCCTGGGCGAGGCTAGCCCCACATGTACTTATTGGCTTTAATTAAAAATAACTTAATTACGCTCAACCATATTCAAGCAATTCAATGATTTAATTTAAATGTTGGCACACAATGATGAAGGAAATAAGGAATCAAAATAAAACAGTGCGGATAAATATGTACACAGAAAACAAGAGTATGTAACAGAGTCAAATCATATTTACACAGCCTGCAAAATGAAAGAAGGATTAAACTACAAAAATAGGAGTCATGCACGTACGTGCATATGGCAGGCACGTATGTGCACGTCATATGTACGTACGTACATGCTCAATAAATTAGCCTAACATTTACCGTGCTCTGCTTGAATGAATCTGTGACTTGGATATATATAGGAAACTGACTCGAGTGTGACTTAGAAGTAATAAAAATGACCTAAATCTAAATGATGAAGGAATGAAAGCAAATATTGATGAGGATGTACACATATTAAATGATACTTGTATGCACAGGCCTAAATCATGCGAGTTGAATGCCGGAATTGATGGACAAATATGATTGCATGATTCTTCCTATCCTTTATGCCCGAACAATATTTAGAATATTGAATATCATATGCGAGGGATGAATAGATGCTAAAACGAATCTGAATGCCCACTGTGAGCGCCACGCCCTATATACCACATAGCTCGAGAATACGCATTAGCCTCAAAGGACTAACACGGAGAGGAGTCGCCACCCAATAAATGGGAACGAGTGAACCCTAGCAGGGTCTAGCTCGTCATAACCAGAGATTCGGGTTCGGAGCTAGGGTACGTCGTTGGGAAGGTGTTAGGCACCCAGCCACGCCCGGTCGGAATCGGCCCCCACACATGATTAATGGCTTTAATTAATCTAAATGCTCAATTAAAATTGACCCTAAATCATGCAATAACAATGGCACACACAATGACCAAAATAATGAATAAATAAAGAAAAGAGAATAAAAGAATATATTAGAAAGCAGAGATCAGAATATGCAAAAGACCAACTAGATACTAATCAACTAAGAACAAAACTAAATAAAATAATAAACAAACAATCTGTCTGCCGAGGTAAGGTGCGTACGCATCACTGATTGGTGCATACGCATCACTGATATATGCGTACGCACCTAATAGGCATTTCACGCAGAATCACAGAACTCACATATCAGTCTACATCATGCATCCCAAAATAAATAAAATAAAACTAAACCTAAAAACAAATAAATACAAATATAAAAACTAAACCTAAATCATGCTAATCATGCTTTAGAAAAAAATGAAATAAAAAAAAATAATAAAAAGAAGAACTAAAATAAAAGCTAAATAAAAGTAAATTTACCAACTTTGTAATTGTTCGTGGCTCCTCAGGTCTTTAGATTGAATCAAACCAACACAAATCCTCCTCTTCGTCAAAGTGGTATCATAGCAAAGAGATCAAAACTCACTCAACTTTGAAAAGAAATAGAAAACAAAAACGAGAACAAGAGAGAAGAAAAGTGATTTTCGTCACTTTGCAGCAGCAGTAACTTCAATCGCGTTTTTGGGTATGAAAACGTTGGATTTGGACAAAGCTCATGAAACACAATGTTGTAGAGAATTGAATTATCTTTCTAACAAGACCAATTTCATCAAATTCGGACTTCGGATGAAAAAGTTATGATTAAAATACGATTGCTGGTTTCAGAAAAACTGTTGCTGAATTATGACGAATTTCACTCCCTCTAAACCCTATTCTCTTTTTCTTTTTCTCCTCTCTCAAAGGCATTAAAAGAGTATTTTATAGCTGAAATCTAGAGTTTCCCTTTCCTTCCTAGACTAGGTTTCTTTGGAGAATAATCAAAAGGTATTTTATACTGATAAAAGACTTCTAATCTGAATAGGAAAGGGAAATTGTCTTTTGTAAAAATTGGGAGACTGACCGCTAACACGCATGCACATGTACCGTATGTGTGTACACAAACTCATCACATACGTACACGTGTTAGTGGCATGATAAAAATGGCTAATTTAATAAAATAATTTTCCTTTCATTTTAACCAAAAATCCCATGCTGTGATTCACACTAATTCTTAAAGGATAATCCGTAAATAACCATACTAAATTCATCATCGGGGTCACGGGACTTAAGATGACAACCGGTACAAAATGGGGTGTCTACACCCACCATTAAATGAAAGGGATGCGGAAGATGTTATGCACATTTCATACAATTAATAATCGTGCTAAATCACAAGGAAATGGAATAAAGGATTGAAAATCATTACCCTCAGGTACGGGCAATAGCAATTTCTCTACGAGCTTGCTTTCCGGACCTCTTGCAGTCACAACTATGAGTTTTCGGATCTTTTGGGGAGGAGGCTGGGTGCAAAAGTTGGATCCCTTTTCTTGGTTGAAAGTGGGGTATATATAAGGAGGTATTAGGGTTTATTTCGGAGCTCATTAGGGTTTCTCAGCCGCTATAGGGTCTCCACAAGGTAAGAAATGATTTGGGGGGAAATGTTGAAAATTCAAAATAAAGGGCATGATCGTACGTGCATGGACGATGCATGTACGTGCATGATTCATGCTCGTATGATCATGGGGGGAAATGCTGAGAATTCAAAAATAAAGGGCATGATCATTCGTGCATGGAAGATGCACGTATGTGTATGATCTGTAACGACCCGAAATGGGGGCCATTAATTAAGTAGTAAGAAAACCATTTTTAAAGCCAAATTTGGTGGATGTTTGATAAAATAATTCTTTTGAAAATATTTTCAGAAAATTCGGCATGGTCCCGTCTGTAAATAGGACATACCAAGTTATCGACTAGTTATAAAACCTGTAGAAAACACATTTATAAACATATCCAGCCATCCACACAATATTCCAACGTAAAGAAATATTCAGACTATATCGTAGTCACATGGGTCTCATTCAGATATGCATCCACTACTCAATTAATTATTACAGGCCATGAGATTAAAATTAATACATGCCTAGGCTCAAAGCCTATCTTAAATACTCTCTACATGAATGCAACCATGTCGATGCGCTCCCAAAACCCAAGGTCAATTTAGCTTTGAAAATACAACCTGCAAGAAAACTGTAGGGGTATGAGCCACATGCTCAGTAGGAAAACATTTCTCACAATAATCCCAAGGTTTTAAAAACCATAATTTATATACTTTTCAAAATCCCTGCAAAACCCTTGATTAGTTTGCAATATAATTTTTCAGTAAATGAAGCCGATACATTATAAAGAAATAAACTGCGGAAGTTTAAATAATTTGATACCAACACCCCTTTTTATCTTTAAAAAGGTAAGAAATAACTCAAGTTATTTAAAGTTCATTATCATTCTTTCCAAATTCCATATCACGGCCTTATAAGCCAATAATCATCAACCGCCATATCCGGCAATCCATAACATCAGTCTTTCAAACTGATAAATCCTCCCCAGGTCATGCGGGGCCCTCGCGCGCGGAAAATAAGGGGAAACACTATGGATCCTACCTGGTCCAGAAAGTAACCCCATCATGAGGAAACACTATGATCCTATTTGGACCAGAAAGTAACCTCATATTCGGGCACATAGCCCAGGACTAAAGGATAGGAAGACACGGCAAGACGTCCCGTTCCTTTGGGACCGCAGTAATCCTGTCTCCAGTAGCCCTCATCACCATATAATCATCACTTTTCTTTTATTAATTCCATAATTCTCACATAATCCGGAAAATTATATATAAATTTTCCAAAAACCACATAATAGGTTTGTTCTTAGAAAACCATATGAAATAACTCCATAATTTCCATATAAACCGGAAAATTTTATGTATATAAATTTTCCAAGAAAACCATATAATATGTGGGTTCATAAAAACACAATAAATAACCCCCATAAGTCATTTCCAAATGAATGATTTCAAAAACAACATTTTTATAACAAAAATGATGTGAATCAAACCCTAGGTTTCCCACAATTTGTAAAACCCAGCAAATATATACATATCCCATGTATGATCTTTATGCAAAAACCACAAAATACATGTAAATCTACATGATTTATACCCAAGCCCCCATGCATCAAGGGTTTAAAATGAGAAAATGTCTCCTACCTCAATGATGAGTGATGAAAATGCAAACCACCGCCATAGGCATGTAGATCAGGCCTATGATGCACATGAAACCTCCCCAAAGCAAGCCCTAGCTTCCAAATGTCATGCTTGATGAAGAGAATGGAGATTCCAACTCCAAGATGCAACCAAACCTCACAAGCATCCATGAATAAACACAAGATATGAGGATATGTAAACTAAAATCCAAATGAAATGCAAACCCTAGCCTTATACATGAGAAATTACCTCTCAAATCTGAAATAGAGGTAAACCATGAGGGAATCCAGGCTAGAAATGTTGAAATCCAAGCTCCTATGCATGAAATCCAAGCAAAAGTAGAGAGAGAACTCCCTCTCTCTCCTTCGTACACCCCAAGAGCTCTCCCAAGCTCACTCTCCCTCTCTCTCACTCTAAAATGCCAGAATGAGGGTTACAAGTCGGGGTTAAGGGGTTTTATAACCTCAGAGGGGCACATGCGTCATTTCAGCAAAAATAAGCCTTCAGACCTAATTCAGTCGACTCATTTAGCAATTCAGTCGACTGAAATGACAATTCAGTCGACTGAATTGAGGATTCAGTCAACTGAAAATCCCAGAATTGGAACTCCTCAGCTTCTGTGTAATTCAGTCGACTGAAATCACACTTCAGTCGACTCAAACAGGCAGAATACACTCCACAGTCTTATTTTCATTCAAAACATTTAAGTAATCTTCTCCATTCTTTATTCTCCCTTTACTTTAAGTTATTTAATGAAAATAAGCAAACAACCCCCCATTTGAATTCAAATAAAATATCAGAAAAATCAAATACCCAATATATCAAAATCTCATTTCCAAGTTTTAGTACAAAATCCGTCTCCCGACAGATTTTCCTAAAACAAACATGTGAGGAAACCAATCCAAACATGCTAATAAAATCCCATAAAATCACCAATGTCTTATAATATTATAAACTCCCATTACCGCCAAAAATTATCCTTTAAAACGAAGATTTACGAAAATTCATTTTTTTCCCAACACTTAGCCAAATTTCAACAGCTTAGACCCGAAGCTGCAAATAAGGCCAAACACGCACTTAAAACACTTGATGCATAAAAACGAGCATCAAATCACAAATAAAATTATATTATCATACACATAGATTACCCATACATGGGGTTATCCAACAAATCAAGGGATTAACTACGCTAATCATACATTAAGCCGTAATAATCCCTATTAAGGAAATGGGTCCTCACATGATCTATGCTCGTACGATCATGGGGTATCAAAAGGTATCAAAAAGCTACGTTATGCCTGCATGGGTCCTTCGAGTTCGCTTGTGGTAGTTCATCTATTGTTGCCCTTCATCATTGGGCTTAAAAGTGGTCCAAAATGTTAGGGGGTACAAAATTGGGTGTCAGCAGAATCACATTCATTACCTTTGTTGCATACACACTGTTCCTTTGTGTGTATGCAACCAGTTGGGTTGCGTACACACCCTATATTTTTTATGGAAAGTTTTAATCCGATGTAAACCCAAGAAAATGGCCCACAAGATCACATATGAAAACAAAGGAGTCGCCACCACATTTTTAAGGAATGGGGGAAACCCTCAAAATTTTTTATTTTGAAACACACATGACTCCATTTTAAAAGGAAAGGTGAAGTCTTGAACCAAAAATTGGATTTAGGGGCTAAATTACGATGTGGGAAGGTTCTAGGCCAAGCCCCATAGGCACCCACATTGCCCGAGTTGGTCTCTTAATTTGATTGGGTTAATTTAATGACTTAAATACATGCAAATCAATAGCAATCAATAAAATACAGTATGCTAATCAATCATAAATCGATCCTACACTAGAAATCACAAGAAATAAATAATAAAAAAGAAAGAGAAAAGAAAACCTAGGATACTTAATATCCTAGGGTAGACTTGAATATCAATTAAGCACCTACGTACCTTACATAAACATGTAAGGATCAAAGTCCACATAGTTCGATAAAGAAGGGGTTATTTCCTTCACAATAAACCACCATAAATCCTAAGTTTCCATTTAAAGAAAAAAGAAAGTTTTTAAAGAGTAAGAAGTTTACAAAAGGAAAAAAGAAAATAAGAAGTTTTATAAAGAAGGGAATTTTGAAGAGAGTAGAGAGTTTAAAATAATGGAAATCTAAGAATTATTATAATTCAATGTAAAGAAAATAACCCAAGAGGGAGAAGGGAATAATTTATAACAAAACTTACCATAATCCAACTTACCATACGCCAATCATCTCAAATCATTGAGAAAATATCAAATAGTCGTCCTATGTATGCTATAAGACAATTATTATGCTCAAACCAATTATATTTATGCTCAAATCATCATTAGAAGACCTAAATCAAATATGGATAGAATACTAAACATCCCTAAAATATCCTAATAATCATGCAAAAAGAAGAAAACAAACAACTAATAAAACCCTAAATGCAATAAGACAGCTATCATGCATGCAATAACTAACCTTAGAATATGTAAAACTTACTCTCTATATGCAACCTAACATGATAATCACCAAAACAGAAGCAAAAACTAATTAAAAACATGCTAACAACCTATCAAGATCATAAAAAAGTGAGACACTAATCATGCTTCAAAGCAGTAAACTCTAGAGCATATAAGAGGGAAGAAAACATACATTGGATGCAGTAATCCTTATGCTTGTGATAATTTATCAAACTCACGTATTTATGTTATGAAAATAACATCATGAATCATACAAAATCATCACAAGTAATTCATACTAACATCCTAAGCATGCTTGCATCACAATAATATCAATACAAGAGAAAACCCTAACTCTAGATAGAGAAAATCACTATTTCAGCATGCAACAAAGAAAACCCTAGCAAACTATCATGCTTTCATATAATATCCATTAAATAATCTCAATAATATCCAATAGACATGATAACTAGGTTAAGTAATCATCCTAAACATGCAGAGAATAAAACCTAAGAAAATGAGAGAAGAAGAGAAGAGGAAAATGAGGCTTACTTATAAAATAGGGCCTTTGTTGGATGCTTCCTTCTTCTTTGGCTTGATATGCTTCTAGTTCTCCTTCAAATATGCAGTAGAATAGCTCTCTCAAAGTGTATGAGTGTCTGCAAATTTGCGGTCCCTCTCTCACTAGGTATAAAGTGCTCTTGTAACCTCCGTATGTGTTGAATATGATGTTCTTTATATAGGGGAATGACCTAATAAACTAATGGCTAAGATTAATTCCTTAAGTAATGATCTAAGGGCTATTAGAGACTTTCTTGGGGCTTAAGTAACTCAAAATTAACTAATTTTAGAATGAAACAACTTGTAAGGGCCAAGAATCCATCAAAAGAGGGAAAAAGAGGTAGAATCCTAAGTGAAGATGAAGTCCCTCAGGTGATCGTCCAACCCCAGATAGTCACCTAAGGGCTTCCTGTCAGCTTCCCTTTTTGCACTCCTTTACCTTCCAAAAGTGTTTTAGGGGTCAAATTAAGTCCGATTTTGATGAAATAAAATCCAAAACAACTATGCTTTGAAAAGGAACACATTTTTTTTATAGAAATTTTAGGACAAAAACCCTTAGCTATGGGTGCATAGGGCTGCAAATGAACTGAGCTGTTCGTGAATAACTCATGAATAAGCTTAATAAAGGCTCGTTCGAGTTCGTTCGATTAATAAATGAGCCTAGCCTGAGCTTAAATACTAGGCTTGTTTATTAAACGAGCTAAGCTTGAGTAGACCATAGGATCGGCTCGTTTACGTTCGTGAACAAGCTTATTAAGGGCTCGTGAATAGGCTCGCAAATAGGCTTGTTAAAAGGCTCGTAAAATATCTTATTAGTAGGCTCATTAAGGGGTTTGTATAAATAACCTAATTTATTTTTTGCTTCTTTTTGTTGAGTGGACCAATTAACATGAAAGAGATAATACTTCCTTAGTAGTTATATCTTGTACTTATCCAAGGAAGATTTTTAAGATTTGTGAACTTTTATCTTAATGTTTAAAACTTACATTCACAAGATCAAACCAATCTTGAACACGAGCTCGAGCTCAAGCTCAAGCTCGACTTGTTTAGTTAAACGAGCCGAGCCAAGCCAAGCCAAGCCTGAACTTTTCTAAATCTTAATGAGCCGAGCTTGAGCACAATAAGTTAAGCTCGTTTAAAGCTCAACTCATTTATAAATAAACAAGCTTTTAATTGAGCCAAGTTTGAACACTCCAAAACCTAGCTTGGCTCAGCTCATTTGTAGCTTTATGGGTGCATGGTTAGGTTTTACAAAGGTGAGTAGCCGTTGTGCTCCACTGTTGTAAAGCTAGGGTTTGCACACAGGGTTGAACCAAATGCTTTCCAAACCAAAATCCAACCTTTTAAAACATATTTAGGAATAAAATAAATCCCAATTAAGTTTTAGTGAAGGAAAATTGAGTAGAAAACATGAGCCAATTTGAGCGAACCAAGAGAGGGTCTTATAGCCATTCTAAACCGTTATGAGTCGAATTACTTCCAAACCATTAATTCATCAAATTGAACCTACAAATAGACTCTATATATCAATATAAAATCAAATGGACAACTTGGGGATCACTTCAAAGTCATACAGAAAGTATACGACTTAAAAGACGATAATGCCCTCAAAGTCGCAAAATCTCTTATTAACTATTGAAATCAACTCCAAATCAATCCAAAATTCATACACAAGATCTTCAATGTGATAAAAACTCAACGAAAAAGACTAGACTCAAAAAAAAAAAAAAAAAAAAAAAACAAAAACCTACATGAAATGATGATTGCTAATTAGGGTGACAAAAATGGCGTGTGACACTTGGGAATTCTTTTTGCCCAAGCCAAAATCCTTATTTAGAAAGATGATCTTTTGGTATGAACTTACCCTACAAGGTTGACAGAATTTGACCTAATCTTAGCCTACCCCTATATATTCATTTCTTAAGACCTGGGAAGGGGGATAAAAAAACCCAGGAAGGAGCCTCTATAAAAAAACAGAACCCTAGGACCCAAAAATTCGTAGAAGATTTTGAGCTGCAATCAAAAGAGGCAAGAAGGGAATTGCCTTGTCAAGTTTTCGAAGCGAGTAAACCTGAGGATAACTTACACTTATCTTTATATTTATTATTTTTGTGTTCATTTGAGGCTAAAGCATATAAAGTAATATGATTTTAGCATGATACGTAGTTATGCATGTTTAAAGGCTCTTTTTATTTCATGCCTATAGTTTATTTGCTCGTTTTTGCATATGTGTTTGAATAATCGAATGATGCAGATATACTTAGGTTCGTAGTAGATAGTTTATCGTTTATTCTGGCTTATTTTTCTTTGTTGAGTGAAATGTTGCAAGTGTAGAATAGCCTTAATTGTGTGTCGTCAAAATTTGTGAAAATGCCAGTTTGATGCATACACACCTCTTGATGCTGCGTACACATCTTTAGGGCAGACAACATTTATTTATTTAATTTATTTATCTCTAATCAATGTATATTTTACTGTTGGGATTTGGAAAGTGCCACTCAGGTGCGTTTGCACCCTTTAATGGTGCGTACGCATCCTTCTTTAGGCAGAAACGTAGTTCATTTATTTTACCTTGTTTATTCCTGTGATTTACTGATTTCTATATATTCTGATTTCTGTATGTTCTTTTTTTATTTATTTTATTAATTTCTTTCTTTATTTACTTTTTATTCCATCATCGTTTGTGTACCCGATATATTGTCGCATATTCATATTTCTAGAGTTGAATTTGATCAAATACTTAATTAATTAAAGCCAATAATTGTGTGTGGGGGCCGGTTTCGACCGGACATTACTAGGTGCCTTACACTTTCCTAGTGATGTACCCTAGCTCCGAATCGAGAGAATCTCTAGTTATGACGAGTTAGACCCTACTAGGGGTCATATAGTTCCTAAAGCTAAATTGGGTGGTGACTCTTCTCTGCATTGGCCATTTATGGTTAGTTAGCGTAATCCTTAGCCGCGTGGTTTAGGACGTGGTGCTTACACACACCTTATTGTGTCCGCACAAATAGAGGATGCATACGCACCTTAAGCTTAGAAAGGAAATTTTTAATAAGGTATTTTCCTCCATTCTAAGTAGGGCTGCAAACGAGCCAAGCTGAGCTTTGGAGTGCTCACGCTTAGCTCATTCAAAAGCTTGTTCATTAGTAAATGAGCTGAGCTTTTTAAGGAGCCTAAATTTCAAGTTTGAGCTTGGCTTGTTAGAAAATATTAGAGCTTGAGCTTGGCTCGTTTAGGATTTTTTTATTTTTATTTTTAGATTAGTGGTTTAGAATCACCATCCCAAGCATAAACCAAGAAATCAACAATAAGAAACATCATCTAAGCATAAACTATAAAGAACCCAAAATCAAAACCCCATATGGCCATAACTGTTTTCAATACTATTAAATAAAGAGTTGCAATAAACTTAAAAAAACTAAATTTATTTGTTCGAGGCTTGGAGCATATCATAACACCTATATATGCTTCAAAACTAATTATCATGCCATCATACTTCCATTGGATCTCGCAAAAGAAAAATCTCTTTTACGGCAAAACTCTACTAGGATAAGTAAAAGCATCAAGCATCTACTACTAGGGAATGAGTATCTCTTTCACGCCAAAATATATAGTAAGATAATTATGCCCACACTCACTGTTAGTTATATGCTCTACAACCAATCATAGAGATGATACTTTAGAGATAATGAGCAATCAATTGATTTCATTTATTGTAAATTACATTTATTATTATTTAACAAAGAGCTTTATTCTATCATGTTTATTCTATTCTCTATATTTACATGATATATCCATAGAGTTAGAGTTGAGAATATGAGATCACAAAGTGTTGTGATATGGAGACTATATATATATATATATATCTCTGTACTAAACTCCAAAACCATTCCTAGTTGAAGGTTCACTGTGATAGACAATAATGAACCATAGGACTAGCATATATTAAGTTAGCTTTATAGGAGGATAACTAGTCTCAAGCTATTTGTGTGGAGACACTAAGACTAAACATGTGGGTGCTTGCTATATAAATAGGTACATTGAATGTGACTATCTTACTTTGAGATAACTGAATAGAGTTTTACCTGCCTATCAATAAGTTTCTCATAGTTGTAGTGGTACAAGTAATCCTTAGACTTGAGACACCATGGTTATCTTATGCATGGAGCTTTAGAAGTTTGATAACACTAACTGTATATCCCACTAGGGGTGTTCGTTGACTCTACTGCTTCATGTGTGAAGGCATATGAGTGATCAACAAGTAATCTATCATTTTCAATAAAAATGAGAGAATGTCTCACATAACATTCATTAACACAACTCATGTAAGTCTATGGCCATGGTAGGATGACTGTGGAAAGGGAGTATTTATAGTGCATCTTTGAGTTGATATTTGTGAATGAATATAAAAGTATTAAACTAGGGAGTTAACATATTTCCATATCCTATTAGTTTAATAAGAGACATTGTATTGATGGAAGGATGTAACTGTAACCTTAACTATAACTGAAAGATTCTTTGATTTATCTTTACTTCATTTTGTGAACCACAGGTTTTGATAGGCTCTTTTTACAAAGATGTAGAGATTAAAATAAATAAAAATCTATTTTTAAAGGTTCACAAAAACAAACAAACAAGGATTCGCTACCTCATTTTCTATAGAAAAGAGGAAAACCATAAAAATGTTTTAAAGAAAACCTTTGAAAACAAAACAAGTTGACTTCGATCAAGGAAAAACAAGTCTTAACGAAACAAGAGAGGATTTAGAGACTAAGTTACGATATGGGAAGGTTCTAGGAAACATCCTATAGGCACCCACATCGCCCCAAAATGGGTCTCTTAATTTATGTGCGCTATTTCAATCACTTCCTTAGTTACCATGCATATATAAAGAATTATCCATAACCATCCATTCATCCATAAATATTCATAAAGTATCATAAACATCCATAAAGCATCATAAACATCCATGAACAAGTAAGAGAGGTATGGAAAGCAGTAAAGAGAGAGATAAAGAATAAAAGAATAAAAGAAAAGAAAATCTAGGATACTTTGTATACTAGGGCGGACTTGAACGTCAAATGAGTGCCTACGTACCCCACATGCAAAGATGTAAGGATCAAAGTCCACGTAGTTCAATTGAGAAGAGGTTACTCCCTTTACAATGAACTATAAACCCTAAGTTTCCTTTTAAAGAAAAGAAGAGTTTAAAAAAAGAAAAATTTCCAAGAAAGGAATTTGAGAAAAGATAGAACTCTTGTTCAATAAGAAGTTTTAGAAAAGTAGGAAACTTAAGAATCAGAGTTTAAAGCAAAGAGAAAAATCCAAGGTGGAAGAAGAGAACACTTCATAATAGAACTCACCATGAACCACTTACCATATGCCAATTATCTCAAAATATTGAGAAAACACCAATTAATCACCCCATGTATGCTATAGGGCAATTATCATGCTCAAACCAACCATATTCATGCTCAGATCATCATTAGAAAGACTAAATCAAATCTGGACAGAATATTAAAAATCCCTAAAATATGCTACTAATCATGCAAAGAACAAAAATAAAAATAAAAAGCAAAACCCTAATATGCTCTTATATATATGCCCTAAACACCCTAACATGCATAAAACTATGAAAAAACATGCCAAATATGAATTATCATGATGAAGATGTCATATTACAATCCAAACAATGAAAAGAAAATCTAACATGATGCATTAGATAAGTATTTTATGTAAGAATGTGAAATAATTATCCTTACGGCGAGCTTTCTTAAGAAAAATTATCCTAAGATAATTTTACGTAGAAATCACTCTGCATGAATGGTTTCTTCACATATCCTACGTAAAATATATACCTAAGAATGCAAAGAAACTCATGGTGCACTTAAACACATTCCAAAAATCACGAATGCACAACCTCACTCTCTAAGGACGATAATTATCTTCTAAAAGAATAATCATCCATACACCCATGAAGATGAAGTCTACACAGAAAGTGTCCTATACAAAAGATGCTTAAAATCATGTGTATAATTGAACCATGAAGGAAAAACGACCTAAACACATAGACTAATTTTCTGGGTAAACATACCCCTGTCCTAGAGAGAGAAACTATCCTACCAGTAAACAATTCACAATCCTACTCCACTAGCATTCTTTTCACATCATATGAATCATATACACTCTAAAATATAGAGCCTATATGATTCGTAATTCAATACTAAGCTATAATTATGCAGAGAAGGAGTAGAAGAAGAAAGGAATATAGAAGAAGGAGAATAAAGATATAAGGAAGCTTATAACAAAACAAAGGTCTTCGCTTCGTTCTTCTTTCTTCTTGGACTTGATTGCCTTCTAGTTCCTCTTTAAAATTGCAGTAGAATGCTCTCTCCAAGTGGTGTGGGTGTGTGCAAATCGTTCTCCCTCTCTCTCCTATGAATATGAAGTGTCAAAAGTTTAAAAGTTCCTAATGCTGATGAATGAACCTTTATTTATAGCCAACCAACTATATGAACCAATGGTTGAGATTAATTCACCATAAAACTCATCTAAAGTTATCATTAACTCCCCTAGATGTTGGACAACTTAAAATAACTTCCTAATAGGTTTAAAACACTTTTGGAAGAAGGAAATTTGGAGTGAAAGAGTCCAAAACCGTCAAAACTACAAAATAGGGCAAACAAATACAGAGTCCTCAGGTGATCGGTTGGGCCCGAGAGCAAGCTCAAGTTTCCATGACTTTTGGGATTTCTTGCTTAATTTGGACTCCTATCTTAAAATGGCCATATCTTAGTTAATTTAACTCTGATTTGAGTGATTCAAAAGCCAAAATTTCAAGGATCCAATGCAGAATAAGTCCAAAATATTCTTGGACCAAAAATTCCTAACCACGATTAAGTGGCTGGGTTTTAACAAGGCGGTTAACCAAAAAAGGGTCAATTAGCTATAGGATAATATGATGAATTAATCCAAAACCTATTCAATAATTAAATTGGCACTTCAATTAAGCTCATTTCATCATTTTAAGACCAATGGAACAATCCGGAACAAGTTTCAGAGTCAATTGGAAAGTATATGAAGTAAAAGATGAAATTGCCTTTCAAGTCGCAAAAGTTCTAATTACCTATCCAAACCTATTTGGAATTGAACCAAATTTGACACACATATCCCAAATGATCCTAGAAACTAAATGCAATTGATGGGACTCAACAATGAGACAAAAATATGCATGCAAGAATGAACTACTCTCCTAAGGCTTAAAAGGGCAAAAGTGTCCTTTAAGGTTTAGGGACTCCTAAATGCTTTTAAACCTAACCAAATGCTATCATGAACTTATGGGGGGTGAAAATGGGTGTCTACACATTTAGGACTATATCATGATCCATTGCTAGATGTTACTTATGGTTACTAGAAGCCCTAATTGATATAAGTTAGTTATCATCAATTAAGGAATTGGAAGGAATTCCAATTAGACCCTTAATGGAAAGTGTTCCATTGAATATTCTATGATACCTACTACTAGATGTTGTGAACCTAATGGGTTACACACTAATAAGTAAAGTAGGACTTTAAGTTGTGAGAGAAAGGGCAAGAGTGCACTTAGAAAAGTTCTATTGGGCCACACTTGCATTAGATATAAGTTAGAGGGTTGAGAATGCAATTTTGAGAAGTTGCAAATCCCACACAATGTGGGAATCCTCCCATGGCCGATCCTCCTATAGTTCCTATATATATCATACTAGGAAGTGCTTTAGATAAACAATTCACTCTCAATTCTCTCTCTAGGCCGAACCTAGTGAGAAGCCATATTCTCTCTCTCTTTTCTAGTTCTCCTCTTCTAGCAAACATTAAGGAGAACTTAAAGAACAACTGAAGGCTTTTGCTTGGTGTGGATACCGTGGAAGAAGGACACTTGTGCTGCTTGTTTGTTATTCAATTATACGTCTTAAGGACCAATTGTAAGTATCAACCCTCTTCTTCTAGTTAGGGTTTTGTTTGGAATGAACCACAATCAAATTCATGGGCTATGAGGACTTGAGTTTTTGTTGTTGTTGTTGTTGTTGTTATTCATTATGTTCCGCATTGTAGTTTTTCTCTATCTCAATTCCTTACACTTACGAGCCCTTAAACGAGCTCACTAATGAGCTTCTTGTCAAGCCCCTAAACAAGCTTTTTATCGAGCTCTTAACAAGCTTGTTCATGAGCCTAAATGAGTCGAGCTTTGGTATGCTCAAGCTTGGCTTGTTTACTAAACGAGCCTATAATTCAGGCTTAGTTCGTTTATTAATTGATCGAGCTCGAGCCGAGCCCTTAACGAGCTTTCTCGCAAGCTGTTAATGAGCGTCGAAGCTTATTTGCAACCCTACCTCTAGGCAAGCTTTTGAACATAGAAACATTAATTTTCAACAATATTTTACTAGAGGGCTTACCTAACCGTAAGATACCTCTATATAAACACCTTCATAAGCTTAGAAAAGGGGACTCCTTTTTTCCATCAACTATACTATTATGATTTTATTTACTTGAGAAAGACAATTCCATTGAATGTTTTATTTTATTTTTTAACTAGCAAGCAAACCTAAGGTGAAAAAACATTTTCGTATCTTAATCATAAATTTTCGTTCAGAAGTCGGATTGGGGTAATTTTAGACATTTTGGAAAGACTATTCGAAGCTCTATGATTTTACGTATCATGGCGATTGGCCAATTCTGACTTTTTCAAGGTCAAAATCATTATCGAAATTTCTAGTCTCATAAAGTGACAAAAATTCTGGTTTGTCTTTTAATTCTTACTCAGGTAAGTTCACTTTATTTACTTAATTTTATTTTTTGTCCCATATTTGAATATGTAGATTTAGGGTTACATTGAAGCATGGTCATGCTAAGGTTGGGATTTATATAATTTTATTTGATTTCATTATGCGTTCATAAATATTTATGTTTATCGTTATTGCTCTTCTTATCTTCTTATTCTTATTGTATGCTTTGATCTTCTTTATTTTATTTTTGTTTTGATTTAGGGTTTGTCCTTCTTTTTATTATTGCTTTTATTTTATTTTATTTTTCTAAGTTTTCTCTGAGAACAAGGTTGAATAGCATGTGCGTACGCACCCAAGTCGAGGTAAGTAAATCTTTCCTAATTGATTAGTTGCTTTATTTATTTATTTATTTCCATCTTCTTTTATTTCTATAATAGAATATTTCATGTTTAGGTGTGTCTCTATTTTATTTATTTCCATATTAATTATTTCCATAGTGATGCATTCCCATATTCTTTCATGTTTCCATTTTTTTATTTTATTCCATAGTAGTAGATTATTTCTTTAATAAGTGTTTCCTTTTTATTTGTATTTCCATATTTATTTATTTATTTAGTCGTAGAATTTTCCATATTTATTTATTTACATATTCATTTATTTGCTTGTTAATTGTTCCTTTTTATTTGCTTATCTTTGTTTGATTATATTCCATTATGCATTACTTGACATGCATTCACATGCTCGCATCATAGTTTAGATAGCACCCTAGGGTTTCACACCCGCATCATTGTTTAGACACCACTCCAAGGTTTTTGCACCTGCATCATGATTTAGACATCAACTTCAAAAGCGCTTCCACTCGATCCAAAACCGAGTTGGAGTGAGCTAGCAATGCACTTCCACTCAACCCAAAATCGAGTTGGAATGAACCAGTAGAACGCCACCACATGACCCAAAATCGAGTTAGAGTGAACCAGCAAAGCACTTCCACTCGACCCAAAGTCGAGTTGGAGTGAACTAACAAAGTGCCTCCACTTAACCCAAAATCAATTTGGAATGATCCTTGGTGTCCCTACGGTTTATCCTAAACCAGACATCAGTCAATCAATCGTCGATGTCTCTACATTTTATCTTAAAGCAGACGTCGACCTCTAAATCCATCAATTTTCTCTACAGAGTAATCAGTGTGCCATTTTCAGAAACGGACTGCATTTTCAAACTCAGAACACCTCAATTAGTCTAGGAACACTTTTAAACCTAACCCAGTCCAATTTCACTTGACCTTGGTTAAGTTCGGAATAACTGGGATCTTCTAATTTTCTCCAAAGAGTAATTGGTGCGCCGCTTTTAGAAACAAACTATGTTTTCTAACTCAGAGCACCTCAATTACTTTAGGAACACTTTTAGACTCAACCCCAGATTCCACTCCCTAAACCTTTTTTTTTTTTTTAATTTTTTTTTAACCCTTTTTCTCCATAGAATGATCAGTGCACTGTTTTGTGAAATAGATCATATTTTCGGACTTAGAGCACCCAAAATACTGTAAAGACCTGCTTTTTTCGCCCTTAAGTATGACCTAACTTAAATTGAGTGGTTTGTAAATCCATGATTATGTAAAAGATGAGATAAACTGAGAGAGCGTTGAAACTTTTCAAGAAGAGTGCAAAAGCAACTTACATAATATTAGGTTTTCTATTAATCAAAATAAAGTTCTTTCCCAAGCCCCCATTACATCTTTTATATAGTAAAGTGAAAGAAATCCTAATAGATTTTCACCATAATAATAACTCCAAGTAAGAAAAGAGAAACTATAAATGAAAAATGATCTAAATAACATCTTCCACTAAAATAAGAACTCTAATAAAAATAAAAGCTAACAATAATAATATCTAAGGAAGGTTGATATTCTAATCTCTCTCTTGGCCCTCCCTTATGGTTTAAGGCCTAATGTAATATATTTGAAGGATCCCCTTCATATATAGGCTTTAATTTCTTGAAAAGGAAATTAAGGGCACAAAAGTAATTTAATTCTTTATTTCATTTTATTTCGTGATAGCAACATTTCTTTCGTTGGTGATTGTAATGCTAGTTGTAAAAGGATTGTACCAAGTATCTATAAACTATTATATCAAGGGAGTCATCTATTTTTCGTCTCTATCTTAAGAATTCCTTATATAATTTTCCCCCAAAAAATGGAAATGGACCTGTTATCACTACAACAAAATAGTGCAAGTTTTGAAAAGAAATGCCATTAATGTATTTTTATGGCACACTATCACATATGGTCTACAATGATGCCTTAAAAAACATGATATGCAAATTAAAGGTGTTGCACACCATGAATGAATTATTTATAGTGTTTATGGATCACAGTAATTATTTACGGTGAGCCACTTATGCTATGAGAAAAATTATTATTGATGCTGTAAGTTATCATTATCCTCCAATTTGAGATAACCACCCTATTTCCTGGCCTCCCTCCTTCCCTATCTCTCCATTTTGACCATGATATGTCTCTTCCCCTTTTACACTTCTTGGTTGGAATTGCATGCGAATACCATTTGCATTCTTTTAGTAGGTACTATATAAAGGCAAAACAACAATTAAATTAATAATGAAAGCATGACACCTTAATTAAGAACATCTAAGCAAAGCAAATTTATTATAATAAGATAAAAGGGGAATTATTCTTATTTGAGGAAATATCAAAAACAAACACACCATGTAAGTTTGTCACTTACATGACCCAATTGGCTATCTCTAAGGGGTCCCCTCATTCTTGTTGCCATCAACAACTTGAGCAGAAATGGAACTCTTCTTGAGTTCAATCATTTTAGTGATTTGCTTATTCTTCTCATCCAACAAACAACTTAATTCTTTCAAATGCTCCAGATTATTCATATCAGTGATTTTTAAGCATTCAGACATAAGTAGCTTTATCTCCAGCTCTTGATTTTTCTTCTTCTGTTTCTTTAGAGTTTCTTTTGACTTGGATATAGTTTTCTTTAGGAAACCTTCTTGGTCCATCAAATTCTTGCTTCGTTTCATGGTTGGTAAGCTTTTGAACATCTCAATCACACGATGTGCTTCTGGTAGGGAGGGCCAAACATCCTGGCTTAGTATCAAAAGTACTATAGATAATTGCACATGCAACAATCCCACACAAGGTTTTGAGTTCACTCACCTTCTTTAGCAAACTGGCCTTCCTTTTCTTAAATGTTGTCCTCCTGATAGAGTCATTGATAATGAATTCGTGCCTAACCTTCTTTCTACCCATGGATAGAGGTGAAGATGGATATGGCGCCTCTTAGGTATATTATTTGGTTTTAGGACTATCTTAACCTAATTATATATATAGAGGTGAAGAGACGAGGAGATATGGTTGAGCCCTACCAAAAATTAATATAGCAACCAAAACTGTCGTAATTTTTTTCACAAAAAATTTATTAACTACAGACACGTTTTAAACAATAAATGGAATTTTTTTTATGCCAATAATTGCATTTTGAAACAAGGCTTACATCTTTGGTAGTTTTTTTATATGTATAGTGACAAAACCTCAGTTTTATAGAAAAACCATGAAATGGTTGTTTATTGAAGTATTTTCACGAAAGTTAGTATGGAATGCAACTAAATAACACAGCTAATGAAATACAATGCGCATTTATTTAAATTATAGGTGATGTGTTTAAATTCAAAAATAAAAGTTATATATTAAATTATAAAAAATGTGCTCTTCATCCTAAAAGGCAACTTATTTTGTTAGTTGGTAAAGTGACGGCTAAGATGATTGATTTCCCTTCCCATCATATCGTAATGTTCGCTTATTTTTAATTAAATTTTGATGGTGATATAATGGGACGTAAATGTCTTAGTGTTTTACAACGTGACACCAGTTTAATATAAGATTATAGTATTTTGGGTAGAACATTAGATTTTTATACACTCTTAATGTTACAACTTATTATTCTTTAATGATAGATTCACACACCACAGGAAATTAATGAGTATAAATAGATATGTAGCACCATGGGCATATTAGCAAAGTTAATACTTGATACTAGCTAGGGTGGCAAAGCTTGACACCACCACGAAATTGTGTGACTCAAACCCAACACAAAGTTGTTTACATCATATAGCATATGTCATTACTGATAATAAATCGGTTGTAACTAAATACAAAGTTTAGAGGTATCCAAGACCTTGGGATTTTAGGTTGTTAGCTTGATATATATTTTTTTGATACATTCCCTAACAACTTAAGCTTCTTTTTTTTTTTTTTTTTTTTTTTTTTTTTTTGGGGGGGGGGGGGGGGGGGGGGGGGGGGCGGAGGGTAGGGTTCAAGTGGTGTTTTAACATGGTATTAGATCTCTAGTTACTAAAAGGGTCTAGGTTTTGAGCCTCTTCACTTCATCCTCCATTGATTTACTTTGGTTTATCTTAATTCCTTTAAAGCTTAAGCTTTTAGGGTCTAGTGTTGTTATAACACGTGCCAATATCTTAGAGAGAAAATTCTTTTAAACCATGGATAAAATTCTATGTTTTGGGGCTATAAGCTTAAGTGATGAAAGGATACCTCTTACCTTCCACGTGCATTGTTATGGTTGTGATATGATACATGTGACATAAGAACTATGCATGTTATTGAAATCATGCTTGTGGATGGGAGCCTATGCATATTATATTTGATTGTGTTTTGTAGGTTGTAAGATACATTAGAAACACAATTATGGAAATTTTGATTATGCTGAAATGAGAATATGGATATAATAACACAATGTGAGTATAAATAAGGCTAGACGAATAAAAAATCAGCCAACAGAACAGTGCTAGCTTAGATAATGTAATAGTGTGACTCATGTATGTGATGTGAGATAGACCAACAAATAGCCAGTACAATGGTGCTAGCATAGGCCACGAGGTGTTGAATGGACGTGATGCATGTACCCCATAAGGGTAGATTAGAGATTGGCTAGCACAACATCACTAGCCTAAATCTAGATCTGTATGGATATGGTGTATATATGAAGACAGACGGAAAATTGGCTAGCACAACAGTACTAGCTCGGACTTTGTGTGTGTGAGGGTATTGTGGTATATGAACCCTATGATAGTAGAGTAGAAGTTGGCTAACACAACGGTGCTAGTCTGGACTATATAGGTATGTAGATAATGAATAATGGAATGGTAGACTAAAAAATTGGCCAGCACAAAGGTACTAGCCTAGACTCTATATGGGTATATGTGTATGTATATAGTGAGTATATATGAGACTCGGGTAAATGGAAAACGACCAGCATAATGATGCTAACCTGGACTCTATATGTATATGAACAGTGTATGCACAAATGGAATGACAGTCGGTCAACATAGCATCACTAGAACGAGTAATGTTAGTGTATATGATTGTACAATGTGTATATTAGCTATGTAATAGTGGACTGGAAAATTGGCCAGTGTAACAGTACCAGCCTAGACTATGAATGTATGAAGGTAACACCGATGTATGGACAAAAAGGCAAGCGCAAGGTAGAGGTGCGAAAAGCAACTGGATAGATGGTATGATGAATCATGGGGTTGCCATACCCCAGGGTCGATAGGTGTTTTGAAAACACCATCCAAGGTTAAATCTAAGGTATATGTACATTGTTTTGAGTAGGAAACTCTTAGCGTTGATGGACTCGATATGTACAACTAAATGCTATGAAATGGTATGTACAAAGTAGGTAAGAATGGACAAACAGTGGATATTATAGGGTAATGGACTGCTGTGCAATTGTTTTTCAGCATGCCCCCTCCCTAGTGGATAAGATGTGCGCAAAAATTTAGTTAGTGTGAGCACGACATCCTAAACCACAATGGTTTGAGAATACACATCTAGCCTTGAAAGGCTAGTGTGAAGAGGAGTCACCACCCAATTAATATTTGGGAATAATGAACCCTAGCAGGGTCTAGCTCGTCATAATCAGAGATTCGGGTTCGGAGTTAGGGTACATCATTGGGAAGGTATGAGGCACCCAATGATGCCCAGTCGAAATCGGCCCCTACATGTGACTATTGGCCTTAATTAAATTAATTATTCAACTAAATTTCACCTTAAATCATACAATAAATTGATAATGACAATGATATTGAATAAAATACATAAGAGAAAAAATATACAATTGTTATACGGAATATACAAACTATACAGAAGAATTAATCAAAAAACAATAAGAAACTATTTATAGAAAGAAGGCTTACTGCATGCAAAGATTTGGGTGCGTACGCATATATGCCAGTTGCTTACGTACGTTAATAAGCCTGTATGTGTAGACACCCCAATTTTACAGGGTAGTTCCTAAACTACCCCACCACATATATCACACTCCTAAGCTCAAGACCCGCTCCTAAGACTTGCCTTTTGGCCCATTTTTCATCACAAAACAATTGGGGCACCGTTTCTCGAAACAAATTGAGTTTTTAGACTCAGAGCACCCAAAATACCCTAGAGAGACTTTCGAACTTGACCTTGGCCCTAATTAGCACAGATCTGGACCTCAGTCTAACAAAAAGTCCTTAGGAAGTCCCAATTCGTAGCCTGTTGTCGCACCCTATTTTTGCACTACCTTACGAGGGTTTGTCATTTCATATAGGTTTTTGCTTTGTTTTTTTAGTCTAGTCACTTGTATTAGTTTTTTAGAGTCCCAAGGATAATAAGTATAAGTTTTGGTTCAATTTAGAGTTGATCTTGAGGGTTAATAATTTGTGACTTGAGGGGCATAATCGTCTTTTAGGTCACAAACTTTTCATTTGACCTTGAAATGATCTCCAAATTGTCAATTGGAGTTCATATTAGTGCATATGAGGTATTTATTGGTTGAATTTGATGAATCAATGGCTTAGGATTAAAATGGCTCTTGATGGTTCAAGTTGGTTAAAAGACCCATTTTGGGTTGACTCAATTCGACTCATAATTTTGGTTTGGAAAGCATTTGGTTCAATCTTATGTGCATACCTAAGCTTAGCAATGGTAGTGCATAGTGGTTAACCGACTTTGTAAAACCTAACCATGCACCCATGGTCAGTAGTTTTTGCCCTAAAATGTTTAAAAATGTATTCCTCATCGAAATACGGTCGTTTTGGCTTTTATTTCATCAAAATCGGAGTTAATTTGATCCTTAAAACACTCTGTGAACCCCAAAAAAAGCGCGGCCCACAAGGATTTGGCAAAAGATAGGTGAAAGACAACAAACAAAAAAGGAGTCGCCACCTCATTTTTTAAAGAAAAGAGGAAAACCGTAAAATGTTTTATTTCCAAAACCTCATGACTCCATTTTAAAAGGAAAGGCAAAGTCTTTAAAACCAGAAAATTGGATTCGGGGGCTAAGTTACGATGTTGGAAGGTTCTGGGCTAAGCCCATAGGCACCCACATCGCCCGAGTTGGTCTCTTAATTTGATTGGGCTAATTTAATAACTTACTCACATGCAAAACAGTATCAATCAATAAAATACAGCATGCATAACATATATCCCATCCATCCATTTCATCCATGCATAATCAAACAAAGAAAATAAAATAAAACAGAAAAAACAAAAGAGAAGAAAAAACCTAGGATACTTGGATCCTAGAATGGACTTGAGCCTCAAAACGAGCGTCTACATACCATGCAGCGAAATATACAGATCAAAGTCCACGTAGTTCGAAAAGAATAGGGTTAAACCCTAATAGAGACTTATGGTAAACCTCAGGTTTCCTTCCATAGCAATTTTCGAAGACAAATGATTCTCAATAAGATTTCAATGAAAAATATAGACTTTTGAAAAGGGATGGAAAGAAACCCTAGAATTCACCACATCCCTCTATTAGAAAATAACCCTAGGAGGGAGAAGAGAGAAGAAAGGTTAGGAAAAGTGAATTGGGGCACTTTATACCCTACTTACCTTATGCAATTTTCTCCAAGCGATAGCAAGCTCAAGCGATAATGACCTTATTTGCAATAAGGCAATTATTGTACCTGTTTGCACCCTTACAAGTGCTCAATGCATATAAAAAAGGATAACATAACAATCTGGACAGAATAGTATTAAGGCTCAAAGTCATCCACTAATCATATTATCAACAAAAACAGTGAATAAATAGAGACCTTAATGCAACCCTGATCTCATGTCATGCATAAAACCCTAAAAATCCACTACATGCATGCAAAAACTATCATAGTTATTCTATATATATCATATATATAATAACCATGAAGAAAAATAGAAAAGAAAACCTATTCTATCATGCTATAGGAAACTTGTGTGAATTTAGGGTTGTTGAAACCCTAATTTCACAACTATGCATTAAAACATATGAAACGACTCTAACACATGCTCAAATCATCATGAATATCATGAATATCATATATATTAACTAACAGAAACATCAATTCATGACAATAATCACAGCGAATAAGCTATATGAACTATGTATGATTTAAGAAAAGAGAGAAGATGACACCTTTAAAACTGTAGCAAACCAAAGTTTTTCAGGCATATAAAATCATAAATCCTCTTAAAATCATTCATATCATATCACAAATGCATTGAGTTAACCTAACATGGGGAACTACTACATGCACTAGAACTATCATAGAAGAAGAAGGAGAAGAAGAAGGAGGAAAGCTTAAGTTCAGCAATTGAAAGAATGTTTACCTCTTGTAGAACCTCTCTTGCCTTCAAAGTCCTTGTTCTCTTGCTTGCTTAGGGTTGAAAAGCCTTCTCTTAATGTCCTTCTAGCTCTTCAAACTCGTAACTCCCTTTCTCTCTAAGTGTAAAGTGCACTTGTGGCCCCCTTATGTGCTGAATATCATGTTCTTTATATAGGGGACTGACCTAGTAAACCAATGGCTAAGATTAATTCATTAAACAATGATCCTAGGGCTATTAGAGACTCTCTTGGTGCTCAAACAACTCAAAGTTGCTCACTTTTAGAAGGAAACAACTTGCAAAGGCGGTGGAAATGGTCACAGTAGGAAGGAAGAGGTAGAATCCCACTTAAAGACGAATTCCCTCGGCTGACCGTCTGGGCTTGGATGGCTGATCCATCTGGCCCCGGACGGTCACCCAAGGGCTCCCATCAGCATACCTCGGTTCGACTCCTTCGCAGTTCCGGAAGTCTTTCGGGGGTCAAATTAAGACCAATTTTGACGAAATAAAAGCCAAACCGACCGTGGTTTGATGAGGAACATATTTTTAGACATTTTAGGACAAAAATCCTTAACCATGGGTGCATGGTTAGGTTTTACAAAGGCGTCTAGCCATGGTGCACCACTGTCATAAAGCTAGAGTTTGCATACAAGGTTAAGCCAAATGCTTTACAAATCAAAATTCAAACTTTTTAAGCATGTTTGGCGATAAAATAAGGCCCAATTGAAGTTAAATGAGAGAAAATTAAGTGGGTCACATGAGTCGATTTGAGCGAACCAAGAAAGGGTCTTTTAGCCAACCTGAACCGTTATTTGCCGAATTGTTCTTAAACCACTAATTCATCAAATTAAACCTATATATAGACTCTATATACTCATATGAACTCTAATTGACAACTTGGAGATCATTTCAAAGTCAAATGGGAAAGATACGACTTAAAAGACAATAATGCCCTTAAAGTCACAAAATCTCTATTTGACTATTGAAACCTTCTCTAAATCAAACCAAAATTCATATGCATGATCTTCAATGCCATAAAATCCTAATGCAAATGCCTAGACTCAAAAATAAAATAAAAACCTACATGAAATGATGACCTCAAACTAGGTGATAAAAATAGGGTGTGACAGAAGCCCCTCATTGGTGAACAAGTTTCACTTGTGAACCAATGATAGAAGAACGGCCCATTTTTGTTTGGTGAAATCAATTCCATTAATACCCACTGGGGAAACATATGAAAAGAAGGTGATTATATTATTGAATTCTATAAGTTGGACGCCACCAACCTATAGAATTCATCACTGTCACGACCCAAATTAATTAAGCCGTGATCAATGATAATAAAACAAGCTTTTTCTTTAATAAATCCTTTGTTAAGGCATGGATGACACGTGTTAAAATCCTCAACATTTTAAAAATTTTCGGCATGACCCATCCGTAAATAGGACATGCCATCATGAAAACCTGTTATAAAATCCATACATAAAAATTTCCTGTCATCCATGTAAGTGGTATCATCCCATGCATCGCATTCCACGTATACAACCATAAATAATTAAAATTACAACCCTGATTTAAATTACATTTACATTAACCCAATAGAAAACCCACTTAATACATATTCTTTCCCATGAAAATACACTAACAATTAACTTAAAGAAATTCCACTAAGAGCATCTTTCGCCAAAGATAGCATAACCAATCCTTGGATTATCTGAAAAACATTTAAAATAATAGGCGTGAGTCCGACGACTCAGTAGATACAATTTGACATAGTAAACTAAAGCAATGATATAAATAAAACCCATTATATCATTTAAAGCAAAATATACTAACCAAGTATATTATAAATCCCAAAATAAGTTATAATCCATAACTTAAAATAAATAATGCATAATGCCCAATGCATGTGACTCATGTCCAATTTACATTAATTCCATTAATTACCGACCACTCCCGCAGGAGTCTTCGCGCGGAAACGGAGGATTTAAACCCAACCTCCAAGAGGACAACACAAGGGTTCCTACCTAGAACCGGAAAGTAGCCTCTGATTCGGGAACACAAGGGTTCCTACCTGAACTGGAAAGTACCCCAGGACCAAAGGAATGGAAAACACTGCAAAGTCCCATTGACTGCAAGTAGTCCAATTCCAATGACCCCTTTTTATTCAATACTTTTACCCAGTATTCATTAAGTTCATTTAATGCATGATTATGCCCAACATGCAATGCGATAAACCATAAAATGATTTTATAACCAAAATCATCTCCAAAGTATGCTATATAAGCCATAATCAAGTAACATTATAATTATACCCAAAATTGTAATAAACAACATAATTTCTCATTATGATTATAACCTTGAAATCATAATCGAAAACCTCGAATAAACAGGGAAAGTAACCGTAAAATCCCTACATCTATATTCCATAGGATGTATACAATTAACCAAACTTATTAATAAACATACTTCCAATTTATGTTGTCAAATACCCAAGTTCTCTTTCAAGATTTATTCCATAAATCATTTATATACATATTCTAAGCCCATGAATACCAATTACTATGATAATATATACCATATTATCATGTCAATAGTTTAAACCTATGTAAATTGCACCTACCTCAACCAAATGCGTGGAAAAATGTAACCTTTGATGTTGTGGGTATGAACTCCAAGCCCTAGGATGCAAATGCACGCTCCCAATCCAAGCCCTAGCTCCCAAATGACTTGGTTGATGAAAATAATGGAGGTCCCAACTCCAAATCACCACCAAAGCTCCCCAATATGCATGAATAACCCAAAAATGTAAGAATGAGACGATAACCCAAAATAAATTACAAACCCTAACTCCAAAATGTGAGAAAATACCTCTAGAATGCAAAAGAGTTGGTGAGGATGACAATCCATGCCAACCCCCATGAAATCCAAGCTCCAATCACCATTAACAAGCTCCACGCTCTACCAAGAGGTTGGAGAAGATGAACCCAACCATAATAATGCATTCCCAAGCATCAAGGAGAGAGAAAAACCCAAATCCACCACCATACACGCGTAGATCGGGCTAAAATACGCTAGATCCGAGCTTGTCGGCGTTGGATCAAGGTCACCGTGCTCCGGCGAGACGCCGTCGAGCCTCCACCCCCTCTTCTCCTTCTCTCCTTCTCTCTCTCTCTCTCCATCCTCAAAAAGACCAGATATGGTCTTTAAGTCGTGGTGATGGGTTTTTATAAGGGGTGAGGGGCATTTACGTCATTTTACGCAAAAAAATTTGCAAAAACCGCGATGCATGATCGATTATGGTCTGAGGGCACGATTGATCGTGAAAAACAGAAGAAAAATCATGTTTCTAGGACACCCACGATCGATCGTCCTCAAGGCACGATCGATCGTCCCTTGCTGAAAATGCCCAGTAACTCAGGCAATTGTGTATAAACCCACACAGTACACTCCTGCCTTATTTTCATTAAAAACATTTAAGTAATCTGCTCCATTCTTTTCTTCTTCCTTTTACTTTAAGTTATGTAATGAAAATAAGCAAATAACCCCCCAATTTGAATCCAAATAAAATATCAAAAAAAATCAAATACCCAATATATCAAAATCTCAATTTCAAGTTTTAGTACAAAATCCGTCGCCCGACAGATTTTCCGAAAACAAACATGCGTGGAACCCAATCCAAACATGCTTATAAAATCCCATAAAATCACCAATGTCTTATAATATTATAAACTCCCATTACCGCCAAAAATTATCCTTTAAAACGAAAATTTACGAAAACTCACTTTTTCCCAACACCTAGCCAAATTTCAGCAACTTAAACCCTTAAGTTGCAAATAAGGCTAAACGCACCCAAAAGATACTCAATGCACTAAAACAAGCATCCAAACACATCCAACACCATAATATCATCCACATGCATTACCCATGCATGTAATCATTCGAAAAAATTAAGGGATTAGCTACGTTAACCCCAGATTAAACCCTTAATACCCTATTTAAAAATTACGGGTATTACAATCACACACAAACCTTCCACTCACGAGTTCCGCAAAACTTATCACACACAAAGGTACTCTTCACGAGTTCCATAGAACTCTTCACACATAAATGTACTCCTCACGAGTTCCGTAGAACTCCTCACATATATTTCTCATATTCTTCGCCAGTTGCACCAATGAACAATATGAGGCATCCATAGCTTACACCGAACTACGTTCGATGAAAGGTCTTCCTATACTACACCAGTTGCACCGGTGAATAATATGAGGTATCTATAGCTTACATTGAACTGTGTTCGATGAAGGTCTTCCCATATTACACCAGTTGCACCGATGGACAATATGAGGTATCCATAACTTACACTGAACTGCGTTCGATGAAAGGTCTTCCCATATTACACCAGTTGCACCAGTGAATAATACGAGGTATCTATAGCTTACATCGAACTGCGTTCGATGAAGGTCTTCCCATATTACACCAGTTGCACCGATGAATAATATGAGGTATCCATAACTCACATCGAACTGTGTTCGATGAAAGGTCTTCCCATATTACACCAGTTGCACCGGTGAATAATATGAGGTATTCATAACTTACATCGAACTGCGTTCGATGAAGGTCTTCCCATATTACACCAGTTGCACCGGTGAATAATATGAGGGAAAATTACTCAAGCAAATACTATCAAGCAACTCAATACCAATATCATAAGAAATCAAAAGGTTGAATGTTATCAACATATGCACAAATCACAAAGCCTGAGAGACTTAACCCTTTCATATTCCAAAGGCTCTTCTAGCATGTAACAAAATCAACAATTATACCGCTTCTAGGTGAAAACTTCTCTTTAAATCTCGTTCCTTTTCAAGGAAAACAATTTCAATTTCTCATATCACTTTGGTGAGTTCACACTTTTGAAAATTTATCTTTTCATTGTCTTTTAAATGATTGGGGAAAGTTCCTATTGATTATTTCGTAAATATGTTATGCCTTAGCCAAAAGATAATGCAACTCACACATGTCAAAACAATCATTATTTTCATCAAATTTTTCTCATAAAGATTTTTAGGTAACTTATCCGGACTTAGCACAGTCATGTAATTTTTTTAAAAAAAAAACATTTCTCTTTCTTTAAAAATAGTAATCATGCCTTCTTAGGAAACAATGCATTTTAAGAGGATTTGATTAAACCCATAGATCCTTCTTCAAGGTATAAAAATAGAGTGGAAACTCATCTTTCCGTCTTCTTTCATCACTTCTCTTTTTCTTTCAAAACCCTAACTTTTGCCTAGGTCGCCTTTATAGGTTTTCAACCTAGCAGGTTGCCCTAATTTTTTCCTAGGCTGCCCTTTCAGGTTTTCAACCTAGTGGGCTCTTCTTCTCCTTTTTTCTTTTCTTTTTCTTTTTCTTTTCTCCTTAGTGCAAAAGAATTCAACTCATGAAGCCTCAGCCCCTTCTCTTCATTAATTTATTTAGGTTCTCTGATTAAACAAACCAGCCCCAGCACACATTTCATTTCTTCTTCTATGAGTGGAATCAGCCCCCAAGTTCGTAGAGTATCATGTTTGATCAAGCTCTTTGGCTAAGCAAGACAAATTAGCCCCAAGTTCACAGAAAGCAACACCTATTCTCCCAAGCTCATAAAGTCTCATGCCTACAACTAAGGCAAATTGTTCCTTAGTAGTTACTGCTACCCCTTTTCCATCATTAAATCCATGACAAGAGTCTAAGTCTAAATTAAGATATGATGGGACAAAATCTAATGGACTTTACAAATGGATTGTAGTGAATGAGTGCTTTTAAAGTACAAGGTCGATGACCATTGGAGACACACAAGACTCAAAGGATGAAAATGGAAGGACACATGAAGTAATTGAGAAAGACAAACAAGAACAAATTGAAAAAGAAGAATAATCAAATTAACTTTCTCAGTGGCATGTAGTATTTTAAGCTCACTAATTCAATCAATGAAACTGCTTCTTCTTAACTTAGTCACAAAGAATTGCCTTTAATGGTTGGTTATGTGCAAAGCCCCTTTCTTTCTCTTTTTTTTTTTTTTTTTTTTTTCAATGAATTGGACCGCACCTAAAGTAACTTTATGGGTTGCCTATGTATCTCCACTTTGATCTTCCCAAGACATTAATCAAACAAACTAATATTTCTTTTTGTGGAGAATCAGGTCCTCGTAGTTCAAGAAATTCTCTTTCCTTTTTTCATCATTCATTTTTTTTTTTTCAAAAGCCCTAACTTTTGCCTAGGTTGCCTTTTAGGTTTTCAACCTAGCGAGCTTAGGCTCTACACATAACCATATAGGGACCACCCTACCTTGGCTTGAACTCTTCTTTGCATTCCTCGAACGGATGATCCAGTCTTCTTGATCACAAAGTCTTCTTTTGATTGTTGTTGATCTTCTTTCTTAGTGCTCCTAGATATATGTTGATCCTTTCCCTCTCCTTTCCTTTTGTACTTTTCAAAATTTTCTTTTTCACAATTTTTTCTTCTGATTTTTTTTTCTTTTGAGGGAAAGGGAAGTAGACATCTCTGAAAGCTCAAGCTACGCTAGTTGATTTCTTCACTTGATCTTTGAATTGCTTCTTGCAAGGGCTTCGAGACCTTCTTTAATTATTTGACCAATGTCTTCATGCAGTATGGTGGGTGGGTGGTCCCTTATGTTTACTATTTTTAAGCTTTCCCATGTTTCCTAGTCAATTAGTCGCGGTTCATTAATCATTTGCTCCTTTAGTGGAATGAGCTTTTGAGCCTCTTAGGAAATATTTTCATGCCACTTTGATTGTCAATTGATTAATAAGAAGAGAAATAGAGAGACAATGGAATTCTTGAAATCAAATATCTTATTAAAGGAATGAAGAAAAACACATTGAAAATCTTGACTCGACAATAACTAGGACTCAAAAGACTCAAAGGACATTTGACTTGGAGGATGAAAACAATCAAATAACTAGAAAACAATCAAATAACTAGAAAACAAACAAAAACCTAAACTCTTTATCATGGATAGTCATGACAAAATTGGTGCAGCAGCAAGCTGTCACACCCCATTTTTGTTACCCTAGTTTGAGATCATCATTTCATGTAGATTTTTATTTTATTTTCGAGTATAGTCTTTTGCATTGAGCTTCTATGGCATTAAATATCATATGTATGAATTTTGAAGTGATTTGGAGTTCATTTCGATAGTTAATAAGAACTTTTGCGACTTTAAGGGCATAATCGTCTTTTAAGCCGTATATTTTCCATTTGACCTTGAAATGAATCTCGAGTCATTCCTTTGAGTTCATATGAGTACATAGAGTCTATATATAGGTTCAATTTCATGAATTAATGGTTTAAGATCAATTCGGCTTATAGTGGTTCAGGTTGGCTAAAAGACCCTTTCTTGGTTTGCTCAAATTGACTCATAAGACCCAACCAATTTTCTCTCATTTAACTTCAATTGGGCCTTATTTATGTCCTAAATATGTTTAGAAAGATCGAATTTCGATTGGGAAAGCATTCGGTTCGACCTTGTGTACAAACCCAGCTTAGCGACGGTGAGGCACCATGGTTAACCACCTTTGTAAAACCTAACCATGCACCCATGGTTAAGGATTTTTTGTCCTAAAATGCTTAAAAATGTGTTCCCCTTCGAAACACGGTCGTTTTGGCTTTTATTTCATCAAAATCAGACTTAATTTGACCCCTGAAAGACTTCCGGAAGGCGAAGGAGTCTAACCGAGGAATGCTGATGGGAGCCCTTGGGTGACCATCTGGGGCCAGACGGTCAGCCGTCCAAGCCCAGACGGTCACCCGAGGGAATCCGTCTTTAAGTGGGATTCTGACTCTTCTCTCCCTCTTTTGACGGTTTCTTCTGCCATTACAACTTGTTTTCTCTTAGGAGTGTGTAAGTTTGAGTTGTTTGAGCACTAAGAGAGTCTCTAAGAGCCCTAGGATTATTATTTAATGAATTAATCTTAGCCATTGGTTTAGGGGGTTAGTTCTCTATATAAAGGACATGATGTTCAACACATAGAGGAGGCTACAAGTGTACTTTACACTTAGAGAGAGAGGGAGCTACGAGTTTGGAGAGCTAGAAGGACATCAAGAGAAGGCTTTTCAACCCTAAGCAAGCAAGAGAACAAGGACTTTAAAGGCAAGGGAGGTTCTACAAGAGGTAAGCACTCTTTTTGAATGCTGAATATAGGTCTTCTCCTTCTCCTTCTCCTTCTTCTTCTATGATAGTTCTAGTGCATGTTGTAACTCCACATGTTAGGTTAATTCCATGCTTTTGTGATATGATATGAATGATTTTAAGATGATTCATGGTTCTATTTGCTTGATAATCTTTAGTTTACTAAGGATTTGAAAGTGTTACTCTTTTTGTGTTCTTAAATCATGCATAGTTCATATAGTCTATTCACTGTGATTGTTGTCATGAGTTGATGCTCCTGTTATTTAATACATATGATATGGATGATATTCATGATGATTTGAGCATGTGTTAGGGTTGTTTCATATGTTTTAATGCATAGTTGTGAAATTAGGGTTTCGATAACCCTAAATTCACACAAGTTTCCTATAGCATGATAGAATAGGTTTTGTTTTCTGTTTTTCTTCATGGTTATTATATATATGATATATATAGAATAACTATGATAGTTTTTGCATGCATGTAGTGGATTTTTAGGGTTTTATGCATGACATGAGATTAGGGTTGCATTAAGGTCTCTATTTATTCACTGTTTTTGTTGATAACATGATTAGTGGATGACTTTGAGCCTTAATACTATTCTGTCCAGATTGTTATGTTATCCTTTTTGATATGCTTTGAGCACGTGTAAGGGTGCGAACAGGTGTAGTAGTTGCCTTATTGCAAATAAGGTCGCTATGGCTTAAGCTTGATATTGCTTGGAGTAAATTGTACAAGGTAAGTAGGGTATGAAGTGCCCTAATTCACTTTTCTTAACCTTTCTTTTCTCTTCTCCCTCCTAGGGTTATTCTCTAATAGAGGGATATGGTCAACTCTAGGGCTTCTTTCCACCCCTTTTTAAAAGTTTATATCTTTTGTTGGATTTTTTTATTAAGAATCATTTTATCTTTGAAAATCACTGTGGGAGGAAACCTAAGGTTTACCATAACTCTCTATTAGGATTTAACCCTATTCTTTTCAAACTACGTGGACTTTGATCCGTGTATTTCGCTGCATGGTACGTAGGCGCTCGTTTTGAGGCTCAAGTCCATTCTAGGATCCAAGTATCCTAGGTTTTTCTTCTCTTTTCTTTTTTCTGTTTTATTTTATTTTCTTTGTTTGATTATGCATGGATGAAATGGATGGATGGGATATATGTTATGCATGCTGTATTTTATTGATTGATACTGTTTTGCATGTGATTAAGTTATTAAATTAGCCCAATCAAATTAAGAGACCAACTCGGGCAATGTGGGTGCCTATGGGCTTTGCCCAGAACCTTCCCACATCGTAACTTAGCCCCCGAATCCATTTTCTGGTTTTAAAGACTTAGCCTTTCCTTTCAAAAATGGAGTCATGTGGTTTTTGAAAATAAAACATTTTTATGGTTTTCCTCTTTTCCTTAAAAAAATGAGGTGGCGACTCCTTTTTGTTTGTTGTCTTTCACCTCTGTATTTTTTGCTAAACCCTTGTGGGCCGCGCCATTTTCGTGGGTTCACAGTTTGGCGACTCCGCTGGGGATATCGAGGGCTAGACTCAGTTAATTTGATTGGGCTAAATTAATTTCTTATTGTTAATTAAAATCAATCACATTGCATCCGCTTGATTGTGTGCTTTCACTTATTGCATTGTGTGCGCGATTGTTGCATGATCACTCGATTGTCCCTCGATGTATCCTTGCCAACTGATAGCCTAGTTCGACCTTGGTTTTCCTGATTCCATGTGTTAGGCGAAGCTATCAATCCTCTCTTGCCTAGTACCCTTGGGCTTGCCCTTGGGTATATTAAATGGATCAATCACGTACTGCTGGACCCACGCGGCATTCCTGATGTCACATGTGGTTAGGTATAAAGATTGATACAAGCAAAGTTGAGGACCCTAGCCTACCCTTTTAAAAGAAGAGAATGCATGTAATGGGCCTTCTAAGACACCATTGAATCACCCTCATGCACACACTTTGTTGTAATGATATGCTGCCAAATTTTTGTGAGATCATAAGATGTGATGAGTGCTTGTGTTTGCTTTAAACATGGGTAATGATCAAAACTTAACATTATGTGGCCTCACCCGCATACCTTTAACAAGTACCTCCACCCTTCACCCAAGGAGCTCCCTAGAAGAGGGAGGAGAGTGACTAATTAAAGGTGTGTAAGTTGGGACCATTTAATCATGGGCTTTAAAATAAAATAATAGGGGCTTGTCTGAAATGAAAAGTTTGATTAAAGGTTAGGAAGTAGGGGTTCATTTATCTTTATGTCCTTAGTATGTCACCTCAACCTTCGTCTTAAGGGACACTTTTAAGGATGAGGTGTCCAACTAAGGAGATATCATGTTTGGACCTAGCCCATTAGTTTGCCTACACATGTTGCATTGTCACAATTGGGGAAAAGAAACTTTTGATTGCTTTGTAATGGTTAATGGGTAGAACCTAAAGCTAAGTGACTCACTTTCATGTCTTTAGTATGTCACCTTACACTTCAAGGTACCCTTGGGGGTGAGATGTCTAACTAAGGGCATACTTTATCAGACCACACTTATCAAATTTAGTGCAGTCATGGAAATCTTGTTAAAATATTTTTGGTCATTGCCTAAAAAGCAGATTTTGTTCTTAGAGGAGAGTTGGATTAAACCCGTGGAATCTTCTAGAGGTTAAAGATTAGAGCGGAACCCATTATCACTTCATGGCTGGAGCTGGCAATGCAATATTGGAAGAAATCAAGGGAATGCTTTGTGAGATCATACAAAAGTCGAATGATATCTTGGCGATTGTTCAAGTTATTCCTCAAGCCCAATTCGAGCCTGTGAATCATCATGAGCCTAATTCAAGGGCTACCAAGTCCCAGAGAATCAACATAGCAGATTTGAAAGTCCAAACTATCAAGAAGAAGCCTCGCCAATTCACTGAGTTATACATGCCACTTGAGAAAGTGCTTGAAAAGCTAAAGAACCGAGGCCTATTGAAACCTCTTGACCCAAGGCCACCACCTAGCCCTTTGCCCAAGAACTACAATGAAAATGAATTCTGCAAGTTCCACTAAACCAAGGGCCACCAAACCAACTGCTGCTTCCGCCTTAGGCATGAGATCCAAGACCTCATTGACCGTGGAGTAATCAATTTTCCCAAACCAACCAATAATCCAAATATTCTTCAAAGCTCTTCTATGAACCCATTTTTGGCCACTGTAAACCCAATCTTTCCAGCCCAACCAAATGCCAATCCACCGAGATTTCTTATTGCAATTAAGCAAGAATTTCCAATTCATGGCCCGTATCATTCAGAGGACACTGAAACTCTTGCTAGCATGGGGGTTCTTGATTGTGAGGGACTTTACGAGGCTTAAGGAACCTTTAACGCTCATGGGGATTTGGATAATGTTGGCCGCACAAGTCAAGATGAAGAAAAGAAGAATTTGATGCCTTGAGGTTTTTGGGAAAGATAATGAGTTTTTTTTCTTGGTGCTTATTGCTACACTAATTCTATCATAACTATCCATGATAAAGAGTTTAGGTTTTTTTTTTTCTAGTTATTTGATTGTTTTCATCTTCCAAGTCAAATGTCCTTTGAGTCTTTTGAGTCTTAGTTATTGTCAAGTCAAGATTTTCAATGTGTTTTTCTTCATTCCTTTAAAAAGATATTTGATTTCAAGAATTCCATTGTCTCTCTATTTCTCTTCTCATTAATCAATTGACAATCAAAGTGGCATGAAAATATTTCCTAAGAGGCTCAAAAGCTCAAGGAGCAAATGATTAATGAATTGCGACTAATTGACTAGGAAACATGGGAAAGCTTAAAAGTGGTAAACATAAGGGACCACTCACCCACAATACTACATGAAGACATTAGTCAAGTAATTAAAGAAGGTCTCGAAGCCCTTACAAGAAGCAATTCGAAGATCAAAGGTAGAAATCGACTAGCATAGCTTGAGCTTTCCGAGATGTCTACTTCTCTCTCTCTTAAAAGAAAAAAAATCAAAAGAAAGAAAAAATTATGAAAAGAAAAGAAAAATGAAAGAGAAAAAAAGTACAAAAGGAAAGGAGAGGGAAGGGGTTAACATATATCTAAGAGCACTAAGAAAGAAGATCAACAACAATCAAAAGAAGACTTTGTGATTAAGAAGACTAGATCATCCGTTCGAGGAATGCGAAGAAGAGTTCAAGCTAAGGTAGGGTGGTCCCTATGTGGTTATGTGTAGAGCCTAAGCTCGCTAGGTTGAAAACCTAAAAAGGCAACCTAGGCAAAAGTTAGGGCTTTTGAAAAAAAAAAAATGAATGATGAAAAAAGAAAAGTGAATTTTCTTGAACTACGAGGACCTGATTCTCCACAAAAGAAATGTTAGTTTGTTTGATTAATGTCTTGGGAAGATCAAAGTGGAGATACGTAGGCAACCCATAAAGTTACTTTGGGTGCGGTCCAATTCATTGAAAAAAAAAAAGAAAAAAGAGAGAAAAAGAAAGGGGCTTTGCACATAACCAACCATTAAAGGCAATTCTTTGTGACTAAGTTAAGAAGAAGCAGTTTCATTGATTGAATTAGTGAGCTTAAAATACTACATGCGACTGAGAAAGTTAATTTGATTATTCTTCTTTTTCAATCTGTTCTTGTTTACTTCGTGTGTCCTTCCATTTTCATCCTTTGAGTCTTGTGTGTCTCCAATGGTCATCGACCTTGTCCTTTAAAAACACTCATTCACTACAATCCATTTATAAAGTCCATTAGATTTTGTCCTATCATATCTTAATTTAGACTTAGACTCTTGTCTAGATTTAATGATGGAAAAGGGGTAGCAGTAACTACTAAGGAACAATTTGCCCTAGTTGTAGGCATGAGACTTTATGAGCTTAGGAGAATGGGTGTTGCTTTCTATGAACCTGGGGCTAATTTGTCTTGCTTATCCAAAGAGCTTGATCAAACATGATACTCTACGAACTTGGGGGTTGATTCTACTTATAGAAGAAGAAATGAAATGTGTGCTGGGGCTGGTTTGTTTAATAAGAGAACCTGAATAAATTAATGAAGAGAAGGGGCTGAGGCTTCATGAGTTGAATTCCTTTGCACTAAGGAGAAAAGAAAAAGAAAAAGAAAAGAAAAGAAAAGAGGAGAAGAAGAGCCCGCTAGGTTGAAAACCTGAAAGGGCAGCCTAGGCAAAAATTAGGGCAACCCGCTAGGTTGAAAACCTGTAAAGGCGACCTAGGCAAAAGTTAGGGTTTTTGAAAGGAAAAGAGAAGTGAAGAAAGAAGAAGGAAAGATGAGTTTCCACTCTATACCTTGAAGAAGGATCTATGGGTTTAATCAAACCCTCTTGAAATGCATTGTTTCCTAAGAAGGCATGATTACTATTTTTAAAGAAAGAAAAATGTTTTTTTTTTGAAAAAATTGCATGACTATGCTAAGTCCGGATAAGTTACCTAAAAAACTTTATGAGAAAAATTTGATGAAAATGATGATTGTTTCAATGTGTTTTCTTATGTGAGTTGCATGTCTTTTGGCTAAGCCATAACATATTTACGAAATAATCAATAGGAACTTTCCCCCAATCATTTCAAGGACAATGAAAAGATAAATTTTCAAAAGTGTGAAGTCACCAAAGTGATGTGAGAAATTGAAATTGTTTTCCTTGAAAAGGAATGAGATTAAAAGAGAAGTTTTCACCTAGAAGGGGTATGATTGTTGATTTTGTTGCATGCTAGAAAAGCTTTGATAAAATGAAAATGTGAAAGGGTTAAGCTTTGTGATTTGTGCAAAGGTTGATAACATTTGACCTTTGGATTTTTTTTATGATATTGGTATTGAGTTGTTTGATAGCGTTTGATTTATGATATTTGTGATTTGTTTGAATAGTTTTCCCCACATATTATCCACTGGTGTAACTGGTGTAGTATGTGAAGACCTTCATCGAATGCAGTTCGGTGTAAGTTATGGATACCTCATATTATTCACCGGTGCAACTGGTGTAATATGGGAAGACCTTCATCGAACGCAGTTCGGTGTAAGTTATGGATACCTCATATTATTCACCGGTACAACTGGTGTAATATGGGAAGACCTTTCATCGAACGCAGCTCGGTGTAAGTTATGGATACCTCATATTATTCACCGGTGCAACTGGTGTAATATGGGAAGACCTTTCATCGAACGCAGTTCGGTGTAAGTTATGGATACCTCATATTATTTACCGGTGCAACTGGTGTAATATAGGAAGACCTTTCATCGAACGCAATTCGGTGTAAGTTATGGATACCTCATATTATTCACCAGTGCAACTGGTGTAATATGGGAAGACCTTTCATCGAACGCAGTTCGGTGTAAGTTATGGATACCTCATATTATTCACCAGTGCAACTGGTATAATATGGGAAGACCTTTATCGAACGTAGTTCGGTGTAAACTATGGATGCCTCATATCGTTCATTGGTGCAACTAGCGAACAATATGAGAAATATGTATGAAGAGTTCTGTGAAACTCATGAGGAGTACCTTTGTGTGTGAGGAGTTCTGAGGAGTACCTTTGTCTATTAGGAGTTCTGTGGAACTCATAAAGAGTATGATTGTGTGTGGAAGCTAGTTTGTGTGTGATGAGTTCTATGGGTAGGTGGCTTCCGACCTATAGAATTTAGTGACATGGTCACCTTCTTTTCATGTGTTTCCCTGGTGGGTATTAATGGAATTGATTTCACCAAACAAAAATGGGCTGTTCTTCTATCATTGGTTCACAAGTGAAACTTGTTCACCAATGAGGGGCTTCTGTCACACCCCATTTTTGTCACCCTAGTTTGAGGTCATCATTTCATGTAGGTTTTTATTTTATTTTCGAGTCTAGTCTTTTGCATTGAGCTTCTATGGCATTAAATATCATATGTATGAATTTTGAAGTGATTTGGACTTCATTTCGATAGTTAATAAGAACTTTTGCGACTTTAAGGGCATAATCGTCTTTTAAGCCGTATATTTTCCATTTGACCTTGAAATAAATCTCGAGTCATTCCTTTGAGTTCATATGAGTACATAGAGTCTATATATAGGTTCAATTTCATGAATTAATGGTTTAAGATCAATTCGGCTTATAGTGGTTCAGGTTGGCTAAAAGACCATTTCTTGGTTTCCTCAAATTGACTCATAAGACCCAACCAATTTTCTCTCATTTAACTTCAATTGGGCCTTATTTATGTCCTAAATATGTTTAGAAAGATCGAATTTCGATTGGGAAAGCATTCGGTTCGACTTTGTGTACAAACCCAGCTTAGCGACGATGAGGCACCATGGTTAACCACCTTTGTAAAACCTAACCATGCACCCATGGTTAAGGATTTTTGTCCTAAAATGCTTAAAAATGTGTTCCCCTTCGAAACACGGTCGTTTTGGCTTTTATTTCATCAAAATCGGACTTAATTTGACCCCTGAAAGACTTCCAGAAGGCGAAGGAGTCTAACCGAGGAATGCTGATGGGAGCCCTTGGGTGACCATCTGGGGCCAGACAGTCAGCCGTCCAAGCCTAGACGGTCAGCTGTCCAAGCCCAGTCGGTCACCCGAGGGAATCCGTCTTTAAGTGGGATTTTGACTCTTCTCTCCCTCTTTTGACGGTTTCCTCCGCCATTACAACTTGTTTTCTCTTAGGAGTGTGTAAGTTTGAGTTGTTTGAGCACCAAGAGAGTCTCTAAGAGCCCTAGGATCATTATTTAATGAATTAATCTTAGCCATTGGTTTAGGGGGTTAGTTCTCTATATAAAGGACATGATGTTCAACACATAGAGGAGGCCACAAGTGCACTTTACACTTAGAGAGAGAGGGAGCTACGAGTTTGGAGAGCTAGAAGGACATTAAGAGAAGGCTTTTCAACCCTAATCAAGCAAGAGAACAAGGACTTTAAAGGCAAAGGAGGTTCTACAAGAGGTAAGCACTCTTTTTGAATGCTGAATATAGGTCTTCTCCTTCTCCATCTCCTTCTTCTTCTATGATAGTTCTAGTGCATGTTGTAACTCCACATGTTAGGTTAATTCCATGCTTTTGTGATATGATATGAATGATTTTAAGATGATTCATGGTTCTATTTGCTTGATAATCTTTAGTTTACTAAGGATTTGAAAGTGTTACTCTTTTTGTCTTCTTAAATCATGCATAGTTCATATAGTCTATTCGCTGTGATTGTTGTCATGAGTTGACGCTCCTGTTATTTAATACATATGATATGGATGATATTCATGATGATTTGAGCATGTGTTAGGGTTGTTTCATATGTTTTAATGCATAGTTGTGAAATTAGGGTTTCGATAACCCTAAATTCACACAAGTTTCCTATAGCATGATAGAATAGGTTTTGTTTTCTGTTTTTCTTCATGGTTATTATATATATGATATATATAGAATAACTATGATAGTTTTTGCATGCATGTAGTGGATTTTTAGGGTTCTATGCATGACATGAGATTAGGGTTGAATTAAGGTCTCTATTTATTCACTGTTTTTGTTGATAACATGATTAGTGGATGACTTTGAGCCTTAATACTATTCTGTCCAGATTGTTATGTTATCCTTTTTGATATGCTTTGAGCACGTGTAAGGGTGCGAACAGGTGTAGTAGTTGCCTTATTGCAAATAAGGTCGCTATGGCTTAAGCTTGATATTGCTTGGAGTAAATTGTACAAGGTAAGTAGGGTATGAAGTGCCCCAATTCACTTTTCTTAACCTTTCTTTTCTCTTCTCCCTCCTAGGGTTATTCTCTAATAGAGGGATATGGTCAACTCTAGGGCTTCTTTCCACCCCTTTTTAAAAGTTTATATCTTTTGTTGGATTTTTTATTAAGAATCATTTTATCTTTGAAAATCACTGTGGGAGGAAACCTAAGGTTTACCATAACTCTCTATTAGGATTTAACCCTATTCTTTTCGAACTACGTGGACTTTGATCCGTGTATTTCGCTGCATGGTACGTAGGCGCTCGTTTTGAGGCTCAAGTCCATTCTAGGATCCAAGTATCCTAGGTTTTTCTTCTCTTTTCTTTTTTCTGTTTTATTTTATTTTCTTTGTTTGATTATGCATGGATGAAATGGATGGATGGGATATATGTTATGCATGTTGTATTTTATTGATTGATACTGTTTTGCATGTGATTAAGTTATTAAATTAGCCCAATCAAATTAAGAGACCAACTCGGGCAATGTGGGTGCCTATGGGCTTTGCCCAGAACCTTCCCACATCGTAACTTAGCCCCCGAATCCATTTTCTGGTTTTAAAGACTTAGCCTTTCCTTTCAAAATGGAGTCATGTGGTTTTTGAAAATAAAACATTTTTATGGTTTTCTTCTTTTCCTTAAAAAAATGAGGTGGCGACTCCTTTTTGTTTGTTGTCTTTCACCTCTGTATTTTTTGCCAAACCCTTGTGGGCCGCGCTTTTTCGTGGGTTCACACAAGCACTAAATGATCTTGTTGTCAATGAGGATTATCACTCACATTATTGACCTAAGGAAATTCCCCATAAGCCTGCCCCTCGTTCTCGATGGTCCCATTAGCTATAGCATCTTCTACTTGCATTCCAGCTCCAATTAAGGCCTTGAAATTTTGGAAGTAATGTGCAAACAAATGCTTATGGTAAATGGGAAGCAAGTTCTTGACCACCATTTGGATTTGTTCTTCTTCTTTGGGTCGGTTCGCCATCTGAGAAGCCTTGATTCTCCACTTAGTAATGAAAGAAGAGAACGTTTCATTCATGGCTTGTTTAGTAGTCTCCAAATCCCTATGAGTCACATCCACCTCTGTGTTGTATTTGTAATGATTCGTGAATTCATTGCAGACGTCCTCCCAAGTCTTGGTTCTAGATTCTTCCAAAGCCAAAAACCACTTCAATGCAGAGCTAACCAGCGACTCTTGAAACATTTGGGCTAACAATTCATTATTAGCCCCACGGGGGTGCATAGCTCGCACATATATCTTTACGTGAGTTTTAGGACAACCTGTACCATTCAAACTTCTCTAGCTCAAGCATTTTGAACTGGAGTGGAATATGAGCCTTTGGGAACAAAGGCAAAGTGTGTATATCCACCATATCATCAACCCTATGGATCCCCTTCAAAGTTCTTTCCAAAGCTTCCACCTTGTTAGTCAATACGGTCGAATTTTCTCTTAATGCAGTCTTAGACTCCCTTTCTTTGGTCTTAGGTGGTTCCTTCTCCTTCTCCTCTAGAGTCCTCGGTGGATTCAGAATCATTAGACCCTTGATGATTGTCAAAAGTGGGGGCCCTAGATTCGGGTTCTGAAATTTTCTGTTGGATTTCCTGGGCCATCTTTAATGCGGTCTCGGATACCATAATGGTGTGGTCAAGCTGCTCCATCATTGTTCTAAGACAAGCCTCGAGGTTGAATGTAGAATTGCTAGTTCATTCGGCCATCTTGGGTTCAAAGTTAGAGCCCACGTTGACCAACCTTAATAAGTTATCATGGGTTTAATCCAGCCCTCCTTCAAGAACAAATTCCCCTTTTTAGGCCATGACCAAAACATTTTAACAAGATTTCCATGACTTGCACTAAATTTGATAAGTGTGGTCTTATAAAGCATGCCCCTAGTTAGACATCTCATCCCCAAGGGTACCTTGAAGTGTAAGGTGACATACTAAAGGCATGAAGGTGAGTCACTTATCTTTGGGTTCTAGCCACTAACTATTTTTAAAACAATCAACAATTTCATTTCCCCAAACATGACAATGCAATATGTGCAAGCAAACTATGGGCCAGGTCCAAACATGATATCTCCTTAGTTGGACACCTCATCCTTAAAAGTGTCCCTTAAGACGAAAGGTGAGGTGATATACTACGGACATAAAGATAAATGAGCCCCTACTTCCTAACCTTTGATCAAACTTTTCGTTCTAGACAAGCCCCTATTATTTTACTTTAAAGCCCATGATTAAATGGTCCCAACTTACACACCTTTAATTAGTCACTCCCCTCCCTCTTATAGGGAGCTCCTTGGGTGAAGGGTGGAGGTACTTATTAAAGGTATGCGGGTGAGGCTACATAATGTTAAGTTTTGATCATTACCTATGTTTAAAGCAAACACAAGCACTCATCACATCTTATGATTTCACAAAAATTTGGTAGCATATCATTACAACAAAATGTGTGCATGAGGGTGATTCAATGATGTCCTAGAAGGCCCATTACATGTAATTCTTTCTTTTAAGAAGGTAGGCTAGGGTCCTCAACTTTGCTTGTACCAATCCTTATACCTAACCACATGTGACATCAGGAATGCCGTGTGGGTCCAGCAGTACGTGATTGGTCCATTTGATATACCCAAGGGTACTAGGCAAGAGAGGTTTGATAGTTTCACCCAATACATGGAATCATGAAAACCAAGGTTGAACTAGGCTATCAGTTGGCAAGGATACATTGAGGGACAATCGAGTCATCATGCAATAATTGCGCACACAATGCAATAAATGAAAGCACACAATCAAGCGGATGCAAGTGATTGATTTTATTTAAATATTAAGAAATTAACCTAGCCTAATCAAATTAACTGAGTCTAGCCCTCGATATCCCCAGTAGAGTCGCCAAACTGTGAACCCCAAAAAAAGCGCGGCCAACAAGGGTTTGGTAAAAGATAGGTGAAAGACAACAAACAAAAAAGGAGTCGCCACCTCAGTTTTTAAGGAAAAGAGGAAAACCGTAAAATGTTTTATTTCCAAAACCTCATGACTCCATTTTAAAAGGAAAGGCAAAGTCTTTAAAACCAGAAAATTGGATTCGAGGGCTAAGTTACGATGTGGGAAGGTTCTGGGCTAAGCCCATAGGCACCCACATCGCCCGAGTTGGTTTTTTAATTTGATTGGGCTAATTTAATAACTTACTCACATGCAAAACCTGTATCAATCAATAAAATACAGCATGCATAACATATATCCCATCCATCCATTTCATCCAAGCATAATCAAACAAAGAAAATAAAATAAAACAGAAAAAACAAAAGAGAAGAAAAAACCTAGGATACTTGGATCCTAGAATGGACTTGAGCCTTAAAACGAGCATCTACGTACCATGCAGCGAAATACACGGATCAAAGTCCACGTAGTTCGAAAAGAATAGGGTTAAACCCTAATAGAGACTTATGGTAAACCTCAGGTTTCCTTCCATAGCAATTTTCGAAGACAAATGATTCTCAATAAGATTTCAATGAAAGATATAGACTTTTGAAAAGGGGTGGAAAGAAACCCTAGAATTCACCACATCCCTCTACTAGAAAATAACCCTAGGAGGGAGAAGAGAGAAGAAAGGTTAGGAAAAGTGAATTGGGGCACTTCATACCCTACTTACCTTATGCAATTTTCTCTAAGCGATAGCAAGCTCAAGCGATAATGACCTTATTTGCAGTAAGGCAATTATTGTACCTGTTTACACCCTTACAAGTGCTCAATGCATATCAAAAAGGATAACATAACAATCTAGACAGAATAGTATTAAGACTCAAAGTCATCCACTAATCATATTATCAACAAAAATAGTGAATAAATAGAGACCTTAATGCAACCCTGATCTCATGTCATGCATAAAACCCTAAAAATCCACTACATGCATGCAAAAACTATCATAGTTATTCTATATATATCATATATATATAATAACCATGAAGAAAAATAGAAAAGAAAACCTATTCTATCATGCTATAGGAAACTTGTGTGAATTTAGGGTTGTCGAAACCCTAATTTCACAACTATGCATTAAAACATATGAAACGACTCTAACACATGCTCAAATCATCATGAATATCATGAATATCATATATATTAACTAACAGAAACATCAATTCATGACAATAATCACAGCGAATAAGTTATGTGAACTATGCATGATTTAAGAAAAGAGAGAAGATGACACCTTTAAAACCAGTAGCAAACCAAAGTTTTTTCAGGCATATAAAATCATAAATCCTCTTAAAATCATTCATATCATATCACAAATGCATTGAGTTAACCTAACATGGGGAACTACTACATGCACTAGAACTATCATAGAAGAAGAAGGAGAAGAAGAAGGAGGAAAGCTTAAGTTCAGCAATTAAAAGGATGTTTACCTCTTGTAGAACCTCTCCTGCCTTCAAAGTCCTTGTCCTCTTGCTTGCTTAGGGTTGAAAAGCCTTCTCTTAATGTCCTTCTAGTTCTCCAAAGCTCGTAGCTCCCTCTCTCTCTAAGTGTAAAGTGCACTTGTGGCCCCCCTATGTGCTGAATATCATATTCTTTATATAGGGGACTGACCTAGTAAACCAATGGCTAAGATTAATTCTTTAAACAATGATCCTAGGGCTATTAGAGACTCTCTTGGTGCTCAAACAACTCAAAGTTACTCACTTTTAGAAGGAAACAACTTGCAAAGGCGGAGGAAACAGTCACAGAGGAAGGAAGAGGTAGAATCCCACATAAAAATGGATTCCCTCGGCTGACCGTCCGGGCTTGGACGGCTGACCGTCATGGCCCCGGACGGTCACCCGAGGGCTCCCATCAGCATACCTCGGTTAGACTCCTTCGCCTTCTGGAAGTCTTTTGGAGGTCAAATTAAGTCTGATTTTGACGAAATAAAAGCCAAAACGACCGTGATTTGATGAGGAACACATTTTTAGACATTTTAGGACAAAAATCCTTAACCATGGGTGCATGGTTAGGTTTTACAAAGGCGTCTAGCCATGGTGCACCACTGTCACAAAGCTAGAGTTTGCACACAAGGTTAAGCCAAATGCTTTCCAAATCAAAATTCAAACTTTTTAAGCATGTTTAGCGATAAAATAAGGCCCAATTGAAGTTAAATGAGAGAAAATTAAGTGGGTCACATGAGTCGATTTGAGCAAACCAAGAAAGGGTCTTTTAGCCAACCTGAACCGTTATTTGCCAAATTGTTCTTAAACCTACTAATTCATCAAATTAAACCTATATATAGACTCTATATACTCATATGAACTCTAATTGACAACTTTGGAGATCATTTCAAAGTCAAATGGGAAAGATACGACTTAAAAGACAATAATGCCCTTAAAGTCACAAAATCTCTATTTGACTATTGAAACCTTCTCTAAATCAAACCAAAATTCATATGCATGATCTTCAATGCCATAAAATCCTAATGCAAATGCCTAGACTTAAAAATAAAATAAAAACCTACATGAAATGATGACCTCAAACTAGGGTGATAAAAATGGGGTGTGACACACTCCTAGAAGGAAAGATGTCCAAGAAAAGGGAAAAACTGAAGACGAGCTCGGGTGACCCCCCTGGGTGGCTAGCTACCTCGGCCCAAGTGGCTAGCCTCCTAAAGCCAGGTGATCACGTGAGGCCACTTCCTATTTTTGCTGAAGTGGTACTTTATTGCCTATTTTGACGGATTTGGACTCTTTTGGATGAGTTTCCTTATAATTTTTGGTAACTTTTGAGTTCCTTAAGCACCAAGGGAGTCTCTAATAACCCTTGAATTAATTTTTAGAGTTTTAATCCTAGCCATTGATTTATCCCAATTAAACTCTATAAATACCCCACTATGTTTCAGCATTAAAGGAGACACTTTTATGCATTAAACCTATATTCTAGGAGAGAATAAGAGAGAGGCTTCTAAAGGAGAGCTGGAGTTCTTGCCGTAGGCTTTAAGAAGTTTGTTTCAAATTGTTCACAAGTGAAAGAAAGAGTCTTTACAGCAACAAAGGAGGCTTAATCCAAGGTATGCTTTAAACCCTTAAGGTTGAAATTAGGGTTTTTCTCTTAGGTTAGCTTTATTGCATGCAATTGTTGTGATTTTTATCATAGATTGATGTTTCTATTAGTTAATATATGTGATAGTAATGATATCTATGATGATTTTTGCATGTTTTAGAGTTAATTCTTAGGTTTTAATGCATAGTTGTGATTCTAGGGTTTCCATTATCCTTGTTTTAGGTAAGTTGCATATAGCATGCTAGGTTAGGGTTTTTTGTTGGTTTTTCTTCATGGTTGTTATATATGTGATGCATATAGAATAACTATGGTGAGTTTTGCTTTCATTATTAGTGGATTTCTAGGTTTTCATGCACGTTAGTTAGGTTATTGTATGTAGGGTTGTATTAGGGTTTATAAAAATTCATTATTCTTATTATTTGCATGAACTAGTGGATGATTTTAGGCCTTAATATGGTTCTGTCTAGATTGTTATTTTCTTCTTTTTGCTTTGTTTTGAGCACGTGTAAGGATGCAAATAGGTGTGGTAATTACCTTATCGCAAATAAGGTTACTATTGCTCAAATTTTGCAATTGCTTGGAGATAATTGCACAAAGGTAAGTAGGGTATGAAAGTGCCCTAACTCTCTATCCCTAATCTTTCTCTTCTCCCTTTTTTAGGGTTATTTCTTAATACGAACACATGGTAATTACTAGAGATTTCCTTATAAAATAAAGTATATTTTTTCTTAAAGTTTCCATCTTGTGGAAGTTGTCTAAATTCAAACTTGGTTTATTTATCAAATTCTCTATGTTTTTTAATAAGGAAACTTAGGGTTTTTACCATAGGTTCATATTAGGTTAAAACCCTATTCTTATCGAACTACGTGTACTTTGATCCATGTATTTCTATGCATGGTACGTAGGCACTTTGAGGTTCAAGTCTGCCCTAATATCCAAGTATCCTAGTTTTCTTTTTTCTTTATTTTATTCGATTATGTGGATGAATGGATTGATGATATGCATGCTGTCTTGTGATGATACTTACTGATTTTTGTGTGGAAAAGACTTTAATTTAGCTCAAATAAACTAAGAAACTGATTAGGGTAATATGGGTGCCTATAGGTTTTGCCTAAAACCTTCCCATGTCATAACTTAGCCTCCGAACCCTACTTTCTTTGGTTTCTGAAAAGACTGTTTTTGCCTTTCCTTTTTAAACATGGAGTCATTCAATTGTTTTCTTAAAACAAAATGGTTTTTAAGGTTTTCCTTGTTTCCTTTAAGAAATAAGGCGACGACTCCTTTTTAAACCCTTTTCAATCATGTGGGCCACTTTTTAGGGTTCACACCCATATGCCTGCTTACTAACTGGCGCGCTGTTTCTCAAAACGAACTAAGTTTTTGGACTCATAGCATTTTTAATATCCTAGAAAGGCCTTCTGACCTAAGCTTGGTCATTGCACATGGGACCCACTAGGTAGGTCCTCGGCTCGAAATTCAACCTTCACAAACCTCCACAAAATAATCGATGTGCCATTTCTAAAAACAGATGACATTTTTGGATTCACCACACCCGAATCACCTTATAGAGACTTTCCAACTTCACCCCGACCTTCTCTCACCATGACCCGCCTTTTAAGACCCAAGGCTTATTGAGCAGAACTTGGGACTAACCTAACTCATCTTCAAACCTGGAAATCAACCTTTCTTATCCTAAAAAATCCCAATTGATGTAACGATTTTGGAAACGGACTTCATATTCCAACTCAGAGTGCCTAGTTTGCCTTAACAGGACCCTCAGATTCGACCTCGAGACCTGCCTTTAGGTCCCGTCTACCAGTCCAACATTCCCATTTGTTAATTCGATATCCAGTCTACTTAATAAAGCGCTTCGGGATGTAAAACGAAGCAAATCCCTTGGGATTCTCACCCAAATCCAGCCTAGTCACCCTTAAGTCACATCAAATCAATTTTATTTCAAATTTACACTCAAGTGGAGGACAAGAGCATTAAATGCTCCACCTGCCCAAAGTTGCGCTATATTGAATAGCCCGAGTTTATGGGGACTCGACATGTGGCAGTTGTCCAATCTCGCGCAATAGTAAATAGCGCGAGATTGTGCAAGCCTTTTTCTATAAATTCTGCCCACTCCTTTCTCATTTTTAGACCTTGAAGCTCTGGATTTGAGCCTCTCCAACCTCTGCTTCTCTCTCTTTGGCCTCTTTCACCTATAAAGTTCACTTTCTACACTAATTCAATATCAAATCCTCACTTCTCCATTTCTAAACTTCTTAAAACTTCAAGAAGGTTTTCATACAAGGATTCAACACCTCAAGTGGACTTCTCTTGTGCATCAATGGGGATAAAAAAGGAGGAAGGATATTCACCAAGTTTCCACTGATTGAGGTAAGCTTGGTGGTGATCCTTTCTCCCTATTGTTCTGTTAGGATTATGCCCTAGAACCAATCATAGAGATGATTGTTTAGGGATTAGGAATAATCATTTGATTTCATTTATTTATGTCACATTTATTATTGATTTAATAAAAGGGCTTATTCTATTATGTTTATATGCATCATTTATATTTACATAATATGTCCATGGAGTTAGAGTTGAGAATATGGAATTACAAAGAGTTGTAATTTTGAGACTATAGATATATCTCTGTACTAAACTCCTAAAGCATTCCTAGTTGAAGGTTCACTATGATGGACAGTAATGAACCATAGGACTAGCACTTGTTAGGTTGACTTTATAGGAGGATAGCTAGTCTCAAGCTATTTGTGTGGAGACACTACAACCAACAAGTGGGTGCCTATTGCGAGAATAGGTACACTGAATGTAACCAAAGATATGAGATAAACTGAATGGAGTTTTATCCTGCCTGTCAATCAGTTTCTCATTGTTATAGTGGTACAAGTAATCCTTAGACCTGAGACACCATAGTTGCCTTATGCATGTAGCTTTAGAAGTTTGATAACACTAAGTGTAGATCCTATTCAGGGGTCTGCAAAGGTGTTCATTGGCCCTACTGCTATGTGTATGAAGGCATGTGAGTGATCAACAAGGGATCCATCACTCTCAGGAAAAAGAGAGAGAATGTCTCATATAGCATTCATAATATAACTCATTAAATCCATGGCCATGGTAGGATGAATATGAAAAGAGATTCATGAGTTCATCAATGAGTTGATATTCATGATTGAGTATAAAGTAATTAAACTAGGGACTTGACGGACTTCCATGTCCTATTAGTTTAATTGGAGACATTGTGTTGAAGGAAGGATGCAATTGTAACCTATAAACTATAACAGAAGGGTTCTTTGTTAGATACTTATTCACCTCATTAAGGACAACACCATGAACCATATGCTAGGTGTTATTCATGGTTAGTAGAAGCCCTAATTGATATAAGTGAGTTATAATCAATTAGGGAATTGGAAGGAGTTCCAATTAGACCCTGAATGGAAAGAGTTCCATTGTGCACACCTTGTGCTATTCCTACTACTTGATGATGTGAACCCAATGGGTCACACACTGATCGTGCAAGATGAGCTTTTAAGTCTATGAGAGAAAGGGTATGAGTGCCATAAAGAATAGTTCTTTGAGGCCTTGTTTGTATTTGATGTAAACAATAGGGGTTATTGTGCAATTTAGGGAAATTGCACAAAACGCTAAAAGGGTTCTCCCCTAGGGCCGGCCCCTTTAGTGTGGCATATATAAGTCATACTTATGTGTGACATGAAATAGGCTTGCTTGCACACTCCCAACCCTAGCCGTCTAAAGTGTTGGAGGCTTTCTTCTCTCTCTCTTTCTTCTCCACCTCTAGCAACAACAAGGAAGAAGAAGGAAAAGACTTGAAGCTCTAGCTAGGTGTGGATACCGTTGGAGGCAGCACACTTGGGCTGCTCATTCACCACTGTCCAGAATCAAAGCTTGGAGCAAAAAGGAGAAGACATAATCAACTGTAAGTTCTAAACCCTCTCTTTGTAATTAGGGTTTTATTGTTTTGTATGAACCACAATCAGATTCATGGGTTGCATGGAATTGATAGGAAATTTTTGTTATTCAAGTTATTCCGCATTCTATTTCCTTCTAGTTCAATTCCTTACATGTTCTTCATTGTTTCCTCCTCATACGAGCAAGGTTGCTTCAAAAGTTTGCATCTTTCTATCCCTATCTCATTTCCATTTACAATGTTTCTTGTGTTCTTAGCATAACATGCATATTTAGCTTAGATCTTAAAGATTAGATGTAGTTTACTCACTTTTATTTAGTGTATCACCCTTGCCCTATTTTTATCAATAAAGATGCAATTTTTATCATGTTTGGTGTATGGATCTTCATTATTTTGAGCTAATATCTATTTTCATGGAGATTTTTTAGTATTGGTAAATCTTAGAGACTTTGTTTAACAAAACTTTTGTAATCTTTTTACAACCTCTTTAAAAATATAAACTTTTGCAAAACAAAGGTTTGGTTGAGCAGAGTACTTTGATAAACCTTTACTAGCAAGTTGTGTTTGGTTTGTTTAATTTCGACTCGAGGCTGCGTTTGCTAAAGTAGATGTTAGTATAGACTTGGTAATGTGGTATCCTGACATAAATGGATAGAGCTACCATGAAAAAGCTCACTAAATACAAGATAAAATAAAGTAAAATCAACCGGAGTTTTGAACTTTTATAAAGAACCATGATTTTCTTGATTTTGAAGGGTTCACTATTAAAGCTTTGTTCTTTATGAATTCCGGGGTGTCCTAACATGATTGGACGAGATTATCTTGAAGAAACCCATGATGTCGCTTTTCTTAGTTTTACAAAGAATTGATTTTTAGAAAAATCTATTCACAAGCTTTGTTTTTTGTGGATCTTGAGGTGTCCTAACATGATTGGACGGGGTTATCTTGAGAAAACCCATGATGTTGCTTTTATAAAAATTTAATTTTTATTAATTTTCATAAAGATGGTTCATTTCCACAAGAGGTGACACCATGTTTTCAAAACTTTTTGAATCTATCCGATCACTTAGATAAGTGTAAATAAGGTCTAAATAATGTCACAACCTAGGATGATATATATTTGCTTTAGAATTTCTTGCCTCGAGTAGGGATTTCATTTCAAGAATGGGTTTACCTAAAGAAAGTTCATGATTTAAGGCAACAATTATTAACGGATGTGGTAGGGTGCTTAAAACCTTCCCTACCTGATAACAGAGCCTCCTCACCTAGATCTTTTGTTTGCAGACCATCATCTTGGAGTCATTCGATTTTAAAATAATGACTTACCAAAGGCCTAGAGACGACCTTCCACGTCTTTAAATATATGGTAGGTGGCAACTCCAAGCCTTTTTTTTTTCTTAATTGTGCTCATATTAGTTAAATAAGAGAAAGGCACCCTAAAGGAGTTATTGAACCTTTTTACTTTCATTCACCATCCAATAGGAAACACCACAATAATACATGCACACCATATAAGGCACATCTAAATATGTGCTCGACCAAGTCATTACCCACACATAGGAAAAACAAGGAGAGAGATCCACCTAACGAGGTCTCCCTCATGAGTTTAGGGTAGCAACAGCACAATATTAGCTCTGTTCCAATAGTTTATGCATATATGAAAGCAATAAATCCTAAACACTAACTTACATGAAACCCTAAAAATGAATAGAAGCTATTTGCCCTAATATGACACATACACAACCATTCTTGGCGCATACGCAACCTGTGGGCACTTTGAGATCAAACATTAGTGATGAAATCAAGAGCAAGAATATTCGCTAAACAAATCTATATTCCTATCATTTAATTGGTGAAAATACGACAAACGGGCACACGTGAATTAAACTATCTAATAAATAGTTACATTATGTATTCTCTTGATTTTAAACATGCATGCCAACAACACAATGAGAACCCTACCTATTCATGTTTATACGTGATTAATAAATAGCATATTCTAATCAATATACATGTGATTATACTAATATTAACTCAACATGCATAATCATAGCCCTATAGAACTGAATAAGAATAGTTTAGAGCATTACCCTTAGGTGTACCCAACTTCAAGTCCACCTAGTTCCCTTTTACAAGTCTCTAAAATCACAGCCTTCTTATCCGTTTAGGTCTTTTAGGGTTAGGCGTATGGTGGCTTTTTCTGTTAGGGTTCCGTCCTCTGACCTAACACAATAGTGGTGTATATATATGGATTGTTAGGGTTTTGGGAGTCTTCCCTGAGTTGCTGGCCGCAATCATATCGAATCGGGATCCTTTCCTTATCAATAAGTAGGTTTGAGGAGAAAGAAATACCAAATCCGAGTTTCCATAATAAAAAAAAAAAAAAAAAAAAGGATAGTGCGTACGCAACCCAAGTGGTTGCGTACACATAGCTGTGTCCGCACCCACTAAAGATGCGTATGCAACATCGGTTAAGTTGACTAGAAGGTGGTTTTAGCGATGACTTCAGTTAGCTCATTTGGGATTGCTTTGCGTCCATTGAGACTGAATAATAAACCTCATCATCGGGATTAAAAAGGGGATTTAGAATTATTAGGTGGTACAAAATGGGGTGTCTGCAGTTGCCCTTCTTTCGATGTTACTCACTCGACAAGTTACATCAGAAGACTTCATAGACCAAACCTCTTTGACAGCCTAATGATACAAAATCAAAGTTCAAAATAGCAATTCGATCGAATTAGGGATCACCTAATTTACATACATACTCTGCACAGAGATCAGACCCATCATAGTTTAAGATTAACAAAGTGGAACTTTATCAAGGCAATGATGAAGAAAAAGCAAAGACAATCATTTCAGAACTAGGAAGCATTAATCTTGACGAAGGCCAATGTGGTATTATTGAACCCTATAAAGAGGGTCTACCTTGACAAAGGCCCATGAACATATCAAACCCTGACGAGGGTTGATCCTAACAAGGATTGGGAGAACATAGTGGATCCTAATGAGGATTATGTAAATAGGGTTGATCCTAACAAGGACCATGTGAACGTATCGGACCTTAACAAAGGTTGACACCAACAAAAAACAATCAAACATTTCAGACAGATCACACATAAGTATTCAATGCATCAAAAGAATTCATATTTAAAAAAGACACTTAGGAATCATTCCAATCCCTAAATAAATATGCCCTTAGGGCGAGTCAAAAAGATTTCTCTCAAAGAATATGCCTTCGAGGCAAACAGGGTACTATCATACCCCATTTTTGTCACCTTAATTAGCAATCATTGTTTCATGTAGGTTTTTGTTTCATTTTTTAGACTAGTCTTTTGCATTGAGTTTTCATTGCATTAAAGATCATGTGTATGAATTTTGGATTGATTTGGAGTTGGTTTCAATAGCTAATAAGAGATTTTGTGACTTTATGGGCATTTTTGTCTTTTAAATCATATCTTTTCCATTTGGTCATGAAATAGGCTCCAAGTTGTTTCTTTGAGTTCATATTGGTGTATAAAGTCTATTTAACGGTTCAATTTAATAAATTAATGGTTTAGAAATAATTCGGCTCATGATGATCCAAGATGGCTATAAAACCTTCTGTCGATTCTCTCAAGTTGGCTCATGATTTCTCATCCATTTTTCCCTCATTTGACCTTAATTAGTCTTTATTTTATTCCTAAATATGTTTTATGAAGTTTAATTTCAATTTGGAAAGCATTTGGTGCACCCTTGTGTGTAAACCTTAACTTTGCAAAGGTTAAGCATAACGGTTAACCACTTTTGTAAAACCTAACCATGCACCTATGGTTAAAGATTTTTGCCCTAAAATGCCTAAAACCATATTTCTTTTCAAAGCACGATTGTTTTGGCTTTTATTTTGTCAGAATCGGACTTAATTTGGCCCCTAAAACAATTTTGGAAGGTAAAGGAATGCAAAGAAGGCAACAAAAGAAGGTCCTCTCTAATGACCGTCTGGGGCCAGATGGTTAACCATCTAGCCTTAGTTGATGGGTATATGTATCGCTACCCCAAAAAGAGGGATGGGATGTTTCCCTTTCCTAACGTTTTTGGGACGACCCCGGAGCGTCCGTTTTCTGGTGGGTGTGTGTTGAGTTCATTTCAAGGGCGCCTTAACCGTCCTAGGCATGCGAGCATATCTAGAATTATCAAGGCTATGGAGTCGCCACCAATCAGGAGTTTGAGGACGTGATTGGGCATCCTATGGTTGATTAGAAAGTGGGGTCATCTAAGATCCCAAAACATAAGTCCATCGGAGGTCTTATCATCAAACGGGTCCATTTGAGGTCCATTTGGAAATTGATTGACTCCTAGTGGTCTGTGAGACTAAAGATTGTGGGTAAGGGGGTTTGGTTATGAGTGGGGAAGGTGTGAGGCACCCCACGTCGCCCGTTGGAATCCAACGGTTCCCGATTTCAACGATGTTTCCAATTAAAATCCTATTTGATATTGTTGATTTCCTATACAAATAATTTTGACATAGAATACCCTTTTGAAGGATGTTGAATTTGTTGTTTGAAAAGAGATCCTTAAAGGCATTAGAGCAAAGTCTTTTTGAAAGTGTTGGTTTTGAAAGAGTATGCCTTAAGGTTGTGAATGAAAATTGTTTTGAAAGGACCACAAATTCGCCTTCCTTCTTATGGGCATTTTAAATCAAATTGATTAACTCTAAAGCATCCCTATCTTGCAGCGGTAAAATCAATCCTTTATGAAAGGATGGAAATGGAAATGATGTGAATCCATTTTTAAAGAATTAATATCAAGTGCGAACCTCTTTTGGGATCTGGAAAAAGCTCGAAACTTTTGAAGTCGAGGAATGGGTAAAGAAAAAGGATGCTTTTTGAAAGCTATTGAAATGAAGAGGATGTTCCCTTTTGAAGGGAAAAGATTGCCTTCTGAAGACAGGGGTTCCTTTTGAAGGAAGAAAATGTGTTTGATTGAGGAAAGAACACTTTTGAAGTGCAAAGGAATTTTGTTTAAACAAAGTGAAAGTGACACTTTATGATTCTCAATCCATACTAGAAGTGAAGTCCTACATGGAGTGATAGTTTTGAAGAATTGATTTGAGTAAGATAAAGCCTTTTGGGAGAGCACACGCCTCTTTAATGAAAAGAATTTGTTTAATTCATTTTTGGAATGAACTTGTCAATTGAAAACAATACGCGTGTCGACAGTTTGCTTGTTGGAAAATGGTCTTTTATGACTAAAAAATCCCTACTTGATAAAGATGGTAATGTCACTAAAAGGTGATTTGAAGACAATGGTCCTATGTAGGTATGAATCCTTCAACAAGGATTTGGAATATAAAGAATCACGTTCATCTTTAGAAGACCTTTTGAAAAAGTACTTTGGAGCTTAAAAAATTGTTTGGGGAGGAATTTCATCTAAACTTAGTGTGCACTTGAATTAATTGAATAAAAGTGTAATCAACTAAATCTCCTAAGGATTGAAATTTTACTACGTGACATAGAGACATGCAAGAGTTCCTAAACTCGGGGTGAGGTGATTCCTTGGAATCTGGCGGGTCAATTGATTAAGTCCATTTTGACGGCGATAAGCTATTATGTTATGGATGAGTTTTTAAGTATATGATGCTGTGAACTCGCTATCCATAGCATGATAGATTATCTCGAGGCATTAGTTGTATCTTATTCACATGGGAATATAATTGAAATATCAAGATAAACACATCGAAAATGTCAAAAGATGTATAAGCATAATCAACCTTAGGCAAGGTTTGGAATTCATGAATGTGATGTTTATTGCTTTGAAAAGCACAAGTATATATACATAAAATAAAAAAGGGGTCAAGTGACCACAAAATGAAAAGTGCTCAAGTATTGGGGCAAAAGGTCGCAACGACCACAACCCAGAGGGTAGCGAAAAGCCATAGCCTCTAAATAAAGCGGTAAATAGTTAGAATTTTTAGGGGCAAGAGTCGCAACGACCACAACCCCGAGGATTCAACCTCAGTAGTAAATAGTTAGAATTTTTAGGGGCAAGAGTCGCAACGACCACAACCCGGAGGATTCAACCTCGAAAGTAAAAGAAAGAAGAAAAGAAGCCTACTGCGTCTCATATCATGAGCGTGTAGGGGCCGTAGCTCAAGGAAACAAGAAGAGGTTAGTGTAAACAATATGCATGCATGCATGAACCTAACCTTGCCAAATTTGATTTTGTTTAAACATCCTCCCAACCTTTGGATATGCTTAAATTTCCATTCCACACATTATATATGCAAGCTCACATGCAATGAAAGAAAATGAAAAATGGGTGCTAGCAACCTATTGGAATGGTTTGCAAGCATTGGGTGCTTTATGGTTTCCCTACTTTTAACCCACCATACAAAGGTTGATCCCTTCACGACACGTGTTAGGAGACCTAGGTATGTACTCGGGCTAAGGTAGGGAGGGTGACAATCACATATTAAGGCTGCAAGAAATATGATAAGCTTAATAGGAAATTAAACCAAAAAGCTTAGGAATGAATTTAAAAAGAAAGAAGCTTGCCAAGTGTAGGTGATTTCACCTTAGCTTTGACCAAGTTAGGCTTGAGTGCTCTTCTCCTAGGCTTGAAAATCTTCTTTGAGATGCTCCTTTGGTGATTCCAAGTGTGCTTGGAAGGTGGTGGAGTGAGATAGGGAAGGAAAGTGGGGTAACAGTGGAGTTACCAGTTAGCAGAAGTGAAATTGCCACTCAGCAGACACAAAATTGACAGTCTTTCTGTAGTAAAACTGCAACAGAATTTGTCTCTTTTATGCTATCCAAATGGAACTTGGATGGTCCAACCTTTGGATTTTCCTTCAAGAACAGCCCTTAGACTTGTGGGAAAGGGTTTGTGAAGGGATATATGGTAGGCTCTTTGTGGTGGATGAGATTCTTTGGATAAAAAATGAGGCAACTTTGTGTATATGTGAGATAGGGTGAGGGTTTTAAGCAAGGATAGAGGATGGATATATGGGATTTAGGGTTGAGTGTTTGTGTGTGTGAGAGATAGGATGAAGGGAGTTGGCTTAGAGGTTGGGGATTGGGGTTGGGATCCTTTTCTTTGGATGAAATGTGGGCTATTTATAGGAAAACATGGACTTTTAGGGGTAAAATGGTCATTTGGAGGGGCATTTTGGTCACATGGGACGTGGAGGGCATTTAGGCTTTGTTTGATGAAGGAAATACCTCATTTGATGATGGTAAAGTGGTCCAAAATGGCAAAAGGGTAGGCTGCCTTACCCACGCTGGCATGGCAGGCGTGGGTAATGCTGGCATGGCTAGCGTGGGCTGATGTCCCATCCCCCAGTTGGATTTCGGCTGCAGGGGGGCTGCAGGATACTGTAGAGCCGAAAGCAAGATCCTTAACACTGGTTTGGCTAGCATGGGCACAGTTTTCCCACATTTGTGATGATTTCTTATCATCACACATGGGAACTTGTGTTTCTAGGGCAGTGTGCCCTTCTATAAGGTGTGGGGCCGCTATAGTGGACCTATGGTGGTGGTTCGCCCTACTGTGGGGCCGTACGATCGCGTGATCGCGTTCGATCAATGATCGAGTGAAATCCGACCGTTGATCTTGAATGGGGATTGAAACTTTGGGTCTCCAAACTTGGTTTGGGACTAAAGAGTGGAGTGTGCACACTCTAGGGTGGGATTGAATGGCCCGGATGCGAGCATGATGCTCATAGGGCTCTGCAATTAGGGTTTTGTTGATCGTGAGCCGAATGAGGCCCGATCTTCGATCAAATGGTCCTATGTTGATCTTGAAGGGTTGAATTGAAGATCTAACGGTCAGCTTGACCATTGGATGAGAAATTGTGACGAATTGAACCACCTAAAGTTGCATTAGGGGTTCGGTTTTAGGCGATTTGGGCATCAGAGGGCTCGTGCCTTTTGATTCCCGATCAAATGGTCCTAGACCAGCTCTAGAGATGTTGAATTAAAGATCTTACGGTTGAATTGACTGTTGGATCAAAGATTGTTGGAGATTGAACCACCTAGTACTGAATTAGGGGTTCAATTGGGGGTGAATTGGGGATCGGAGGGCTTGTGCCCTCTGATTCTCAATCAAATGGTCCTAGACCACTCTAGAGATGTTGAATTGAGGATCTAACGGTTGAATTGACCGTTGGATCAAATATTGTTGGAGATTAAACCACCTAGTGTTGAATTAGGGATTCGATTGGGGGTCAATTGGGGATCAGGAGGGCTCATGCCCTCTTATTCTCAATCAAATGGTCCTAGACCACTCTAGGGATGTTGAATTGAAGATCTTATAGTTGAATTGACCATTGGATCAAAAATTGTTGGAGATTGAACCACCTAGTGCTAAATTAGGGGTTCGATTTGGGGGAAATTGGGGATCGGAGGACTCGCACCTTTTGATTCCCAATCAAATGGTCCTAGACCGCTCTAGGGATGTTGAATTGAAGATCCTAGGGTTGGATTGACCGTTGGATCAAAGATTGTTGGAGATTGAACCAGCTAGTACTGATTTAGGGGTTCGATTTGGGGGAAATTGGGGATCGGAGGGCTCGTGCCTTCTGATTCCCAATCAAATGGTCCTAAACCGCTCTAGGGATTTTGAATTGAAGATTTTATGGTTGAATTGACCGTTGGATCAAAGATTGTTGGAGATTGAACTACCTAGTACTGATTTAAGGGTTAGATTGGGGGAAATTGGGGATCAGAGGGCTCGCGCCTTCTGATTCCCAATCAAATGGTCCTAGACCACTCTAGGGATGTTGAATTGAAGATCCTACAGTTGAATTGACCGTTGGATCAAAGATTATTGGAGATTGAACCACCTAGTGCTGAATTAGGGGTTCGATTTGGGGGAAATTGGGGATCGGAGGGCTCGCGCCTTTGGATTCCCAATCAAATGGTCTTAGACTGCTCTAGGGATGTTGAATTGAAGATCCTACGGTTGGATTGACTGTCGGATCAAAGATTGTTGGAGATTGAACCAGTTAGTACTGATTTAGGTGTTCGATTTGGGGGAAATTGGGGATCGGAGGGCTCGTGCCCTTCTGATTCACAATCAAATGGTCGTAGACTGCTCTAGGGATATTAAATTGAAGATCCTATGGTGGAATTGACCGTGGGATCAAAGATTGTTGGAGATTGAACCACCTAGTGTCGATTTAGTGGTTCAATTGGGGGAATTTGGGGATCAGAGGGCTCGTGCCTTCGGATTCCAAATCACATGGTCCTAGACTGCTCTAGGGATATTGAATTGAAGATCCTACTGGTGGAAGTGACCGTGGGATCAAAGATTGTTGGAGATTAAACCACCTAGTGCCAATTTAGGGGTTAAATTGGGGTAAATTGGGGATTGGAGGGCTCTTGCCCTTTGATTCCCAATTAAATGGTCCTAGACCGCTCTAGGGATGTTGAATTGAAGATCCTACGGTTGAATTGACCGTTGGATCAATGATTGTTGGAGTTTGAACCACCTAGTGCTGAGTCAGGGGTTCAATTTGAGGGAAATTAGGGATCGGAGGGCTCGTGCTTTCTGATTCCCAATTAAATGGTCCTAGACTGCTCTAGGGATGTTGAATTGAAGATCTTATGGTTGAATTGGCCGTTGGATCAAGGATTGTTGGAATTTGAACCACCTAGTGCTGAGTTAGGGGTTCAATTTGGGGAAATTCGGGATCGAAGGGCTCGTGCCTTCTGATTCCCAATTAAATGGTCCTAGAACGCTCTAGGGATGTTGAATTGAAGATCTTACGGTTGAATTGACCGTTGGATCAAGGATTGTTGGAGTTTGAACCACCTAGTGCTGAGTTAGGGGGTTCAATTCAGGGTTTTCGGGCATCGTGCCTGTTCCTGGCTGTCGGGCTTCGAAAATTTGGAGGTTGAATTGGGGAGAAGCCTTGCCCTAGTGGGTAGGACAGGGTGAATAAAGTTAGGTATGGAGTGTGTCCGACCTAATTGCACTGTTGTCGGGTTAATCGATTTTGTTCGGAGGCGGCCCAGCAAAATTTGGGTGTCTACAATATTGATTTGGATATAATCCATATAGGATATACTTTATGTTCACCTTAGTTGGTGAAATACTTAATGGAAGAACTATATGTAGTATATAGTAGATTCCATTATTGCAAGGTGAATTAATTATTGCATTTATAGTTGTCTAGGAGACTGTTTAGATCTATAAGTTCCTTTTAAACTTGAGTCTCATCAAAGATCTGAATATATTAAGTGACTAGTTCTAACTGATTAGAGATATCATTGGAAGAGGTAATATATACATTACAGAAGATATTATCTGCATAGGTTTTTCTAGACCTACTGACTAAAGCTTTAGCATATAATGGGTCAGACCAACATCTTGAGAAGATGAGTATGCGATACTTGGAAGATTGGCTTTAGTGCAAGTGGGAGATTGTTAGTAGTATGCCCTACAGCCAATCATAGAGATGATACTTTAGGAATAATGAACAATCAATTGATTTCATTTATTATTAAATGCATTTATTATTATGTAATAAAAGGCTTTATTCTATCATGTTTATTCTATTTTTATATTTACATGATATGTCCATGGAGTTAGAGTTGAGAATATGAAATTACAAAGTGTTGTGATTAGGAGACTATATATATATATATCTCTGTACTAAACTCTTAAATCATTCTTAGTTGAAGGTTCACTATGATGGACAATAATGGACTATAGGACTAGGACATGTTAGGTTGGCCCTATAGGAGGATAACTATTCTTAAGCTATTTGTGTGGAGACACTAGAACCAATATGTGGGTGCCTGTTACATGAACAGGTATACCAAATGTGACCATAGTTATGAGATCAACTGAATGGAGTTTTACTTGCCTATCAATTAGTTTCTCATAGTTGCAGTGGTACAAGTAATCCTTAGACCTAAGACACCATAGTTGTCTTATGCATGGAGTTTTAGACGTTTGATAACACTAACTGTAAATTTTAATAGGATTTACAGATGTGTTCATTGGCCCTACTGCTTCATGTGTGAAGGCATGCGAGTGATTAATAAGGAATCCATCACTTCTAGGTAAAAGGGAGAGAATGTTTCATAAGAACACTTATAAATATAACTCATGAAAATCTATGGCCATAGTGGGATGACTATGAAAAGGGGTTTTCATAGTGCATCATATGAGTTGATATTTTGGGTAGGTTCGTATATGTATTGAACTAGGGACTTGACAGGCTTCCATGTCCTATTAGTTTAATCAGAGACATTGTGCATAATGGAAGGATGTAATTGTAACCTTAAACTATAACTGAAGGGTTCTTTGTTCGATATTTATATTCACCTCGTTTAGGACCACACCATGAGCCATTGCTAAATGTTACTTATAGTTAGTAGAAACCCCAATTGATATAAGTGAGTTATAATCAATTAGGGAATTGGAAGGTGTTCTAATTAGACCCTTAATGGAAAGTGTTTCAATGTGCACACCTTGTGCTATTCCTACTACTCAGTTATGTGAACCCAATTGGTCACACACCAAAGATGAAAAAAGAGACTTTAAAGCTTTAAGAGAAGGGCAAGAGTGAATAAGAAAAGTTTTAGGGGGCCAAACATGCATTGGATGTTATTAGGAGAGCCTATATACAATTTTAGGAAGTTGCAAATCCCACACAAAGAAGGATTCCTTCCTTGGCCTGGCCCTAATTGTGTGCCTATGTAATGCACATTAGCATGGGCATAGAACACACTAGTTCACTCTCTCACTCACCCTTGGCCGAACCCTGAGGAAGTTCTCTCTCTCTCTCTCTCTTTCTTCTTTTCCTCTTCTAGCATTCAACAAGGGGAATTAGTAGGAAGCTTGAAGGCCTTTACTAGGTGTGGATACTGTTGGAGGTAGGACACTTGTGCTGCTCATTCATTGCTATCCAGAAATTCAAAGCTTGGAGTTTGAAGGCTTGAATCAATTGTAAGCGCTCTAACCCTTCTTCTAGTTAGTGTTATGTTTTGTATGAACCACAATTAGATTCATGGGTTTAAGGAATTGAATTATGATTTTTGTTTATCATTATGTTCCGTATTGTAGTATTTTTCTACATCAATTCCTTACAAAATCTGTGCATCATGCAAAGGTCATGTTTGCTGATAAAAATGGAGTTCGCCGGCTAGAATAGAAGAATTTTTTTTTTATAAAAGCTACGAAGGGTTTAATGATTGCGTTTTTTTATGCAAAAGAGAGAAGAGGGAGAGCTTGTTGTAATGGATACCATTTAGCATTTGTTGAGAAAAATGGAGTCCATTAGTTGTATAAATTTTTTAAAAATTTATTTATTGAATCCTTGAGACATCACAACACCAAGCACTGCCATTGTGGTCGCAGCACCATGGAAGGAAGGATAAGTGTGCGAGGTCTAAATCTGAGGCCTGAAGACTACTGATGATGGAGGAGCTAAATCTCACGAGCGGACCTGCGTTCATAAGCTAAGAACAATGTCAGAGGGTAGGCCAAGGTGGGTTTTGGCCAAGCCCTGTCCAAAGCTTAAGTCAGAGGCTGTTTATGGAGGTAAAGGCAAGGAAGAAGATGAATCTCAGAGGATTAGGGTACTGTAGCTTACCTTATTTGCCCTTATCGTATTCTACTTATACCCACCTGTATGGACGGACCATGTGAGGTCAGGTAACTGTCTTGGTTAGTTCAGATCTGACAATGGTTTGCTAATAACCGCCTGACCATGGTTTACTAATCATGGTTAGGCAGATAACCATGGTTTCTTGTAATTGCTGTGTCAGGGATGACAGCTATATTCAAAGTCTTGGACTGTAGTAGTAATTTGGACTGTAGAGTGAGTCATACATTAGGTGTCCCAAGCTGAATATAAGGTCCTGAGCTGGGTATTACATGCCTTGCAAGGGATTTGACTAGCTATCGTAGCCACGTGTCAATAGTCCCAATTAGAGCTCCTTAGCCCGAGCTGGGTCTTTGGTTTGAGAATATTTCCACACAACTTGCCCCAATTATAACTTTCTCGAAATGGGACTTATCATAATTCACGGTTGCTGAATGGTTTTCACTATGCCCCTATGGCGTTTAAGTTTCTAGGGCTTAGCTGGCAGATGGCAGTTACATCCTTCCGTGTCTCGAGGCACTGACGTCATGTGTAAATAGGGCTGTCTTGTTCGCCGTATATAACATTTAATGCTCCAGAAGCATTATGTCTTTGGGGGAAATCAAATCATTATTCACTTCACCTTTTGCTCTCTCTCTCTATTCTCTCTGCCTTCTCTCTCTGTTCTTCTTGCTCTCCTTGCCTTCTCCGAAACATACTGTGTACACTACCTTTTAGCCAGAATCCACTGTTAGCACCGTTCAACCGCTGGGGAAAACCTATTTCAATCTTTTTCACCGTTCTAGGGTTTTCTCTATCACCACCGTTCTTCTCTTGAAGATAGCCTTTGGTTCCTCTATCATTCCAGAAGTCATCCTGTAAAAGTTCTTGCCGCCGCGCAATCGTCTTTCTTTGGTGGACTTGCTTTTCTGGCCAACTCCTTAAAATCTAAGAAGGTATAACTCTTTCTTTGTCTTTATTTTTCAATTTGTTCGATGCTATTTTTCTTTGCCTGGGATTGTTGGTGTTGTTCTTGGGGTTTGTTTCGCGATCCTAGGGTTTTCCTTCGATTTTTGGGGCAAATCGCCAAAATTTCAATTTTCCCGCCTTTTAGGGTTTAAAAATCCCACTTCAGGGTAAAAGTAGGATGGAGACCTTTAGTCTCCTCATTTTGACTTTTCCCAAAACCAAACTGAGTGACTGCCGAGCTAAACCTTAGAACAATTTTGAGTCTATTAAGGCAAACATACCTGTTAGAACTTTGTTCTGGAGACTCCAGTCGAGGCATGTGAGAAGAAGTAACATCTTGGAATTTAACCTTCTCCATTTCAACTTTGGCAGATGTCACCTTTTTACCAAATTAAGGACAATCCTGCAAAACTAGTAGAATTTAAAGCCTTGTACGGTTTGGAAGATGGGAAGTTTAGCTTTCGATGTGCTGATCCAGGGGAGAATATATATCGGTCTGACTCTGAGCATGGCCTCCCCGTCCCTGTTGCTGCATTCATGGAAGGCAGAGTCGATGTCCCTTTTTTTGACCTGCTCATTGAATTTCTTCTCTACTGTAACCTTGTTCCAACCCAACTAGGGTTAAATTCATTTAGGATTGTCTCGGGTGTCCATACTCTTAACCAAATTTTAGGAACCGCTGTTGGAGTAAAGGAAATATTCCACCACTACAAAATTTCCAACTCAAAAAATAAACTGTCCAGGACTATTACATCTTCGTTAAGCCCAAAAAAAAAAAAGCTATTCGTGACTCACATCCCAGATTCCAACCCTGGGGCTCATGATCACATCATCTTCGTGTATGGACCCGTTGATGGAACTTTACCTATGTTCAACACCATCATTCTTCGCAATCATGACTCTTTCTATAAGCCCTAAGTGAAGTTTATCATTTTTTTATTCATTCGTATGGGTCCTAAGGTGACTGACAAACTTATGTTAGTGCTTATGCTCTGCTTTGTTTCTTTCTAGCAGCTTCGCATGCTAACCAGCCTGGGAGGATTCAAAGGAAAAGGACATCAAGAAGCTGCTGAACTACCAGGTGGACTAATACTATAGGACTACTTATATCTTGCTTCATTACTACTTGAGGTACCAGACCTATGGGAAAGCAAGTCTCTGCCATTGGGAGGAGTCCGAGGAAGACTTAACCCTTCATCTAGAAGAAGGAGAGGAAGAAGGGATTCAGCTTCTAGTTAAAGGTGAGGGTGCCGCCGAGGTAGGAGCCTTGGATAAGACTGGTAACTCCACTCTCATTGTAATAGAGAGTTCCAGTTCTGAGCAGACGGTGTAGCAGGCGATGGAGTAAAGAAACTCAAATCCTCCCCCTTCCAAAAGACAGAACTAACTCTGGGAGTCAGCGGCCTAGGAAAGATTCTGGGATAAACCTGAGGGCTCTGGTGGCCGAGAGAAAAGCTATTGAGAAAGAGGCTGCTGAACAAAAGGTTGCTTTGTAAAAGGCCACTCAGCAAAAGCAACTACAGCAAAAGTAGACCTCACAGAAGACCAGCCAAACTGCCTCTTCCAAAAATACTAGGCAGGATGCTGGCAAAAAGTCCACTGACCCCAACAGTAGCAAACTTATGTCTGGGGCCATGAAGGGGCAATCCGTGTCTCGGCCCAAGGTGCCAGAGGTCATTGGGAAAGGGAAAGCCCCCCAGGTGGAACCTCTAAAGAATAAAAGGCCCACTAGTGGCTCCCAGTAGTAGCCCCTAGTACAAAGGTATGGGCAAGGAGGCACATTCGCTGCTGCTGCTGCAGGGGAGAGTGTTGCATCCCGAAGTGAGATTGTAGCTAAATTCCCTGAGGCGAGAGTTTATTTTTCAATTCTGTGCTCATCCTCTGGTCATGGGATTTTGACACGAATTCTAACTGACTTCCCTTCTTGAATATATTCAGTTCCTTGTGCCCGTGGACAAAGCTGTCACAAGCACTTTTTCTATGGACTACAACTTCAAGCAACTGGGCAACCCCATGAGGCTGCTGACTGACATGGCCCACTTTGGGAAGAAGACTGCTCCTGAGCTAATTCGCTTTGGGTTCACCAGCCTTTACCGAGTAAACTTTGACACCCTTTGGTCTTTTTTGTCATAATTCAGTTCGGTTTTTAACTTGGCCATGTCTTTGTAGGGCTGCCAATAAATCCTACTCACTGGTGACCTCCTCGCTAAAGAGGACAATAAGCTAGAGATCGAGGTCACTAAAGTCCGGAGTGAGTTTGAGCGGAAGCTGCAAAAGTTTGAGGCTAATTACTCTGCTGCAATGTCTCAAGTTGAAAAATGGTAGACTGAATGCAAGACATTCTAGTCTAATGTTGAGAGTGCCATAAGCAAGCTCGAGCTCATGAGGAAGGACTGTGCGGATTTGGAGGCTGAGCTGAAGAAGATAAAGGAAGGTAGTGATGAATTAGCTCAAGGGAAGCATGAGCTGGCGAGGAAGGTTCGGGTTTTAGAGGCTGAGGTAGAGAAGGAGAAGGCTTTTGTTGATGCGGCGGTGGTGGAAGAGAGGAAGAAAGTCAAGGATACCCTTGTTGAGCAGATGGCTAATGAGCTCGAGGCGACCAACAAGCTTGTATGGGACACCTTCGAGCTAGCTCCAACCCAATTCCCTGGCATTGCTGACATTCCCTTCGAAAAGAAGGAATTACCCCAAGAAGATGACCCTGAGGGTGGTGATGTTAGGGAAGCTGATGCTGAAGCTAAAGCTGAGAATGAGTTTGGGGTGAATGAACCCGAGGTTACATCTCGGTCTGAGGTTGACGTAGAGGCTAGGAGAGGTGCTGACGCTTCCAATGAGACTCCTGCCACCACCAATAGGATTCAGTCTGTTGCAACAATAGAGAACATAACTGAAGTAGTCCTAGTTCCACCTCAGGCTTTTAAGGACCCTCCTAACTCTGCCTCTGGGGACCAAGTGATCAAAGCTGCTGACCAAGCTACAGAGAACTCGAGGCAGAAGTGACTGTAGTTTTTATGTTTTTGTTTTTCTTTATCTTTGTAATGGCTATGTGGCAAATTTGTACAGACATTTACAAACTTTTTTCTTGGAATGAAATATACTCTTTTCCTCCTTGATTATATGCACTGTACATGCCTGAATTTTCCTTTGAATTTATGTCTCTATTAATTTGACAAGTGTGAGCTCGAGCCCCTTACTACTCCTTAGGCGAGCTCTTAAGCTGCCACATGGTTCTTGCCTCATTCATAGGTTGGTCACGCCTGAGCTCAATCTCATTCTGGATTTTGACTTGAACCCATTCTTGGGCAAGTGCTTAGAACTGAGCCCATTCTTAGGCAAATTTTGCTTGGACCCACTCTTGGGCAAGTCTTCTTAGAGCTGAGCCCACTCTTAAGCTGGTTTTGCTTTGATCCATTTTTGGCAAGTCTTAGAAAATTTTGCTTAGACCCATTCGTAGGCAAGTCTTAGAATTGAGCCCATTCTTAGGCAATAGCTAACCTGGACCTAGTGTTGGGCAGGTTCCTTTTTAGCCGATTCTTAGGTTTATTGTACTAGGGCCTATTCTCAGGCGAGACTTGTGCCCATTCTTAGGCAATAATCGACTTGGACTTGTTATTAGGCAAGTGCCTTTAGTTCGCAATAATAAATATATAACAATCTTTATGACTAACATCTGCATTTGTATTGATTGATCTTTGCATGTAATTACAACTCTCTTAACGGTAGAACAATCTCAAATTGGCAATATTAACTGATCTAGGGAGTTCCTATCCTGACTTTAGGCTCTTTAGTTTGTATGAACCCGTGCCTCCCACACTGATGACCTCGTAGGGTCCTTCCTAGGTTGCCCCAAGCTTCCCTTCTGTTGGATTCCTGATTCAAGAGTTAACCTGCCTAAGCACCAATTCCCCAACTTTGAATTCTCTGGATTTAACTCTTCTGTTGTAGTATTTTTTTCAACTCTTGTTGGTAAGATGCCATCTTGATTCGAGCTCTTTCCCTTCTTTCCTCAGCTAGGTCCAAGTCTCGAGCCAATACTTGGTCGTTTGTTGCCACATCATACTACTCTGTTCTGAGACCTGGTAAGCCTAGTTTAGTTGGAATTACTGCTTCCATCCCATAAGTCATCGAGAACGGAGTCTCTTCTATGGACCTCCTTGGTATAGTTCGGTATACCCACAAAACAGAGTGCAACTCGTCAGGCCTTGGCCCCGTAGCGTTATCCAACTTCTTTTTTATCCTTGCCACAATGATTTTATTCGTTGGCTCAGCTTGGCCATTGCATTGAGGGTAGTTCGGACTCAAATACCACCATTGGATTCCCTGTTCTATGCTGAACTCCCTAGTTCTCCTGTTATCGAACTGAGTTTTGTTATCTGACACGAACGCTATGGGGACCTTGAAGCGGGTGATGATATTTTTCTAAAGGAATTTGATGATGTCTGAGTCCTTAATTGATGCGAGTGCAATTGCCTCTACCCATTTGGTGAAATAATCAATTGCAATAAACAAGTATTTCCTATTCCCCAAGGCCGCAGGTAGCGAACCAACGAGGTCTAAGCCCCACTGCGCAAAGGGCCAAGGACTGGATATAGTATATAACTCTTAAGCTGGCTGGTGTATCTTGTCAGTGAACATCTAGCACTTTAGACATTTTTTAACATATCTTACAGCATCTTTCTGCATGTATGGCCACCAATACCCTTGGGAGTTCGCTCTATGTGTTAGGGATCTTCCCCTAGTGTGACCCCCATACGACCCTTCATGGAGTTCATTTAAAAGGTCTACAACCTAGTCCGGATGCACACACTTCAAGTAAGGCCCCGTATAAGATTTTTTGTAGAGGCTGCCCAAGGGAGATAACCAAAATCGAGCTGACTTGGTTCGAACTCGGTGACCCTGGTTCCTATCCTCGGGTAACCCATCCCTTTGCAGATAATCGATAATTTTGTCCATCCAGTTAGGGGATAAAGTCTGAATGTCTAAGATGATATCTTCTGTTCCAATACTGGGTTCATGAAGGACCTCGACGGGTATGGTCCTAGGACTATTTATTTCCAGAGCTACAACCAGAGCAGCCAACCCATCTGCATGCCTGTTTTGATCCCTCACGATACGCCGAAATTCAATACTTTTGAAATAAGAGGCCAGCTCCCAAACCTTATGCGTGTATGCAATTATTCTTTCATATTTAGCCTTGTACTCTCTGTTTAACTGGTTAACGATGAGTCTGGAATCGCTGTAAACTAACAAATCCTCTACTCCCATTGCTTGGGCTACTCCTAGCCCAGCCACAATTGCTTCATACTCAGCTTCATTATTTGAGGCTAGGAACATAAGCCTTATTGCTTGCTCAATGATTTCTCCCTCGGGAGCTATCAACACTATTCCCAGACCTGCTCCTTTTCCGTTCGATGCTCCATCCACTTTAAGCTCCCACTTCTTCTTCTTATCATTGTCTGTATTGCCTTCCCCCCTCAGTTCAGCCAGAGAGGAGTGAACTGCTGCCTGGTTGGAATTAGAGCTAGGATCTGCAAATTCGAATATAAAATCTCCTAACATTTGGCCCTTAATGGTGGTTCGGAGCTGAAAATGTATGTCATAAGCATTAAGTTCTACCTCCCACTTCGAGACTCATCTTAAGAGGTCAGCTCGCATCAGGACATCTTTAATTAGGGAATTGGTGAGTACAGTGATAGGATGAGACTAGAAGTAGTGTTGTAGTTTATGGGAAGCTGTGACGAAAGCTAAAATCAACTGTTTAAGAGGAAGGTAGAGGGTTTCAACATCCAATAGTGTTTTACTGATATAATAGATTAGTTTCTGTTCAGTATCGTGCTGAACGATGAGTATTGCACTAAAGGAATGTGCTGAAACCACAAGTTATAGGTAAAGTGTTTCCCCGAGGTGAGGGTGGGTTAGGGTGGGGAGTGTTTCTAAGTGAGAAACTAGTTTTTGGCAAGCTTCTTGGCATTCTGTATTCTATCCCGAGTTCTTGCCCTTTTTTAGGATCTGAAAGAAGGGGTGGCACTTGTCTGATGACCTCGAGATAAATCTGCTAAGTGCTGCCACCATTCCATTTAACTGTTGGACATCCCTGACTTTTGTTGGAGTTTTGAGAGTTTTGATTGCCTCAATCTTACTCGGGTTTGCTTCTATCCCTCTCTTCGAGACTAGGTGACCCAGAAATTTACCCGAGCCTATCCCAAATGAACTTTTCTTAGCATTTAACTTCATCCCGTACTCCCTGAGTTGGGCAAAGGCTTCAATTAAGTCTGCCAAGTGGTTTTTCTCTGAGCTGCTCTTCACAATGGTATCATCGACATACACTTCTAAGTTTTTGCCAATCAATCCCTTAAACATCCTACTTACAAGACGTTGGTAGGTTGCCCCAGCATTTTTCAGTCCAAATGGCATTACTTTGTAGGAATAAGTTCCCTTCGGGGTGATAAATCCTGTTTTATCTTAATCGTGCTCTGCCATAGGTATTTGATGATAACCCGAGAAGGCATCAAAGATACTCAATCTCTCGTACCCCGAGATAGAGTCTATTAGCCGGTCAATCTTTGGCAATGGAAAAATGTCTTTCAGGCATACCTTGTTGAGGTCTGTGAAGTCGATGCATACGCGCTAGTCTCTAGTTTTCTTCCTTACACAGACAGGATTGGCTAGCCAACTCAGGTACTTCACCTCCCTTATAAATCCCGCTTTTAACAGCTTATCCACTTCAGCAGAAATCGTTTGAGTTCTGTGAACCCCATAAATTGGGCCCACAAGGGTTGAAAAGAAAATGGTCCTCTGATGAGGAAAACGAAAGGAGTCGCCACCTTATTTTTTAAAGGAAACAAGGAAAACCCTAAAAATAGTTTTGTTTTAAGAAAACAATTTGAATGACTCCATGTTTAAAAAGGAAAGGCAAAAACAAGTCTTTTGGAAACCAAAGAAATCGGGGATTCGGAGGCTAAGTTATGACATGGGAAGGTTCTAGGCAAAGCCTATAGGCACCCATGTCACCCTTTCGGTCTCTCGGTTTATTTGAGCTGAATTAAGATCTTTCCATACAAAAATCAGCAAGTATATCACATCAAGAATTGCATGCATATCATATATTCCATTCATCCATCCATGCATAACAAGAAAAATAAAACAGAAAAAAGTAAATAAAATATAAAAACCTAGGATACTTGGATCCTAGAACGGACTTGAGCCTCACGAAGAGCGCCTACGTACCATGCAATGAAATACATATATCAAAGTCCACGTAGTTTGATAAGAATTAGGGTTAAAACTTAAAATAAACCTCTGGTAAAAACCCTAGGTTTCCTTATTTGAAAGAGGATTGAATAAACAAATTTGAATTTAGAAAAGAATTCCATAAGATGGAAACTTTGATAAAAAATAGAATTTTATTGGTTAAGGAAACCCTTGATTAAGACCACTGATTCATATTAAAAATTAACCCTAGGAGGGAGAAGAGAAAGAGTTAAGAAGAGAGGTGAATTGGGGCACCTTCACACCCACTTACCTGAGCGCAATAGCTCCAAACATTAGCAATTTCAATTATTGGCAGCCCTATTTGCCATAGGACAATGATCACACCTATTTGCACCCTTACACATACTCAAAACCATGCAAAAACACTAACATGCAAATCTGGATAGAATAGTATTAAAGCCTAAAATCATCCACTAAACATGCTAACAGCAAAAACAGCGAATAATAATAAGCTCTAACACAATCCTAGAACCATATCATGCATAAAAACCCTAGAAATCAACTAACATGCATACAAAAATATCATAGTTATTCTATATGTAAAACATATACAGCAACTATGAAGAAAAATCAATAAAAAGACTTAAACTAACATGCTGTATGAAACTATCCTAAAACAAGGACACTAAAAACCCTAAACTCACAAACATGCTTAAAAACACACAAAACAAACTTTAATCATGCTAAAACCAAACTAAACAGAACTTAAATCATACATATTAACTAACTAAAGCAATAGAACATTATAAAAATCCTAACTTTAACATACAATGACACTATTCTAAAAACAAGGACAATAGAAGCACTAGAATCACAAACATGCATTAAAAACACATAGAACAGCCCTAAAGCAAGCTAAACTCATGATAAACAGTAGGTATTTCATGTATATTAACTAGCTAGAGTGTTAATACATGATAAAAAGGCTACCATTAACATGCAATAAGCCTGTGAACCCTAAAAAAGTAGCGACCTACAAGGATTTAAAAGTCGCCAGTCTGTGGACCCCAGAAAGCGGCCCACATGAGAAAACGGAAAGGAGTCGCCACCTTATTTTTTAAAGGAAACAAGGAAAACCCTAAAAAACAGTTTTGTTTTAGGAAAACAAAAGATTGACTCCATGTTTAAAAATGGTAAGGCGAAAGATCTTTTGGAAACCAAAGATTGTGGATTCGGAGGCTAAGTTACGATATGGGAAGGTTCTAGGCAAAGCCTATAGGCACCCATATCGCCCTAAACGGTCTCTTAATTTAATTGGGCTAAATCAAAGTCTTAATCATACACAAATCAACAATTATCATCACAAGACAGCATGCATATCATCCATTCATTCATCCATATAATCAAGTAAATCAAAGAAAAAACAGAAAAAAGAAAGAGGGGGGAGAAAACCTAGGATACTTAGTATCCTAGGGCGGACTTGAACCTCACGAAGAGCGCCTACGTACCATGTATGGAAATACATGGATCAAAGTCCACGTAGTTCGAAAGGGAATAGGGTTATAGCCTAATAGAGGCCTATAGTAAACCCTAAGTTTCCTTTCATAAGAAATATGGTAAGTTTCAAAAATAAATGATTCTCAAAAGATCTTTAGTAAATATGGAATTTCATAAAGATAGAAACTTTGATTTAAAAGGCATTTGTTACGAAAGGAAACTATAAGGATCGCCATGTTCCCCTATTAGGAAACAACCCTAGGGGGGAGAAAGGAAAGTTTCAAAGAAAGGAAAGAAGGGTGAATTGGGGCACCCTCATACCCTACTTACCTTTAAGCAAAAGGAACCTGTCAAAATAACCACCCTATTGCATAAGGTAATTATCTTATTTGCAAGATTTCATCTTGCAATAGCCAAAATAACCACCCCACATTGGTGGGGTAGTTGCACCTGTTGTACCTGTCAAGCACCTGCAATTTGCATGCAAAACATACCAAAAATACCCACCAACCAAGCTAGGTTCCAATCAAGCAATTATCATGCTTAAACATAGGCTAACACATGCTCAAAACTCATGATTAAAGCCATTAAACAGATCTGGACAGAATTGAAATAGAGCTTAAAATCAACCATAAATCATGTAAACAATATGAATCATAAGCTAACTAAAACCCTAATTCAACCCTACAAGCAATGACATGCAAAAAACCCTAAAATCAATTATATGAATGCTAAAAATATCATAGTTACCTAATATGGAACACATATGCAGCAACTATGAAGAAAAACTAAAGAAGAACCCTAAGCTATCATGCTATATGCAACTTTCCTAAAACAAGGATGAATGAAACCCTAGAATGGCACTAGTGCATAAAATCCCATGAAATCACTCTAAACCATGCAAAACAGAATATGAACAGTATTCAATCCATGCATATTAACCAATAGAATGATCTACACATGATAAAGGCATAGGCTTTCACATGAAATAATGCTATTCTAAGCATAAACTCAATTTCAGCACAAGAGAAATCCTAGAATCTCAACTATGCAGTAAATCACATAGAATAATACCCTAGCATGCTAAACAGCCCATAAACATCATCCTAATCATGCATACTAACTTATAGAAGTAGCAAGACATGATAAAAACATATGCTTTAGCATGAAATCATAGCTATTCAATGCAAAACCCTAGAACAAACTCTAGAAACCCTAAAAACACAACTACACATAAAATCACATGGAATAACATTATATCATGCAAATCCAGCCACAAACATTATTCTAATCATGTATTCTAAGCATTAGAAGCATCAACACATGATAAAAACATAAGCTTGAAGATGAAATAATGCTATCCTATGCAGAAAACCCTAGAAAAGACTCTAGAAACCCTAAAAACACACCTACTCATAAAGTCACATGGAATAACATTATATCATGCAAATCCAGCCACAAAAATTATTCTAATCATGTATTCTAAGCATTAGAAACATCAACACATGATAAAAACATAAGCTTGAACATGAAATAATGCTATTCTATGCAAAACCCTAGTTTGAATGAAAGAGAGAAAGGGGGAGAGGTATACCTATGGTGGCTGTTGTAGAGAGTCCTCCTCTTCTTATGCACTGCTGGGAATTCCTTCCTTCAAGCCTTCAAGCCCAACTCCAGCCCTCTTTCAAGCTTTCTCTCTTACTCTCTCACTTAAAGTTTAGGTTAAACAACCCTAAGGATGGCTGCCATAGCCTCCAATGTGCCTCCCACTTCAGAAATTTGCCTCCCCTATTGCTGAAGTACAAGGGAGTATTTATAGGGTTTGAGGGAAAACCCGCAATGGTTGGGATTAAAACCCTAGGTATTGATCCAAGGGCTCTTAGAGGTTCCCTTGGGGCTCAAGTAGGTCAAATAGGGCTGAAATTAGGGTTAAATGACGGTTGGAGGCGAGCAAATCGGAGAAAATAGGAAGGGAGCCGCGTCAAGACTCAAAAAAGGAAAGTGGCTCGGGTGAGCACCTGGGGCTGGGTGACTAGCAGCCTGGTGGTTACCCGAGGCCCTGTCAGCTTATGCCCTATTTTGACCCATTCGATTTCCAAATGTGTTTCAGGGCTCAAATTAACTCCGATTTTGACGAAACGAAAGCCAAAACGACCGTGTTTCGAAGGGGAATGTAATTTGAGTCACTTGAGGGCAAGAAACCCTAGCCATGGCTGCATGGTTGGGTCCTACAAAGGTGGTTAACCGCTATGCCTCACCATCGCTTAGCTTAGGTATGCACATAGGGTCGCACCGAATGCTTTCTAATTCGAACTTCAACCTCCCTAAACACATTTGGGGATGAAATTAAGACTAATCAAGGTCAAATGAGTAGTCATAGAGTGAAATTCATGAACCAATTCGGGCTAACCCGGAATAGGTCTCTTAACCAAACTGAGCCTTGTTGAGCTATTCTAATCCCGAACCATCAATTCATCGAATTGAACCCATAAATACCTCAAATGCAACCATATGAACTCCAATTGGCAACTTGGAGATCATTTCAAGGTCAAATGGAAAGTTTGTGGCTTAAAGGACGATTATGCCCCTCAAGTCACAAAAGTTCTTATTAGCCCTCAAGATCAACTTCAAATCGAACCAAAATTCATACACATCATCCTTAGGACCCTAGAAACTCAATGCAAAAGACTAGATTCAAAAAGGAAACAAAATGACACATGAAATGACAAACCCTAGCTAAGGTGGCAAAAATGGGGTGTGACAGAAGCCCCTCATTGGTGAGCAAGTTTCACTTGCGAACCAATGACCAAAAGAACAACCCATTTTTGCCCGGGGAATTAATTTCATCAAGACCCACTGGGGAAAAGAGAGTGATCATATCATTGAATTCTTCGAATTCATCATACACAAGCACAAGGGTACTCCTCATAAGTTCTACAGAACTCTTCATACTACATACCAGTTTCACTAGGGGGACAAGATAAAGTATCCACAGCTTACATCGAACTACGTTCAATGAAAGGTCTTCTCATACTACACCAATGGCTTTGGTGAATAATACGAGGTATCCATAGCTTACATCGAATCTGCGTTCGATGAAAGGTCTTCCCATACTACGCCAATGGCTCTGGTGAATAATACGAGGTATCCATAGCTTACACCGAATCTGCGTTCAATGAAAGGTCTTCCCATACTACGCCAATGGCTCTGGCGAATAATACGAGGTATCCATATCTTACACCGAATTTGCGTTTGATGAAAGGTCTTCCCATACTACGCTAATGGCTCTAGCGAATAATACGAGGTAAAACTATGCCATCAAGGCTATCTCAAAACATGAGAAAGATACATCCTTCTCATATTCAAATCATCAAGGTTATATTGTAACACGAGAAAGATCGCATCCCTCCCATATTCAAACCATCAAGGTTATCGTTCACATATCAAGGTGATCACATAACACGAGAAAGATCACATCCTTCTCTTGCTCAAAACAATCAAGGTAAACACATACCATGGGAAAGATTGCATCTTTTGAACTATCAAGGCAAACATGTGACATGAGAAAGATTGCATCCTTCTCATATCAAAATTCTCAAGGTGAACACATAGTATGAGAAAGATCGCGTCCTTCTCATATTCAAACCATCAAGGTAAACACATATCATGGGAAAGATTGCATCTTTTAAGCTACCAAAGTAAGCACATAACATGAGAAAGATTGCATCTTTCTCTCACTAAGTCATCAAGACAAAGGCAAGCTTCTACTTACCAACACTCAACAAGTTCACCAAATCATCTTACATGGAGGCTATTCATGCCTCATCTCGAACATCAACTCATATAGGAGACACATTCTCCTCATGAAAGCAATCATTCACATGCATATAGGGAAGGTATCTTTATCCCAAATGACAACGAATCATAGTGACATAGGAGGGAATTCATCCCAAATGATCAAAAATCATATGCATAAAGAGGGTTGTTCAACCCTACTAGCATGCCATACCCACACAAGGGCCACCAATGCAATCTATTTCAAAACCATTTCATGTCAAACAAAGTCAAGATATTTATTCATTTTTCAACTCAAAACAAGCTTGAGATTTCATCTCAAAGAAGGTTCGAAAGCGCGAATAGGCGAGCAAAGGCCAAACGGGCAAAATAGGGCAAAAATGGGTGAAACAAAGCGGCGGCCTCGGGTGACCACCTGGGGCTGGGCGGCTAGCCGCCTGGGCCTGGGCGGCTTAGCCCAGGCGGCTAGCCGCCCAGGCCTGGGTGGTCACCCGAGCCCGAAGCGGAGTTTCACCTGTTTTTTAGGAAACTTTCTATTTTAACGGATTCCTTCCTTCCAAAACACGGATTTCCGAATTTTTTCCTATAAAAGCACATCCAAGGGGTCTCAAACCCTACTTACATTCATTGAGAGCAAGTTATGGAAGCTCTAGACAAGTTCTTAAGTGATTTTTTGAAAGTTATGAATGCGGAGGCAAGGAAGGAGTTCAAGCGCTACTGCTTGGATCCATTATTCTCTTTAATGCATGTGAAGCTTGAAACCACTCTTCTTACTGCTGCTACATACTTTTGGGATCCCCAACTTCATGTATTCCGTTTCAACTACGAAGAGCTATGCCCAACAATGGAAGAATTCTGCGCTTTGTATGGAGTTTCACCTGTAGGACCTTTCATCCTCCCTACTCCACGCTCAAGTTACCTGATTTCCTTCTCCAACTTCCTTGGGATTTCTCAACAAGAGGCCTCCATATTTGTGAAGGATCACATGGTGAATCTCATGGAAATAGCAACTTCCTTTTTGGCTCATGATAGCAAAGGTACCCTGAATTTCAACCTTACTACTCAACGTGCTCTTACTTTTTGCTTGATTGGTCGCTTCCTTATCTCCACGGGGACTCTCTATGTCCCTATTCAAATATGTGAATTGATCCCTTTTCTTCTTGAACATAACAACCTGATTCCCATGGTGCTAGCTGAAACCCTGAATAGCTTAGACAAAGTCCATGATAATCCCCAAGCCCCACTAGGAGGGAGCCCCATTCTATTGCAGATGTGGCTTCTTGAAAGGCTTAACTTCTTATCCCCTACCGCCATTAATCTTTACAAACCTCAACATTATTGTTGCCGTCGAGTTGAATTTCCTGGTCAATTTTCTTTGAGGGAATGGTTAGGCTACTTTCAAACACTCTCATGGCAAAACATTAAGTGGTTTATCTTCATATAGGGATGCAAAGAACAAATTCTTCTCCGAACTTCTGGGTGTGCTATGGTCAAGCTCATAGGGTTGAGATCAACTTCATTCTATTGGACCTCAAGAATCCTTCGTCAGATGGGTGCCATGCAAACCATACCTACTTCTGTGGTATTCGATCATTCGGTTGAACCTGTGGGCCCCACAATGGTTAAGTGGGCCAAGACTAGATGGACTGACCAACTGAAATTGACTCGAGTTGAGAACACTGATGAGCCTTATGTCATGAGCCCTGAATGCAAGACATGGTTGAAGACTAACTTGGGTGAAAGAGAAACCATACGCAGGGAAAGGATTTATGACCTTATCAAGGACACAAGGCTTGGATTTTGCAGGGAAGACATTCTGGAAGCAGTGGAAGCAGCACATGCTCATGACTTGCGAAAGAAGCGAAGACTTGAAAGAAAGGAGAAGAAAGCAAACCAAGAGACTCTGAAGAAGAACAAAAGGACTTGAAGACTTTTAGAAATAGGTTATCTATGGCATGTCAATAGTTCATTATTTAACACCAATAAATTGTTATGTCAATCAATTAGTTCTAAATGAATTGCCAATAATAATTTAATTTTGAGATTTGTTGTTGTGGTGTTTTTTGGACCGCACCCGAGGTAACTTTATGGGTTGCCTACGTATCCCCATCATTTTTTCTTTTTTTTTCTTAGGAATGGGGAATCAGGCCCTCGTAGTTCAAATGCCTTAACTTTTGCCTAGGCCGCCCTTATGGGTTTTCAACCTAGCAGGCCTTACACATAATACTTCTTCAATTTATCCAAGTTGGTAGGGCGAGCGAACTCAATTCCATCCAAATCCATGAGGCGAACAGCCCCTGCTGGCAATATCTCTTTAATAACATACGGGCCACCCCAACTTGGCTTGAACTTTCCTCGTGGATCAAAAATTGGAGCTCTGATTTCTTTCAACACTAAATCCCCTGTCTTCAAACCTCAGTCTTTGACATGCTTGTTGGATGCTCTTGCAACCCTTCGCTGATATCCTTGCACATGATATAAGGCCCTCAATCGCCTTTCATCGAGCAATGCCAGCTCATCATAACGGTTCTTAACCCAATCTGCTTCTGCTATTTGACTTTCCATGGCAACCCGTAATGATGGTACCTCCAACTCAATAGGCAAAACAGCCTCCATCCCATACGCCAAAGAATAGGGGGTAGCCCCTGTTGACGATCTTACGGATGTTCTATAGCCCCACAAGGCTAAGGGTAACTTCTCATGCCAATAAGTGTAAGTGTCAGCTGTTTTCTGTAATATGTTCTTAACATTCTTGTTGGCGGCCTCCACTGCTCCATTAGTCTGCTGGGCGATAAGGGGAGGATAGATGGTGCACTATATTGTATTTCTGCAAAAGCTCCTTAGTTTCTTTCTGAAAATGCTGACCATTGTCTGAAATAATCTCATGGGGTACCCCATATCTATAAATAATGTTGAGCTGTATGAACTGCGCTACTTTTTTGGCATTCAGGGTCTTGAAAGATGCTGCCTCTACCCACTTAGTGAAGTAATCAATAGCTACCAAGATGTATTCATGCCCACTGGAGGCTTTCGGCTTAATCTGCCCAATTATATCTATTCCCCACACTGCAAAGGGCCATGGCGACGACATACTTGTCAAAGGCATGGAAGACAAGTGTTGTCCATTAGCAAAGACCTGACACTTGTGACACTTCTTGACATGTGCATAGCAATCTCTCTCCATTGTAGACCAATAATAGCCCAACCTCATGATTTTCTTGGCTAGCATATAACCATTCATGTGCGGTGCTCCAACTCCTTCATGGATTTCACTAACAAGACGTTCAGCTTCTTCCTCAGTGACACACAACAGATGGACCCCATCGTACGACCTCCGGTATAGCTTTTCTCCACACAAAACATAATGACTTGCCAGCTTCCTTAGTGTTCTCCTATCAACGCGGGATGCTCCCTCCGGATATTCCCTTTCCTCAATGAATTTCATGATGTCATAGTACCAAGGATGGCCATCTTTCAACTCCCCTTCTCGAATAGAGCAGCAGTACATAGGTTTTTCTCTACATTCTATCACCAACAGTTTTACATTCCCACCATCCGGGATTTCCACCATAGAAGCTAGAGTTGCCAAAGCATCGGCGAACTGATTCTTATTTCTCGACAAGTAATTAAACTCTATTTCCACAAATTCCTTAGTCAAGGCTTCTAAGTAGGCATGATACGGTAGCAGCTTTTCATCACGAGTCTTCCACTCTCCCTTTATCTGGCAAATAATCAGTGTTGAATCTCTGAAAACCTCTAACTCTTTAATCCCCAATTCTAGTGCAGCTTCCAATGCAAGGATGCAGGCTTCATACTCAGCAATGTTGTTGGTTGCTTTAAACCCTAACTTAACTACCAAGGGTGTGAATGCTTCCTTAGGTGAGACCAGTAGAACTCCTATCCCATATCCTCTCTTATTCGCAGCTCCATCGAAGTATACCTTCCAGATCTTCTTTCCGATTTCCAGGACATCCTCATCGGGGAATTGATCATTGAATTGTTCTGATGACGCCACAGGGCAGCTAGCCAAATAATCTGCAATGATACTTCCTTTCACTGACTTCTGTGTTACATACTTTATATCGAATTCATTAAGGAGAATCGACTAACGAGCAGTTCTATAGGACAAAACCGGCCTTTCTATCAAATACTTCAGCGGATCCATACGACTTATCAGGAAAACCTTATATGACATCATATAATGACGGAGCTTCTGAGTTGCCCATACCAAAGCCACACAAGCCTTTTCTATGGCATTGTACTTCACCTCATAGTCTGTCATCTTCTTGCTTAAGTAATAAATGGCATTCTCCTTTTTCGACTCCTCAAGGTACTGAGCTAGCATAGCTCCCGTCGTGGTTTCAGTGATCGTCAAGTATAACAATAACGGCTCACCTTGTCGCGGAGGAACTAGGATTGGTGGATTACTCAAATACCTTTTAATAGTCTCAAAGGCTTCTTGACATTCTTCATTCCATACCTTCAGCACACCCTTCTTAAGTAACTTGAAAATCGGCTCACACACCATAGTTAAATTAGCGATGAACCTGCTTATATACTGAATTTTCCCCAGAAACCCTCGAATCTGCTTTTCTGTGCTAGGCGGCTCCATCTCTACAATGGCCTTGATTTTCCCCGGATCAACCTCGATTCCCTTCTGAGTAATCATGAATCCTAATAACTTGCCCGCAGTGACACCAAAGGCGCATTTCTATGGATTCAACCGCAAGTTGTACTTCTTTGCTCGCTCCAGGAACCTTTCTAGTGCCATGAAGTGTCCTTCTCGGTCCACGGACTTCAAGATCATGTCATCCACATACACTTCCACCTCCTTATGGATCATGTCATGCAGCAATGTTGTAGCAGCTCTCTGATAGGTAGCCCCGGCATTTCTCAAACTGAACGGCATCACTTTGTAACAATACGTTCCTCACTGTGTAATAAAGGCTGTTTTCTCCATATCTTGAGGCGCCATCTTTATCTGATTGTATCCAGAAAACCCATCCCTGAAAGAGAGAAGCGCATGTCCTACAGTACTATCTACCAGCACATCGATGTAGGGCAAAGGAAAATCATCCTTAGGACTTGTTGCATTAAGATCTCGAAAATCCACACACATCCTTACTTTTCCATCCTTTTTAGGCACAGGCACTATGTTAGATAACCATTCCGGATACTCCACAACCTGTAGGAACCCTACGTCTAGTTGCTTGGTTACTTCTTCCTTTACCTTCAATGCCCACTCAAGTTTTAACCTTCTCAATTTTTGCTTTACAGGCTTTTTAAGGGGATTGGTGGGGATAAAATGCTGCACAATGTCAGGATCTATACCGGGCATGTCTTCATAAGACCATGCAAAAACTGTTATGTTGGCCTTTAAGAGGGCTATTAGCTTTTCTTTTTCAAGTGGTGAGAGGGTTATCCCAATTTTAATTATCTTTGGCAATTCATTTGTCCCTAAATTGATTGATTCCAATTCATCCATGTTAGGTTCGGTGACACCCCTTTTCCTTCGCTCGACGAGCTCTGGGGGGACGTCATTCCTAGGATCTATATCCATGCCATAAATATCCATAGAAGAGAGAAAAGAAACACTGCAAGCAAATAATGTATAAAAGAAACACACTTCATTAAAGGAACTAACAAAAAGACACAAACTTGAAGACAAAAAAGGAAACAAAACTTGGTGCCACAACTATGAAACGACTCCTAACTCCACAAAGTGGGATAGGCGGACACACTTTATTGAAAGCAGGAAAGACTCTAACTAAGGAACCTACAAGCTACTATCAGGCAGGTCATGATCTTCCTCTTCAAGGATCTCTGCAATGGCTCCATCTTCTAGGTACTAATTGTGAAGCGGCATGGTTTCATGGTGAATTGACGAATCTTGGCAATCTTCTACTGCTGACTCCCCCAAAGTAAGAACCATATCTTGGAACATTGTGACCATAGCTTCAGTGTCCACATGCTCTACCCAGTCTTTTTTCTTCTTTCCCACAGAATTGTACCAACTTGTTAAGCTCTGAGGATTCGGCCCTTTTGTAAAGTACTTGTCACAAAAATCTTTATCTGCTAAAGCTGGATCAGAACTTGGGTAAAAAGTACAATAGTGTGATGGCTCTTCCTTTTTGAACTCCTTTTCTATACATTGCACATACTCAAACCCAGACAAAGGTATCTCAACTGATTCTGGTTTTATTTCACATATTGGTACACCTGCCATTTTCAAATCATAATCCCCTTGAAGCGTAACAATGGCTCCCTCATGTGGGAACTTTACCTTTTGATGCAATGATGATGGTACAGCCCTAGCAGGATGAATCCAAGGCCTTCCCAATAATAGATTAAAACATGACGGCACATCCAAGACCTGAAACTCCACTCTGAACTCCGTGGGTCCCATGAGTAGAAGTAAAGTGACCACCCCAATTACTTCTCTACGAGTGTTATCATACGCCCTCACTGTCTGCCCAGATGGAGTGAAATCAGTGGGCCCCAAGCCCAAAACAGTTGCAGTTCTCAAGAGACATACATTCAGCACGGAACCATTATCAATCAAGACCGTGGGAACCCTCTTCCCCATGGTATCAATAGTTATATGCAAGGCTTGAGAGTGGCTTAGCCCATTCTTAGGTAAGTCAGCCTCTGTGAACACTATAGTGGAATTCTTCAGAGCAGGGTTTACTAGATCCACCAGTCCCTAGGGAGACAAATCAACCGGAACCTGTATCTGGTTTAACAACTTCAGCACTGTCTGTCTGTGTTTGTGAGAGGCCATAAGCAAGCCCCATATGGTGATATTAGCATTGGTCTTCTTCAATTGTCTAAGTACTTCATCCTCTTCTTCTTGCACATCAAGGCGCTTATCTAACTCACCCAGTGGATTATCAGATTCCAAGTGCGGAGGCTTGAAATGGCGGCCCCCTCTTGTCATGTGGTCTACTTCTTCATCACTAGCCCATATGTCATCAATCTCATTTGTGTCACCCATTAGGTCATCCCATTCAATCATGTTAATGTCCTCCATCTGCACCTCTTCCGGTATATCATCCCAACCAGTGGGAATTATGGGCTCACTCGGCAGTGGATCTGGATAAAGCACATAGTAATCAAATTTCCCTGAAGGTACTCCTAATAGCCCCACTTGAGGGTCTCTTGCTTCATACCTTTCTCTCAACTGCTGCTGGACGGACTTCTTTGGCAATTGTAGGGTCTTTTGGATCAATGAAGTCTTGGACAACCTTTCTCAACATAGCACAGTTCTCAGTGTTATGGCCGGGTATACCATGGTATTGGCAATATTGATGGGGTGTTTGGGGTCTTGGCTTTGGAAGGTGAGGTATGATGAGGCCTTTGTTACAGCATTGGTGAAAGGCTTGGGTCAAGGACATGGGTAACGGGGTATATTGTCTTATGGGTAAGCAAGGTTGAGATGGGTCGGCTTCAATGGCATTTATGGAGTTGGAAGTGACATTTGGGCGATTTGGTGGAGTTGGTGGTGAGATGATCTGTTTGTCAAGTAAGTCTTGGATCTCATGCCTAAGGCTGATAGCAACGGTTGGTTAAGTGGCCTTTGGCTTGGTGGAATTTATAGTATTCATTCTCATTGTAGTTCTTGGGCAATGGGTTTGGTGGTGGTCTTGGGTCGAGAGGTTTTAGCAAGCCTCGGTTCTTTAGCTTTTCAAGCACTTTCTCAAGTGGCATATGCAGCTCGGTGAATTGGCGAGGTGGGTTGGTGTCATTTAGGGAGATAGGTTGAGTGGGTTGGGTTATGGCATTGACCTCGGCATTGTTCTTCCCAGCAAAGTTCGGCCTGCGGCTCCTTTGGGCTTCTTCTGTCTTGATTGACCCATCAGCAATAGTATCCTCAACTTGTGTACCTACTCCGATAAGAGCCTTGAAATTAAGGAAGTAGTGAGCAAAGAGATGCTTGTGATACACCGGCAATAGGTTCTAAACCACCAACTGAATCTGATCTTCCTCATTCGGTCTATCTGCTATTTTTGAGGCCTTTTGCCTCCACCTTGTAATGAAAGCGGAGAAAGTCTCATTAGCCCCTTGTTTCGTGGTCTCTAGGTCCCTTCGCGTGACATCTACCTTAGTGTTGTACTTGTAGTGCTCCGAGAACTCATTACATATGTCCTCCCAAGTCCGGGTTCTATTCTCATCCAAGGCTAGGAACCACTTTAAGGCAGAAGTGGCTAGGGTTTCATGGAACATTTGGGCCAAGAGTTCATCTGTCGCTCCTCGAGGGTGCATAGCTCGTATATACATCTTCAAATGGGTCTTAGGGCAACCCGTTCCATCAAACTTTTCTAATTCTGGCATCTTGAATTGTAGTGGAATACGAGCTTGAGGAAACAAAGATAGGGTACGTACATCCACCATGTCATTTGTCCTACGGATTCCCTTTATAGTTCTCTCCAAGGCTTCTACCTTGCTAGCCAACATAGAGTCTGTATCAGAGGTCTTCCCCTTACTTCCCCCTTCTAGGTTAAAAATTTCAGGTGATTCATTCCCCTTGGGCTTAGTACTTCCTCCCTTATTGGTCTTAATGTCTTCTCCAGATTGGATCCCATTTTTAGTGTTATCCCTCGGGGTACGGCCATTATTCTGTTCGGGTTCCGACATCTTATGTTGGATATCTTGGGCCATTTTCAATGCTCTCTCGGATACATCAGTGGTGTAATCAAGCTTGGTCATGATAGCCTTGAAACAAGTCTCAACATCAAAACCCCCTTCACTAGTTGCTTCGTCGGCCATATCTGACTGGTTGGTAAGATCAATCTTCATTAAGCGCCCTTGTTGGTCGCGGATCCAAGCCAGTACGTCCTCTCACTCCTCTATGAAAGGGAACAATCAGTCTCTCATCCTAAGGGTATGTCCTAGGCTTCCATATTTGTCTCAATGACTTCACACCATATATACTCAATTAGTCCTTTTTAATTCAATCACCTTTGCAAGGGTCATGGGCAAAAGGTATGTATTAAGGATATAGGGTGCAAAGGTTCTCTATTAATTTTCCATTAAGCACATCACAAACACGGTTATGATATCATTACAAACAATGTGGGTGCATAAGGGTAAAACCATAGTGCCCTACAAGTCTGTCTATATGGACTAATGATAAGGGTAGGCTGGGGTCCTTCACTTGCTTGAGCAATCTTTATACCTAACCACATGTGGCATCAGGAACGCCGCGTGGGTCCAGCAGTACGTGATTAACTCATTTAATATACCCAAGGGCAAGCCCAAGGGTACTTGGCAAGAGAGGTTGAGAGCTTCCGCCCCAACACATGGAATCAGGAAAACCAAGGTTGAGGCTAGGCCCGTCAGTGGCAAGGGACATCGATCCTAACATGCAAGAGTTTGCGCACACAATGCAATAAATGAAAGCACACAATCAAGCGAATGCAATGTGATTGATTTTAATTAAACAAAAGAAATTAACTTAGCCGAATCAAATTGTATAGAGTCTAGCCCACAAATCCCCAGTGGAGCCACCAAGCTGTGAACCCTAAAAAAGTAGCGGCCCACAAGGATTTAAAAGTCGCCAGTTTGTGGACCCCGGAAAGCGGCCCACATGAGAAAACGGAAAGGAGTCGCCACCTTATTTTTTAAAGGAAACAAGGAAAACCCTAAAAAACAGTTTTGTTTTAGGAAAACAAAAGATTGACTCCATGTTTAAAAATGTAAGGCGAAAGATCTTTTGGAAACCAAAGATTGTGGATTCGGAGGCTAAGTTACGATATGGGAAGGTTCTAGGCAAAGCCTATAGGCACCCATATCACCCTAAATGGTCTCTTAATTTAATTGGGCTAAATCAAAGTCTTAATCATACACAAATCGACAATTATCATCACAAGATAGCATGCATATCATCCATTCATTCATCTATATAATCAAGTAAATCAAAGAAAAAACAGAAAAAAGAAAGAGGGGGGAGAAAACCTAGGATACTTAGTATCCTAGGGCGGACTTGAACCTCACGAAGAGCGCCTACGTACCATGTATGGAAATACATGGATCAAAGTCCACGTAGTTCGAAAGGGAATAGGGTTATAACCTAATAGAGGCCTATGGTAAACCCTAAGTTTCCTTTCATAAGAAATATGGTAAGTTTCAAAAATAAATGATTCTCAAAAGATCTTTAGTAAATATGGAATTTCATAAAGATAGAAACTTTGATTTAAAAGGCATTTGTTACGAAAGGAAACTATAAGGATTGCCATGTTCCCCTATTAGGAAACAACCCTAGGGGGGAGAAAGGGAAAGTTTCAAAGAAAGGAAAGAAGGGTGAATTGGGGCACCCTCATACCCTACTTACCTTTAAGCAAAAGCAACCTGTCAAAATAACCACCCCACATTGGTGGGGTAGTTGCACCTGTTGTACCTGTCAAGCACCTACAATTTGCATGCAAAACATACCAAAAATACCCACCAACCAAGCTAGGTTCCAATCAAGCAATTATTATGCTTAAACATAGGCTAACACATGCTCAAAACTCATGATTAAAGCCATTAAACAGATCTGGACAGAATTGAAATAGAGCTTAAAATCAACCATAAATCATGTAAACAACATGAATCATAAGCTAACTAAAACCCTAATTCAACCCTACATGCAATGACATGCAAAAAACCCTAAAATCAACTATATGAGTGCTAAAAATATCATAGTTACCTAATATGGAACACATATGCAGCAACTATGAAGAAAAACTAAAGAAGAACCCTAAGCTATCATGCTATATGCAACTTTCCTAAAACAAGGATGAATGAAACCCTAGAATCGCACTAGTGCATAAAATCCCATGAAATCACTCTAAACCATGCAAAACAGAATATGAACAGCATTCAATCCATGCATATTAACCAATAGAATGATCTACACATGATAAAGGCATAGGCTTTCACATGAAATAATGCTATTCTAAGCATAAACTCAATTTCAGCACAAGAGAAATCCTAGAATCTCAACTATGCAGTAAATCACATAGAATAATACCCTAGCATGCTAAACAGCCCATAAACATCATCCTAATCATGCATACTAACTCATAGAAGTAGCAAGACATGATAAAAACATATGCTTTAGCATGAAATCATAGCTATTCAATGCAAAACCCTAGAACAAACTCTAGAAACCCTAAAAACACAACTACACATAAAATCACATGGAATAACATTATATCATGCAAATCTAGCCACAAACATTATTCTAATCATGTATTCTAAGCATTAGAAGCATCAACACATGATAAAAACATAAGCTTGAACATGAAATAATGCTATCCTATGCAGAAAACCCTAGAAAAGACTCTAGAAACCCTAAAAACACACCTACTCATAAAGTCACATGGAATAACATTATATCATGCAAATCCAGCCACAAACATTATTCTAATCATGTATTCTAAGCATTAGAAACATCAACACATGATAAAAACATAAGCTTGAACATGAAATAATGCTATTCTATGCAAAACCCTAGTTTGAATGAAAGAGAGAAAGGGGGAGAGGTATACCTATGGTGGCTGCTGTAGAGAGTCCTCCTCCTCTTATGCACTGCTGGGAATTCCTTCCTTCAAGCCTTCAAGCCCAACTCCAGCCCTCCTTCAAGCTTTCTCTCTCACTTTCTTACTCAAAGTTTAGGTTAAACTACCCTAAGGATGGCTTGCCATAGCCTCCAATGTGCCTCCCACTTCAGAAATTTGCCTCCCCTATTGCTGAAGTATAAGGGAGTATTTATAGGGTTTGAGGGAAAACCCTCAATGGTTGGGATTAAAACCCTAGGTATTGATCCAAGGGCTCTTAGAGGTTCCCTTGGGGCTCAAGTAGGTCAAATAGGTCTGAAATTAGGGTTAAATGGCGGCTGGAAGCGAGCAAATCGGAGAAAATAGGGAGGGAGCCACGTCAAGACTCAAAAAAGGAAAGTGGCTCGGGTGACCACCTGGGGTTGGGTGGCTAGTAGCCTGGTGGTCACCCGAGGCCCTGTCAGCTTATGCCCTATTTTGACCCATTCGACTTCCAAATGTGTTTCCGGACTCAAATTAACTGCGATTTTGACGAAACGAAAGCCAAAACGACCGTGTTTCGAAGGGGAATGTAATTTGAGTCACTTAAGGGCAAGAAACCCTAGCCATGGCTGCATGGTTGGGTCCTACAAAGGTGGTTAACCGCTATGCCTCACCATCGCTTAGCTTAGGTATGCACATAGGGTCGCACCGAATGCTTTCTAATTCGAACTTCAACCTCCCTAAACACATTTGGGGATGAAATTAAGACTAATCAAGGTTAAATGAGTAGTCATAGAGTGAAAGTCATGAACCAATTCGGGCTAACCCGAAATAGGTCTCTTAACCAAACTGAGCCTTATTGAGCCATTCTAATCCCGAACCATCAATTCATCAAATTGAACCCATAAATATCTCAAATGCAACCATATGAACTACAATTGGCAACTTGGAGATCATTTCAAGATCAAATGGAAAGTTTGTGGCTTAAATGACGATTATGCCCCTCAAGTCACAAAAGTTCTTATTAGCCCTTAAGATCAACTCCAAACCGAACCAAAATTCATACACATCATCCTTAGGACCCTACAAACTCAATGCAAAAGATTAGATTCAAAAAGGAAACAAAATGACACATGAAATGACAAACCCTAGCTAAGGTGGCAAAAATGGGGTGTGACAAAGCCTATTCTATAAGAAAACCTATATTCAGCATGAATAAGGAGTGAGGTTACCTTAAGAAGAAACTTCCTTGCTGCTGTAGAGACTCTCTTCTTGACTTGTAGATGACTTGAATCAATGTTCTCCAAGGCTACAGCAAGTCCTCTAGCTCTCCTTCAAGTTTCTCCCTCTCAAACACTTAAGTTTTAATGCATAAAGTGGCTCCCCTTGTGCTGAAGCATAGGGGGTATTTATAGAGTTCACTAAGGATTAACCAATGGCTAGGATTAAAACCCTAAGAATTAATCCAAGGGCTATTAGAGACCCCCTTGGGGCTTAAGTAACTTAGAAGTTACCAAAAATTAGAAGGAAACTCGTCCAAAAGAGCCCAAATACGTAAAAATAGGAAGAAGTCCGCTTCAGCAAGGAAGTATAGTGAAAATAGGAAAGTGGTCTCGGGTGACCACCAGGGCTTGGGCGGCTAGCCACCTGGGCCCAGGCGACTAGCCGTCCGGGGTTGGGTGGTCACCCAAGCCCACTCTAGAATTTTGCCTATTTGATTCCTAATCCTTCTAGAAGTGTTTCAAGGGGCAAATTAAGTTCGATTTTGATGAAACAAAAGCCAAAACGATCGTGTTTCGATGAGGAATACATTTTTGAACATTTTGGGGTGAAAACCACTAACCATAGGGGCATGGTTAGGTTTAACAAAGGCGGTTAACCGCTATGTTCTACCTTTGCTAAGCTATGCATGCACATAGGATCAAACCAAATACTTTCCATATCAAAATTAAACTTTATAAAATCACTTTTAGGGATAAAATGATGACTAATTAAAGTCAATTTGAAAATATTTGATTGGTAATTGTGAGTCAATTAGAGTTAACCTAAAGAAGGGTCAATTAACCAACTTGAACTACATCAAGCCATTTTAATCCCGAGCCATTGATTCACCAAATTGAAACTAGAAATACCTCCTATGCATCTATATGAATTCCAATTGACAATTTAGAGATCATTTGAAGGTCAAATGAAAATTTTGGGACTTAAAAGACGATTATGCCCCTCAAGTCACAAAAGCTCTTATTATCCTCAAGATCAACTCCGAATTGAACCAAAATTCATATCCATTGTCCTTGTGACTCTAGAAAACTAATACAAGTGACTAGACTCAAAAACAAAACAAAAACATGCATGAAATGATGAGCCCTAGTAAGGTGGTGCAAAAATGGGGTGTGACAAGCTTGATCATCAGATAGTTCATTGTTTCTGAATTACAGGCTTGTAGTTTAGGTTAACCTACAGTTGTGCATAATAATCTTGGGGTCGATCCCAGGCATCTCGTGAGGTGACCAAGCAAATACATCAACATTATCCTTTAGAAACTGAAACAGTTCTGCAACGTTGGCCTCATTGAATGACTTCCCGATCCAAAAGAACTTCTCTGGATTTTCAGGATTAATTACTTTTTTTACTAATTCTACCCCAGTTTAGTCTTCAGGCTCCAGAGCAGTTTCTTCGACCCCAGGCTACTCCCCTTTTCGTTGCTATAAGGGGTTTTGATCAACTTTGGCTTCCTTCTTTTGCTCTAACGTCTGCTTCGGGCTTTTTGTCTTATCAGCCCTAGAGCTAAGGAGGCGTAGAATTTTAGACTTGAGCCTATCTTCCAAGGAGGTCTGGTGGCCTGCATATTCTGCCAAGAAACATTCTCAAGCCGCTGCTTGACTTCCTTTTATCTCCATGATGCCCTCTGGACTCGGGAACCTGATGGACTAATGGTAAGAGGATGGAACCACTTTGATGGCGTGGATCCAAGGTCGCCTAAAGATTACGTTGTACGCTGACTTCTCCTGAATGACCACAAAAGTTTCTATAGACTGAACTAGCCCTGCTCGAATTGAGAGAGTAATCTAACCCAGTGGAAAGGTCATGTTCCTATTGAAAGCTTTAAGATTAACGTCGTAGGGTTTGAGGTCAGATTTTTTCAGTCCAAGCTACCCAAACAACTTCTGGAACATCACGTTCATCGATGCCCTATTGTCCATATAGACCTTTCCCACATTGTAGTTCCCAATGAGCATGCGTACTACTAAAGCATCGTTATGGGGGCATCGCACTGTCCTATCAGATTCAGTGTCTCCAAAGAACAGAAGCTTTTCCCCAAACTCTCCTTCCTCATGGGGAAGTAGCATCGGCTTGCTCCCAACATCACTGACCTCGGCATTTTGGCAAGCCACTTTATACTAAGCTTTGAGCTGACTGGCTGTCAGTGCAGTTTCCTCATATCCCTCTGTGATTACATTAATTCTTCCCAGAATCTTTGGCTGTATGGATTGAAGAGCCCTGTTCTCAGGCTTCTTATGCTTAGATAGCTGCCCCTTTTCACCTCAGGCAATGAATTCATTCAGTTTACCATCCTTGGCCTAAGCATTGAGATTGTTTTTCAGGATTCTACAATCTTCTGTTTTTTGGCCGTGGTCTTTGTGGTAACTGCAAAATAACTTTCTGTTCCTTTTCTCGGGGTCTCCAGCCATAGGTCTAGGTCTCTCGAAGAAGTCTTTCTCTTCCACTACTTTCATCAACTTGTAGATGGGGAGAATGAATACTGTGAAGATGGCTCGATTTGGGTTAGAAGACTGTTTAGATTTCTCTCCTCGGGGAATGTCCCTTTGAGGTTTGGGGTCTTTTTTCTTATCATCTTTTTCATTGGTTTGGGTGGGTTTTGGGTTATAAAAGTCATCCAACTTCGAGTAATTGGACACGGTAGAGAGCAACGTAGCTAGGTTTCTAAGGGGATTAATTGTCAGTTCCTTAAATAGGGGTGATGGCTTCCTTAGCCAGAGGCAAAACAAATCCATGGCATTCTTTTCGATTGGATCATCGATCTCATTGTAAACCTCCCAAAATCTTTGAGAATATTCCCGAAGACCTTCCCATCTTTTTGTTTCAGCTCGTAGAAGTTCTATATTGTCCTTGGGAACTTACAACTAGTGATAAATCTCCTCTTAAATAGTTTACTCAGCTCTTGCCAGCTGTCAATAGACTCATCTGGAATCTTGGCCCACCACTTAAGAGCCACATTCCCCAGACTCATAGAGAAAATTTTGTAAAGAAAACCCTCATTCCCAGAATATAACGATATGTGTTGCAAGTAGTAATTTAAATGATGATCTAGATCTATTGAAAGAGAGTAAAGAGTAAAGGTTATTTCGGAGTACCCTCGTGGGATTTGAACTCATTGAATCCACCTTATGAATGGATTTCGAACCACTATGGAGCTTCTAGGCTTATCTCCCATTTTCCCATGGTTATCTCGACGCCTCTTAGAATCTTCTTCCTCGTTCTCCTCGTGCTTGGGAGATCAAGGGTGTTTTCTGCTAGTTCCCCCAGAACTCTTTTCCCTTCTCCTTTCAAGAGACCGAGATCTAAGACTTTGCCTCTCGTCTCTGTGTGTTTCATCCTCAGAACGAACTCGAGCATGAGATCTATGATGGTCCTCGCTCCATCTTCGGGAGTGATCTAAACGTCTAGAACTATGTTTAGGGGATTTTTGCACCAACTCATTGTACTGCCTATCTCCCCTCCCTAAGTGCACATATTCTGGACCAGGTGAGCATTACCTGTCATCGCACCCACTGCGATGGTGGTGGTACGAGGCTCCATGTCTAAACGAGCTTTCTTGATGGTGGGTACGATGAAGTGGGCTGGTTTAGGCTGGCTGCCTTGATGGGAACATTGGCATTGCGGCGAGCAAAGGTCCGTTGGAGATGGCGGTGGTAGTTCTAGTTCCGCCGTCAATTTGGTGAGCTGTGCTATCTGAATCTCTGACTGTATAGTGGCTATCAGTTCCACCACCGCTATTGGGTTGGGGTTGTTTATTGTAGCCTTGTCAAATGCTGCTTTCAAGGCTGGCTAATCATCTAGAGAATAGAGGACAGTAGTCATCTCTGGTGAGATTTGATGCTGCTAAACCAAAGGAGGTTAATTGCTTGTCGCTGGCTGTAAAAGAGGGATTGTCAGTGGAGGTTGGGTTTCTACACGCTTCCCAGCATCCCCTATGGTGGTTGGTCTACACGAGTGAATTTGCTCCAGATCTAGTCCACCCGTAGGTGGACGGAGGTGGAGTGACCATCTAATCGCAATGGTTCTCACAGACTGGCGCTAAATTGTGCAGGGTCTAAGTTTGAGCCCCGAAGACTACTGATGATGGAAGAGCTAAATCTCACGAGTGGACCTGAATTCACAAGCTAAGAAACAATATCAGAGGGTAGGCCAAGGTGGGTTTTGGCCAAACCCTCCCCAAAGCTTAAGGTCAGAAACTGTTTATGAAGGTAAAAGAAAGGAAGAAGATGAATCTCAGAGGATTAAGGTACTGTAGCTTACCTTATTTGGCTGCATCGTATTCTACTTATACCCACCTGTACGGACTAACCATGTGAGGTCAGGTAACTGCTTTGGTTAGGTCAGATCTGACCATAGGTTTGCCAATAACCGTCTGACCATGTTTTACTGATCATGGTTAAGCAGATAACTATGGTTTCTTGTAACCGCTATGTCAGGGATGGCAGCTGTATTCAGAGTCTTGGACTGTAGTAGCAATTTGGACTGTAGTGTAAATCATACGTTGGGTGTCCTGAGCTGAATATAAGGTCTCGATGCTGGGTGATTATGGGCCTTGCAAGGGATTTGATTGAGCTATCAGTAGCCACGTATCAATAGTCCCAATTTGAGCTCCTTAGCCCGAGTTGGGTCTTCGGTTCGAGAATATTTCCACACAGTAAGGTTTCACCATTTTTCCGCTTGGGTTAGCATGAGATAGAGGGGTTTTAAAATGTGCAGGAGTGTATGGGAACAGTTTGGCAGATTTACAGAGAGCCTTTTCCTTTTGACTTTGTGAGGGCAAAATAGTCAATGTACTATAAAAGAGCGTGGAAACAAACTTTAGCTCTCTGGCAATATCACCTCCCTTTATATAACCCATATAACCATACAAGCTGGCATTATCACTCATATGTGTCCAAGCTATATATATAATAATGTATACATCCAAGTATCCAACTTTGAGAATGGACCGAATGGTTCTATGTTCTCTTGCTAAGCAATATAAGTAAAGAGACATCTACTTTCTTTGATAATCATGTGAAAGAAGAAAAATATGACTATGACCAACCGATGTTACTAACTAATATCACGCAACCATGTTTTAGGATATTTATTGATTTATTTATTTTTTTAATAACCCATGTTATTTTCAAAAAAAGAAATTCACTAACATGTCCCTAATTCTAAATTAAATTAATCACCAAACAATAAAATAAATGGCTATACATAAAATAGGTGCATTACATGCAGTCATGAACCGTGCAGTAATGAACCATGGCTGTTAGAACGGGGCTGACATAAAGAAGGTAGAGAGACGAATTAACAAGAGGGGAAGAAGACCTCGTTTTCTCCGTCGATGGCGTAAGCTGTGATGATAACAAGCCTCGATCGGAAACTTGCATAAGCATTAATGGTATTGACTCAAGGAGAATTATTATGCATGTACAAAGTTCCGGTTCAATTTTCCCTATCCCCAAACCCAATTTTTAATATCCCAACCCAGTGCACAAGCCACAAGGTGAACTTTATATGTTGTGGTCCATGGTCTCCATTGGCATATTCTCTTTTCTGGCTATCTCTCCTCAGCTCTCTCACGGGTTCTCTCAATTTACATAAGAGCCAATCTCTATTTCTCTATTTCATTTTTCTTAGGGGCTGTTTGGTTGCTCAATTCGAAATTAAATAATTTAAAAAATTTTACGTAGTATTAAAAAAAAAAATTCATCACCATGAATTATAAAATTTTAAAAAATTTGAGTTATTACTATGGTTGATGTTATAGAATCAAGTTTAAGAAGTTTATGAAATGCCATTATTTTTGGAATTTGCACTTATTCGTGATGATAATCATTATATTTTGAATTTATCAATTTAAAATGATAGATTGCGTTTTTAATATTACATAAAATTTCTTAAATTTTTTAATGTTGAATTGGACGTCTGAACAAATCTTTAATAATCCTTTTTACATTAGTATTTAACACTGTAGTGGATTTCTAGGCGAATTACAAATTGGTTTAGTTTTGAGAAAATAATTTTAGTTACTAGTCATTCATAGCTAAGTTAATAGCCATATACTAAGAAATTATTAATCATTTGTTTTGAACTGGAATTGTTTTCTCCGGACCAATAATACCCTTTCTGTATTTTTTATTTTTATTTTTATTTTTTGTAACTTTTAGTTAGTACAACCACCACCAACATCACAGCACCAATAATGTTGTCCTAGCCTTTTCCCTGAGTACACACATCGATGGACTAGTCGGTGAGAGTATCAAACAAGACTGGCTGGTGGCATGCGTGACTTTCAATTTTCCTTTTCCGTTTTTTGCCTTACTTTTTATTTTTATTTTTGTGGGTACCAGTCAATTTGGGATTAGAATATTAGATGACACATAAACACCAATTAGAACCAAAACCCAGAATATAGACAAGGAGTTCTTACCAGAATATACCAGTACCCAGTGTCCAGTTAGAACCAAAACCCACCACCTATCTTCTGTCTGTGCATCTCTTCGATTCCCTCACAATAAAAAACGGTTCAATCAATCGAACCAAGTAAAAAATCGAAGGAGTTTAAACATGAACAACATGGAAGACACAATAGTCCTCTACCCAGCTCCAGGCATGGGCCACGTGGTCTCCATGGTGGAGCTAGGCAAGCTTATCCTCCACCACTGCAACCACAAATTCTCAATCATCATCCTCTTCACAACCGACCCTAATGACACCCCAAAAACCACCTCTTACATCCACCGTATCTCCCAAACCCACCCTTCCATCACCTTCCGCCACTTCCCTTCTGTCTCCGTCGACACCTCTCCCTCTCGCAGCCCCGCCGCCATCTACTTCAACTTCATCCGTCTCAACACCACCAATGTCCTCCATTCTCTCCAAGAAATTTCCAAAACCACCACCGTACGCGCACTCATCATCGATATGTTCTGCGCTTCAGCTCTTTCCATAGCCCGCGAGCTCAAAATCCCCACTTATTTCTTTTTCACATCGGGTGCCGCCGCTCTCATCTTCTTCCTTTACTTTCCAATAATTCACCAACAGACTGCCAAGAGCTTCAAAGACCTCACCACCACTCATCTTCACTTTCCAGGCTTGCCGCCACTGCGTGCCACTCACGTGCCTGAACCCTTTCTCGACCGTGACGACCCGGCTTATCATGATGTACTGTACTACTGTGAGCATCTTCCCAAGGCCGATGGAATTATAGTGAATACGTTTGATGAGCTTGAGCCAAAAGCCCTTAAGGTTATAGCAGACGGCGCATGTGTCCCACACGCACCTACTCCGCCGGTTTACTACATCGGACCATTGATCGCCGGCGACTCCAATGAACGAGCCAGTGAAGATGGACATGATGGTGGTCGTGTAGGCTCAGCATGATTGTTTGTCGTGGCTCGACGCGCAGCCAAGGCGAAGTGTTGTGTTCTTGTGTTTCGGCAGTCGGGGATCTTTCCCGACGGCGCAATTTAAGGAGATAGCAAGTGGGTTGGAAAGAAGTGGTCAGAGGTTCTTGTGGGTGGTGAAAAAGCCACCGTCCCATGAGAAAAGCAAGCAGACTCACTCAGCCACCGACTTCGATTTGGATGCTATTATGCCAGAGGGTTTTTTGGAGAGAACCAAAGAAAGGGGTATGGTGGTGAAGTCATGGGCACCGCAGGTGGCCGTGCTGAGTCACGAATCGGTGGCTGGGTTCGTGACACACTGTGGGTGGAATTCGGTGTTGGAAGCGGTGGTTGCTGGGATGCCCATGGTGGCGTGGCCGCTCTATGCTGAGCAACATTTGAATAAGACTATTCTGGTGGAGAGCATGAAGATGGCTATTCCTTTAGAGCAAGGAGAGGAGGATGGGTTTGTGAGTGCAGCGGAATTGGAGAAACGGCTAAGGGAGTTGATGGAGTCGGATCGAGGGAGGGAGCTTAGAGAACTGAGCTGGAAGATGAGAGAGATGGCTTTGGCAGCTTGGGGAAATTCAGGTACATCCACCACTTCCCTTGCCAACTTGGTGGAGGCTTGGAAGTAGCTTCAGGGATGCAACTTAGGCCATTTCAATTCGTGGAGTTATGAACAAGGCTAGATTCAATTCTAGTTCAAAAATCCACAGAATTGAAGCTAGAAATATATCAGATTGACTTTCTATTTGGGGTTGGTGCAAAATCGAACTGAAATGAAATTGAGAATTGAACCAACTGAAACGGCATAAATATGTATCATTTGTTTCAATTTGGTTAGTTTTATCCATTAAAGTTTTATAAAAATAAATAACGGGGAGAATAAATGATTGATTGATTATGTTTGGGATACAAGTAACTGTAATATATGTATACACAGAGTAAGGATTCTCTTCATTGCAATAAACATTTCATTGAAATCTCAAATGGTATGAATGATCCTGATTTTAATGAATCATCCATTAAATGAAAAGAATCTCTTCCCGTGTATATATATATATATTAGTTATTTCATTAGTTCCTTCGATTTAGATTGAAATACTATGTTGTCAATTTAAAATTTGATGTGTGTTTTGGTTGCATTTTTAAAAACCCAAATCCTTTGTTAGCATTTTTCTCTAATTGGCCTCTGTCACCATTTTCTGGTGGTGGCATGTAGTATGGTTGATTCTAATTACTAATCTCATCAAATGTTGAAAGTTTGGGACTTTGGGTCAATAAAAATATACTCCATTTGTTTCTTTGAAAAAATACATTTTTTTAGACAATTATTAAATACTTTCAAATCAATCTTAAGTTTTAAAATTACAATTTTCTTAAGTTTTAAAATTTTAATTTTACTTTTAAGTGTATAAAATATTAGAAAAATAAAATAAAATACATTTTTAAGAGTAGTTTAAAAAATCAAACAAAAAGAGTCATTAACTTGTTGAAGATATATGACAATTATCCTAAAGCATTCCAAAATAAATAGGAACCATAAAAATGAATGAAAAAAAAAAACCCATCCCCTCCCTTGGAAAGTCTTGAAGATTCCAAAAACCATCTGAGAAGTAAAAGGAGAGTATTCAACCTAGCAACCTCCATGTGACAGCGCATACAAGCCAAAATGATGGCTTCTAAGTCAAGAATGGTGGCTAGCTATAAGCATTTAGATCTGTTCGTATCTCCTCCACACTCCAAGACATGCCTCATAAATTGTTCTGTAACAAAGTCTATTCTATGACAGAGGAGACAAGTGTTGGACATTTCATAAAATTAAAGATTAAGTTAATATTTAAATAATATTTGTTTTTTTTGGCTAATGGTTTTCTTTGGCCGGTTTGGTGTGAAGAGGTGCTTTAGGCACCCTTTTGGTTTCGATATTTAAATGGGGAAATTGGCTATTAGTCCATAATTAGGTAAAATATTAGTAATTAATCAAGTAAGAGTTTTTTTTAACTCAATTACTCAATGAAATGAAACTTATTTAGCAATTAGTCACCTTTATTTTTTAAATCCCTTGTTTACCCTTATTATTACTAAGGGCACTCTCTTTTTTGTTATTAAGGGCATCCTATGTAACTAATTTGTTTTTTTAGTATTCTAATTTTAAAACCTTATAAATTTCAATATATATATCCGTTTTAATAAAAAAAAAATATTTTTAAAACTTACTCGTTCACATCTTCGAAACAGGATCCATATTGATTAGGTAATTATTAAAAAAATTAAAATCGTGAAATTTTACTACTTTGAAAAACTATAAAATTTTACTATTTTGTAAAACTGTAAAAATAGTAAATTTTACTACTTTGGCATGATTAACTTTGTAAAATTGTAAAATTTTAGAAGAGAGATTTAAAAGAAAAAATTAAAATTTCATTGCATATTTGCAAAGTTTCCACAATTATGGTACCAAATCCTTTTGTATATTCTATTTTTGAAACCCCAAACCCATTCTTCCAGATTTTGCCCAATAAGTCCCCTATAGTTTCCAAGCTTCACTTTAACATGGGATCACTTCTAGTAAAATCTTTGGGGGCAAATCCTTGGCTTCACGACACAGACCAAAGGAGGGGGAGGTCTCCTTCATTGCAAAGTCTTAATGTTGTGGTTGCAGTTACCCAAGCTACCACCTCACCGCCAGCTGGTTATGCTTCCACCATTCATTCACCCTCCAAAATCACCCTCCCACCATCATTAGCGCTCCATGACTCTCGACCCAATTTCAGATCTGAAATAAATCTTTCAGCCACAACAACACTAACCTCCCTATAACCCATTCGATTAAGTTATTTTTTCTGGTGTCTCCATTTTTTCCGATAATAGATATAAAAATCCTAGCACGGATATATTTTATTCTAAAAAAAAAAAGAAAGAAAATTCTATGACTCAACACCCTAAAAAAATTACTATGAAGAAGAGACCTCCATAGTTGCTTCAGATATGCCATCCAAAATTTATGAAACTTTTCCATCCAAAAAAAAAAACCCATTTTTTCCATTGAGGGAGGTGCTAAGAAGAAGAAATACTCCATGGTGGCTTCAAATGAATAAACCTTCCATGGTGAGTTCAGATCTAACACCCAAACTTCAAAGAAATGACATTTTTTTTTCTAGCGAGGGACAAACGACGATGATGAATAAACTTCCATAGTGGATTTGCCAGCTAAATGATGAAAAGCTAGTCAGGCGAGGAGGACACCAACGGAGGCTGTGGGTGTAGGGTGGCGGTGGTGGTGGCTAGCTTCTGCTGTCTTCGAAGTTTGTTGCTTGGGTTGGGGTTTGAGAAAAGAGAGATGGTGAGGGGGTCTTAGTTTTAGGGTTGAGGATGGAAAGGGGTAGGTGGAGAAGGAGGGAGAAAGAAATAGATGTGAGGGTATTTTTGTCAGTAATGATAAAAATGGACTAAATGAGTTAAAAAGAAAGTTTCTTGACTAATTGATAAAAAAGTATTATTTTCTCGACTAATGGCCAAATCCCCCTATTTAAATATAATTTATTAAAATAACCATTTGAAACGGTTTGACCGAACAGGTGCTTTCCATCCATTTGACTACCATTTTGTGTAAAAGTGCCATTAGGCACCTTTTCTCTTATGTGAATAGTCGCATTGGCACCTTTTTGGTTTATGTGTTTGGGTACCATTAACACCCTTTCACTCTTATATATATACCAGCTCATTCGTGGGTTATTTACATAGCAATTATGATTATGATTATTATTTTATTTTTTTTGGTCTTTCTCCCTCTTTTTGTATTCTTCTTGTGGCATTCTTCTAATTTTGTTCTAAAAGTTAAAGCTATTTTTAGGTTGTGCAAATTCTACGAATAATAACAAGTGAATCTAAATCCATTGTATCTTAGGGACAATTTGTCACATAACCCTTTTTGCACTAACAATTATATTGGAAGGATAGCAAATTTGTATTAAAGAAAGCGATATAATCATGCCTTGGATTTTCGATACCTTTTATCTCAATTAATTAGCGTATACTTCCAATGATTTTAAGAAAAATTTCTGCATTAATGGAGACTTTTGCTTCAACCATTCAATCAATTCAAGTGATGAATCAAGACCTAGTGCGCTTGGAACAATTTCATGGGCAATTTTTCATGTAGTGGCGACAAAAGGTTTTATTTTTCCTAACAACTTTAAAACTCGCCTACATTTTGGAAGATGATCTTCCACCAATTCCGAAGGAAAAAGAAAACGAGTTTGAGGTGATAAAGCGACAAAGAAAGAAACGGATTGAAGATGATTTTCTATGCAAGGGATATATTCTCAATGCACTGTCCAAATCTCTCTACAACATATATCGGCACACTCCATCAGCCATGGAACTATGGACGTGCTTGGAGAATAAATACAAGACTGAGGAAATTAGTGCGTGTTAGTTTTTAATTGATAATTATGTTCATTTTCAAATGGTTGATGGAAAATCCAACATTTTTCAAGTGGATGAGTTACAACTCCTAATGGATGATATCATCATTGGTGGAGTTAGAGTGGATGAGGAATTCCAAGTTGGAGTAACTATTGTGAAGTTGCCTCCTTCTTGGAATGACTACAAAAATAAAATTAAGCATCAAGGGGAAGAAGTGTTCTTTAGAAGATCTAATGCGTCATCTTCGTATCGAAGAAAAGTCTTGAAATTGAGATTGCAATGTGGAAAAATTAGATCATATCTTCAAAACAAACAAACAAATTCCCTAGGACTGCTATAACTCACATGATATAGACCACGAAAAATATGAAGGTGAACCACAATCAAGAACATACTTGCCCTATTAGCATGCATATAATGGAGCAACTAGGGGAGTCTAATGACAAACCTAAGAAATTTGGTATTCCTCCTAAGAATGATAAAAGTTTCAAGAAAATAAAAATTCAAAAAAGTGGACCAAAGAAAAAGAACTGTTTCTTTTGCCAAAAGCCCAGCCATTTTATGAAGAATTGTCGACTTCACAAGAAGTTTCTCAATTCTTATGTGAATGTAACCAATGAAAATCCTAATTTTATCTATTGTAACTGAGGCAAACCATGTTGATTTCGATGAAGGATGGTGGCTAGACTCTGGGGCTACTATTCATGTTGCAAAGAGTCACGATGCGTCCATCAAGTATGAAAGTGTCTCCAATGGACAACAAGTTAGAATGGGAAACAATGGAACGACAAAAATTATGGAAATTGGGTTGGTAGAACTCAATTTTACTTCGGGCTAGACAGTGACTTTAAAGAATGTTTGCCATGTTCCTTAAATGAACAATGAATCTTGTATCTGCTGATCTCTTGAACAAGGCAAGGTTCAAATTGGTGTATAAATCAGATAAGTTTATCTTGTCCAAAAATGGAATTTTTGTTGGGAAGGGTTACTCTTATAATGGAATGATTAAGCTTAATATTAACAAAGTTATATCTTCTATCTATTTGATTGATCGACTCTTTATATTTGTGGCATAATAGATTAGGTCGTGTGAATTATCAATCTATTAAGCGTATGAGTAGTTTAGGTTTAATTCAAAAATGTAAAAATAATGATATATCTAAATGTGAAGTGTGTGCTCAAGCAAAAATAGTGCGTAAACCGTTTCACTAAGTTGAGCATACTTCAAAATTGTTAGAACTTTTTTACTCGGATTTGTGTGATCTTAAAGGTTTTGTAACTCATGGAGGAAAAAAAAATTTTTCTTACCTTCATTAATCATTTTTCGAGATATACTTATGTATATTTGTAGTCTAGCAAAGATGAAGTATTTGGCAGATTTAAAATTTATAAAGTTGAGGTTGAAAATCAACTTAGCAAGAAGATAAAAGTGTTAAGAAGTGATCGCGGGGGAGAATATTTTCTAACTGAGTTTAATATTTTTTGTGAAACTCATGAGATTAGACATGAAAAGTCGGATCCCTATACTCCCCAACAAAATGGCCTTGTTGAAAGACAAAATAGAACCTTGACTAAAATGGTGAATTCACTTTTAATAAGTTCTAGGCTTCCCAATAATTTATAGGGAGAAGCCATACTATCAATGTGTCATATTCTTAATAGAATAGCACGCAAGAAGTCCAATATGACTCCTTATGAGTTGTGGAGTAATAGGAAACCAAATTTGGATTATCTTAAGGTTGGGCATGTCTTGCTTATGTAAGAATACCAAATATTAAGAGATCCAAATTAAGACCTAAAACCTACAAATGTTGTTTTATTGGATATTGTAAAGATAGTAAAGCTTATAGATTCTTAAATCTTGTAGCTATACATGGTGTAGTATATGGGAAGGGCGCGAATTACTTGCTAAGTGTTGGGAATCATATAAGAAGGAAAAATAGAAGTGCGGAATATAAAAATTTTTCCTACGATTCCACAGCCCATGAATCTAACTATGCGTAACACAAAATCAAACCCTAACTACAAAGAGGGTTAGAACACTTACAAAATTTTTGTCTTCTCCTTTTTGTTCTAAGTTTTGATTCCGGACAGCAGTGAGTGAGCAGCCCAAATGTGTTGCCTCCAACGGTATCCACACCTAGCTAGAGCTTCAAATCCTTTCCTCCTTTTCTTTGTTGTTGCTAGTGTAGGAGAAGAGAGGAGAGAGAGAGAGGGAGGCTGGAATTTTCAGCCAGCCCTTTGGGGAGTTGAACTTTTTGTTGTGATGTCATTACATCACACTACATATATATATCCCACCAAGGGGGGGCGGGCCATGAGGGAGACCCACTTAGGGTTTTGTGTAATTACTATTAACCCCTCTTAATTATATCATATATAAATTTGGCCTTAAGAACTATTCTTTATGCACTCATACCCTTTCTCTCATAGACTTTAAAGCTCATCTTGCATGATCAGTGTGTGACCCATTGGGTTCACATCATCAAGTAGTAGGAATAGCACGAGGTGTGCACAATGGAACTCTTTCCATTTAGGGTTTAATTGCAACTCCTTCTAATTCCCTAATTGATTATAACTCACTTATATCAATTAGGGCTTCTACTAACCATGAGTAACACCTAGCATATGGCTCATGGTGTGGTCCTTAATGAGGTGAATAGTCATTTACAAAGAATCCTTCTGTTATAGTTTATAGGTTACAATTGCATCCTTCCTTCAACGCAATGTCTCCAATTGAACTAATAGGACATGGAAGTCTGTCAAGTCCCTAGTTCAATTACTTTATACCCATTCATAGATATCAACTCATTGATGAACTCATGAAACTCTTTTCATATTCATCCTACCATGGCCATGGATTTAATGAGTTATATTATGAATGCTATATGAGACATTCTCTCTCTTTTTCCTGAGAGTGATGGATCCCTTGTTGATCACTCACATGCCTTCATACACATAGCAGTAGGGCCAATGAACACCTTTGCAGACCTCTGAATAGGATCTGCACTTAGTGTTATCAAACTTTTAAAGCTACATGCATAAGACAACTATGGTGTCTCAGGTCTAAAGATTACTTGTACCACTATAACAATGAGAAACTGATTGACAGGCAGGATAAAACTCCATTCAGTTTATCTCATATCTTTGGTCACATTCAGTGTACCTATTCTCGTAATAGGCACCCACTTATTGGTTGTAGTGTCTCCACACAAATAGCTTGAGACTAGCTATCTTCCTATAGAATCAACCTAACAAGTGCTAGTCCTATAGTTCATTATTAGTCCATCATAGTGAACCTTCAACTAGGAATGCTTTAGGAGTTTAGTACAGAGATATATCTATAGTCTCAAAATTACAACTCTTTGTAATTCCATATTCTCAACTCTAACTCCATGGACATATTATGTAAATATAAATGATGCATATAAACATAATAGAATAAGCCCTTTTATTAAATCAATAATAAATGTGACATACATAAATGAAATCAAATGATTGTTCCTAATCCCTTAACAATCATCTCTATGATTGGCTCTAGGGCATAATCCTAACACTAAGGGGGTACGTTGGAGGATAGGCAATGGAGAATCAGTTAATATATGGAAAGCTAAATGGCTTCCCACGCCTACATCTTTTTAGGTTGTATCTCTGGTGCATGTTCTAGGTGCGAATGCCTGTGTATCTGAGTTGATTGACTCTCAGAATAAAATGTGGAATAAAAAGCTTGTGGTGCGTATGTTTTTTTCCCTCATGAAGCGGCTAGTTATAGCAACTTACCATTAAGTATCCGACTACCTTGCGATAAGTTAGTGTGGCACTATAATTTGAATAGCTTTTTCACTGTGAGGAGTGCATATCATTTAGAAGTGGCTAGTCAGGAAAGGGTGAGATCTTCATGATTGGGTGATTGTTCAACATCTAGTAACGGTGACCTCATGGCTGACTTAATTTGGAAACCAAATGTCCCTCCAAAAGTCAAGCATTTCATGTGGAAGGTATGCAAGGATATTCTCCCTACCCAATGTAATTTGGCTCGGCGGAGGATTATGGATGATGTTAGATGTGTGGTGTGTGGGGCTATTGAGGAAACTACTATGCACATTTTCAAAGAATGTGAGTTGGTGGAATTGGTGTGTTTGGCAATCCACTAGGTCTAAGGGTCAGGAGTATGGATGCTGAGAGTTTTTGTAGCTGGCTGCTGGACCTCTCATTCTCGATAGGCGGGGCTAAGTAGGATATTGTCTTGATGTTTATATGGGCTTTGTGGAATAATCGAAATGAGATGTTGTTCGATAGTGAAAGAAGGGATCTGCAACTGATCATTGGGAGTGCATGTAATCTATGAAATGAGTTTGCTACTGTTGACAATGGAAACGTAAGGGATGGTTGTTCTGAGTTTATTCTATGGACTCCGCCCAGTGAAGGGGTTTATAAGCTTAATGTTGATGGAGCTGTTTTTGCTGAATCTGGTAGTGTGGGGTTGGGTGTAGTTGTTCGTGATTTTGAAGGTTAACCAATAGCGGCTCCGTCCAAGCGAGTGTAAGGGCAATTTCCTGCTAAGATAGTTGAAGCTCTGGCATTCAGGTTTGTGGTTGGCTTTACGAGGGATTTGAGCTTATCCAAGGTGAGTTTCGAAGGAGACTGTAGGGGAGTCGTTGAGGCCTTAAAGTCCAGTGTTGCCAATCTTTCATCTGTAGGGTTGATCATTAAGACATTCAATTGGCGGTTGGTCATGGTTTTAACTCAGTGGGGTTTTCTCATGTGCAAAGAACAGCTAATATGGTAGCTCATGGTTTGGCTAGATTTGCTAGGAATTTAGATGATGTACAAATCTGATTGGAGGAGGTTCCAGTTTGTGTTAGAAATCAAATCCATGCAGATTTAGATCATTGTATGCTTCTATAAAATTTATCACTTTCCTCAAAAAAAAAAAAAAAAAAAATCAAATGAGATTATAGAATCTAGGCCGGGATGTTGAATTTTTTGAGCATATATATGCTAAAGATAAGTTTTTTTTTTTTTTGGTTTCCCAAGGTGTCCCTAGGTGTCATACCCCATTTTTGTCACCCTAGTTAGAGGTCATCATTTCATTTAGGTTTTTATTTTATTTTTTAGTCTAGGCATTTGCATTAGGATTTTATGGCATTGAAGATCATGTGTATGAATTTTGAAGTGATTTGGAGTTCATTTCAATAGTCAATTAGAGATTTTGTGACTTTAAGGGCATTGTTGTCTTTTAAGTTGTATCTTTTCCATTTGACATTGAAATGATCTCCAAGTTGTCAATTGGAGTTTATATGGATATATAAAGTCTATATATAGGTTCAATTTGATGAATTAATGGTTTAAGATCAATTCAGCTCATAACGGTTTAGGTTGGCTAAAAGACCCTTTCTCAGTTCGCTCAAATTGAAACATAAGACCCACTCAATTTACTCTCATTTAATTTCAATTGGGTTTTATTTACATCATAAACATGTTTAAGAAGGTTGAATTTTGATTTGGAAAGCATTTGGCTCAACCTTGTGTGCGCAAACGCTAGCTTTGCGACGGTGGTGCACAACAGTTAACCGCCTTTGTAAAACCTAACCATGCACCTATGGTTAAGGATTTTTGTCCTCAAATGTCTAAAAATGTGTTCCTTTTCAAAGCACGGTCGTTTTGGCTTTTATTTTGTCAAAATCGAATTTAATTTGACCCTCGAAAGACTTCCGGAAGGCGAAGGAGTCTAACTGAGGTAAGCTGACGGGAGGCCCTCGGGTGACCGTTTGGGGCTAGACGGTCAGCTGTGCAGGCCCTAACGGCTGGTCGTCTAGCCCCGGACAGTCACCCAAGGGACTTCGTCTTTAAGTGGGATTCTGCTTCCTCTTCCCTCTTTTGACGGATTTCTCCGCCCTTGCAAGTTGTTTCCTTCTAGGATTGAGTAATTTTGAGTTGTTTGAGCACCAAGAGAGTCTTTAATAGCCCTAGGATCATTATTTAATGAATTAATCTTAGCCATTGGTTTATTAGGTTAGTCCCTTATATAAATAACATGATATTTAGCACATAGAGGGGCGCCACAAGTGCACTTTATACATAGAGAGAGAGGGAGCTACGAGTTGGGAGAGCTAAAGAACATAAAAGGGAGGCTCTTCAACCCTAGGCAAGGAGGAGAACAAGGATTTTGAAGGGAGGAGAAGTTCTACAAGAGGTAAACACACTTTCGATCGCTGAAATTAGGCTTTCTTCCTTCTTCTTCTCTTTCTTTCTTTATGATAGTTCTAGTGCATGTAGTAACTCCACATGTTAGCTCAATTCAATGCTTTTGTGATGTGATATGAATGATTTTAGGATAGTTCATGGTTTTACATGCCTGAAAAACTTTAGTTTACTAAGGTTTTGAAAGCGTTATCCTTTCTATCCTTTTAAATCATACATGTTTCATATAGTCTACTTGCTATGATAATTGTCATGAATTGATGATTCTGTTAGTTAATATACATGATATTCATGATATTCATGATAGTTTGAGCATGTGTTAGGGTTGATACATGGGTTATTATGCATAGTTGTGAAATTAGGATTTCAGTAATCCTTATTTCATGCAAGTTTCACACAGCATGTTTAGGTTAGCTTTGTGAGTTGTTGCTCTTCATAGTCATCCTATATATGCTGTATATAGTTAAATCATGCTAGGTTTGTATTCATTATTAGTGGATTAATAGGTTTTTATGCATGTAGGGTCAGGTGATTGCATATAGGGTTGTATTAGGGTTTATGAAAATTTATTATTATTGTTATTTGCATAATTAATGGATGATTTTAGGCCTTAAGATAATTTTGTCCAGATTTATATATCATTGTTTTTGTATGGTTTTGAGCACGTGTAAGGGTGCAAATAGGTGTGATAATTGCCTTATTGCAAATAAGATTACTACTGCTCAATTTTGCTATTGCTTGGAGATAATTGCACAAGGTAAGTAGGGTATGAAAATGCCCTAACTCTCTTTCCCTAATCTTTCTCTTCTCCCTCCTAGGGTTATTTCTTAATATGGATATATGGTGATTTCCAAAGGTTTCCTTATCAAATAAAGTACCTTTTTCTCAAAGTTTCCATCTTGTGGAAGTTGTTTAATTTCAAACTTGGTTTATTTATCAAATTTTTTATCTTTCAAATGAGGAAACTTAGGGTTTTCACCATGAGTCCGTATTAGGATTTAACCCTATTCTAATCGAACTACGTGGACTTTGATCCATGTATTTCCATGCATGGTACGTAGGTGCTCAATTGATGTTCAAATCTGCCTTAGGATACTAAATATCCTAGGTTTTCTTTTTCTTTTATTCATTTGTCTATCACATATGATTAATAGTGAATAGGATGGATTTGTAATTGATGTGCATGTTGTATCTTATTGGTTGATATTGATTTGCATGTGATTAAGTTATTAAATTAGCCCAATCAAATTAAGAGATCAACTCGGGCGATGTGGGTGCCTATAGGCTTTGCTTGGAACCTTCCCACATCGTAACTTAGCTCCCGAATCCAATTTTTGGTTCGAAACTTTGCCTTTCCTTTTAAAATGGAGTCATGAGGTTTTTGCAAATAAAACATTTTTATGGTTTTTTTCTTTTCCTTAAAAAATGAGGTGGCGACTCATTTCCTTTGTTATCTTTCACATTATTTTTGGCAAATCCTTGTGGGCCGCTTTCGTGGGTTCACACCAGGCATTGCCTAGGAATAATCCTCCAAGGTATTATCGAGCGCCAAAGCGGGGACCTCTCCTAAGAAAGTTTGCTGCATCCACAAGGGCTAGAACCCGAGACCCCTTCCTTAAGCGACCAGAGCCCTGTGCTAATGATAAGTTGAAACAGCAAGATATGTCTCTTAATAAACGCAATAGTACACATGAAGATAATATATCCTATGAACAAAATCTTCAAGATGATCCCAACCCACGAACTTCAAAAAGAGCAATAACTACAAATTATTCCTTTGGTCCAAATTTTTAACTTTTCCTAGTTGAAGGAAATAGAAGGAAATTAAAAAATAAGATTTATGATGAATAAAGAAGGAGATCCAACTTCCTATGAAGAAGCTATAACTTCACCAAATGCATCTATATGGAAAGAGGTAATTGAAGAAAAGTTTGATTCCATTGTGTCTAATGGAATATGGAAGTTAGTAAATTGCTGTAATGCCTTTGTTATTTAATTAGGATAATCTCACCTTTAATACATGGTTTGCAAGTATATTAGTTGTTTTGTCAAGTATTGTCATGCATGGGCATTGCATGTGCATGATTTTGATGCGTTTGCGATTTCACGTTTTTAGACCGCAAAAAATTAACTAAGTGTTGGGAAAAAAATGAATTTTTGTAAATCTTCATTTTTCAAGATAACTTTTAGCGATAATGGAAATTTATATTATTATAAAACATCTGTGATTTTATGGGATTTTATTATCATGTTTCGATTAGTTTCCTCACATGTTTGTTTTTAAAAATTCTATTGGGAGACGGACTTTGTACTAAAACATGAAAATGAGATTTTGATATACTTGGAATTTGATTTTTTTGATATTTTATTTGGATTCAAATGGGGGGTTGTTTGCTTATTTTCATTAAATAACTTAAAGTAAATGTCCTCATTTGACATTTACTTAAATGTTTTGAATGAAAATAAGGTAGTGGTCAATGCTGTAGGGGTTTATACATATTTGCATTAGTTACTAGGCATTTTCAACAAGGTCCAATCAATCGGGGGTGCCCCAGAAACATGATTTCATTACTGTTAAACCCAATAAATCGGGCCCTTAGACCCCGATCGATCGGGCATCGCAGAATCCTGAAATTTTTTTTTAAAAGCGTCAAATGACGCATGTGCCCCTCAACTCTTTTAAAACTCTCATATCACGACTTGTACACTCCCATTTACTACATTTTGAGATCAAAAAAGCTAGAGGGAAGGAGAGAGAAAGAAGAGAAAGAGGAGAGAGAAAGGGCTTGTTTGGAGAGAGAAAAGTGGGTTTTTGGCTTGCATGTGTGGGTTTCTCATTCTCTCACCTCACTTTGATGCTTGGGGAAGCTTTCTAAGGGCTGGATTCAACTTCTACCACGTTTAGTTTGTAGATCAAACTTTCTTTGTAGAGCTTGGAGCTTGTTCTTGCATCCTAGGCTTGGATTCAACCCTCCCAACACAATTTCTTTACATTTGGTACTATATATTTGAGGTAGGTGTAATTTAATGGGTTTTAACCTTAGGGATGATAATGGGTAAGGATATAAGCCCATATATGTTGAATAAAAATGTATATTGATGTTATTTATAAGTTTACATGATTTTTGGGTGTATTATCATGTATATTTTGTAATGCATGTACTAAGGGTCTAGTTTACATAACCCTATATTCAGTATTATTACATTTGGAAGTACATGGGTTGATATACTTGTTATATTTTAGTTTATTTTGAATGTACATGCTATGTAAATTGTTTTTGGTCTATATTTTACATGTTTTATATAGTCCGGTAGGTTATATGATTATGGCATAATTATATATTGTTGCTTTTTGGATATATTGACATGCATTAGGATTTATATGCGTATCCATGGTATCATTTGCATAATGCATGAGATGGAACTAATTAAATACTTGGTAAAAGTATATTAAAAAGGATCATTGGATTTGGACTACTAGCGGTCAAGGGACTTAGCGGTGTTTTCCATTCCTTTGGTCCTGGGTACTTTCTGGTTCCAGGTAAGAACCCTTGTGTTCCCAAATTAGAGGCTACTTTCCAGTTCTAGGTAGGAACCCTTGTGTTGTCCTCTTGGAGGTGGGTTTAAATCCTCCGTTTCTGTGCGAAGACTCTTGCAGGAATGGTCGGTAATTATGGATTATATTAAATGGACATGAGTAGCATATCATTCATGACATTATATATGTTTTAATTATATTTTAAGCATGATTTAAATTGGTTATATTATCATGCTTTGGTTATTTTTATATGAAAATTATATCTACTAAGTTTTATACTCATTGTTAATAAAACCTTTTCAGATGATTTCATAGCTAGGGAGACCTCACCTTGAGGTGTTTCGCTTGTGATTGGAATTAGTTAATTGTTAAATCATTTTGGAACATTATTATAATCTTGAACAATTTTAATATCACAGTTATGTATTAATTAAATACTTTGTATTCAGCCAATGGGCAATAGACGTGTATTAACTCATGGTTTGTAATATTTAATATTTGTAGGTCTCTTTATATGGTTTATTTAGCATATGATGATACCAATGATAGATGATAGGAGATTTCTAATGATTATTTTAAAGGTTTCATCATGATATGTGCCATTTACAAGTGGGTCATGCCAAAATTTTTATTGAAATAATGGTATTCTTACACGTGTCATCCATGTGCTTTGTAAATGATTTTCTCTAATTAAACTGAATTTATCATAATTAATCATGGCTTGATAATTTGGGTCATGACAATTGCCCTCCAAGATCTAGACCAATTGGTTATAAGTGGGTATTTAAAAGAAAATTGAACACTGATGGTTCAATAATTAATAGGTTTAAAGCTAGGCTTGTGGCTAAAGGCTTTAGACAAAAGGAAAAGATTGATTTCTTTGACACATATGCACCTGTGGTGCAAATTAGTTCAATTAGCTTACTTATTTCTCTTATATCAATTCATCATTTAGTAATCCATTAAATAGACGTAAAAACAGCCTTCTTGAATGGTGATCTATATAAAGAAATTTATATAGAACAACCAAAGGGTTTGTTCAACCAGGCCAAGAAAAGAAATTAAAGTTTATAAACTTATTAAATTTAATTTAGCCTGAAACAAGGTCCTAAGTAATGGCATGAGAAATTTGATGAGGTGATATTGTCAAAAGGTTTTTGTATCAATAATGCAGATAAACGTATATATAGCAAATTTGATAATAATGGTACGTGGTGTTATTATTTGCTTATATGTAGATGATATGAAGGATGTGGGGAAGGTTCATATAATCTTAGGAATTAAGATCAAGAAGAATAGTGATAGCTTAGTACTAGTGCAGTTGCACTACGTAGCAAATGTGCTAAAGAAATTTGGTCATTTTAATCAAAAACCAGTCTCAACTCCATTTGATCTAAATATCAAATTAGTGAAGAACACTAGTAGATGCATAAGGCAATTGGACTATTCCAGGGTCATTGGGAGTCTAATGTATTTGATTCATTGTACTAGACCTGATATTGCATTTGCAGTCGGCATGTTGAGCTAATCCACTAGTAACCCAAGTCAAGAACATTAGGATGGAATATCTCGATTGCGAGTGTTGAGATACTTAAAAGAGACGATTGATTATGGATTACATTATCAATGATACCCATTTGTGCTAGAAGGGTAATCTGTATGAAGGTTTGTTATAGGTAGGGATAGGGTGTCCATTTCTCATTTACAATTTGCTAATGATACTGTGTTCTTCACTTCAAGAAATGAGTAGAATCTTTTGATCTTTACGCATATTTTACAGGTTTTCGAGTTGGTGTTCGGGTTAAAGGTGAATATGAGCAAAAGCTCATTAGTGGGCTTGAATTGTTCTAGAGAAAAGGAGGAGAGGCTAGTTGGGGTTTTGAGTTGTTCTCTTGATTGTTTGCCCATGAAATATCTTAGCTTACCTTTAGGGGGTGATCCGAAATCGGATTCATTTTGGAATCCTGCCATTGATAAGGTTGGGAATAGATTAGATAGTTGGAAAAGAGCATTGTTGTCCAAGAGGGGTAGACTTATCTTGATCCAGTCAGTTTTGTCTAGCTTGCCTATTTATTTTATGTCCCTTTTTAAAATTCTAGTGAAGGTGGCTAACAATATTGAAAAACTTATGAGGCACTTTTTGTGGGAAGGTTGGGGAAAGCGCAAGAAATATCATTTAGTTAGTTGGGAGGTGGCATGTCGCTCTAAGTTGAAGGGGGGTTTAGCATTGGGAAATATTATTGCTAGAAACATTGCTTTAATAGGGAAATGGTTATGGAGGTTTTCTATAAAAAGGGATTTATTGTGGCATTTAGTTATTAAAAGAAAATATGGTATACAAAACAATGGTTGGGACTCTCAAGTGAGAAGTAGAATTTCTAGTCAAAGTCCTTAGAAGTTTATTTCTCAAAATACACCTCGCTTCTTGGGGTTTACCTCTTTGGTGGGGGGTAATGGGGAGAGGATTTGTTTTTGGGAGGATGTTTGGAGGGAGGATTGTTCATTTTTTGTGTGTTTTCCACTGCTGTACAGTTTTTCTCGAGCTTATGGTTCTTGTATTTAGAATATGGTTGATTCCTCATCTGTTTCTATGGCATGGTATTTTCAATTTTTCATAAATCTCAATAAGAGGGAGACTTGTGAGCTAGTTTCTCTTTTATCCCTTTTGGATGGGGTCATATTGAGTATGTTACGTTCTGATAAGAGAAAGTGGCTTCCCCATTCTACTGGTGTTTTTTCTTGTAAATCATATATGGAAATGTTGATCAATGATTCCTTTGTCCCTAACTTTCTCCCTCATATGTTTATTTGGAAATCTAAAGTCCCTTTAAAAGTTCAAGTTTTTATGTGGACTGTTGCTCATAAAAGAATTAATACTAATGATATGTTTCAAAAGAGACGCCCTTCATGTTGCCTTTTACCTTAGTGGTGCATTATGTGCAAAAAGGAAGTGGAGCATATTGATTATTTATTTCTGCATTGCATAGTTACGAATTATTTATGGCAAAAATTATTTCTTATGGTTGATTTGTGTTGGGTTGTGCCTGCGTCTTGTGTTTCCATGATTTCTATTGTTTTTTGGGGCTTTGGGAGGAGTAAAAAGGCATTGGTTCTTTAGAGATGTGCTATCTTAGCTATTTTCTGGGTGTTGTGGTTAGCAAGAAATGCTTGGATTTTTTAAGATAGGGTGGAGGAGGTGGGTTTCTTGTGGGATAAAGTGGTGTTTTTGGCCTCTTTTTGGGTTTCGGCTTCTTCATAGTATAGTGGCATTCCATTTTTTGTTATCTCGTCTAATTGGAGGGTTGTATGTGGCCTGGAGTGATTTCTGTTTTTGATTATCTTGTTCTATACCATGTGTAAACTTTGCTTTATTTTTCACTTTTATAGGAAACCTCGTCCTTTTTTGTATCTTCTTTGATATTCAATATATTCTATTTGTTGCTTATCAAAAAAAAAAAAAAAAAAAAATTGCTAGCTGGAATATTGATGGAGTCCAAGTCGATTACCAAGTGGATTTTTACCCTTAGTAGAGGAGCGATTTCTTGGGGATCCAAGAAACAAACATGCATATCTCACTCGACAATGATATCAGAGCTGATAGCTCTTAGAACTGCATGTAAAGAAGGTGAATGGCTTCAGAATTTAATTATGGAAATTCCCTTGTGGAAGAAGCCATCTCCATTGATCTATCTATTGTGACAGTCAAGCTACCTATGTTCGTGCTACAAGTAAGATGTATAATAATGAGAGTCAATACATATTGCCTTAGGCATAATTACATTAAAGAACTCCTAAGAGATGGAATAATTAGTGTAAAATATGTCAAATCAATAGAAAATTTGGCAAATCCTTTGACGAAAGGACTTTCCCGTGAGATGATAAAGAACACATCAAAAGGAATGGGACTAAGGTCTACAAAATATCAATCACATTTGATGGAAATCCAACTTAGGTTTTGAGACATAAATTGGGTACAATGGGAAAAATAAGTCGAATGAGTGGTTATGCTAGGATCTCGTTAGAAACTATTTCAGTATCATTCTAGGATATTAAAATCTAGCGAATTTGGGACTCTTATCATTTTGGAGGTTGAGTATTATACTCTTCAAAGACTTAAATATCGATATCTAATATATATATATATAAGTAATGTTCAGGCCAGTCACATATCATATTTTTCTGCAGCCTGTCACACCCCATTTTTGTTACCCTAGCTAGGGTTTGCCATTCCATGTGAATTTTTGTTTCTTTTCTGAGTCTAGTCTTTTGCATTAAGTTTTTAAGGTCCTAAGGATAATGGGTATGAATTTTGATTCAATTTGGAGCTAATCTTGAGGGTTAATAAGAGCTTTTGTGACTTGAGGGGCATAATCGTCTTTTAGGTCACAAACTTTCCATTTTACCATGAAATGATCCCCAGGTTGTCAATTGAAGTTCATATTGATACATATGAGATATTTATAGGCTCAATTTGATGAATTGATGGCTTAGGGTTAAAATGGCTCGATATGATTCAAGTTGGTTAAGAGACCCACTTCAGGTTAGCTCAAATCGGCTCATGATTTTCACTCAATTCCCACTCATTTGAGTTTAATTAGTCTCAATTTCATTCCTAAAGTTGTTTTAAAAGGTTGAATTTTGAATTAGAAAGAATTCGGTGCAACCCTGTGTGCATACCTAAGCTTTGCGACAGTGGTGCATAGCGGTTAGCCACCTTTGTAAAACCTAACCATGCACCCATGGTTAGGGATTTTTGCCTTAAAATGTCTTAAAATGTGTTCTTTATCAAAACATGGTCCTTTTTTACTAAATAGTGTTTGCATGAGAACTTGCTATGATGTGTTTAAGCATGAAATCACTTCTATTGTGTTCTAGGATATATATTTTACGTAGGATATGATGATTGCACCTCCCCATACTGAGTTTTTTACGTAAAATTATCCTAAGATAGTTTTGCTTAAGAAAGTTCGCCGTCGAAAGGCCCTTTTTCATATTTTACATAAAATGTTAGCTTTTTTTTATATTATTTTTATTATAATAGACTTGCTTATTAATGTTATTAGATGTTCTCATAATTATTGGTAGATTTTAACATGTTTTTGTTAGTGTTTATACATATTAGTTGAGTTATTACATATAGGGTTGTATTAGGGTTTGATCCATGATTCTTGTTATTTACATGATTTATGAATGATTTTAAGCCTTAATTCAATTCTATCTAGATTTATTTATTATCATTGTGGTAGTATTTTGAGCATGTGACAGCCTATTTGAAAGCATGGTAATTGCTTGGTTGAAAATTGGATTGGTTAATTGTTATCTTTAATAGATATTGCATGCAAATTGCAAGTAACTTGGCAAGTACAAATCCCATAGAAAGTGGAGCATAAGTTTGGCAGGTGCAATTACCCCACCAAAGTGGGGTGATTATTTTTTGCTATTGCAAAAAGAGATCTTGCAAATAGGGCCATTACCTTATGAAATAGGGTGATTATTTTGACAAATTAATATTGCATATGGTAAGTGTGATGGGTATAGAAAGTACCTCCTTTCTTTCCTTAAAACTTTCTCTTCTCCCTCCTAGGGTTGTTTCCTAATGGGGGGATATAGTAGATCTTAATAGTTTCATTTCATAAAAGATCCCTTTTAAACAAAAAGTTTCTATCTTTACTGAAATACCATATTTTCTAAAGATCTTTTGAGAATCATTTATATTTGGAAACTCCCTATATTTTATGGAAGGAAACTTAGGGTTTACCATAAGCCTTTAATAGGTTATAACCCTATTCTCATACAAATTATGTGGACTTTGATCCATGTACTTCCATACATGGTACGTAGGTGCTCACCTTGAGGTTCAAGTCCACCCTAGGATACTAAGTATCCTAGGTTTCCTTCTCCCCTTTCTTTTTTTCTTTCTTATTTTGTTCTCTCACTTATGTGGATGGATGAATGAATGATATGTATGCTGTCTTGTGATGATAATTGTTGATTCTTGCATGATTAAGACTTTGATTTATCCCAATTAAATTAAGAGACCGATTAAGGCGATATAGGTGCCTATAGGCTTTGCCTAAAACCTTCCCATATTGTAATTTAGCCTCCGAATTCACAATCTTTGGTTTTCAAAAGATCTTTTCCCTTTCCATTTTTAAACATGGAGTCACTTTTGTTTTGGAAATAAAATATTTTAGGGTTTTCTTCTTTTTCTTAAAAAATGAGGTGGTGACTCCCTTTTTTATTTCCAATGTGGGCCACTTTCCGGGTCTACAATTTGGTGACTCCACTGGGCAATTCGTGGGCTAGACTCCTTAGAGTTTGATTGGGCTAAATTAATTTCTTATATTAACTAAAATCAATCACATTGCATCTGCTTGATTGTGTGTTTTCATTTATTGCATTGTGTGCACAAATTCTTGCATGATAGGATTAATGTCCCTCGATGTATCCTTGCCACTGATAAGCGTAGCCTCAACCTTGGTATTCCTAATTCCAAGTGTTGGGGCAAAAGCTAGCAACTTCTCTTGCCAAGTACCCTTGGGCTTGCCCTTGGATATATTAAATGAGTCAATCACATACTGTTGGACCCACGCGGCGTTCCTGATGCCACATGTGGTTAGGTATAAAGATTGATTTAAGTAAGTAAAGGACCCCAGCCTACCCCTTATCATAGTCTATGTAAACGGCCTTGTAAGGTACTATTGGTTCACCTTTATGCACCCACATTTGATTGTAATGATATCATGACCATATTTGTGTTGTGCTTAATGGAGACTTAATAGAGAGCTATTGCATCCTACATCCTTAATACATACGTTTCACCTATGACCCATGCAGAGGTGAATGGATAGAAATGGACTAATTAAGTATGTATGTTGTAAAGTCATTGAGACAAATATGGAAGCTTAGGATATACCCTTAGGCTGAAAGACTGATTGTTCCCTTTTCTAGAAGAGGGAGAAGCGTGCTGGCTTGGATCCATGACCAGTAAGGGCGATTAGTGAGTATTGATTCAACCAACCAGTTAGACATGGCTAATGAAGGAGCTAGTGAAGGGGACTTTGATGTTGAGGCTTGTTTTAAGGCTATCATGACTAAGCTCGACTACACCACTAATGTATCTGAAAGGGCATTAAAAATGGCTCAAGATATCCAACAAAAAATGTTGGAACCCGAACAAAACAATGACCATACCTCAAGGGCCCACCCAAGGGATAATACTGAAGGTGGGAATCAATCTGAAGAAGGCACTAAGACCCATGGAGGGGGGGCTCCAAACCCAAGGGAAATGAACCACCTGAAATTATCAATCTAGAAGGAGGAGGTAAGGGAAACACTTTTGGTGCATAGTCGATGTTGGCTAACAAGGTAGAAGCCTTGGAAAGAACTATAAAGGGAATCTATAGGGCAGCTGACATGGTGGATGTATGTACCCTGTCTTTGTTCCCCCAAGCTTGCATCCCATTATAGTTTAAGATGCTAGAAATAGAAAAGTTTGATAGGATAGCTGCCCCAAGGCACCCTTGAGGAGCAACTGATGAACTCTTAGCTCAAATGTTCCACGAAACCCTTGCGACTTCTGCTTTGAAGTGGTTCCTAGCGTTGGATGAAAGTAGAACCTTGGACTTGGGAGGATATATGTAATGAATTTTTAGAGCATTACAAGTACAATACTGAGGTAGATGTTACACGAAGGGACTTGGAGACCACAAAACAAGGGGTTAATGAGACTTTCTCCACTTTAATCACGAGGTGGAGGCAAAAGGCCTCAAGGATAGCAGATAGACCAAATGAAGAGGATCAGATTCAGCTGGGGGTTAAGAACCTATTGTTGATGTATTATAAACACTTCTTTGCTCACTATTTTCCCAATTTTAAGGCCCTCATTAGGGCAGTTACACAGGTTGAGGACGCTATTTCCGATGGGTCACTCAAGACAGAGGAAGTTCTAAGAAATCGTAGGCCGAACTTTGCTGGGAAAAACAATGCTGAGGTCAATGCTATAACCCAACCCACACAACCCATCACCCTAAATGATGCCAACCCACCTCACCAATTCACTGAGTCGTACATGCCACTTGAGAAAGTGCTTGAAAAGCTAAAGAAACGAGGCTTTTTTGAAACCTCTTGACCCAAGGCCACCACCTAGCCCTTTGCCTAAGAACTACAATGAAAATGAATATTGCAAGTTCCACCAAACTAACCGTTGCTTCTGCCTTAGGCATGAGATCCAAACCTACTTAACAACAAATTATCTCACCACCCACCCCTCCAAATCGCCCAAATGTCACTCAAAATCCCCTTCCCCCTCATAATACACCCAACAACATAAATACCATTGAAGCCGATCCATCTCGACCTCGCCTACCCATAAAACAATACACTCCACTCCCTATGTCCCTGACCCAAGCTTTCTACAAATGTCGTGATAAGGGCCTCACCATACCTGTTCCCCAAAACCAAGACCCCAAGCACCCCACCAATATTGCCAATACCATCGTACACCCGACTATGATATCGAGAACTGTGCCATGCTGAAAAAGGTCATTCAAGATCTTATTGACAAAAAGATCCTACTATTTCCAAAAGAAAAGTCCATCCAGTAGTAGCTAAAAGAGTGCTATGAAGTAGGAGACCCTAGAGTGGGATATTAAGAGAGCCGTCAGGGAAATTTGACTACTATGTGCTTTATCCAAATCCGATACCAAGTGAGCCTATAATCCCTACAGGTTGGGATGACATATCGGAAGAAGTGCATATGGAGGACATTGATATGATTGAATGGGATGACCTAATGGATAACATAAGTGAGGTTAATGACATATGGGCTAGTGACGAGGAAATAGATCACATGATAAGGGGGAGGCATCATTTTAAGCCTCCGTATTTGGAATCTGATAATCCACTAGGAGAGTTGGAAGCCAATAGGCACCTTGATATGCAAAAAGAAAAAGATGAGGTACTCAGACAGCTGAAGAAGACAAATGCCAATATCACTATCTGGGGCTTGCTTATGGCCTCTCATAAGCACAGATAGACAGTGCTGAAGTTACTAAACCAGATACAGGTTCCGTTGATATATCTCTGGAAGGGTTAGTAAATCTTGTAAACCCAGCTTTGAAAAATTCCACTATCGTGTTTACAGAAGCTGACTTACCTAAAAGTGGGCCAAGCCACTCCCAAGCTTTACATATAACCATTAACACCATGGGGAAGTGGGTTCCCATAGTCTTAATTGATAATGGTTCTGCGCTGAATGTATGTCCACTTAGAACTGCGACTGTATTAGGTTTGGGACCTACTGATTTTACACTATCAAGGTAGATAGTAAGGGCATATGATAATACCCATAGAGAAGTAATTGGGGTGGTTACTCTACCTTTAATCATGGGACCCACAAAGTTCAGGGTGGAATTTTAAGTGTTGGACGTACCATTGTGTTTTAATATGCTATTAGGAAGGCCTTGGATTCATCCTGTTGGGGCTGTACCTTCGTCATTGCATCAAAAGGTAAAGTTCCCCCATGAAGGCGCCATTGTTATGCTTTAAGGAGACTATGACTTGAGAATGGCAGGAGTGCCTGTATGTAAAATAAAACTAGAATTAGCTGAGATACCCTTGTCTGGGTTTGAATATGTGCAATGCATAGAAAAGGAGTTGGAAAAGGGAGAGCTGATACCCCTTGACTATTGCCTCCATGGTAATCTACATGTTGGAGAAATAATGCGGAGAATGAGTTTCTTTCCGGGTATGGGTCTAGGGCATCGCCAATAAGGGATCCCCCATGCCATTCAAAGCCATGCTGTTTCCTATACCTTTGGGCTAGGATATGAGCCCACCAAAAATGATTATGCAGAAATGACAAAGAAGAATAAGGAAAAGGGAAAGGCTAGAACAAAAGGAAGGGTGCCAGACATCAAGATTTCGCTGTATAAACCAACTTTGAATGGCTACTTTATCAAGGAATAAGATGATTCCTATATTATAGGTTCCCAAAACCAATATTCAATCTGGCAACCAAGACCAGAGTCCTAGGGTTCAAAATTTTCTTCATTGAGTGGTATCCAATTACTTCTGAAATAGTGGATGATGAAGCCATCAATAATAGCTATTGGGAAAAGAAAGAAGAAGACTGGGCAGAGCATATGGATTTTGAGACCATGGTCACTGATGTTTCAAGATATGGTTCTTACTCTAGAAGAGTCAGCTATCGGAGATTGCCAAGACTCATTAGTTCACTATGCTACTATGCCACTTCTCAACTGGTACCTCGAGAATGGCACCATTATAGAGATCCGTGAGGAAGAAGAACATGGCCTACCTGATAATAGCTTGTAGCTTTCCCTAGTTAGAGTCTTTTTTGCTTTCAATAAGATGTGTCCGCCTAGCCCACTTTGTGGAGTTAGGAGTCATTCCATAGTTGTGGTACAGATGTTTGTTTCCTTTTCTATTTTTTAAGTTGTCATTTTATTAGTTCCTTTAATGAAATGTGTTTTTATACATTATTTGCAGTGTTTTTTCCTCTCTTCTATGGATATCTATGGCATAGATATAGATTCTAGGAATAATATCCCCCCGGAGCTCGTCGAGCAAAGGAAAAGGGGTGTCACCGAACCTAGCATGGATGAATTGAAATCAATCAATCTATGGACAAATAAATTACCAAAAATAATTAAAATTGGGATAACTCTCTTGCCACTTGAAAAAGAAAAGCTGATACCTCTGTTAAAAGCCAACATAACGGCTTGTGCATGGTCTTAAGAAGACATGCCCGGTATAGATCCAGATATTGTGTAGCACTATTGTGAACCCAGGAAAACAACCCATAGGATTTGGCGATTAAGTGAGAAAGACAACAAAGGAAGGAGTCGCTGTTGGGATTATGCCCTAGAGTCAATCATAGAGATGATTATTTTGGGATTAGGAACAATCATTTGATTTCATTTATAAATGTCACATTTATTATTGATTTAATAAAAGGGCTTATTCTATTATGTTTATATGCATCATTTATATTTACATAATATGTCCATGGAGTTAGAGTTGAGAATATGAAATTACAAAGGGTTGTAATTTTGAGACTGTAGATATATCTCTATACTAAACTCCTAAAACATTCTTAGTTGAAGGTTCACTATGATGGACAGTAATGAACCATAGGACTAGCACTTGTTAGGTTGACTCTATAGGAGGATAGCTAGTCTCAAGCTATTTGTGCGTAGACACTACAACCAACAAGTGGGTGCCTATTATAGAATAGGTACACTGAATGTGACCAAAGATATGAGATAAACTGAATGGAGTTTTAACTTGCTTGTCAATCAGTTTCTCATTGTTATAGTGGTACAAGTAATCCTTAGACCTGAGATACCATGGTTGCCTTATGCATGTAGCTTTAGAAGTTTGATAACACTAAGTGTAGATCCTTATAGGGGTCTGTAAGGGTGTTCATTGACCCTTTTGCTATATGTGTGAAGGCATGTGAGTAATCAACAAGGAATCCATTACTCTCAGGAAAAAGGGAGTGAATGTCTCATATAGCATTCATTGAATATAGCGGTTGTGAACCCCGGAAATTGGGCCCACGAGGGATTGAAAAGAAAGTGGGTTTGAAAAAGAAAAAGGAAAGGAGTCGCCACCTTATTTTTTAAAGGAAACAAGGAAAACCCTAAAAATCAGGTTGTTTTAGGAAAACAATTTGAATGACTCCATAAAAAAAAGGAAAGGCAAAAACCAATCTTTTGAAAACCAAAGAAATCGGGGATTCGGAGGCTAAGTTATGACATGGGAAGGTTCTAGGCAAAGCCTATAGGCACCCATGTCACCCTTTCGGTCTCTCAGTTCATTTGGGCTAAATTAAAGTCTTTCCATACAAAAATCAGCAAGTATATCATCACAAGAATTGCATGCATATAATATATTTCATTCATCCATCCATGCATAATAAGCAAATAAAAACAGAAAATAAAAAGAAGAAAAGAAAACATAAATAAACCTAGGATGCTTGGATCCTAGAACGGACTTGAGCCTTACGAAGAGCGCCTACGTACCATGCAACGAAATACATGGATCAAAGTCCACGTAGTTCGATTAGAACTAAGGTTAAATCCTAACACAAACCTATGGTAAAAACCCTAGGTTTCCTTATTTGATCAAAAGAGTTGAATATGATAGAAAGTTTGATTTTAGGAAAGAAATCCACAAAATGGAAACTTTAATAAAAACCAGAATTTTGTTGGTTAAGGAAACCTCTAATTAAACCATAGGACTTGTATTAAAAATTAACCCTAGATAGGGAGAAGAGAATGAGTTAAGAAGAAAGGTGAATTGGGGCACCTTCACACCCACTTACCTGAGCGCAATTAGCTCCAAGCATTTAGCCATTTCAGACATAAGCAGCCCTATTTGCCATAGGACAAATACCACACCTATTTGCACCCTTACAAGTGCTCAAAACCATGCAAAAACACTAACATGCAAATCTGGACAGAATAGTATTATGGCCTAAAAATCATCCACTAAGCATGCTAACAGCAACACAGCGAACAATAATAAGTCCTAACATATTCCTAGAACCATATCATGCATAAAAACCGTAAAACATACTAACATGCATGCAAAACTATCATGTTTACTCCATATGAAAAACATATACAGCAAACACGAAGAAAAACCAAATAAAAAAGTCTACTTTATCATGCTATATGAAAACATACCATTGAACTAACCCAAGGAAGGGTCAATTAACCAACTTGAACTACATCGAGCCATTTTAATCCCGAGCCATTGACTTACCAAATTGACACTAAAAATACCTCTTATGCATCCATATGAACTCCAATTGACAATTTGGAGATCATTCCAAGGTCAAATGAAAAGTTTGGGACTTAAAAGACGATTATGCCCCTCAAGTCACAAAAGCTCTTATTATCCCTCAAGATCAACTCCAATTTGAACCAAAATTCATATCCATTGTCCTTGTGACTCTAGAAAACTAATGCAAGTGACTAGACTCAAAAACAAAACAAAAACATGCATGAAATGATGAGCCCTAGTAAGGTGGTGCAAAAAATGGGGTGTGACAGAAGCCCCTCATTGGCGAACAAGTTACACTTGTGAACCAATGATAAAGAACAACCCATTTTTGGCCAAAAAGCCCGGAGAAATCACACACTGATACCAACAATGATGGGAGGTTGAAAACCTGAGACTGAAATAAGGAAGTGTACTCAAGTCATGAGTATACTTAAACCACTGAGGGTTGATGATTGTCAAGAGAAGCATATTCAAGCCACTACGAATGAACATACTTTTGAAACGGAGAAATATATTCTAGTCACGAATATATTTAACCAAGTGATGAGAATGAGATCTGAAAAGTACGTTCAAGTGATCAACATACCTTTGAAATGGAGAAATATATCCAAGCGATGGATATACTTAACCAAGTAAGTGACAAAATATCTGAGAAGTATACTCAAGTGATGAGTATACCATTGAAATGGAGAAATATATTCAGGTCACGAATATATTTAACCAAGTAATGTGAGAATGAAATCTGAGAAGTATACTCCAGTGGTGAGGATACTTAATGATTGAGAAAGACTGAGAAGTACGTTCAAGTGATGAACATACTTTTGAAAAATGAGAAATATATTCAGGTCACGAATATATTTAACTAAGTAAGATAGAGAATGAACTGAGAAGTATACTCAAGTGATGAGTATACCATTGAAATGGAGAAATATATTCAAGTGATGAATATATTTAACCAAGTAAGTGACAAATAATCTGAGAAGTATGTTCAAGTGATGAACATACCATTGAAATGGAGAAATATACCCAAGCGATGGATATACTTAACCAAGTAGGATAAGAATAATCTGAGAGGTGTATTCAAGTGATGAGTGTACTTTTGAAATGGAGAAATATATTCAGGTCACGAACATATTTAACCAAGTGATGAAAAAGATGCTGAGAAATATACTCAAGTGATGAGTATACTTAATGATTGAAAAAGACTGAGAAGTACGTTCAAGTGATGAACACACTTTTGAAATGGAGAAATGTATCCAAGTGATGGATATATTTAACCAAGTAAGCTGAGAAGTACACTCAAATGATGAGCATACCATTGAAATGGAGAAATATATCCAAACGACGGATATATTTAACCAAGTAAGATAAGAATAATCTGAGAAGTGTACTCAAGTGATGAGTACACCATTGAAATGGAGAAATATATTCTAGTCACGAATATACTTAACCAAGTAAGTGATAAGTATGTTTGAGTGATAAACATACCATTGAAATAGAGAAATATATCCAAGTGATGGATATACTTAACCAAGTAAGTGACAAGTATGTTTAAGTGATAAACATACCATTGAAATAGAGAAATATATCCAAGCGATGGATATACTTAAGCAAGTAAGATAGAGAATAATCTGAGAAGTGTACTCAAGTGATGAGTACACCATTGAAATGGAGAAATATATTCTAGTCATGAATATATTTAACCAAGTAAGTGACAAATATTCTGAGAAGTATGTTCAAGTGATGAACATACTATTGAAATGGAGAAATATATTCAAGTGATGAATATACTTAACCAAGTAAGTGGCAAAATATCTGAGAAGTATACTCAAGTGATGAGTATACCATTGAAATGGAAAAAATATACCCAAGTGGTGGATATACTTAACCAAGTAAGTGACAAATGATCTGAGAAGTATGTTCAAGTGATGAACATACCATTGAAATGGAAAAAATATACCCAAGTGGTGGATATACTTAACCAAGTAAGTGACAAATGATCTGAGAAGTATGTTCAAGTGATGAACATACCATTGAAATGGAAAAAATATACCCAAGTGGTGGATATACTTAACCAAGTAAGTGACAAATGATCTGAGAAGTATGTTCAAGTGATGAACATACCATTGAAATGGAGAAATATACCCAAGCGATGGATATACTTAACCAAGTAAGTGACGAAATATCTGAGAAGTATACTCGAGTGATGAGTATACCATTGAAATGGAGAAATATATTCAAGTGATGAATATATTTAACCAAGTAAGTGATAATGAGGATCTGAAACTAGGAAGCATATTCAATGGGTGAACATGCTTTTGAAATGGAAGAATATATTCAAGTGATGAATATATTCAACCAAGTATGATAGAAAATAAGAATTTGAAACTGAGAAGCATATTCAAAGGGTGAATACACTTTTGAAATGGAAGAACACATTCAAGTGATGAATATATTCAACCAAGTAAGATGAAAAATCAAGACTTGAAATGAGGATATATGATCAATTTATCAAGATTGAACAGGCATGGTGCAAGAGGAAAGTGACTTAACACATTGTCACTTGAGTTGGCATGACACAGGGGAAATATATTCAACCCTTTTGAACATAAAATCAATTCAAGGAATTGATTTCAAGATGGAATTTGATTGATTTTAAGCTCAAAAAGTGTTGAATATCTCATTTGGAAGGAGGTTTGATCACGCGTCAAGGCGAGACAAAGCGAGAAGCAAAACCAAAACAAAGTGGCTTGGGTGACCACCAGGCCTCGGGAGGCTAGCCGCCCAGGCCTGGGTGGTTACCCGAGCCCGAAGCGGAAATCCCACTTTGAATAGGAAACTTCCTATTCTGATGGGTTTTTTCCTATTTGAACTTGGATTTGTGACCTTTTCCCTATAAAAACACATCCAAGAGGTTCCTAAACCTACTTGTATTCATTCATTAGAAGTTATGGAGGCTCTAGACAAATTTTTAGGAGGGTTTTTGAGAGTTATGAGTGCTGAAGCAAAATCTGAGTTCAAGTGCTTTGGCTTGGATCCATTGCTCTCCTTAAGGCATGTGAGGCTTGAAACGAACCTCTTGACTGCTGCTACATATTTTTGGGATCCTCAAGTTCATGTGTTCCGCTTCAACTATGAAAAACTGTGCCCAACCATGGAGGAATTCTGTGCATTGTATGGAGTTTCAACAGTAGGTCCTTTCATTCTCCCTACTCCTCGCCCAAGCTTTCTTACTTCTTTCTCCAATCTACTTGGGATTCACTCACAATATGCCTCTACGTTTGTAAAGGACCATATGGTAGACTTGATGAAATTGGCAACCTCTTTTTTAGCTTGTGATAGTAAAGGTATTCTGAATTTACCTTTCCTATTAAGCATGCACTTGCCTTTTGCCTCATTGGTCGTTTTCTTATTTCCACTGGTACTCCACATGTTCCCGTTCAAATCTGTGACTTGATTCCTCTCCTTGCCAAGGGCCATAACTTGATTCCCATGGTGCTAGCTGAAACCCTGAATGGTTTGGATAAAGTCCATGAGGACCCAAAGGTTTCCTTAGGAGGTAGCCCCATTATACTGCAGATGTGGTTGCTTGAAAGACTGAATTTCTTGTCACCAGTTGCCATTACACCATACAAGCCCCAGCATTACTGCCTTCGCCGCATTGAATTACCTGGGCAATTTTCATTGAGAGATTGGCTAGGTTACTACCAAACCCTTTCTTGGAGGAGTGTCAAGTGGTTTCGTATTCATATGGGGCTGCAGTGACCAGGTGCTTCTGCGGACTTCTGGATGCGCCATGGTGAGACTCATAGGACTGAGGTCTACTTCCTTCTATTGGCCTTCAAGGGTTCTTCAGTCAGATGGGTGCCATGCAAACCACACCTACTTCCTTGAAAAGTGACTATCCTATGGTGCCTGCGGGTCTTTCTGTAGTGACTTAGGGCGAAGGACCGATGGCCTAACAAGTTGATACTAACCCAAGTTACGAATACTGATGGTCCGTATATGATGAGCCCCGAGTATAAGGAATGGTTGAAAAGCAATTTAGGTGAGAGAGAGACTACACGAAGAGAAAGGATTTTTGGACTTATCAAGAACAACGAACTTGGACCTTGCAGAGAAGATATTATGGAAGCAGTGACAGCAGCTTATGAACATGACTTGAGGAAGGAAAGAAGACATGAAAGAGAGAAGAAGAAAGCTGAGGAGCGAGCTGCAAAGAGGCTCAAGAAAATAGAATAGGATATTTATGGCATTTTTACAGTTCTTTTACTTAATACCAATGAATTGCTATGTCAATCAATTTTAGTTTTGAATAAATTGCCAATAATAAATCAAATTTGGGATTTTCTTGTTTGATTTAGACCGCACCCAAGGTAACTTTATGGGTTGCCTACGTATCTCCATGGTTTTTTTCTTCTTTTTTTTTTTTTGTTTTTGTTTTGTTTTTTTGTTTTTTTGTTTTTTTTGTTTTTTTTTTTGTTTTGTTTTGTTTTTTTTTTTGTTTTTGAATGGAGAATCAGGTCTTACGTAGTTCTTATGCCTTAACTTTTGCCTAGGCCGCCCTTACGGGTTTTCAACCTAGCAGGCTTCAAACATGATATTTCTTCAATTGATCCAAATTAGTTGGACGAGCGAACTCAATTCCATCTAAATCCATGAGGCGAACAGCCCCTGCTGGCAATATCTCTTTGATAATGTATGGCCCACCCCAACTTGGCTTGAATTTTCCCCGCGGATCGAACACTGGAGCTCTGATTTCTTTCAGCACTACATCCCCTTTCTTTAGACCTCGATCTTTGACATGCTTGTTGAATGCTCTGGCAACTCTCCGTTGATACCCCTGAACATGATACAGCGCCCTTAAACGCCTTTCATCCAGCAAAGCTAACTCATCATAGCGGCTCTTAACCCAGTCCACTTCTGTTATCTGGCTCTCCACGGCAACTCTTAGTGAAGGAACTTCCAATTCAACTGGCAACACGGCCTCCATTCCATAAACTAGAGAATAAGGGGTAGCCCCTGTTGACGATCTTATTGATGTTCTGTAACCCCATAGAGCCAATGGCAACTTCTCATGCCAGTCTGTGTGCGAGTCCGCAGTCTTCTGTAGTATCTTCTTGATGTTCTTGTTAGCTGCTTCCACCGCTCCATTAGTCTGAGGACGGTATGGTGATGACAGATGGTGAACTATGCCGTACTTTTGCAAGAGCTCATGGGTTTCTTTCTGAAAGTGCTGGCCATTGTCTGAGATAACTTCATGCGGTACCCCATATCGATAGATGATGCTGTGCTGTATGAACTGTGCTACCTTCTTGGAATTCAAGGTCTTGAAGGACGCTGCTTCCACCCACTTAGTGAAGTAGTCGATGGCAACCAGGATGTATTCATGCCCATTTGATGCCTTTGGCTTGATCTGTCCAATGATATCTATCCCCCACACCGCGAATGGCCAAGGTGACGACATACTCGTTAAAGGCATAGAAGGCAAATGTTGTCCACTGGCGAACTAGTTGGCATTTGTGGCACTTCTTGACATGTGCGTGGCAGTCTCTTTCCATGGTGGACCAATAATAGCCTAACCTCATGATTTTCTTAGCTAACATATAGCCATTCATATGCGGAGCCCCTGTCCCTTCATGGATTTCTTTAATCAGATGCTCGGCTTCCTCCTCGGTGACACACAGCAGGTGGATCCCGTCGTATGATCTCCGATATAGCTTTCCTCCACAAAGTACATAGTGACTTGCCAACCGCCTTAGGGTTTTTCTATCAATGCGAGATGCTCCTTCTGGGTACTCCCTTTCTTCAATGAACTTCTTTATGTCATGGAACCACGGACGGCCATCATTCACTTCCCCTCCTCGGATTGCACAACAGTACACAGGCTTGTCTCGGCATTCTATTACCAACGGCTTCACATTTCCCCCTTCAGGTATCTCCACCATGGATGCTAGGGTCGCCAAGGCATCGGCGAACTGGTTCTTGTTTCTTGAAAGGTAGTTGAACTCTATCTCTGAGAACTCCTTGGTTAGAGCTTCCAGATAGGCATGGTAGGGTAGCAGCTTCTCATCTCGAGTTTTCCATTCCCCTTTTATCTGACAAATGATTAGCGCCGAGTCCCCGAACACTTCTAATTCTTTGATCCCCAATTCAAGTGCCGCTTCCAATGCTAGGATACAGGCCTCATATTCAGCAATGTTGTTGGTGGCTTCGAACCCCAACTTGACCGCCAACGGTGTAAATGCCTCTTCGGGTGAGACCAGCAGGACTCCTATCCCATAACCTTTCTTATTGGCTGCCCCATCGAAGTATACTCTCCAAATTTTTCTGCCAATCTCTAGCACGTCCTCGTCTGGGAACTGATCGTTGAATGGAGCAGATGATGACACAGGACAGCTGGCTAGGTAGTCTGCGATGACGCTTCCCTTGATAGACTTCTGATTCACGTACTTGATGTCGAATTCGTTGAGGAGAATTGACCATCGAGCAGTTCTGAATGACAATACTGGCCTTTCTACCAGGTACTTCAACGGGTCCATGCGACTTATCAAGAACACTTCGAAGGACATCATGTAGTGCCGGAGTTTCTGCGTCGCCCATACTAGTGCTACACAAGCTTTTTCAATTGCATTGTACTTCACTTCATAGTCTGTCATTTTCTTGCTTAGGTAGTAGATGGCATTCTCCTTTGTAGACCCTTCGAGATATTGAGCTAACAAAGCTCCCGTCGCGGTTTCGGTGACCGTTAAGTATAACAAAAGTGGCGCACCTTGCCGTGGGGGAACTAAGATTGGAGGATTGCTCAAGTATCTCTTAATGGTCTCAAAGGCCTCTTGGCATTCTTCGTTCCATACTTTTGGCACACCTTTCTTAAGCAATTTGAAGATTGGTTCGCAAACCATGGTTAAGTTGGCAATGAATCGGCTTATGTATTGAACTCTTCCCAGAAAACCCCGGATCTGCTTCTCAGTGCTAGGCGGCTCCATCTCCACAATAGCTTTTATCTTCCCTGGGTCCACTTCGATACCTCTCTGAGTGATCATAAACCCCAATAGCTTGCCTGCAGTGACGCCGAAAGCACACTTCTGTGGGTTGAGACGGAGATTGTACTTTTTTGCTCGCTCTAAGAATTTCTCTAGTGCCTTGAAATGCCCTTCCCTATCCACGGACTTCACGATCATATCATCGACGTAAACCTCGACTTCCTTATGGATCATATCATGCAATAGGGTCGTAGCTGCTCTTTGGTAAGTAGCCCCAGCGTTTCTTAAGCCAAAAGGCATTACCTTGTAACAGTACGTTCCCCATTGCGTGATAAAGGCTGTTTTCTCCATGTCTTGAGGCGCCATCTTTATCTGGTTATACCCGGAGAATCCGTCCATGAAGGAGAGGAGTGCATGTCCCACTGTACTATCCACCAACACGTCGATATGGGGTAAAGGAAAGTCATCCTTAGGGCTCGCGGCGTTGAGATCTCGGAAATCGACACACATCCTCACTTTCCCATCTTTTTTAGGCACAGGCACTATATTCGACAACCACTCGGGGTACTCCACAACTTGAAGGAAACCCGCGTCTAGTTGTTTAGTTACCTCTTCTTTTACTTTTAGGGCCCATTCTGGTTTTAATCTTCTGAGTTTCTGCTTTACCGGCTTCTTTAGGGAATTGGTGGGGATATAGTGTTGCACAATATCGGGGTCAATGCCAGGCATGTCTTCATAAGACCATGCAAAAGCCATAATGTTGGCTTTCAAGAGGGAGATCATCTTTTCTTTTTCAACGGGGGAGAGGGTTTTCCCAATTTTAACTATTCTTGGCAATTCATTCGTCCCTAAGTTGATTGATTCCAATTCATCCATATTAGGTTCGGTGACGCCCCTTTTCCTTTGCTCAACGAGCTCCGGGGGGACATCGTTCCTAGGATCTATATCCATGCCATAAATATCCATAGAGGAGAGAAAAGAGACACTGCATATATAGAGAAAGAAAGCACACTTTATTGACTAGGAATAATGGGAATGACACACAAAAGAAAGAAGGAAAACAAACAAATCTGTATCAATACTATGACTCCACAAAGTGAGTAAAGTAGATACATCTTATTGAATTAGGGAAATATTACTAAACTAAGACACCTACAAGCTGCTATCAGGTAGGCCAAGGTCTTCTTCTTCATGGATCTCCGCAATGACACCACATTCAAGGTACCAATTCAGGAATGGCACGGTAGCATGGCTAATGGATGAACCCTGGAGTTCTTCAATGGTCGAGTCTTCCACGGTGAGGATCATATCTTGGAACATTTCAGTCATAGCCCCTGCGTCGAGGTTCTCTGCCCAGTCTTCCTCTTTCTTTTCCCAGAACTCATTATTGATGGCTTCATCATCCACCATTTCAGCTGTGATTGGATACCATTCGGTGAAGAAGATTTCAAAACCCGGAACTCGGATCTTGGTAGCTTGGTCAAAGGTGGGTTCTGGAAACCCGCAATATAGAAAATCATCCCCTTCTTTGACGAAGTAACCATTCAAAGTAGGTCGATATGGCGAGATCCTCAGGTCTGGCACCCTTCCCTCGGCTTTGGCTCTTACTTTCTCTTTATTCCTCTTCAGCATTTCCACATAATCATTTCTGGAGGGCTCATATCCTAGCCCGAAGGTGTATGAGGTGACACGGCTTTGAATAGACGTAGGGATCCCTTGTTGGCGACGCCCTAGCCCCATGCCTGGAAAGAAACTCATTCTTCTCATGATTTCACCAACATGCAAGTTGCCATGGGGACAAAAGTCCAAGGGTATTAATTCACCCTTTTCGAGCTCTTTTTCAATGCATTGGACATAGTCAAACCCAGATAGCGGTATCGCTGCTGATTCGGGTTGTATCTCACATATAGGCACACCTGCGAGTTTCAATTCATAGTCCCCTTGAAGTGTTACTATGGCCCCTTCGTAAGGAAACTTCACCTTTTGATGGAGTGAAGATGGTACAGCCCCAGCAGGATGGATCCAAGGTCGGCCCAACAGCAAGTTGAAACATGACGGCACATCCAACACTTGGAATTCTACCCTAAATTCAGTGGGTCCCATGATAAGAGGCAAAGTAACTACCCCTATTACTTCTCGGCGGGTGTTGTCATAAGCTCTTACGGTCTGCCCAGATGGCGTGAAATCAGTGGGTCCCAAACCCAAAACAGTGGCAGTTCGGAGAGGACATACATTCAGTGCGGACCCATTGTCGATAAGAACGGTGGGAACCCTCTTCCCCATAGTGTCAACGGTCACATAGAGAGCTTGAGAATGGCTCGGCCCGCTTTTAGGTAGGTCTACATCGGTGAACACGATGGTTGAGTTCTTGGGAGTTGGATTCACCAAATGTACCAATCCCTCGGGGGATGTGTCAACAGGCACTTGTATCTGATTCAACAGTTTCAACACGGTCTGTCTGTGCTTATGCGAGGCCATGAGCAAGCCCCAAATAGTAATGTTGGCATTGGTCTTCTTCAGCTGCCTAAGCACTTCATCCTCTTCTTCTTGCAAGCTAGGACGCCTCTGCCCTTCCAAATCTTCCAACGGATTTTCAGATTCTAGGTGGGGGGGCTTGAAATGACGACCCCCTCTGGTTATATGGTCCAACTCATCATCGCTAGCCCATATGTCATGGACTTCCTCGGAGTCATTCATCAAGTCATCCCATTCTATCATGTCGATGCTCTCCATCTCTGTCGGCAAGTCATCCCAACCTGAAGGGACTATCGGCTCATCTGATATCGGACTTGGGCTTGAGTACAGCACATAGTAATCATATTTCCCCGACGCTTCACCTAATAGGCCAACCTGAGGATCCCCTGCTTCATATCTTTCTTTCAGCTCTTGTTGGATAGATTTCTTTGGCAACAACAAAACCTTTTGGTCAATGAGGTCTTGGATGATCTTCTTTAGTATAGAACAAGCCTCGGTGTCATGGCCGGGTGCACGATGGTATTGGCAATATTGGTGAGGGGTTGATGGTCTTGGCTTTGGTGGAAGTGGCATGATAAGGCTGTTATTGCGGCAAATGGTGAAGAGACGGGTTAAGGTCATGGGGAGCGGAGTGTATTGTCTTATGGGATGGCGAGGGCGAGAGGATTCAACCCCAATGGCATTTATGGTGTTAGGTGGGGGTGTGTTGTTGTGTGATGGGAGAGGATTACGGGTGACATTTGGACGGGTTGGTGGTGAAATGACTTGCTTGTCAATGAGGTCTTGGACTTGGTGGCGAAGGCGAATACAGCGATTGGTGGCATGGCCTTTGGATTGGTGGTACTTGCAGTACTCATTCTCATTATAGCTCTTGGGTAAGGGATTTGGTGGAGGTCTTGGGTCGAGTGGCTTCAATAGGTCACGACTTATGAGCTTTTCAAGGACTCTTTCGAGTGGCATGAATAGGTCAGTGAATTGGCGAGGTGGGTTGACATCATTGAGAGAAAAGGGTTGGATTGGTTGAGTTATGGTGTTGACCTCGGCATTGTTCTTCCCAGTAAAGTTTGTCTTGCGACTCCTCACTTCCTCAGTCTTGATTGTCCCATCATTGATAGCATCTTCAACCTGCGTGCCAGCCCCAATGAGAGCTTTGAAATTTGGGAAATAGTGGGCAAATAGGTGCTTGTGATACACGGGCAGCAGGTTCTTAACCACTAACTGAATTTGGTCCTCCTCATTCGGCCTATCCGTCATTCTCGACGCCTTTTGTCTCCACCTTGTAATGTAAGCGGAGAAAGTTTCATGAGCCCCTTGCTTGGTAGTTTCTAGGTCCCTTCGAGTAACGTCCACCTCTGTGTTATACTTGTAGTGCTCTGAAAACTCATTGCATATGTCTTCCCAAGTCCGGGTTCTATTCTCATCCAAGGATAAGAACCATTTCAAAGCAGAAGTGGCCAAGGTTTCATGGAACATTTGAGCTAAAAGCTCGTCAGTAGCCCCTCGAGGGTGCATAGCTCGCACGTACATCTTCAAATGAGTCTTAGGGCAACCCGTCCCATCGAACTTTTCTAACTCCGGCATCTTGAATTGTAGTGGAATACGAGCCGTTGGAAACAGGGATAGAGTCCGCACATCGACCATGTCATCAGCCCTGCGAATCCCTTTTATGGTTCTCTCCAAAGCTTCTACCTTGCTAGCTAACACGGAATCACTGCTAGTACCTTTCCCCTTGGCTTCCCCTTCTAGGTCGGTGACCTCAGGTTTCGAGCTACTTTCCCCCCTTGTCTTGGTGTTCTCATTGGATTGAGGTCCCTCTTCGGTGCCAGCCCCATGAGGTATACCCGAGGAATGGGCCTTAGAGCCATTTTGTTCAAGATCCGCCATCTTCTGTTGGTTCTCTTGAGCCATTTTCAATGCGGTATCGGATGTCTCGGCGGTATGATCAAGCTTGGCCATGATGGCTTTCAGGCAAGCCTCAAGGTCGAAGTGCCCCTCACTAGTTCTTTCGTCGGCCATGTCTGTCTGATGGGTGGACTCAACACTCACTAGGCGCCCTTGTGGATTGCGGATCCAAGCCAGCACGTCTATGGATAGAAAAGTTTTAACCTTTAGCCTAAGGATCTGTCCTAAACCTCCATATTTTCCTTAATGAATTCGGTCTCTACACCATGTTCAATTAATTCATTCCTTTTATCCAATTACCTTTACAGGGGTCATGGATTAAGGGTATGTTTTAAAGAATAGGGCATAGAGTCCTTCAATTAGGTTTAATTAATCCCCTAGGACTAGCACATCACAAACATAGCTTTACATCCTATTTCCTTAATTTATTCCTCCTAACCCATGGCCTTAACGAAGGCTAGGGTTTAAAGGTCTATATTAAGGGCATAAGATATAAAGCCTCACACCACAAACACGGCATAGCATCATTACAAACAATTGTGGGTGCATAAAGGTGAGACCGTAGTGTCCTACAAGTCTGTCTATATGGACTAATGATAAGGGTAGGCTAGGGTCCTTCACTTGCTTGAGCAATCCTTATACCTAACCACATGTGGCATCAGGAACGCCGCGTGGGTCCAGCAGTACGTGATTAACTCATTTAATATACCCAAGGGCAAGCCCAAGGGTACTAGGCAAGAGAGGTTGATAGCTTTCGCCCCAACACATGGAATCAGGAAAACCAAGGTTGAGACTAGGCCGATCGTTGGCAAGGATACATCGAGGGACATCGATCCTAACATGCAAGAGTTTGCGCACACAATGCAATAAATGAAAGCACACAATCAAGCGGATGCAATGTGATTGATTTTAATTAAACATAAGAAATTAACCTAGCCCATTTAAACTTTATAGAGTCTAGCCCACAAATCCCCAGTGGAGTCGCCAAACTGTGAACCCCGGAAATTGGGCCCACGAGGGATTGAAAAGAAAGTGGGTTTGAAAAAGAAAAAGGAAAGGAGTCGCCACCTTATTTTTTAAAGGAAACAAGGAAAACCCTAAAAATCAGGTTGTTTTAGGAAAACAATTTGAATGACTCCATAAAAAAAGGAAAGGCAAAAACCAATCTTTTGAAAACCAAAGAAATCGGGGATTCGGAGGCTAAGTTATGACATGGGAAGGTTCTAGGCAAAGCCTATAGGCACCCATGTCACCCTTTCGGTCTCTCAGTTCATTTGGGCTAAATTAAAGTCTTTCCATACAAAAATCAGCAAGTATATCATCACAAGAATTGCATGCATATCATATATTTCATTCATCCATCCATGCATAATAAGCAAATAAAAACAGAAAATAAAAAGAAGAAAAGAAAACATAAATAAACCTAGGATGCTTGGATCCTAGAACGGACTTGAGCCTCACGAAGAGCGCCTACGTACCATGCAACGAAATACATGGATCAAAGTCCACGTAGTTCGATTAGAACTAAGGTTAAATCCTAATACAAACCTATGGTAAAAACCCTAGGTTTCCTTATTTGATCAAAAGAGTTGAATATGATAGAAAGTTTGATTTTAGGAAAGAAATCCACAAAATGGAAACTTTAATAAAAACCAGAATTTTGTTGGTTAAGGAAACCTCTAATTAAACCATAGGACTTGTATTAAAAATTAACCCTAGATAGGGAGAAGAGAATGAGTTAAGAAGAAAGGTGAATTGGGGCACCTTCACACCCACTTACCTGAGCGCAATTAGCTCCAAGCATTTAGCCATTTCAGACATAAGCAGCCCTATTTGCCATAGGACAAATACCACACCTATTTGCACCCTTACAAGTGCTCAAAACCATGCAAAAACACTAACATGCAAATCTGGACAGAATAGTATTATGGCCTAAAAATCATCCACTAAGCATGCTAACAGCAACACAGCGAACAATAATAAGTCCTAACATATTCCTAGAACCATATCATGCATAAAAACCCTAAAACATACTAACATGCATGCAAAACTATCATGTTTACTCCATATGAAAAACATATACAGCAAACACGAAGAAAAACCAAATAAAAAAGTCTACTTTATCATGCTATATGAAAACAAACACGAAACAATGACTCTAAAACCCTAAACTCACAAATATGCTTAAAAACATACAAAACATACTTTAATCATGCTAAAACCAAACTAAACAGAAATTAAATCATGCATATTAACTAACTAAAGCAATATAACATGATGAAAATCCTAACTCTAACATGCAATGACACTAATCCTAGCACAAGGACAAACAGGAGCACAAGAATCACAACTATGCATTAAAAACCTAAAGGACAGCCCTAAAGCATGCTAATCAGTAGATAAAAAATAGATATTCCATGTATATTAACTAGCTAGAGTGTTAATACATGATAAAAAAGTTACCTTTAACATGCAATAGGCCTAACCCATATGAAAACCTAGTTTAAGCTTGAATAGAGAAGGAGAATACCTTAGGAAGGGCCTTCCTTGCTGCTGTATGCAATTGTTCGTGGCTCCTCAGGTCTTTAGAGTGAATCAAACCAACACGAATCCTCCTCTTTGTCAAAGTGGTATCACAGCAAAGAGATCAAAACTCACTCAACTTTGAAAAGAAATAGAAAACAAAAAGAGAACAAGAGAAAAGAAAAAGTGATTCTCGTCACTTTGCAGCAGCAGCAACTTCAATCGCGTTTTTGGGTATGAAAACGTTGGATTTGGACAAAGCTTGTGAAATACAAAGTTGTAGAGAATTGAATTATCTTTCTAACAAGACCAATTTCATCAAATTCTGACTTCGGATGAAAAAGTTATGATTAAAATACGACTGCTGGTTTTCAGAAAATCTGCTGCTGAATTATGACGAATTTCACTCCCTCCAAACCCTCTTCTCTTCCCCCTTGTTTAAAGACATTAAGAGAGTATTTATAGCTGAAATCTGGAGTTTCCCTTTCCTTCCTGGACTAGGTTTCTTTGGAGAATAATCAAAAGGTATTTTATAATGATAAAAGACTTCTAATCTGAATAGGAAAAGGAAATTGTCTTTTATAAAAATTGGGAGACTGACCGCTAACACGCATGCACATGTATCGTATGTGCGTACACACACTCATCACATACGTACACGTGTTAGTGTCATGATAAAAATGGCTAATTTAATAAAATAATTTTCTTTTCATTTTAACCAAAAATCTCATGCTGTGATTCGCACTAATTCTTCAAGGATAATCCGTAAATAACCACACTAAACTCATCATCAGGCCATATCAAAATTGAACTTCATGAAACACTTTTGAGGGTAAAATGATGACTAATGAAAGTCAATTTGAAAAGATTTGGTTGGTAATTGTGAGTCAATTAGAGCTAACCCAAAGAAGGGTCAATTAACCAACTTGAACTACATCGAGCCATTTTAATCCCGAGCCATTGACTTACCAAATTGACACTAAAAATACCTCTTATGCATCCATATGAACTCCAATTGACAATTTGGAGATCATTCCAAGGTCAAATGAAAAGTTTGGGACTTAAAAGACGATTATGCCCCTCAAGTCACAAAAGCTCTTATTATCCCTCAAGATCAACTCCAATTTGAACCAAAATTCATATCCATTGTCCTTGTGACTCTAGAAAACTAATGCAAGTGACTAGACTCAAAAACAAAACAAAAACATGCATGAAATGATGAGCCCTAGTAAGGTGGTGCAAAAAATGGGGTGTGACAGCGGTTAACCGCCTTTGTCAAACCTAACCATGCCCCCATGGTTAGTGGTTTTCACCCTAAAATGTTCAAAAATGTATTCCTCATTGAAACACGGTCGTTTTGGCTTTCGTTTCATCAAAATCAGACTTCATTTGCCCCCTGAAACACTTCTAGAAGCATTAGGAATAAAAAATAGGCAAAAATCCGGAGTGGGCTAGGGTGACCACCCAACCCCAGGCGGCTAGCCGCCTGGGCCCAGGTGGCTAGCCGCCCAGGCCCTGGTGGTCACCCAAGGCCACTTTCCTATTTTCACTCTAACTCCTTGCTGAAGCGGACTCTTGCCTATTTTGACGTATTTGGGCTCTTTTGGACGAGTTTCCTTCTAATTTTTGGTAACTCCTAAGTTACTTAAGCCCCAAGGGGGTCTCTAATAGCCCTTGGATTAATTCTTAGGGTTTTAATCCCAGCCATTGGTTAATCCTAATTGAAGTCTATAAATACCCCCTATGCTTCTGCACAAGGGGACCACTTTTTGTGTATTAAAACCTGAGTGTTGGAGAGATAATAAGAGAGAGAGACTTGAAGGAGAGCTAGAGGACCTACTGTAGCCCTGAAGAGAGCTTGATTCAAGTCATCCACAAGTCAAGAGGAGAGTCTCTACAGCAGCAAGGAAGCTTTCCTAAGGTATTCTTCCCTTTTATTCAAGCTTAAACTAGATTTTCATATAGAATAGGCTTATTGCACGCTAAAGTTAGGATTTTTATCATGTGTTGTCAATTAAGTTAGTTAATATGCATGATTTAAACGTTGTTCATGTTGATTATAGCATGCTTTAGGGTTGTTCTATGGGTTCTAATGCATAGTTGTGATTCTAGTGCTTCTGTTGTCCTTGTTTTAAACTAGTGTCATTGCATGTTAAAGTTAGGATTTTTATCATGTTCTATTGCTTCAGTTAGTTAATATACATGATTTAAGTTCTGTTTAATATAAGTCTAGCATGTTTAGAGTTTGTTTTGTGGGTTATTAAGCATGTTTATGAGTTTAGGGTTTTTAGCGTCCTCGTTTTAGGATAGTTTCATATAGTATGTTAGTTTAGGCTTTTTTATTGATTTTTCTTCATAGTTACTGTATATGTTTTACATATGGAATAACTATGATATTTTTGCATGCATGTTAGTTGATTTCTAGGGTTTTTATGCATGATATGGTCTTAGGATTGTGTTAGAGCTTATATTTATTCGTTGTTTTTTGCTGTTAGCATATTTAGTGGATGATTTTAGGCCTTAGTATTATTCTGTCCAGATTTGCATATTGTTATATTTGCATGGTTTTGAGCACGTGTAAGGGTGCAAATAGGTGTGGTAATTGTCCTATGGTAAATAGGGCTGCCAATGCTTGAAATTGCTAATGCATGGAGCTATTGCACTTAGGTAAGTGGGTGTGAAGGTGCCCCAATTCACTTCTCTTCCTTACTCTTTCTCTTCTCCCTCCTAGGGTTAGTTTTTAATATGAGTCTATGGTCTTAATCAAAGGTTTCCTTAACTAATAAAATTCTGGTTTTTTTAATCAAAGTTTCCATATTGTGGAATTCTTTCTAAATTTAAACTTGATTTATCTATCACATTCAACTCTTCTTCAAATAAGGAAACCTAGGGTTTTTACCATAGGTTTATATTAGGATTTAACCCTAATTCTAATCGAACTACATGGACTTTGATCCATGTATTTCATTGCATGGTACGTAGGCGCTCTTCGTGAGGCTCAAGTTCATTCTAGGATCCAAGTATCCTAGGTTTTTTGTATTTTATTTTCTGTTTTCTATCTTATTTTGCTTATTATGCATAGATGATGGGATGGAATATATGATATGCATGCTGTCTTGTGATGATATTTGCTGATTTTTGTATGGAAAAGATCTTGATTTAGCCCAAATAAACCGAGAAACCGAAAGGGTGACATGGGTGCCTATAGGCTTTGCCTAGAACCTTCCCATGTCATAACTTAGCCTTCGAATCCCTAGTTTTCTTTGGTTTCCAAAAAGACTGTTTTTGCCTTTCCTTTTTAAGTATGGGGTCATTCAAATTGTTTTCCTAAAACAAAACTATTTTTAAGGTTTTCCTTGTTTCCTTTAAAAAATAAGATGGTGACTCCTTTTTGTTTTCTTTTTAAAATAACAATCTTTTTGCCAAATCCTTGTGGGCCCAATTTCTGGGGTTCACAGTTTGGCGACTTCGCTGGGGATTTGTGGGCTAGACTCTATAAAGTTTAATTAGGCTAAACTAATTTCTTATGTTTAATTAAAATTAATCACATGCATCCGCTTGATTGTGTGCTTTCATTTATTGCATTGTGTGCGTAAATTGTTGCATGATAGGCTCGATTGTCCCTCGATGTATCCTTGCCAATGATGGGCCTAGTTTCAACCTTGGTTTTCCTGATTCCAAGTGTTGGGGCGAAAGCTATCAACCTCTCTTGCCTAGTACCCTTGGGCTTGCTCTTAGGTATATTAAATGAGTTAATCACGTACTGCTGGACCCACGCGGCGTTCCTGATGCCACATGTGGTTAGGTATAAAGATTTCTTAAGCAAGTGAAGGACCCTAGCCTACCCTCTCTTAGTTCATGTAGTGGGCCTTGTAGGGCACTATGGTCTTACCATTATGCACCCACAATTGTTTGTAATGATGCTATGCCGTGTTTATGGTGTGAGGCTTTATATCTTATGTCTTAACATATACCTTTAACCCTAACCTTTGTTAAGGCCATTGGTTAGGAGGAATAAATTAAGGAAGTAGGATGTAAAGCTATGTTTGTGATGTGCTAAGCCATGGGAATTAATGAAACCTAATTGAAGGACTCCATACCCTATTCTTTTAAACATACCCTTAATTCATGACCCTTGTAAAGGTAATCGGATAAAAGGAATGAATTAATTGAATACGGTGTAAAGACCAAATTCATTAAGGAAAGTATGGAGGTTTAGGACAAGTCCTTAGGCTAAAGGTTAAAACTTTCTATCCATAGACGTGTTGGCCTGGATCCACAATCCGCAAGGGCGTCTAGTGAGTGTTGAATCTACCCATCAGACAAACATGGCCAACGAAAGAACTAGTGAGGGGCACTTTGACCTTGAGGCTTGCCTAAAAGCCATCATAACTACGCTTGACCATACCACCGAGAAATCCGACACAGCATTAAAAATGGCTCAAGAGAACCAACAGAAGATGGCGAATCTCGAACAAAATGGCTCTAAGGCCCATTCCTCGGGTATACCTCATGGGGCTGGCACTGAAGAGGGACCTCAATCCAATGAGAACACTAAGACAAGGAGGGAAAGTAGTTCGAAACCTGTGGTCATCAACCTAGAAGGGGAAACCAAAGGGAAAGGTTCTAGCAGTGATTCCGTGTTAGCTAGCAAGGTAGAAGCATTGGAGAGGACTATAAAAGGAATTCGTAGGGCCGATGACATGGTCAATGTGCGGACTCTATCTCTGTTTCCAACGATTCGTATTCCATTGCGATTCAAGATGCCAGAGTTGGAGAAATTCGATGGGACGGGTTGCCCTAAGACTCATTTGAAGATGTATGTGCGAGTTATGCACCCTCGAAGGGCCACTGACGAGCTTTTAGCTCAAATGTTCCATGAAACCTTGGCCATTCCTGCTTTGAAATGGTTCTTATCCTTGGGTGAGAATAGGACTTGGACTTGGGAAGACATATGCAATGAGTTCTCGGAGCACTATAAGTACAATACAAAGGTAGATGTTACTCGGAGAGACCTGGAAACTACAAAGCAAGGGGCTCATAAAACTTTCTCTGCTTACTGTGGACCCCGGAAAGTGGCCCATAAGGGTTTGAAAAAGAGAAAGGGGAGTCGTCACCTTATTTTTTAAAGGAAACAAGGAAAACCCTAAAATGTTTTATTTTCGAAAACAAGTGACTCCATGTTTAAAATGGTAAGGCGAAAAATCTTTTGGAAATCAAAGATGGTGGATTCGGAGGCTAAGTTACGATATGGGAAGGTTCTAGGCAAAGCCTATAGGCACCCATATCGCCCTAAACGGTTTCTTAATTTAATTGGGCTAAATCAAAGTCTTAAACACTCAAGAAAGAGCAATTATCATCACAAGGCAGCATGTATATCATCCATTCATTCATCCACATAATCAAATAAATCAAAGAAAATAGAAAAGAGAAAAAGGGGGATAGGAAACCTACGATACTTAGTATCCTAGGGCAGACTTGAGCCTCACGAAGAGCGCCTACGTACCATGCATGGAAATACATGGATCAAAGTCCACGTAGTTCGATAGGGAATAGGGTTATGACCTAATAGAGGCCTATGGTAAACCCTAAGTTTCCTTACATAAGAAACATGGTAAGTTCCCAAAGATAAATGATTCTTAAAAGATCTTTAGAAAATTGGAATTTAATAAAGATAGAAACTTTGATTTAAAAGACATTTTTTATGAATGGAAACTATAGGAATTACCATACCCCTCTATTAGGTAATAACCCTAGGAGGGAGAAAGGGAAAGTTTCAAGGAAAAGAAAGAAAGGTGAATTAGGGCACCTTCATACCCAACTTACCTTTTAACAAAAGCAACCTGTCAAAAATAACCACCCTATTGCATAAGGTAGTTTCTTTATTTGCAAGATTTCATCTCGCAATAGCCAAAATAACCACCCCACATTGGTGGGGTAGTTGCACCTGTTGTACCTGTCAAGCACGTGCAATTTCTATGCAAAACATACCAAAAATACCAACCAACCAAACTAGTTCCTAATCAAGCAATTATCATGCTTGAACATAGGCTAACACATGCTCAAAATATGGCAATAAGAACAATGGATAAATCTGGACAGAATTGAAATAAGGCTTAAAATCAGCCATAAATCATGCAAACAACATGAATCATAAGCTAACTAAACCCTGATTCAGCCCTATATGCCATGACATGCAAAAAACCCTAGAATCAACTATTATGGATGCAAAAACATCATAGTTACCTAATATGCAGCACATATATAGCAACTATAAAGAAAAACTAAAGAGAAACCCTAAGCTATCATGCTATATGCAACTTTCCTAAAACAAAGATGAATGAAACCCTAGAATGACAATTGTGCATAAAATCCCATGAAATAACTCTAAATCATGCAAAACAAAATATGAACAGCATTCAATCCATGCATATTAACCAATAGAATGATCCACACATGATAAAGACATAGGCTTTCACATGAAATAATGCTATTCTAAGCATAAACTCAATTTCAGCACAAGAGAAACCCTAGAATCTCAACTATGCAGTAAATCACATGGGATAACACTCTAACATGCTAAACAGCCCATAAACATCATCCTAATCATGCATACTAACTAATAGAAGTAGCAAAACATGATAAAAACATATGCTTTAACATGAAATCATAGCTATTCAATGCAAAACCCTAGAACAAACTCTAGAAACCCTAAAAACACATCTACACATAAAATCACATGAAATAACATTATATCATGCAAATCTAGCCATAAACAATTCTAATAATGTATTTTAAGCATTAGAAGCATCAACACATGATAAAAACATAAGCTTGAACATGAAATAATGCTACTCTATGCAAAAAACCCTATAAAATACTCTAGAAACCCTAAAAACACATCTACTCATAAAATCACATGAAATAACATTATATCATGCAAATCCAGTCATAAACATTATTCTAATCGTGTATTTTAAGCATTAGAAGCATCAACACGTGATAAAAACGTAGGCTTGAACATGAAATAATGCTATTCTATGCAAAACCCTAATTTTAAAAGAGAGAAGAGGAGAAGGGAGGGTATACCTATGGTTGCTGCTGTAGAACTCCTCTTCTCTTCTTGTGGACAAGTTGAAAAGCTCTCTTTCAAGCCTCCAAGCAAAGCTCTAGCCTTCCTTTAAGCTCTCTCCTTCACTCTCTCACTTAGAATTTAGGTTAAACTACCCTAAGGATGGCTGTCATAGCCTCCAAGTCTCACAAATGCCTCCAAAGTGCTTCCTTCTCTAGAAATTCCCTTCTATTGCTGAAGTATAAGGGGGTATTTATAGGGTTTGAGGGGAAACCCTCAATAGTTGGGATTAAAACCCTAGGTATTGATCCAAGGGCTCTTAGAGGCTCCTTTGGGCTCAAGTAGGTTAAATAGGGCTGAAAATAGGGTTAAATGGCGGCTGGAGGTAGACAGATTCGAGGAAATAGGAAGGGATCCGCTTCAGCACTCAAAAAAGGAAAGTGGCTCGGGTGACCACTTGGGGCTAGGTGGCTAGCCACCTGGGCCCAGGCGGCTAGCCGCCCAGGCCTGGGTGGTCACCCGAGGCCTTGTCAGCTTACGCCCATTTTTGACCCTTTCGACTTCCAAATGTGTTTCAGGGCTCAAACCAACTCCGATTTTGACGAAACAAAAGCCAAAATAACCGTGTTTCGAAGGGAAATGTAATTTGAGTCACTTAAGGACAAGAAACCCTAGCCATGGCTGCATGGTTAGGTCCTACAAAGGCGGTTAACTGCTATGCCTCACCGTCGCTTAGCTTAGGTATGCACATAGGGTTGCACCGAATGCTTTCCAATTCGAAATTCAACCTCCCTAAACACATTTGGGGATGAAATTAAGACTAATCAAGGTCAAATGAGTAGTCATAGAGTGAAAATCATGAGCCGATTCGAGCTAACCCGAAATAGGTCTCTTAACCAACCTGAGCTATGTTGAGTCATTCTAATCTCGAACCATCAATTCATCGAATTGAACCCACAAATACCTCAAGTGCATCTATATGAACTCCAATTGGCAATTTAGAGATCATTTCAAGGTCAAATGGAAAGTTTGTGGCCTAAAAGACGATTATGCCCCTCAAGTCACAAAGGTTCTTATTAACCCTCGAGATCAACTCCAAATCGAACCAAAATTCATACATATCATCCTCAAGACTCTAGAAACTTAATGCAAAAGACTAGACTCAAAAAGGAAACAAAAAGACACATGAAATGACAAACCCTAGCTAAGGTGGCAAAAATGGGGTGTGACAAAAGCCCCTCATTGGTGAACAAGTTTCACTTGCGAACCAATGACAAAATAACAACCCATTTTTGCCTAGGGAATTGATTTCATCAACACCCACTAGGGAAAAGAGAGCGATCATATTATTGAATTCTTAGAATTCATCATACACAAACACAAAGGTACTCCTCATAAGTTCTACAAAACTCTTCTCATACTGTATACCAGTTTCACTGGAGGACAAGATGAGGTATCCACAGCTTACATCGAACTACGTTCGATGAAAGGTCTTCCCATACTACACCAGTTGCATTGGTGAATAATACGAGGTATCCATAGCTTACACCGAATTTGCGTTCGATGAAAGGTCTTCTCATACTACACCAGTTGCACTGGTGAATGACATGAGGTATCCATAGCTTACACCGAATCTTCGTTCGATGAAAGGTCTACTCATACTACACCAGTTGCACTAGTGAATAATACGGGGTATAACTGTGCCCTCAAAGCTATCACAAAACATGAGAAAGATTGTATCCTTCTCATATTTAAATCATCAAGGTCATCATGAAACATGAGAAAGATCGCATCCTTCTCATATTCAAATATCAAGGTAACATGAGAAAGATTGCGTCCTTCTATTACTCAAACCATCAAGGTAAACACATATCATGGGAAACACATATCATGGAAAGATTGCATCTTTCAAGCTATCAAGGTAAGCACATAACATAAGAAAGATTGCATCTTTCTTATATTAAACTCTCGGGGTGAACACATAACATGAGAAAGATTGCATCTTTCTCATATTCAAATCATCAAGGTAAACACATATCATGGGAAAGATTGCATCTTTTAAGCTATCAAGGTAAGCACATAACATGAGAAAGATTTCATCTTTCTCTCACTAAGTCATCAAGACAAGGGTAAGCTTCTACTTACCAACACTCAACAAGTTTACGAAGTCATCTCACATGGAGGCTATTCATGCCTCAACTCAAACATCAACTCATATAGGAGACACATTCATCTCATGAAAGCAAACATTCACATGCACATAGGGAAAGTATCTTTATCCCAAATGACAATGAATCATAGTGACATAGGAGGGAATTCATCCCTAATGATCAAAAAGCATATGCATAGAAAGGGTTATTCACCCCTACTAGCAAGCCATGCCCACACAAGGGCCACCAATGCAATTCATTTCAAAAACCATTTCATGCTAAACAATATCAAGATATTCATTCATTTTTCAACTCAAAATAAGCTTAAGATTTCATCTTCAAGAAGGTTCAAAGGCGTGAATAGGCGAGCAAAGGCCAAAAAGGCAAAGCGGAGCGGGCAAGGCGGCTGACCACCTGGCTGCTGGTGGCTTGCCGCCCAAGCCCAGGCGGCTTGCTGCCCCAAGCTAGGCAGTTACTCGAGGCTAGGGTCCTCAAAATTCTGGGTTTTTAAACCCTTGACCCCCCATTTGTGCATTCAAGCCACCAAGCCTGAATTTGAGAGCTTCTCTCTCTAGAACCTCACTCCATCCTTCTCCAAACACTCACACACATACTCTCATTCAAAGTTTCACTTTCAATTCAAGTTGTGTGCATGAAATAGCATCAAGAACAAGTCATTCAACAACAACAACAAGCATCAATCATCACCTTGCAAGATCAAATTCATCATCTTTCTCATCAAACCCATTTTTCTTACATACAAGCTCAAACATCAACAATGGCTTCTAGCAATGATTCCAACATCAAGTATCCATACTATGTGATAAAGAATACATACAAGGCACCAATCTATGATGCATCCCAAGACAAGGTGTTGCTTGAACCCAAGAAGCATCTTTCATACCTCCATTCCCAACAAGAGGTTAGTTCTTCCCAACTTAACATGTTTATCTTGAAATCTTAATTTCTATTGGATAAAATGCATCCCCATGATCTTCTTTTGATTGTTTCTATCATTGTTAAGCCAAATTCATTGATTTGGCAAGGATTGAATGTGCAAAAAGCTTATTTCCCAATGCTTGAGAAAAGATGCCCACCAAGTGTTTGATAAAATGCCAAAGAGACAAAAACATGTTCAATCCTTACAAATCAATAGGTTTGCATTCTAGTACAAAGTCTATTGATCTTGGCAAGGATTTGGTATATAAAATCTTTCATTTCAATGCTTGAAAACAAGTCATCCACCAAGTGTTCGATAAAATGCCCAAAAGACAAAACCATGTTCAATCCTTACAAAATCAATGAATTTGAATACACAAAGTCATGGGCATTCATTTCTAGTTCATTTCATGAATCAAAACCCATATTTTAATGCCTTTGAAAAACCATTTGAAATCCATTACCAATGTATGCCCAATATCTCTATGTTTTCAATGCTAACTCAATACACAATCCTTTGAAATAGCTCGATTTCCAAAGTCTCCGCATGAGGACATCATTGAAGGGGCTTATTGCATGGTGGAAATATATGGAACATGCCCAACCACGTGCTCGCAAGATAATATAGAAGGCGGGTTTTGGACCCTTCCTAGATGCTCTATGGAACGAGCAATGGGATAGGCAAGCATTGTTTGCCTTGACAGAGTTATGGTGGTGTCACACCCCATTTTTGCACCACCTTACTAGGGTTTATCATTCCATGCATGTTTTTGTTTTGTTTTTGAGTCTAGTTACTTGCATTAGCTTTCTAGAATCACAAGGACATTGGATATGAATTTTGGTTCAATTTGGAGTTGATCTTGAGGGATAATAAAAGCTTTTGTGACTTGAGGGGCATAATCATCTTTTAGGTCACAAACTTTTCATTTAATCTTGAAATGATCTCCATATTGTCAATTAGAGCTCATGAAGATCCATTTGAGGTATTTATGGGTTCAATTTGATGAATTGATGGTTCAGGATTAAAATGGCTCAATATGGCTCAGGTTGGTTAAGAGACCTATTTTGGGTTAGCTCGAATCGGCTCATGATTTTCACTCCATTCCCACTCGTTTGACTTTAATTAGCCTTAATTTCATTCCCAAAGATGTTTTGGAAGGTTGAATTTTGAATTGGAAAGCATTCGGTGCGACCCTGTGTGCATACCTAAGCTTAGCGATAGTAGTGTATAGCAGTTAGCCGCCTTTGTAAAACCCAACCATGCAACCATGGCTGGGATTTTTGCCCTAAAATGTCTTAAATTACATTCCTCATCGAAGCACAGTCGTTTTGGCTTTTGTTTCGTCAAAATTGGACTCCGTTTGACTCCCGAAACACTTTTGGAAGGCAAAAGGGCTCAAATAAGGCAATTGCTGATGGCGCGCTCGGGTGACCACCTAGGGCTTGGCGGCTAACCGCCCAGCCTAGGTGGTCAGCCGCCCAAGGCCAGGTGGTTAGCCGCCCAGCCCTGGGTGGTCAGCCGAGCCACCTTCCTAAAATCATGCTGAAGTAGGATTCTTTCCTATTTTTGATGGATTTTTTGCCTCCAGCCGCCATTCCATCTTATTTTCAGCCCTATTTGACCTACTTGAGCCCCAAGGAAGTCTCTAAGGACCCTTAGATTAATATTTAGGGTTCTAATCCCAGCCATTGATTGATTCCACTCAATCCCTACAAATACCCCTCTATACTTCAGCATTAGGGGGGCCACCTAGAGGCAATGATAGCCATCCTTAAGGCCTTTAACCTAATTTCTTGAGAAAGAGAGTAAGAGAGAGTTCCAAAGAAGAGCTAGGGTTTGTGTGGAGGCTTGAAGGAGAGTGTTTCAAGAGGAGAAGAAGTCTCTACAGCAACAAGGAGACATCCACCGTAGGTATACCTCTTTTCTCTTTATGCTGAAATTAAGGTTTTACTTAGAATAATTCTATTGCATGTTCAAGATAGTATTTTTATCATGTGTTGATGCTTCTAATAGTTAATATACATGGTTTAAATGTTATTCATAATGAGTTATGCATGTAATTGGATTATTTCATGTGGTTTAATGCATAGTTGGGATTTTAGGGTTTCTATTGTGCTGAAATTAGAATAGCTCTATTTCATGTTCAAGTTGGCATTTTTATCATGTGTTGATACTTCTATTGGTTAATATTCATGACTAAAATGTTGTTCTTGAGGAGTTATGCATGTTATAATGTTATTCCATGTGATTTTATGCATAGTTGTGATTCTAGGGTTTCTAGTGTCTTTTTTAGGGTTTTGCATTGAATAACTATTATTTTATGTTCAAGCTTGCATTTTTATTATGTGTTGATGCTTCTATTAGTTGATATGCATGATTAGAATGTCATTCATGATAAGTTTTGTATGATTTAGAGTTATTTCATGTGGTATCAAGTACAATTGTGATTCTAGGGTTTCTATCATCCTTGTTTTGATTTAGTTGCATGTAGCATGGTAGCTTGGGATTTTTCTTTCATTTTTATTCATAGTTGCTGTATATGTATTGCATATAGAATAACTATGATGATTTTTTGCATTCATGGTAGTGGATTTTAGGTGTTTTGCATGCCATTGCGTATAGGGCTGAATTAGGGTTTCTATGAATTCATGATTTATGTTATTCACATGACTTATGGGTGATTTTAGACCTTATTTCAATTCTGTCCAGATTTGTTTTATTGTTCTTATGGTCATACTTTGAGCATGTGTTTACCTATGTTTAAGCATGATAATTGTTTGATGGGAAACTAGTTTGGTTAGGTGGTATTTTTGGTATGTTTTGCATGCAAATTGCAGGTGCTTGACAGGTACAAACCCATAGAAAATGGGATTTGACAGTTGCAATTACCCCACCAATGTGGGGTGATCATTTTAGCTATTGTAAGAAGAAATCTTACAAATAAGGTAATTGCCTTATGAGATAGGGTGATTATCTTGACAGGTTGCTATTGCTATGGTAAGTAGGGTTTGAAGGTGCCCCAATTCACCTTTCCTTCCTTAAAACCCTTTCTCACTCCTAGGGTTATTTCCTAATAGGGGAATATGGTAAGTCTTATAGTTTCCTTTCATAAAAAATTCCTTTTTAAATAAAAGTTTCTATCTTTATTGAAATTCTATCTCTTCTAAAGATCTTTTGAGAATCATTTATCTTTGGAAACTCTTTTACTTATGGAAGGAAATTTAGGGTTTACCATAATCCCTTATTAGGGTTTAACCCTATTCCTAATCGAACTACGTGGACTTTGATCCATGTATTTCGCTACATGGTACGTAGGCACTTTGAGGTTTAAGTCCATCCTAGGATCTAAGCATCCTAGTTTTGTTTTGTTTTTCTTTGTTTTGTTTGTTTGTTATGGATGAAATATATGATATGCATGCAATTCTTGATGTGATATACTTGCTGATTTTTGTATGGTAAGATCTTAATTTAGCCCAAATAAACTAAGAGACCGAAAGGGTGACATGGGTGCCTATAGGCTATGCCTAGAACCTTCCCATGTCATAACTTAGCCTCCGAATCCCCGATTTCTTTGGTTTCCAAAAGATTGTTTTTGCCTTTCCTTTTTAAACATGGAGTCAATGTTTTGTTTTCTTAAAACAAAATTGGTTTTTAGGGTTTTCCTTGTTTCCTTTAAAAAATAAGGTGGCGACTCCTTTTCTTTTTCAACCTATTTTCTTTTCAATCCTTGTGGGCCACTTTCCGGGGTTCACAGTTTGGCGACTCTACTAGGGACTTGTGGGCTAGACTCTATAAAGTTTGATTGGGCTAAGTTAATTTCTTATGTTAATTAAAATCAATCACATTGCATCCGCTTGATTGTGTGCTTTCATTTATTGCATTCTGTGCGCAAACTCTTGCATGCTAGGACCAATGTCCTTCGATGTATCCTTGCCACTGATGGGCCTAGCCTCAACCTTGGTTTTCCTGATTCCATGTGTTGGGGTGAAAGCTATCAACCTCTCTTGCCAAGTACCCTTGGGTATATTAAATGAGCTAATTACGTACTGCTGGACCCACGCGGCGTTCCTGATGCCACATGTGGTTAGGTATAAGGATTGTTCAAGCAAGTGAAGGGCCCCAGCCTACCCTTATCATTAGTCCATGTAGACAGAGTTGTAGGGCACTATTGGTTCACCATTATGCACCCACACTTGATTGTGATGATATCATGCCGTGCTTGTGTTGTGTTGCTATGCTCATAAGTTGTGTTCTAGGCTTAGGTATATTTTAACCATGTGTAATGATTGACACTTGATACATGGTCTCACCTACATACCCTTAATAAGTACTTCCACCCTTCACTCAAGGGGTTCCCTAAAGGAGGGATGGACCAATTAAAGGTATGTGAGCTAAGACAATTTAATCATGGGCTTTTAAGTAAACCAATAGGGGCTTGTTTGGAATGAAGTCTTTAATTAAGAGTTAAGAAGTTGGGGCTTATTCATCATTATGTCCTTAGTGTGTCACCTCACCTTCTGTCTTAAAAGACACTTTTAAGGATGAGGTGTCTAATTAAGGAGATATCTTGTTTAAGCCTAACTCATAGTTTGCCTATACTTGGGGGAAAATGACTCTTGATGGTTTTGTGATGGTTAGTGGTTAGAACCTAAGGCTAAGTGACTCACCTTCATGTCCTTAGTACTTCACCTAACACTTCAAGGTACCCTTGGAGATGAGATGTCTAGCCTCAACCTTGGTTTTCCTGATTCCATGTGTTGGGGTGAAAGCTATCAACCTCGCTTGCCAAGTACCCTTGGGCATATTAAATGAGCTAATTACGTACTGTTGGACCCACGCGGCGTTCCCGATGCCACATGTGGTTAGGTATAAGGATTGTTCAAGCAAGTGAAAGGCCCCAGCCTACCCTTATCATTAGTCCATGTAGACAGACTTGTAGGGCACTATTGGTTCACCATTATGCACCCACACTTAATTGTAATGATATCATGCCGTGCTTGTGTTGTGTTGCTATGCTCATAAGTTGTGTTCTAGGCTTAGGTGTATTTTAACCATGTGTAATGATTGACACTTGATACATGGTCTCACTTATATAACCTTAATAAGTACCTCCACCCTTCACTCAAGGGATTCCCTAAAGGAGGGATGGACTAATTAAAGGTATGTGAGCTAAGACAAGTTAATCATGGGCTTTTAAGTAAACCAATAGGGGCTTGTTTAGAATGAAGTCTTTAATTAAGAGCTAAGAAGTTGGGGCTTATTCATCATTATGTCCTTAGTGTGTCACCTCACCTTCTGTCTTAAAAGACACTTTTAAGGATGAGGTGTCTAATTAAGGAGATATCTTGTTTAAGCCTAACTCATAGTTTGCCTACACTTGGGGGAAAGTGACTCTTGATGGTTTTGTGATGGTTAGTGGTTAGAACCTAAGGCTAAGTGACTCACCTTCATGTCCTTAGTACTTCACCTAACACTTCAAGGTACCCTTGGAGATGAGATGTCTAGCCTCAACCTTGGTTTTCCTAATTCCATGTGTTGGGGTGAAAGCTATCAACCTCTCTTGCCAAGTACCCTTGGGTATATTAAATGAGCTAATTACGTACTGTTGGACCCACGCGGCGTTCCTGATGCCACATGTGGTTAGGTATAAGGATTGTTCAAGCAAGTGAAAGGCCCCAGCTTCCCTTATCATTAGTCCATGTAGACAGACTTGTAGGGCACTATTGGTTCACCATTATGCACCCACACTTAATTGTAATGATATCATGCCGTGCTTGTGTTGTGTTGCTATGCTCATAAGTTGTGTTCTAGGCTTAGGTATATTTTAACCATGTGTAATGATTGACACTTGATACATGGTCTCACTTATACAACCTTAATAAGTATCTCCACCCTTCACTCAAGGGATTCCCTAAAGGAGGGATGGACTAATTAAAGGTATGTGAGCTAAGACAAGTTAATCATGGGCTTTTAAGTAAACCAATAGGGGCTTGTTTAGAATGAAGTCTTTAATTAAGAGTTAAGAAGTTGGGGCTTATTCATCATTATGTCCTTAGTGTGTCACCTCACCTTCCGTCTTAAAAGACACTTTTAAGGATGAGGTGTCTAATTAAGGAGATATCCTGTTTAAGCCTAACTCATAGTTTGCCTACACTTGGAGGAAAGTGACTCTTGATGGTTTTGTGATGGTTAGTGGTTAGAACCTAAGGCTAAGTGACTCACCTTCATGTCCTTAGTACTTCACCTAACACTTCAAGGTACCCTTGGAGATGAGATGTCTAGCCTCAACCTTGGTTTTCCTGATTCCATGTGTTGGGGTGAAAGCTATCAACCTCTCTTGCCAAGTACCCTTGGGTATATTAAATGAGCTAATTACGTACTGTTGGACCCACGCGGCGTTCCTGATGCCACATGTGGTTAGGTATAAGGATTGTTCAAGCAAGTGAAAGGCCCCAGCCTACTCTTATCATTAGTCCATGTAGACAGACTTGTAGGGCACTATTGGTTCACCATTATGCACCCACACTTAATTGTAATGATATCATGCCGTGCTTGTGTTGTGTTGCTATGCTCATAAGTTGTGTTCTAGGCTTAGGTATATTTTAACCATGTGTAATGATTGACACTTGATACATGGTCTCACTTATATAACCTTAATAAGTACCTCCACCCTTCACTCAAGGGATTCCCTAAAGGAGGGATGGACTAATTAAAGGTATGTGAGCTAAGACAAGTTAATCATGGGCTTTTAAGTAAACCAATAGGGGCTTGTTTAGAATGAAGTCTTTAATTAAGAGGTAAGAAGTTGGGGCTTATTCATCATTATGTCCTTAGTGTGTCACCTCACCTTCCGTCTTAAAAGACACTTTTAAGGATGAGGTGTCTAATTAAGGAGATATCTTGTTTAAGCCTAACTCATAGTTTGCCTACACTTGGGGGAAAGTGATTCTTGATGGTTTTGTGATGGTTAGTAGTTAGAACCTAAGGCTAAGTGACTTACCTTCATGTCCTTGGTACTTCACCTAACACTTCAAGGTACCCTTGGAGATGAGATGTCTAACTAAAGGAATGCTTTATAAGATCACACTTATCAATTTAGTGCAGTCATGGAAATATTGTTAAAATGTTTTGATCATAGCCTGAAAAGGGGATTTTGTTCTTTAAGGGGGGATGGATTAAACCCGTGATATCTTCTAGAGGTTAAAGATTAGAGTGGAACCCATTATCACTTTCATGGCTGGAGTTGGCGATACGACATTGGAAGAAATTAGGGGAATGCTTTGTGAGATCATGCAAAAGTTGAATGATATCTTGGCGATTGTTCAAGTTGTTCCTAAAGCCCAATCCGAGTCTATGAATCATCATGAGTCTAATTCAGGGGCTATCGAGTCCAAGAGATACAACATAGCAGATTTGAAGGCCCAAACTGTAAGGAAAGAGCCTCACCAATTTACCGAACTCTACATGCCATTGAACCATGCTTTTTTGAGAGTAGTGATTTTGGGCTTATTGTCACCTCTTGATCCAAAACCCCTTCCTAATCCTTTGCCTCGTCGGTTTAAGGAAAATGAATATTGTGCTTTTCATCAGAGTATGGGACATGACACCAATCATTGTTATAGACTATGACATGAGATCCAAAACCTCATTGACCGTAGAGTAATCAATTTTTCCACACCAACCAATAATCCAAATATTCTTCAAAGCTCTTCCATGAACCCATTTCTGGCCATCGTAAACCCAATCTCTCCAGCCCAACCATATGCCAATCCACCGAGATCCCTTGCCGCAATTAAGCAAGAATTTCTAATTCATGGGCCATATCATTAAGAGGATACTCAAACTCTTGCTAGCATGGGGGTTCTTAATTTTGATGGACTTTATGAGGCTCAAGGAACCTTTGACACTCATGGGGTTTTGGATAATGTTGGTAGCGCAAGTCAAGATGAAGAATAAGAATGTTTAATTCACAAGGCAAGGATGCTGATGCCTTGAGGTTGTTGGGAAAGATAATAAGTTTTTTCTTAGTGCTTACTGCTAAACTAATTCTATCATGACTGTCCGTGATAAGGAGTTTAAGTTTTTTGTTTGTTTTCTAGTTAGTTAATTGTTGTTGATCTTCGAGTCAAATGTCCTTTGAAGTTTTGAGTCTTTTGAGTCCTACTCATTGTCAATGTGTTCACCTTCATTCCCTCAATAAAAAGTTTGATTTCAATAATTCCATTGTCTCTCTATTTCTCTTCTCCTCAATCAATTGACAATCAAAGTGGCATTAAAATATTTCCTAAGAAGCTCGAAAGCTTTTCCCACTAAAAGAGCAAACATAATGAATGATGAATGAGCTGCAATTGATTGACTTGGAAACAATGAGAAGTCCAAAATGGTAAACATAGGGACCTCCCGCCCACTACACTACATGAAGACCTAGGCCAAGCAACTTGAGAAGATCTTGAAACCCTTGCAAGAAGCAATTCAGAGATCAAAAGAAGAAATCAATTAGCATGGTGAGCTTTTAGAGATGTTTATTTCCCTCTCCCTTAAAAGACAAAAAAAAAAAAAAAAAAAAAAAAAGTCAAAAGAAAAAATTGTGAAAAAAAAAAAAGAAAAAAGAAAGAAAAGAGCACAAAAAAGAAAAAAGGTACAAAAAGAAAGGGAAGGGATTAACATACATCCAAAAGCATTTAGGAGGAAAATTAATCAGAAGAAGGCCTTGTGTTCAAAGAAGACTACTACCTATGTTCGTGACCCACGAGAAAAGTTCAAGCCAAATAAGGGTGGTCCCTATGTGGTTATGTGTAGAGCCTAGGCCCGCTAGGTTGAAAACCTAAAAAGGCGACCTATGCAAAAGTTAGGGCTTTTGAAAAAAAAAATGATGAAAAAAGAAAAGAGAATGCCTTGAACTACGAGGACCTGATTCTCTACCAAAAAAGAAATGTTAGTTTGGTTAATCTCTTTTGAAGATCAAAGTGGAGATACGTAGGCAGCCTATAAAGTTACTTTGGGTGCGGTCCAATTCATTGAAAAAAAAAAACAAAAAAGAGGAAGAAAGAAAGAGGCTTTACATATAACCAACCATTGAAGGCAATTCTTTGTGACTAAGTTAAGAAGAAATGGTTTTATTCATCAAATTAGTGAGCTAAAATACTATATGCCACCGAGAAAGTTAATTTGATTATTCTTCTTGCTCTTGTTTGGTTTGAGTCCTTCGAATGTCCTTCTATTTACCTCCTTCGCCTCTCTTGAATCTCGTGTATTTCTAGTGGTCATAGACCTCATCCTTTGAAAGTATTCAGTCATAATGATTCATTGTGGGTTCCATCAAATTCTATATCTTCTTACCTTTTGACTTAGACTCTTGTTATGGATTTAATGATGGATAAGGGGTAGCAGTAACCATTATGAAACGATTTGCCTTAGCTGTAGGTATGTGATTTCGTGAGATTGGGGCTGATTTATTTTGCTCAATTGAAAAATGTGAATGTGCTATGAACCCAGGGGCTGATTATGCTTGTTGAAGAAGAATTTGAATGAATGCTGGGGCTGGTTTATCTTGTTCGGAGAACTTAAATGAATTGGTGAAGAGAATGGGCTGGGGCTTCATGAGTTGAATTTCTTTACGCTGATGAGAAAACAAAGAAAAAGAAACAAAAAAAAGAAAGGAAAAGAAGAAGAGCCTGCTAGGTTGAAAGCTTGAAAAGGCGGCCTAGGCAAAAATTAGGGCAACTCGCTAGGTTGAAAACCTATAAGGGCAATCTAGGCAAAAGTTAGGGTTTTGAAAAAAAGAGAAGTGAAGAAGGAAGAAGAGAAGAAGAGAAGAAGAGGTGATTCCACTCCATTCCTATACCTTGAAAAAGAATTCATGGGTTTGATCCGATCCTCCTAAATTGCATTGTTTCCTAAAAAGGCTCGAACACCATTTTATAAACAAAGAAAAATTCTTTCGAAAATTCCATGATTGTGCTAAGTATGTAAAGAGGTCTTTAAGGAAAAAGAATGATAGGTTTGCAAAACCATTTCTAGATAATCTTTCTATGAATGAACTTGTGCTGATAAATCTGTGTGAATCAATTTTCTTGAGTTAATTGATTAGTTGATGTGTGCATTAGTAATTGCAGTGTTCATTGAGTTTTGGAGGTCCATTTTCCCATGACCATATTTGCTTGAGTATTCGCCATTGGGTTACACCCAAGTAGCCATGTAAGTGATATTTTTTCTTCATGTGGTGTTGGCTTTGTCCTCATACCAACCTTGTCTTATGAGTAGTGACTCCTACTTAACTAATGTTTTGTTAAGCTCTCCTATGAGTGTTTACCTATATTTTTTTTTTCTTGAGCACTGACCTTTGCTCGTTTGGAATATTTACTATTATTCATCTTAAGTGTTAACCTCCACTCATTTTGAGTATTCACTCATACTCCCCTCTCGAGCATTGATCCTTGTTCGTTCTATAATATTGATTCTTATCCATCATAGGTATTGATTCCAAACCCCTTCGGCATGTCTCCTCTATTCATATGTCATTGTTTTAGGTATTGACTTCTACCTATGCAATCTCTTGGCATTCTTTGAGTATTGGCCCCTACTCATCACCAACAGTGACTTTTGTTCATATAGTTTTCTCTGTGAGTATTGACTCCTTCTCATTTCAAGTATTGACCTTTGCTTATATACATTTTATCTTGAGCATTGACCCTTGCTCGAATAATTTTCTCTATGAGTATTGAATCCTACTCATTTTAAGCATTGACCCTTGCTTATATACATTTTATCTTGAGCATTGACCCTTGCTCGAATAATTTTCTCTGTGAGTATTGAATCCTACTCATATCAAGCATTGACCTTTGCTTATATACATTTTATCTTGAGCATTGACCCTTGCTCGAATGATTTTCTCTGTGAGGATTGAATCCTACTCATTTCAAGCATTGACCTTTGCTTATATACATTTTACTTTGAGCATTGACCCTTGCTTGAGTGATTTTCTCTGTGAGTATTGAATCCTAATCATTTCAAGCATTGACCATTGCTTATATACATTTTATCTTAAGCATTGACCCTTGCTCGTATGACTTTCTCTGTGAGTATTGAATCCTACTCATTTCAAGCAATAACCTTTGCTCGTAAGCTTTTCTTTATGAGTATTGATCTTTACTTATAGCAAGCATTGACCCTTGCTTGTGTGTTTTTAAGTATTGACTTCTATTCATGGGATTTCTTTTTAGATTTTCAGTATGGATATTGACTTCTATCCATCATGGGTTCTTGTTTAAGTAATGACTCTTACCCATACGATGTCTTATTGGCTCTCCTGAGTATTAACCTATACTCATTTCGAGTACTGATATATACTCATCCTAAGTATTGACCCATACTTACCCTGAATATTGTCCCATATTTATCTTGAGTATTAACCCATACTCACCCTATGCATTGACCCATACTCATTCTAATCATTAAAGCATAGTTATCCCGAGTATTGACTGGTACTCACCCCAAGTGTTAACCTTCACTCTGATTCCTTTTGAGTATTGATGGGTGCTCACTCCGAGTGTTGACCTCTACTCATATTTATCCCTACTCCTTTCGAGTATTGACTATTACTCACCCTAAGTGTTGACCTTCACTCCCAATACCGATTCTCTTCGAGTATTGACTTGTACTCATCCTAGGTGTTGACCTTCACTTAGAGTTACCTCAACTTGTCCTAGGTATTGACCTTTACCCAGACATTGACTTCTAATTGCTCAAGATATGTGATGAATTCCATAGGATGATGGAGTTCTCCATTTGAATTTGATGCAATTACTCTCCCAAGCAAAAATGGGAAGTTCTTTTATCATTGGTTCGCAAGTGAAACTTACTGCACCAATGAGGGGCTTCTGTCACACCCCATTTTTGCACCACCTTACTAGGGTTTGTCATTCCATGCATGTTTTTGTTTTGTTTTTGAATCTAGTTACTTGCATTAGCTTTCTAGAATCATAAGGACATTGGATATGAATTTTGGTTAAATTTGTAGTTGATCATGAGGGATAATAAAAGCTTTTGTGACTTGAGGGGCATAATCATCTTTTAGGTCACAAACTTTTCATTTAATCTTGAAATGATCTCTAAATTGTCAATTAGAGTTCATGAAGATCCATTTGAGGTATTTATGGGTTCAATTTGATGAATTGATGGTTCGGGATTAAAAGGCTCAATATGGCTTAGGTTGGTTAAGAGACCTATTTCGGGTTAGCTCGAATCGGCTCATGATTTTCACTCCATTCCCACTCGTTTGACTTTAATTAGCCTTAATTTCATTCCCAAAGATGTTTTGGAAGGTTGAATTTTGAATTGGAAAGCATTCGGTGTGACTCTATGTGCATACCTAAGCTTAGCGATAGTAGTGCATAGCAGTTAGCCGCCTTTATAAAACCCAACCATGCAACCATGGCAGGGATTTTTGCCCTAAAATATCTTAAATTACATTCCTCATTGAAGCACGGTCGTTTTGGCTTTCGTTTTGTCAAAATCGGACTCCGTTTGACTCCCGAAACACTTTTGGAAGGCAAAAGGGCTCAAATAAGGCAATTGCTGACGGCGTGCTCGGGTGACCACCTGGGGCTTGGCGGCTAACCGCCCAGCCCATGTGGTCAGCCGCCCAAGGCCAGGTGGTTAGCCGCCCAGCCCTAGGTGGTCAGCCGAGCCACCTTCCTAAAATCATGCTGAAGCGGGATTCCTTCCTATGTTTGATGGATTTTTTGCCTCCAACCGCCATTCCATCTTACTTTCAGCCCTATTTGACCTACTTGAGCCCTAAGGAAGTCTCTAAGGACCCTTGGATTAATATTTAGGGTTTTAATCCCAACCATTGATTGATTCCATTCAATCCCTATAAATACCCCTCTATACTTCAGCATTAGGGGGGCCACCTAGAGGCAATGATAGCCATCCTTAAGGCCTTTAACCTAATTTCTTGAGAAAGAGAGTAAGAGAGAGTTCCAAAGAAGAGCTAGGGTTTGTGTGGAGGCTTGAAGGAGAGTGTTTCAAGAGGAGAAGAAGTCTCTACAGCAACAAGGAGACATCCAACATAGGTATACCTCTTTTCTCTTTATGCTGAAATTAAGGTTTTACTTAGAATAATTCTATTGCATGTTCAAGATAGTATTTTTATCATGTGTTGATGCTTCTAATAGTTAATATACATGGTTTAAATGTTATTCATAATGAGTTATGCATGTAATTGGATTATTTCATGTGGTTTAATGCATAGTTGGGATTTTAGGGTTTCTATTGTGCTGAAATTAGAATAGCTCTATTTCATGTTCAAGTTGGCATTTTTATCATGTGTTGATACTTCTATTGGTTAATATTCATGACTAAAATGTTGTTCTTGAGGAGTTATGCATGTTATAATGTTATTCCATGTGATTTTATGCATAGTTGTGATTCTAGGGTTTCTAGTGTCTTTTTTAGAGTTTTGCATTGAATAGCTATTATTTTATGTTCAAGCTTGCATTTTTATCATGTGTTGATGCTTCTATTAGTTGATATGCATGATTAGAATGTCATTCATGATAAGTTTTGCATGATTTAGAGTTATTTCATGTGGTATCAAGCACAATTGTGATTCTAGGGTTTCTATCATCCTTGTTTTGATTTAGTTGCATATAGCATGGTAGCTTAGGATTTTTCTTTCGTTTTTATTCATAGTTGCTGTATATGTATTGCATATAGAATAACTATGATGATTTTTTGCATTCATGGTAGTGGATTTTAGGTGTTTTGCATGCCATTGCGTATAGGGCTGAATTAGGGTTTCTATGAATTCATGATTTACGTTATTCACATGACTTATGGGTGATTTTAGACCTTATTTCAATTCTGTCTAGATTTGTTTTATTGTTCTTATGGTCATACTTTGAGCATGTAATTACCTATGTTTAAGCATGATAATTGTTTGATGGGAAACTAGTTTGGTTGGGTGGTATTTTTGGTATGTTTTGCATGCAAATTGCAGGTGCTTGACAGGTACAAACCCATAGAAAGTGGGATTTGACAGGTGCAATTACCCCACCAATGTGGGGTGATCATTTTGGCTGTTGTAAGAAGAAATCTTACAAATAAGGTAATTGCCTTATGAGATAGGGTGATTATCTTGACAGGTTGCTATTGCTATGGTAAGTAGGGTTTGAAAGTGCCCCAATTCACCTTTCCTTCCTTAAAACTTCCCTTTCTCCCTCCTAGGGTTATTTCCTATTAGGGGAATATGGTAAGTCCTATAGTTTCCTTTCATAAAAAATTCCTTTTTAAATAAAAGTTTCTATCTTTATTGAAATTCCATATCTTCTAAAGATCTTTTGAGAATCATTTATCTTTAGAAACTCTTTTACTTATGGAAGGAAATTTAGGGTTTACCATAATCCCTTATTAGGGTTTAACCCTATTCCTAATCAAACTACGTGGACTTTGATCCATGTATTTCGCTACATAGTACGTAGGCGCTTTGAGGTTCAAGTCCGCCCTAGGATCTAAGCATCTTAGTTTTGTTTTGTTTTTCTTTGTTTTGTTTGTTTGTTATGGATGAAATATATGATATGCATGCAATTCTTGATGTGATATACTTGCTGATTTTTGTATGGTAAGATCTTAATTTAGCCCAAATAAACTAAGAAACCGAAAGGGTGACATGGGTGCCTATAGGCTATGCCTAGAACCTTCCCATGTCATAACTTAGCCTCCGAATTCCCAATTTCTTTAGTTTCCAAAAGTCTATTTTTGCCTTTCCTTTTTAAGCATGGAGTCATTCTTTTGTTTTCTTTAAACAAAATTGGTTTTTAGGGTTTTCCTTGTTTCCTTTAAAAAATAAGGTGGCGACTCCTTTTCTTTTTCAACCTATTTTCTTTTCAATCCTTGTGGGCCACTTTTTGGGGTTCAAGGACACAAGACTTGGGTTTTGCAGGGAAGACATTCTGGAAGCAGTGGAAGCAGCACATGCCCATGACTTATGAAAGAAACGAAGACTTGAAAGAAAAGAGAAGAAAGCAAACCAAGAGACTACGAAGAAAATTAAAAGGACTTGAAGGCTTTAGAAATAGGATATCTATGGCTTTGTCAATCAATTAGTTCTAAATGAATTGCCAATAATAATTTAATTTTGAGATTTGGTGTTGTTGTGTTGTTTGGACCGCACCCAAGGTAACTTTATGGGTTGCCTACATTTCCCCATTCTTTTTCTCCTTTTTTTTTTCTTTTTCTTTTTCTTTTTTTTTCTTTCTTCTTTTTTTTCTTTCTTTTTTTTTTTTTTTTTTTTTTTTTTTTTTTTAGGAATGGGGAATCAAGTCCTCGTAGTTCAAGTGCCTTAACTTTTGCCTAGGCCGCCCTTATGGGTTTTCAACCTAGCAGGCCTTATACATGATACTTCTTCAATTGATCCAAATTGGTGGGACAAGCGAACTCAATCCCATCCAAATCCATGAGGCGAACAGCCTCTGCTGGCAATATCTCCTTAATGACATATGGGCTACCCCAACTTGGCTTGAACTTTCCTCGTGGATCGAAATGTTAGGATTATGCCCTAGAGCCAATCATGGAGATGATTGTTTAGGGATTAGGAACAATCAATTGATTTCATTTATATATGTCACATTTATTATTGATTTAATAAAATGGCTTATTCTATTATGTTTATATGCATCATTTATATTTACATAATATGTCCATGGAGTTAGAGTTGAGAATATGAAATTACAAAGGGTTGTAATTTTGAGACTGTAAATATATCTCTGTACTAAACTCCTAAATCATTCCTAGTTGAAGGTTCACTATGATGGACAGTAATGAACCATAGGACTAGCACTTGTTAGGTTGACTCTATAGGAGGATAGCTAGTCTCAAGCTATTTGTGTGGAGACACTACAACCAACAAGTGGGTGCCTATTATAAGAATAGGTACACTGAATGTGACCAAAGATATGAGATAAACTAAATGGAGTTTTAACCTGCCTGTCAATCAGTTTCTCATTGTTATAGTGGTACAAGTAATCCTTAGACCTGAGACACCATGGTTGTCTTATACATGTAGCTTTAGAAGTTTGATAACACTAAGTGCAGATCCTATTCAGGGGTCTGTAAGGGTGTTCATTGGCCCTACTGCTATGTGTGTGAAGGCATGTGAGTGATCAACAAGGAATCCATCACTCTCAGGAAAAAGAGAGTGAATGTCTCATACAGCATTCATTGAATATAACTCATTAAATCCATGGGCCCATGGTAGAATGAATATGGAAAGGAGTTTCCATAAGTTCATCATTGAGTTGATATTAATGAATGAGTATAAAGTAATTGAACTAGGGACTTGACAGACTTCCATGTCCTATTAGTTCAATTGGAGACATTGTGTTGATGGGATGGAATTGTAACCTGTAAACTATAACAGAAGGGTTCTTTGTAAATGACTATTCACCTCATTAAGGACCACACCATAAGCCATATGCTAGGTGTTACTCATGGTTAGTAGAAGCCCTAATTGATATAAATGAGTTATAATCAATTAGGGAATTGAAAGGAGTTTCAATTAGACCCTTAATGGAAAGTGTTCCATTGTGCACACTTCGTGCTATCCCTACTACTTAATGATGTGAACCCAATGGGTCACACACTGATCATGCTAAGAGAGCTTGATTGTCTATGAGAGAAAGGGCATAAGTGATTAAAGAAAAGTTCTTTAAGGGGCTAATTTGTATTTGATGCAAACTAGCGGGCTAAGTGTGTAATTAAGAGTAATTACACAAATTAGATTAGGGTTTGGAGACCCCCCTTGGCTAGCCCTAGTTGGAGGCTATTTAAAGCCTTTTATGATGTGATGACATCATCACTTGAAGCACTCTTGGAGGCTCCCAAGTGCTGGCCGAAAATTTCACCTCTCTCTCTCTCTCTCTCCCTCTTCTCCACCTCTAGTAACCCTAAGGAAGAAGAAGGAAAGGACAACTTGCTCAAGCTAGGTGTGGATACTGTTGGAGGCAGTGCACTTGGACTGCTCAATCAGAAGACAAAGCTTGGAGCATAAAGGAGAAGACTTGTTCAACTGTAAGTACCCTAACTCTCTTGGTAGTTAGGTTTATGGTTTTTGTATTAAGCATAATTAAGATTCATGGGTTTGGGAATCATAGGAAAAATTTAAAATTCCGCCTTTGTATTTTTCCTCTCTATTTTGATTCCCAACAGTGGTATCAGAGCCAGGTTATGCCTAATACAAACTGCATATGGGCTGTAATTCATGGTAAATTGATTGGTTTAATGAATTGAGATTCATGTTCATGCATTTAATTGATTTCCTTCTCATGGCCGAACCTAGGGTTATTGAACCCTAGGTGTTTATCTCTTCTTCTCCTCTTCTAAAATAGTTTTAGGGCTGCTGGAAATTCAAAGAGTTGAATAGGTTTCAGTTTTGGAGAAGAAGAAGGAGGAAACTAGGGTTTCCTCTTCATGGCCGAACCTGGGGTTTTGAACCCTAGGCTGTTTTTCCCTCTTCTCCTCTTCTAATATTCTTCTAACATTAATTCTGGAATTTTTAAGAAGCATGTGATATATACAGAAGAAGAAGAAACCAGGGTTTCTTCTATGGAGGCCGAACCTAGGGTTTGGAACCCTAGGTTGCTCTCTTTTGTATTTTGTTTTTGTTTTGGTTTAATTAAGACATGAGATGGCTGTAATTAATTCACATAAAGATGTTATGGTGATTTCTCAAGCATAGGGATGCATGAGAATTAAAACAAGACAAAAGGAATAGGAAGAACACATGGAGTTTGAATCTGGGTTTTAGAAACCCTGTGGTTCTTGCTACTGTTTTGTACAGAATCCTCTGTAAAATTGATGTATATTCTTTATAGGATCATTATACATAATGTATGTATGATTTTCTTTAAGTTTTATAAGAGTCTTGATGGATAAAGAATCAAAAAGTTTGATTTCTTGGAAGAACACAGCAGGCTGTTTTTCTGCAGAAAGTCATCAATGGAGTTTTGTTCATATCTTGAGCTAGGGAACTCCAAATTGCATGAAACCAATTTTATTAGTTTCCTAAGACATGTAGGATGCTAGGAAAAATAATTTGGTAACCTGAATTAATCATCTTGCTGGGTTTTAAATCAATTTGTGATCAGGTACAGTGTGCTGTCAAATTCTGGACAGCCTACTGTTCTTGAATTGTTTAGAACAATTGGGGATGATTTGATCATCCAAACCACTTCAATTAGCTTAGTAATTCATGTAGGGACATGATACAAAAGCTGGTTTTGATGGTGGAGTCGAATTGATTAAGTTTTAGAAACTTTTGTGACCTTGGAGGTCCTCCCATGGTGGTGCCAGCACTGGGTTCTTGAAACCCTATTTTTTTTTTTTTTTAAGAAGACAGCCCTCTTGGCCACTCCACACGTGTCCATGGGCCTGGCCCACACCCTGGCTTGAGTCCCCCTTTGCTGGCCATGGCCTCCCATGGCCTGGCCAAGCCATGGCAGCCTTGCTAAGCCATGGCAGCCCACTATAGGTGGCGGCAGCCTTAGGGTTTCTTAGGAAACCCTAATTCCCATTAATGATGAAACCCTAATTCATTAATTGCATTAATTAAAAACCCTAATTGACTATTAATTACCTTAATTAAAATGTTTAATGATTGGTCATTAATTGACCAATCATGGTTATTAATCATTAGGGTATAATTAAGTGCATTTATGATGTCTAGGGTTTAGGGTTTAGGAAACCCTAATTCATATTAATTAAACCATAATTCTATTAATGCATTAATTAATAACTAAACCTAGTAATTAATGTGTCTAACCTAGGGTTAAATGATTGGTCATTAATGACCAATCATGATCATTAATGGTTTAGTAATTAATCATTGGCATTTAATAGGTTTAAGGTTTAGGGTTTTAGAAACCCTAATTAGTGCATATTAATTAGGAGTAATTAATATCCTAGGTGGCATTAATTAAACCCTAATCCTAATCATTAATACCGTATAAACCTAGGGTTTAAATGATTGGCCATTAATTGACCAATCATAAGGCATTTAATGCATTAGGGTTACACTTAGGGTTTAGAGTTAATGCATTTAGGGTTTAGGGTTTTAGGAAACCCTAATGCACTAATTAATTAATAAAATGATTTTATTTAATTCCGAAATTGATTATTTAATTAATGGTGATTAATTTTATATTGTTTTAAATGGTTTAAAACACAATTTAGGATTAAATAAAAATCTGGAAATTTTAATTAAATAAAATTGTTTTGTTTAATTAAAAAGATCCTAATATTTGATATTAGAATTTAATTAGGGGACTTTAAATGTTTTAATTGATTTGATTAATTGAAATTAAATGTCTTAAATGTTAAGACTTAATTAATTCAGGAACTTATGCATCTCCTAATAAGATTAGGACACATTAATGAGATTAATGAAAACCAATCAATAGAGTTACCATGAATGCCCATATGTTTATTGCTTATAGTTATTTCCTTTATTATGCAATGTGATTGTATGGTTATGGATGGATGATGATTATGGACTATACCTTAAACCAATTGTGATTGGCCGTCTTATGAATGGGTTGTATAATTTTTCAAGAGTTGTTAATTTTTGGTGATGTATTATTTATTTGGGGCTTGCATGCCACCTTCTTCTCTCTCTCTATCATTCTCTTATGTACCCCACATTCCCCTTATGTATCCCTTTCTTTACATTATGTAAATGTTATGTAATCGAGAGCGCACTAAGGAGCATGGTGGACCTAAAGGAGCATGGTGGAGCCCAACAAGCCTATGGTGGAGACCATCAAGCTAATGGAGGAGATTGAAGGACTTGAAAGCTTGGAGAAGACTTTCAAGAGAGCATGCTATGTTTTGAATTAATGTTTTACGATCACCTACACCCACCTTAGACCTAGGATTCAATTCATTGGCTTGGATTGAATCCTCTTAAAGTCCATAATCATCATAATGGGAGATTTTAATGAGATTAATAGAGATAGCTCCAAATCCAAAGATCGTTATATGTCACCTTATAGGGACTAATATCGATGATTGGATTATATATAATGTTGTTATATATATTTCTTATTTAAATGCATGAGATGCATGTTAGATTAGTTAATTTGATGAGACCCTTAAAACCCCTCTATTTTAATATTAAGTTGGAAATGGAGAATACATTAGGGAATGGATTCTTCATTGCCTTCCATCATTATAGGATCATCTAACGTCCCTTAATGTGGGTACCTGGCTGCAGACATGTAGGAGCTACCCATATTAAAGACATTACTTGAAACTATCACATATATAGATATCATGGGGTGCCTAAGCTGGTATATACCAAGAAACTAACATGTGAGGTATATATTTGGTGAAACATACCTGTGTGAATGATGGGTTTAACTTAACTAGGGAAGTATTCCAAGAAACTAACATGTGAGGAGTATGTACCCTAGAGGCAGAACGATTGGAATTTGCTTATGAAGCAATAGACAAAGAGTTGTCTTCTTACTATGGGTTAGAAGTCAAGAAACTAACATGTGAGGCTTCTAGGTCATAGTGGGACCCCAATCCCCATTAGGAATGAGATTCCCGAATTCCATCAGAGGGTGTATGGAATTTGATAAAATAGTAGGAGGTACCATATGATTAAAGACCCGATCATTATGGATTAAAAATGAAATCTAATTCTCTATTTAATTTTTTATATGTAGTTCATAGAAATGGCTCACCTCAACCCGTTATCCAAAATATTGGACATCAACCGTTTGACTGGACCAAACTATCTTAATTGGCTGAGGAACTTAAAAATAGTTTTAACTTCCGAAAAGATTACCTACACACTTGATGGCACACTTCCTGAGGCACTGGCTGAGACTACAACTCAGCAAGAGAGAGACGCTTTTCAGAAGCGCATGGACGACGATTTGAAGGCAAGATGCTATATGATGGCATCCATGAGCCTTGAGCTTCAGAAGCAACATGAGTCCATGAAGAGTGCTCGCGACATCTTTCTCCACTTACAAGAGTTGTATGGGGAGCAAAGTAGGACCGCGAAGTACAATATTGTCAAGGATCTATTCAAGGCAAGGATGAATGAGGGTTCGTCTGTGACTGATCACACCTTGAAAATGATCAACTATATTGAGCAGCTTGAAAAGCTTGATGTGATCATTGAAGCTGATATGTGTTCAGACATTATACTGCAGTCCCTTTCTGATTCATTTGGGCCGTTCATAATGAATTTTCATATGAACAAGCTTGAGCCCACTCTCCCCGAGCTGCACAATTTGCTCAAGATGATTGAGGAGACAATGAAGAAGGGAAAAGGTTCTTTGCTCGCATTTGATGGAGCTTCTACTTCCAAGGCCAAGCCCAAGCCTAAGGGCAAGGGCAAAGGAAAGGGTAAGAGTACCCAAGGGAAGAAGAAGAAGAACTTGAAGCCAAAGGGAGGTGTCAAGAAAGGTAATACTTACAAGGCCAAAGGAACCTGTTTTCACTGCGGCAAGGATGGGCACTGGAAACGTAATTGCCGGGAGTATCTGGATACTCTAAAGAGCCGACCTTCGGAAGGTATGGATCATGCTCTAAACTAAATGTTAGTTTTGCTTCCACTTGGGTACTTAATTCTGATGTGAATTTTGAATTCCATGCAGGATCTAGTGGGAAGCAGAAGGCTGAGTAGAAGCGGAATATCCCTACGAGTAGAGAATGGAGCAAAGTGTTGCTGTATTAGCTATGGGACTTGCTGCTTGACTCTACCTGAAGGAGTAGTTTAGAATTAATAAGCTATCTTGACATTCCAGAAGTTTTTAGAAACATTATCTTTATTTCAGTTTTGCCTAAACAGTGTTTTAGTTTGATTTAATAAATGTTTTTTTATGAAAAGTTCATTACTTCTGGAATTTATAGCATTTATCTTCTAAACTACCTTGCAAATATGAATTGCATGAAACATGATAGCTCTAAAATTGAATGCTAATAAACCCAAGAGAACAAGAGAAATAGTTTCTCATACTTTATGAACCTTTACTTAAAAATGTTAAGGTATAGGTGCATATACTTAAAGAAGTACAAATCTGAAACATTTGAAAAGGTTCAAAGAATTCAGATTTGAAGTAGAGAAACAAACTAGTAAAAGTATCAAACTCTTCGATTGGATCGAGGAGGCGAATATTTAACTGGTGATCTTTCAGATCAACTTGTTCAAATAGGCATTCTATTCTAATGGACACCTCTTAGAACATCATAACTAAATGGTGTGTCAGAAAGGAGGAAGAGGACCTTATTGGATATGGTCCGGTCCATGATAAGTTACAACAACCTAATATTATCCTTGTTAGGATATGCCCTAGAAATTGCCACATACCTGTGAAACAGAGTTCAAACCAAGGCTATCCCTTAGGACCTATATGAGATATGGAAAGGGAAGCACCAAACCTTAAGCATGTTAAGGTATGGGGTTGCACTGCATATGTAGAGACATACAGTGCAACCGAATTGGAAATCAAGATAACTTAAATGTAGGTTTGTGGATTACCCTAAAGAAAGTTTAGGATATCATATCTATTATCCTGATGAACAAAAGGTGTTTTGTTTGTATGTTTGCAATCTTTCTTGAAAAAGAGTTTATTCAAGAAGGCAGCAACAACAGGAAAATAGAACTCAAAGAGTTGTCTAATGAGACACAAACCGACATTGATGCAACCCTTGTCCCTGTTGAGACAGAACCCATTATTTTTTACCATGATTGTACAAAGGGTTAGTGGGAGTACGATCACATTTATGGTCCTATAAGTGAATGATGTTCTACTTATTAGGAATAATGTAGAGACGTTGTCCAAAGTGAAAAATTGGTTTTTCACAAAGTTTCTCCATAAAAGATTTGGAAGAAGCATCCTATATTCTGGGAATAGAGGTCTAAAGAGATAGATATTAAAGGATGCTAAGTCTATCCCAATCGAAGTACATAGACAAGATTTTGAAAGAGTTCAAAATGCATGATTCCAAAAGGAGGTCTAATTCCTGTCAGACATGGAATCAAGTTGTCTATAACTAAAAGACCAGATATCAGTTTTGCTGTAAATGTTACGAGCAGATATCAGGCAAACCCAGATAAGGAACACTGGGAAGCAGTCAAGGCTATCCTTAAGTTCTTGAGAAGAACTAAAGGACCTATGCCTTGCCTATGGAGAAAGAAACTTGAAATGGTTGGTATAACGGATTCAGATTTTCAATCTGACGATGATGATAGGAGATCAACATTGAGGTATGTTCTCACCTTAAATGGTGGAGCTGTAAATTTGAGCGCATTGCTGCATATTTGGATGAGTAAGTTCATCGCAGAACTAGGAGTGGTTCCTAACATTGAGAAGCCTTTACTATTGTTTTTGTGACAACAATAAGGCTAGTGCTCAAGACAAGGATCCACGGTCTCATCAAAAGTCCAAACTTTAAGCGGTGATTCCAAGTGATTAGAGAGATCATTGGAAGAGATGACATATACATATAGAAGTTTAATACAATAGAGAATAAAGAAGACCCCTTTACTAAAGCTATGACCCAAGTGTGTTGGATCACCACCGACAGGATATGAGTATGAGATACATGGTGGATTGGCTATAGTGCAAGTGGGAGATTGTTAGGATTATGCCCTAGAGCCAATCATGGAGATGATTGTTTAGGGATTAGGAACAATCAATTGTTTTCATTTATATATGTCACATTTATTATTGATTTAATAAAAGGGCTTATTCTATTATGTTTATATGCATCATTTATATTTACATAATATGTCCATGGAGTTAGAGTTGAGAATATAAAATTACAAAGGGTTGTAATTTTGAGACTGTAAATATATCTCTGTACTAAACTCCTAAATCATTCCTAGTTGAAGGTTCACTATGATGGACAGTAATGAACCATAGGACTAGCACTTGTTAGGTTGACTCTATAGGAGGATAGCTAGTCTCAAGCTATTTGTATGGAGACACTACAACCAACAAGTGGGTGCCTATTATAAGAATAGGTACACTGAATGTGACCAAAGATATGAGATAAACTGAATGGAGTTTTAACCTGCTTGTCAATTAGTTTCTCATTGTTATAGTGGTACAAGTAATCCTTAGACCTGAGACACCATAGTTGTCTTATACATGTAGCTTTAGAAGTTTGATAACACTAAGTGCAGATCCTATTCAGGGGTCTGTAAGGGTGTTCATTGGCCCTACTGCTATGTGTGTGAAGGCATGTGAGTGATCAACAAGGAATCCATCACTCTCAGGAAAAAGAGAGTGAATGTCTCATACAGCATTCATTAAATATAACTCATTAAATCCATGGGCCCATGGTAGAATGAATATGGAAAGGAGTTTCCATAAGTTCATCATTGAGTTGATATTAATGAATGAGTATAAAGTAATTGAACTAGGGACTTGACAGACTTCCATGTCCTATTAGTTTAATTGGAGACATTGTGTTGATGGAAGGATGGAATTGTAACCTGTAAACTATAACAGAAGGGTTCTTTGTAAATGACTATTCACCTCATTAAGGACCACACCATGAGCCATATGCTAGGTGTTACTCATGGTTAGTAGAAGCCCTAATTGATATAAATGAGTTATAATCAATTAGGGAATTGAAAGGAGTTTCAATTAGACCCTTAATGGAAAGTGTTCCATTGTGCACACTTCGTGCTATCCCTACTACTTAATGATGTGAACCCAATGGGTCACACACTGATCATGCTAAGAGAGCTTGATTGTCTATGAGAGAAAGGGCATAAGTGATTAAAGAAAAGTTCTTTACGGGGCTAATTTGTATTTGATGCAAACTAGTGGGCTAATTGTGTAATTAAGAGTAATTACACAAATTAGATTAGGGTTTGGAGACCCCCCTTGGCCGGCCCTAGTTGGAGGCTATTTAAAGCCTTTTATGATGTGATGACATCATCACTTGAAGCACTCTTGGAGGCTCCCAAGTGCTGGCCGAAAATTTCACCTCTCTCTCTCTCTCTCTCCCTCTTCTCTACCTCTAGCAACCCTAAGGAAGAAGAAGGAAAGGACAACTTGCTCAAGCTAGGTGTGGATACTGTTGGAGGCAGTGCACTTGGACTGCTCAATCAGAAGACAAAGCTTGGAGCATAAAGGAGAAGACTTGTTCAACTGTAAGTACCCTAACTCTCTTGGTAGTTAGGTTTATGGTTTTTGTATTAAGCATAATTAAGATTCATGGGTTTGGGAATCATAGGAAAAATTTAAAATTCTGCCTTTGTATTTTTCCTCTCTATTTTGATTCCCAACACGAAAATTAGAGCTCTGATTTCTTTCAACACCAAATCCCCTTTCTTCAAACCTCGGTCTTTCACATGCTTGTTGAATGCTCTCGCAACCCTTCGCTGATATCCCTGTACATGGTACAAGGCCCTCAATCGCCTTTCATCTAGCAATGACAACTCATCATAATGGTTCTTAACCCAATCCGCTTCTGCTATTTGACTCTCTATGGCAACCCGTAGTGACGGCACCTCCAACTCAATAGGTAAAACAGCCTCCATCCCATACACCAAAGAATAAGGGGTAGCCCCTGTTGACGATCTTACGGATATTCTATAGCCCCACAAGGCTAAGGGCAGCTTCTCATGCCAATCAGTGTAGGTGTCAGCTATTTTCTATAGTATCTTCTTAACATTTTTGTTGGCGGCCTCTACTGCTCCATTAGTTTGCGGGCGATAAGGGGAGGATAGATGGTGCACTATATTGTATTTATGCAAAAGCTCCTTAGTTTCTTTCTGAAAGTGCTGACCATTGTCTGAAATAATCTCATGAGGTACCCCATATCTATAAATGATGTTGAGCTGTATGAATTGTGCTACCTTCTTAGCATTCAGGGTCTTAAAAGAAGCTGCTTCCACCCACTTAGTGAAGTAATCAATAGATATCAAGATGTATTCATGCCTATTGGAGGCTTTTGGCTTAATCTGCCCAATTATATCTATTCCCTACACTGCAAATGGCCATGGTGATGACATGCTTGTCAATAGCATGGAAGGCAAGTGTTGTCCATTGGCAAAAACCTGACACTTATGACACTTCTTGACATGTGCATGGCAATCTCTCTCCATCGTAGACCAATAATAGCCCAACCTCATGATTTTCTTAGCTAGCATATAACCATTCATGTGCGGTGTTCCAACTCCTTCATGGATTTCACTAACAAGACGTTCGGCTTCTTCCTTGGTGACACACAATAGATGGACCCCGTCGTATGACCTCCAATATAGCTTTCCTCCACACAAAACATAGTGACTTGCCAACCTCCTTAGTGTTCTCCTATCGATGCGGGATGCTCCTTCCGGATATTCCCTTTCCTCGATGAATTTCATGATGTCATGGTACCAAGGATGGCCATCTCTCACCTCTTCTTCTCAAATTGAGCAGCAGTACACAGGTCTTTCTCTACATTCTATCACCAACAGTTTTACATTCCCTCCATCTGGTATTTCCACCATAGAAGCTAGAGTTGCCAAAGCATCAGCAAACTGATTCTTATTTCTTGACAAATAATTAAACTCTATTTCCACAAATTCCTTAGTCAAGGCTTCTAAGTAAGCATGATACGGTAGTAGCTTCTCATAATGAGTCTTCCATTCTCCCTTTATCTGGCAGATAATCAGTGCTGAATCTTCGAAAACCTGTAACTCTTTGATCCCCAATTCTAGTGCAGCTTCCAGCACAAGGATGCAAGCTTCATACTCGGCGATGTTGTTGGTTGCTTCAAACCCTAACTTAACCGCCAAGGGTGTGAATGCTTCCTCAGGTGAGACCAATAGAACTCCTATCCCATACCCTCTCTTGTTTGCAACTCCATCGAAGTATACTTTCTAAATCTTCTTTTCGATTTCCAAGACATCCTCATCGGGGAACTGATCATTGAATTGTTCTGATGATGCCACAGGGCAGCTAGCCAAGTAATATGCAATAACACTTCCTTTCATTGACTTCTACATTACATACTTTATGTCGAATTCATTGAGGAGAATCGACCAACGAGCAGTTCTATAGGACAAAACCGGCCTTTCTATCAAATACTTCAACGGATCCATACGACTTATCAAGAGAACCTCATAAGACATCATATAGTGGCGGAGTTTCTGAGTTGCCCACACCAAAGCTACACAAGCCTTATCTATGGCATTGTACTTCACCTCGTAGTCTGTCATCTTCTTGCTTAGGTAATAAATGGCATTCTCCTTCTTCGACCCCTCGAGGTACTGAGCTAGCATGGCTCCCGTCGCGGTTTCAGTGACCATCAAGTATAACAATAACGACTTACCTTGTCGCGGAGGAACTAGAATTGGTGGATTACTCAAATACCTTTTAATAGTCTCAAAAGCTTCTTAACATTCTCCGTTCTATACCTTCGGCACACCCTTTTTAAGTAGCTTGAAAATCGGCTCACACACTATAGTCAAGTTAGCAATAAACCTGCTTATGTACTGAATTCTTCCCAGAAACCCTCGAATCTGCTTTTCTGTGCTAGGTGGCTCTATCTCCACAATAGCTTTGATTTTCCCTGGGTCAACCTCAATTCCTCTCTGAGTAATCATGAATCCTAATAACTTGCCCGCGGTGACACCAAAGGCGCATTTCTAAGGATTCAACTGTAGGTTGTACTTCTTTGCTCACTCTAGGAACCTTTCTAGTGCCATGAAATGTCCTTCTCGATCTATGGACTTCACGATCATGTCGTCCACATACACTTCGACCTCCTTATAAATCATATCATGCAGCAATGTTGTAGCAGCTCTCTAATAGTGTTAGGATTATGCCCTAGAGCCAATCATAGAGATGATTGTTTAGGGATTAGGAACAATCAATTGATTTCATTTATATATGTCACATTTATTATTGATTTAATAAAAGGGTTTATTCTATTATGTTTATATGCATCATTTACATTTACATAATATGTCCATGGAGTTAGAGTTGAGAATATGAAATTACAAAGGGTTGTAATTTTGAGACTCTAAATATATCTTTGTACTAAATTCCTAAATCATTCCTAGTTGAAGGTTCACTATGATGGACAGTAATGAACCATAGGACTAGCACTTGTTAGGTTGACTCTATAGGAGGATAGCTAGTCTCAAGCTATTTATGTGGAGACACTACAACCAACAAGTGGGTTCCTATTATAAGAATAGGTACACTGAATGTGACCAAAGATATGAGATAAACTGAATGGAGTTTTAACCTGCTTGTCAATCAGTTTCTCATTGTTATAGTGGTACAAGTAATCTTTAGACCTGAGACACCATGGTTGTCTTATGCATGTAGCTTTAGAAGTTTGATAACACTAAGTGCAGATCCTATTCAGGGGTCCGTAAGGGTGTTCATTGGCCCTACTGCTATGTGTGTGAAGGCATGTGAGTGATCAACAAGGAATCCATCACTCTTAGGAAAAAGGGAGTGAATGTCTCATATAGTATTCATTGAATATAACTCATTAAACCCATGGGCCCATGGTAGAATGAATATGGAAAGGAGTTTCCATAAGTTCATCATTGAGTTGATATTAATGACTGAGTATAAAGTAATTGAACTAGGGACTTGACAGAATTCCATGTCCTATTAGTTCAATTGGAGACATTGTGTTGATGGAAGGATGGAATTGTAACCTATAAACTATAACAGAAGGGTTCTTTGTAAATGACTATTCACCTCATTAAGGACCACACTATAAGCCATATGCTAGGTGTTACTCATGGTTAGTAGAAGCCCTAATTGATATAAATGAGTTATAATCAATTAGGGAATTAAAAGGAGTTTCAATTAGACCCTTTAATGAAAAGTGTTCCATTGTGCACAACATGTGTTATTCCTACTACTTGATGATGTGAACCCAATGGGTCACACACTGATCATGCTAAGAGAGCTTGAAAGTCTATGAGAGAAAGGGCATAAGTGAATAAAAGAATTGATCTTAAGGGGCAAATTTATATGGGATATAAATTAGAGGGGTTAAGTTGCAATTATGTATAATTACAACTTAACTCATATAAGGAATAGGATTCCTCACTAGGGCCGGCCCTATTAGTGGGCTATATATAGCCTCACATGTGATGTGATGACATCACTTGAAACACAATTCACTCTCCCCAAGGGCTGGCCGAAATTCCCTATGGAGGCTCTCTCTCTCTCCCTCTTCTCCACCTCTAGTAACAATAAGGAAGAAGAAGGAAAGGACTTCAAGTTCAAGCTAGGTGTGGATACCGTTGGAGGCAGCACACTTGGGTTGCTCATTCACTGCTGTCCGGAGACAAAGCTTAGAGCATAAAGGAGAAGACATTAATCAACTGTAAGTAATCCCAACTCTCTTGGTAGTTAGGGTTTATGTTTTTGTATTATGCATAATCGGATTCATGGGTTTGGAAATCGTAGGAAAATTTTAATTCCACCTTTGTAGTTTTCCTCCCTAGTTAGATTCCCAACAGTGGTATTAGAGCCATGATTATGCCTAATACAAACTGCATATGGATGAATTGGAATCAATCAATTTAGGGACAAATGAATTGCCAAAGATAATTAAAATTGGGATAACCCTCTCACCACTTGAAAAAGAAAAGCTGATAACCCTCTTAAAGGCCAACAAAACAGCCTTTGCATGGTCTTATGAAGACATGCCCGACATAGATCCTGACATTGTGCATCATTTCATCCCCACTAATCCCCTTAAAAAGCCAATAAAGCAAAAATTGAGAAGATTAAAACCCGAATAGGCATTGAAGGTAAAGGAGGAAGTAACCAAGCAACTTGATGCAGGGTTCCTACAGGTAGTGGAGTATCCAGAATGGTTATCTAATATAGTGCCCGTACCTAAAAAGGATGGAAAGTAAGGATGTGTGTGGATTTTCAAGATCTTAATACCAGCAAGCCCTAAGGATGATTTTCCTCTGCCCCACATTGATGTGTTGGTAGACAATACTGTAGGACATATGCTCCTCTCTTCTATGGATGGGTTTTCTGGATACAATCAGATAAAGATGGCGCCGCAGGATACGGAGAAAACAGCTTTTATCACACAGTGGGGAACATATTGCTACAAAGTGATGCCATTCGGTTTGAGAAATGCCGGGGCTACCTATCTGTTGGGAATCTAACTAGGGAGGAAAACTATAAAGGCGGAATTAAAATTTTCCTACGATTTCTAAATCCATGAATTCGATTATGCATAATACAAAAACATAAACCCTAACTACCAAGAGAGTTGGGATTACTTACAGTTGATTAATGTCTTCTCCTTTATGCTCCAAGCTTTGTCTTCTCCTTTTTGCTCCAAGCTTTGTCTCCGGACAGCGGTGAATGAGCAGCCCAAGTATGCTGCCTCCAACGGTATTCACACCTAGCTTGAGCTTTAAAGTCCTTTCCTTTTTCTTCCTTATTGTTGCTAGAGGTGGAGAAGAGGGAGAGAGAGAAAGAGCCTCCTCAGGGAATTTCGGCCAGCCCTTGGGGAGAGTGAATTGTGTTTCAAGTGATGTCATCACATCACATGTGAGGCTATATATAGCCCACTAATAGGGCCGGCCCTAGTGAGGAATCCTATTCCTCATATGAGTTAAGTTGTAATTATATATAATTGCAACTTAACCCCTCTAATTTATATCCCATATAAATTTGCCCCTTAAGATCAATTCTTTTATTCACTTATGCCCTTTCTCTCATAGACTTTCAAGCTCTCTTAGCATGATCAGTGTGTGACCCATTGGGTTCACATCATCAAGTAGTAGGAATAGCACATGTTGTGCACAATGGAACACTTTCCATTAAAGGGTCTAATTGAAACTCCTTTCAATTCCCTAATTGATTATAACTCATTTATATCAATTAGGGCTTCTACTAACCATGAGTAACACCTAGCATATGGCTCATGGTGTGGTCCTTAATGAGGTGAATAGTCATTTACAAAAAACCCTTCTGTTATAGTTTATAGGTTACAATTCCATCCTTCCATCAACACAATGTCTCCAATTGAACTAATAGGACATGGAAGTCTGTCAAGTCCCTAGTTCAATTACTTTATACTCATTCATTAATATCAACTCAATGATGAACTTATGGAAACTCTTTTCCATATTCATTCTACCATGGGCCCATGGGTTTAATGAGTTATATTCAATGAATACTATATGAGACATTCACTCCCTTTTTCCTAAGAGTGATGGATTCCTTGTTGATCACTCACATGCCTTCACACACATAGCAGTAGGGCCAATGAACACCCTTACAGACCCATGAATAGGATCTGCACTTAGTGTTATCAAACTTCTAAAGCTACATGCATAAGACAACCATGGTGTCTCAGGTCTAAGGATTACTTGTACCACTATAACAATGAGAAACTGATTGACAGGCAGGTTAAAACTCCATTCAGTTTATCTTATATCTTTGGTCACATTCAGTGTACCTATTCTTATAATAGGCACCCACTTGTTGGTTGTAGTGTCTCCACATAATTAGCTTGAGGCTAGCTATCCTTCTATAGAGTCAACCTAACAAGTGCTAGTCCTATGGTTCATTACTGTCCATCATAGTGAACCTTCAACTAGGAATGATTTAAGAGTTTAGTATAGAGATATATTTAGAGTCTCAAAATTACAACCCTTTGTAATTTCATATTCTCAACTCTAACTCCATGGACATACTATGTAAATATAAATGATGCATATAAACATAATAGAATAAGCCCTTTTATTAAATCAATAATAAATGTGACATATATAAATGAAATCAATTGATTGTTCCTAATCCCTAAACAATCATCTCTATGATTGGCTCTAGGGCATAATCCTAACAATCTCCCACTTGCACTATGGCCAATCCACCATGTATCTCATACCCATATCCTGTCGGTGGTGATCCAATACACTTGGGTCATAGCCTTAGTGAAGGGGTCTTCTTTATTCTCTGTTGTATTAAACTTCTATATGTATATGTCATCTCTTCTAATGATCTCTCTAATCACTTGGAATCGCTGCTTAAAGTTTGGACTTTTGATGAGACCGTGGATCCTAGTCTTGAGCAATAGCCCCATTGTTGTCACAAAAACAATAGTAGGGCTTCTCAATGTCAGGAACCACTTCTAGTTTTACAATGAACTTACTCATCCAAACAAGTAGCAATGTGCTCAAATTTACAACTCCACCATTTATGGTGAGAACATACCTTGATGTTGATCTCCTATCATCATCGTCAGATTGAAAATTTGAATCCTTTATACCAACCATTTCCAAGTTTCTTTCTCCATAGACAACGCATAGGTCCTGTGAACGCCGAAAAACGGCCCACAAGGATTTGGCGGAAAGAAAGATTCGTATATATGGGATGGGTGAAAGACCACAAACAAAAAGGAGTCGCCACCTCATTTTTTAGGGAAAAGAGGAAAACCACAAAAATGTTTTATTTTCAAAACCACATGACTCCATTAAAGGAAAAGCAAAGTCTTTGACACCAGAAAATTGGATTCGGGGGCTAAGTTACGACGTGGGAAGGTTCTGGGCAAAAGCCCATAGGCACCCACATCGCCCAAGTTGGTCTCTTAATTTAATTGGGCTAACTTAATATCTTTTCCACTCAAATATCATCATATATCATCACAAGGCAGCATGCATATCATATATCCCATCTAATCATCTCATGCACAATCACTCAAATAAAACAAAACAAAAAGAAAAGAAAAGAAAAGAAAAACCCTAGGATACTTGGATCTTAGAACAGACTTGAGCCTCACGAAGAGCGCCTACGTACCATGCAATGAAATACATAGATCAAAGTCCACGTAGTTCGAAAAGAATAGGGTTACAACCTAATACAAACCTATGGTAAAAACCCTAGGTTTCCTTATTTGAAAATACATTGATTTAGTCTTAAGTTGAAAACTTCCACAAGAGGAAAATTTTGATAGAAAACCAAAATTTTATTTTTAAAGGAAACCTTTGATAAACACCATATGTTTGTATTAAGAAGTAACCCTAGAAGGGAGAAGAGAAAGGAAAGAAAAAGAAAGGTGAATTGGGGCACCTTCAAACCCTACTTACCTGAGCGCAAAAGCTCCAATCATTAGCCATTTCAAACTATAGCAACCCTATTTGCAATAGGACAAGCATTGTACCTGTTTGCACCCTTACAAGTGCACAAAATCATGCAAAGAAAGCAATATGCAAATCTGGACAGAACCTTGACAAGGCCTAAAATCATCCATTAATCATGCAAACAACAAGAATAATGAATAACTAAGGTCCCTAACTCAATCCTACATGCAATGACTCGACTAACATATATGAAAACCTACCAAAGACACACTAACAAGCATAAGAGACTCCAATAATATCAATAAACATGATAACAAAGCACATTCTAACCAAAAAGCTGATATTTTACGTAAAATATGAAAATAGACCTTCCTACAGCGAGCTTTCTTAAGCGAAACTATCCTAAGATAATTTCATGTAAAAAAGTCGTTATGGGGAGGTGCAATCAACATATCCTACGTAAAATATATATACTAGAACATAATAGAAGTGATTTCATGCTTAAACACATCACAGAAGGCTCTCATGCGAGACCCTACTCAACGAAAAGGATAATTATCCTTAAAAAAGGATAATGTCTCCAAAAAACCTATAAAACATATAATATGAATGCAAACCTAGCATGGTTCAACTATATGCAGCATATATAGAACGACTATGATGAGAAACTACTCAAAAAACTAAGCTAAGCATGCTGTATAGGACTTGTGTGAATTCAGGGTTATCGAAACCCTAATTTCACAATCATGCATTACGACCTATGAAACAACTCTAACACATGCTCAAATTATCATGAATATCATTCATATAACATATATTAACTAACAGGAGCATCAATTCATGATAATAATCACAGCAACCTAGACATGTGAACTATGCATGATTTAAGAGGATAAAAAGAGTAATATTTTCAAATCCTTAGTAAACCAGGGATTATCAAGCATACAAAGCCATAAACTATCCTAAAATCATTCATATAACATCATATAAACATTGAATTCAATCCATAAGAGAAACTATTTCATGCACCATAACTATCCTAGGAGAAGAAGAAGAAGGAGAAGAAGGAGAAGCAGAAAATTTATGTTCAGTATTAAAGAGACATGCTTACCTCTTGTAGACTCTTCCTTGTCTTCAAAACTTTTGTTTCCTTACTTGCTTGGGGTTGAAGAGCCTCCTCTTAATGTCCTTCTAGTTCTCCAAACTCGTAGCTCCCTCTCTCTCTAAGTGTAAAGTGCAATTCCCCCCCCAATGTGCTGAATACCATGTCCTTTATATAGGGAACTGACCCCCTAAACCAATGGCTAAGATTAATTCATTAAATAATGATCCTAGGGCTATTAGAGACTCTCTTGGTGCTCAAACAACTCAAACTTACACACTCCTAAGAGCAAACAAGTTGTTTTGGCGAAGGAAACCGTCAAAAGAGGGAGAAAAGAGTCAGAAGTTGACTTGAAGTAGGATTCCTCGGGTGACCAACTAGGCCTGGACGGTTAGCCGTCTGGGCCTAGACGGCTAACCGTCCAGCCCCGGATGGTTACCCGAGGCCCTCCTATTTTCACTCTGGTTTTGACTCCCACTTGCTTCAAAAGTCCTAAAATCTTCAAATTAAGTCCGATTTTGACAAAATAAAAGCCAAAACGATCGTGTTTCGAAGGGGAACACATTTTTAATCATTTTAGGACAAAAATCCTTAACCATGGGTGCATGGTTAGGTTTTACAAAGGTGGTTAACCATGGTGCTTCACTGTCGCTAAGCTGGGTTTGTACACAAAGTCGAACCAAATGCTTTCCCGTTCGAAAATCGATCTTTCTAAACATGTTTAGGACATAAATAAAGCCCAATTTGAGTCAAATGAGAGAAAATTGGTTGGGTCTTATGAGTCAATTTGAGCAAACCAAGAAAGAGTCTTTTAGCCAACCCGAACCATTACGAGCCGAATTGATCTTAAACCATTAATTCATGGAATTGAACCTATATATGGACTCTATATAACCATATGAACTCAATGGAATGACTCGGGATCCATTTCAAGGTAAAATGGAAAATATACGGCTTAAAAGACGATTATGCCCTTAAAATTGCAAAAGTTCTTATTGACTATCGAGATGAACTCCAAATCACTTCAAAATTCATACACATGATATTCAATGCCATAGAAACTCAATGCAAAAGACTAGACTCAAAAAGGTTTCAAAATCCTATATGAAATGATATGTCCTAGCTAAGGTGACAAAAATGGGGTGTGACAGGTCCTTTAGTTCTTCTCAAGTACTTAAAGATAGCCTTGACTGCTTCTCAATATACCTTATCTGGGTCTACCCGATATCTGCTCGTAACATTTACAGCAAAACTGATATCTAGTAATGTACACAGCATGGCATATGCTTTTAGACAACTTGATTTCATGTCTGACAGGAATTAGACTTCTCTTGAAATCATGTATTTTGAACCCATTCAAAATCTTGTCTACGTACATCGATTGGGAAAGACTTAGCATCCTTTAAGATCTATCTCTATAGACCTCTATTCCTAGAATATAGGATGCTTCTTCCAAATCTTTTGTGGAGAAACTTTGTGAAAAAACTAATTTTTTCACTTTTGACAACGTTTCTACATTATTCCCTAATAAGTAGAACGTCATTCACATATAGGACCATAAGTGTGATCACACTCCCACTAACCCTTTTTACAATCATGGTAAAATAATGGGTTCTGTCTCAACAAGGATAGAGGTTGCATCATTGTTGGTTTGTGTCTCATTAGACAACTCTTTGAGTTCTATTTTCCTATTATTGCCTCCTTCTTGAATAAACTCTTTTTCAGGAAAGATTGCAAAATTACTAACAAACACTTTTGTTCATCAGGATGATAGATATGATATCCTAAACTCCTTTTAGGATAATACACAAACCTACATTTAAGTTATCTTGATTTCCAATTTTGTTGCATTATATGTCTCTACATATGTAGTGCAACCCCATACCTTAACATGCTTAAGGTTTGGTGCTTCCCTTTCCATTTCTCATATGTGTTTAGGGATAGCCTTGGTTTGAACTCTATTTTACAGGTACGTGGCAATTTCTAGGGCATATCCTAACAAGGATAATATTAGGTCGTTGTAACTTATCATGGACCTAACTATATCCAATAAGGTTCTATTCTTCCTTTCTGACACACCATTAAGTTATGGTGTTCCAAGAGGTGTCCATTGTGATTGAATGCCCGTTTGAACAAGTTGATCTGAAAATTAACCAGTTAAATATTTGCCTCCTTGATCCAATCGAAAAGCTTTAATACTTTTACCGGTTTGTTTCTCTACTTCATATCTGAATTCTTTGAACCTTCCAAATATTTCAAACTTGTACTTCATTAAATATACACACCCAAACCTAGAATGAATCATTGGTAAAGGTTGTAAAGTAAGAGAAACTTCTACATACATCATTATGTATATCTTGTTCTCCTAGGTTTATTAGCATTCAATTTAGAACTATCATTCTCCATTGCAATTCATATTTGCAATGAAGTTTAGAAAATAAAGGCCATCCACATAAACTCCAGAAGTAATGAACTCTTTATTTAATAGAAAACATTTATTAAATCAAACTAAAACCTCGTTTAGATAAAACTGAAATAAAATTAAAGTTTCTAATAACTTCTGGAATGTAAAGATAGCCAACTATTATTTCTAAACTACTCCATTAGGTAGAGTCAAGCAACAAGCCCCACAGCTAATGCAGCAACGTTTACTCCATTCCCCACTTGTAGAGTTGATCTGCCTTTACTCTGTCTTCTGCTTCCCACTAGATTCTGCATGGAATCACCCAAGCCACTTTGTTTTGGCTTTGTTCCTCGCTTTGTCTCGCCTTAGCGCGTGATTAAACCTCCTTCCAAATGAGATATTCAACACTTTTTGAGCTTAAAATCAAACAAATTTCACCTTGAAATCAATTCTTTGAATTGATTTTATGTTCAAAAGGGTTGAATATATTTCCCCTGTGCCATGCCAACTCAAGTGACAATGTTTTAAGGCACTTTCCCCTCACACCATGTGTGAACCCACGAAAAAAAGCGCGGAGCCCACAAGGGATTTGGCGAAAGAGAAATGATATATGTGTGGTGAAAGACAACAAACAAAAAGGAGTCGCCACCTCATTTTTTAGGGAAAAGAGGAAAACCACAAAAATGTTTTAGTTTCAAAACCACATGACTCCATTAAAGGAAAAGCAAAGTCTTTGAAACCAGAAAATTGGATTTGGGGGCTAAGTTACGACGTGGGAAGGTTCTGGACAAAGCCCATAGGCACCCACATCGCCCGAGTTGGTCTCTTAATTTCATTGGGCTAATTTAAGATCTTTTTCACTCAAATATCAGCATATATCATCACAAGGCAGCATGCATAACATGTATTCTATCCAATCATCCATGCACAATCAACTAAATAAAAACAAAACAGAAAAAAGAAGAAAAGAAAGAAAAGCCTAGGATACTTGGATTATAGGATGGACTTGAGCCTCACGAAGAGCGCCTACGTACCATGCAGCGAAATACATGGATCAAAGTCCACGTAGTTCGAAAAGAAAACCTATGGTAAAAACCCTAGGTTTCCTTATTTGAAAATATATTGATTTAGTCCAAAATCGAAAACTTTCACAAGAGGAAAACCTTAATAGAAAACCAGAATTTTATTGATAAAGGAAACCTTTGATAATCACCATATGTTCGTATTAAGAAATAACCCTAGGAGGGAGAAGAGAAAGAATAAGAAAAGAAAAGTGAATTAGGGCACTTCATACCCTACTTACCTGAGTGCAAAAGCTCCAAGCATTAGCCATTTCAAGCCATAGCGGCCCTATTTGCAATAGGACAAGCATTGTACCTATTTGCACCCTTACAAGTGCACAAAATCATGCAAAGAGAGCAATATACTAATCTGGACAGAACCATGACAAGGTCTAAAATCATCCATTTATCATGCAAACAACAAGAATAATGAATAACTAAGGACTCTAACTCAATCCTACATGCAATGACCTAACTAACATGCATAAAAACCTATGAAAGCCACTCTAACAATCATGGGAGACTCCAATAATATCAATAAACATGATAACAAAGTACATTCTAACCAAAAAGATGATATTTCATGTAAAATATGAAAATAGACCTTCCTACGACGAGCTTTCTTAAGCAAAACTATCCTAAGATAATTTCATGTAAAAAAGTCATTATGGGGAGGTACAATCAACATATCCTACGTAAAATATGTATACTAGAACACAATAGAAGTGATTTCATGCTTAAACACATCACAGAAAGCTCTCATGCAAAACCTCACTCAACGAAAAGGATAATTATCCTTAGAAAAGGATAATGTCTCCAAAAACCCTATAAAATCTACTATATGAATGCAAACCTAGCATGATTTAACTATATGCAGCATATATAGAATGACTATGATGAGAAACTACTCACAAAGCTAAGCTAAGCATGCTGTATGAAACTTGTGCGAATTCAGGGTTATCGAAACCCTAATTTCACAACCATGCATGCATAAAAACCTATGAAATGACTCTAACACATGCTCAAATTATCATGAATATCATGAATATCATGTATATTAACTAACAGAAGCATCAACTCATGACAATAATCACAGCAACCTAAACATGTGAACTATGCATGATTTAAGAGGATAGAAAAGATAATACTTTCGAATCCTTAGTAAACCAGGGATTATCAAGCATGTAAAGCCATAAATCATCTTAAAATCATTCATAATGCATCCTAAAAACATTGAACTAACCTATCATGTGGAGTTATTTCATGCACTAGAACTATCATAGAAGAAGAAGGAAAAGGAGAAGTAGAGAACTCATGATCAGCATTAAATGGACATGCTTACCTCTTGTAGACTCTTCCTTGTCTTTAAACTTCTTGTTTCCTTCCTTGCTTGGGGTTGAAGAGCCTCCTCTTGATGTCCTTCTAGTTCTCCAAACTCGTAGCTCCCTCTCTCTCTAAGTATAAAGTGCAATTAACCTCCTCCTATGTGCTGAATATCATGCCCTTTATATAGAGAACTGACCCCCTAAACCAATGGCTAAGATTAATTCATTAAACAATGATCCTAGGGCTATTAGAGACTCTCTTGGTGCTCAAATAACTCAAATTTACACACTCCTAAGCTCAAACAAGTTGTATTGGCGGAGGAAATCGTCAAAAGAGGGAGAGAGGAGTTAGAAGTTGAGTTGAAGACGGACTCCTCGGGTGACCAACTAGGCCTGGACGGTTAGTCGTCTGGGCTTGGACAGCTGACCGTCCAGCCCCGGACGGTTACCCGAGGGCTCTCCTATTTTTGCTCCGGTTTTGACTCCTACTCGCTGTAGAAGTCCTAGAATGCTCAAATTAAGTTCGATTTTGACGAAATAAAAGCCAAAACGACCGTGTTTCGAAGGGGAACACATTTTTAAGCATTTTAGGACAAAAATCCTTAACCATGGGTGCATGGTTAGGTTTTACGAAGGTAGTTAACTATAGTGCTTCACCGTCACTAAGCTGGGTTTGTACACAAGGTCAAACCGAATGCTTTCCCAATCGAAATTTGATCTTTCTAAACATATCTAGGATGTAAATAAAGCCCAATTGAAGTTAAATAAGAGAAAATTGGTTGGGTCTTATGAGTCAATTTGAGCAAACCAAGAAAGGATCTTTTAGCCAACTCGAACCATTATGAGCCGAATTGATCTTAAACCATTAATTCATGAAATTGAACCTATATATGGACTCTATATAACCATATGAACTCGAGGGAATGACTCGGGATTCATTTCAAGGTCAAATGGAAAGTATACGGCTTAAAAGACGATTATGCCCTTAAAGTCGCAAAAGTTCTTATTGACTATCGAAATGTACTCCAAATCACTTCAAAATTCATACACATGATATTCAACGCCATAGAAACTCAATGCAAAAGACTAGACTCAAAAAGGACTCAAAATCCTACATGAAATGATATGTCCTAGCTAAGGTGACAAAAATGGGGTGTGACACCGTGCGTGTTCAATCTTGATAAATTGATCATATATTCTCATTTCAAATCTTGATTTTCCATCCCACTTGGTTGAATATATTCATCACTTGAATATATTCTTCCATTTCAAAAGTGTATTCCCCCTTTGAATATGCTTCTCAGTTTCAAATCCTCATTCTCTATCTTACTTAGTTGAATATATTCATCACTTGGATATATTCTTCCTTCAAAAGTGTATTCACCCTTTGAATATGCTTCTTAGTTTCGAATCCTCACTCACTATCTTACTTGGTTAAATATATTCATCACTTGAATATATTTCTCCATTTCAATGGTATACTCATCACTTGAGTATACTTCTCAAATCATTTGTCACTTACTTGGTTAAATATATTTATCACTTGAATATATTTCTCCATTTCAATGGTATACTCATCACTTGAGTATACTTCTCAGATCATTTGTCACTTACTTGGTTAAATATATTCATCGCTTGGATATATTTCTCCATTTCAATGGTATACTCATCACTTGAGTATACTTCTCAGATCATTTGTCCCTCACTTGGTTAAATATATTCGTGACCTGAATATATTTCTCTATTTCAATGGTATGTTCATCACTTGAACATACTTCTCAGACCATTTGTCACTTACTTGGTTAAGTATATTCATCGCTTGGATATATTTCTCCATTTCAATGGTATGTTCATCACTTGAACATGCTTCTCAGATCATTTGTCACTTACTTGGTTAAATATATTCATCGCTTGAATATATTTCTCCATTTCAATGGTATACTCATCACTTGAGTATACTTCTCAGATCATTTGTCCCTTACTTGGTTAAATATATTCGTGACCTAAATATATTTCTCCATTTCAATGGTATGTTCATCACTTGAACATATTTCTCAGACCATTTGTCACTTACTTGGTTAAGTATATTCATCGCTTGGATATATTTCTCCATTTCAATGTTATGTTCATCACTTGAACATACTTCTCAGATCATTTGTCACTTACTTGGTTAAGTATATTCATCGCTTGGATATATTTCTCCATTTTAATGGTATGCTCGTCACCTGAGTATACTGCTCAGTCCATTTGTCACTTACTTGGTTAAGTATATTCATCACTTGGATATATTTCTCCATTTCAATGGTATGTTCATCACTTGAACATACTTCTCAGATCATTTGTCACTTACTTGGCTAAGTATATTCATCGCTTGGATATATTTCTACATTTCAATGGTATGCTCGTCACTTGAGTATACTTCTCAGATCATTTGTCACTTACTTGGTTAAATATATTCATCGTTTGGATATATTTCTCCATTTCAATGGTATGTTCATCACTTGAACATACTTCTCAGTTCATCGGCACTCACTTGGTTAACTATATTCGTGACTTGAATATATTTCTCCATTTCAATGGTGTGTTCATCACTTGAACATACTTCTCAGTTTATTGTCACTTACTTGGTTAAATATGTTCATCACTTGAATATATTTCTCCCTTTCAATGGTATACTCATCATTTGAGTATACTTCTCAGATTATTTGTCACTTGCTTGGTTAAATATATTCGTGACCTGAATATATTTCTCCATTTCAAAGGTATGCTCATCACTTGAACGTACTTCTCACTCTCTTTCAATTACTTGGTTAAATATATTCGTGACCTGAATATATCTCTCCATTTCAAAGGTATGTTCATCACTTGAATGTACTTCTCAACATCTTTCATTACTTGGTTAAATATATTCGTGACCTGAATATATTTCTCCATTTTAAAGGTATGTTCATCACTTGAACGTACTTCTCAGCATCTTTCATCACTTGGTTAAATATATTCGTGACCTGAATATATTTCTCCATTTCAAAGGTATGTTCATCACTCAAACGTACTTCTTAGTCTCCTTCAATCACTTGGTTAAATATATTTGTGACCCGAATATATTTCTCCATTTCAAAGGCATGTTCATCACTTGAACGTACTTCTCAGATTTCATTCTCAATCTCTTGGTATGTTCATTCGTAGTGGCTTGAATATGCTTTTCTTATCAATTCTCAACCCCCAGTGGTTTAAGTATACTCATGACTTGAGTACACTTCCTCATTTCAATCTCAGGTTTTCAACCTCCTATCATTGTTGGTGTCAGTGTGTGATTTCTCCAGGCTTTTTTGGCAAAAATGGGTTGTTCTTTATCATTGGTTCACAAGTGTAACTTGTTCACCAATGAGGGGCTTCTGTCACACCCCATTTTTGCACCACCTTACTAGGGCTCATCATTTCATGCATGTTTTTGTTTTGTTTTTTAGTCTAGTCACTTGCATTAGTTTTCTAGAGTCACAAGGACAATGGATATGAATTTTGGTTCAATTCGGAGTTGATCTTGAGGGATAATAAGAGCTTTTGTGACTTGAGGGGCATAATCGTCTTTTAAGTCCCAAACTTTTCATTTGACCTTGAAATGATCTCCAAATTATCAATTGGAGTTCATATGGATGCATAAGAGGTATTTCTAGGTTCAATTTGATGAATCAATGGCTCGGGATTAAAATGGCTCGATGTAGTTCAAGTTGGTTAATTGACCCTTCTTTGGGTTAGCTCTAATTAACTCACAATTACCAACCAAATCTTTTCAAATTGACTTTCATTAGTTATCATTTTACCCCCAAAAGTGTTTTATGAAGTTCAATTTTGATATAGAAAGCATTTAGTTTGATCCTATGTGCACACCTATGCTTAGCGAAGGTAGAGCATAGCGGTGAACCGCTTTTGTCAAACCTAACCATGCCCCCATGGTTAGTGGTTTTCACCCTAAAATGTTCAAAAATGTATTCCTCATCGAAACACGGTCGTTTTGGCTTTTGTTTCATCAAAATCGGAGTTCATTTGGCCCTTGAAACACTTCTAGAAGGAGAAGGAGTTCTAAAAAAACCAAAAATCTGATGTGGGCTCGGGTGACCACCCAAGCCTGGGCGGCTAGCCGCCTGGGCCCAGGTGGCTAGCCACCCAGCCTAGGGTGGTCACCCGAGGCCACTTTCCTATTTTCCCTATGATTCCTTGCTGAAGCGGACTTCTTCCTATTTTGACGTATTTGGGCTCTTTTGGACGGGTTTCCTTCTAATTTTGGGTAACTTCTCAGTTACTTAAGCCCCAAGGGGATCTCTAATAACGCTTGGATTAATTATTAGGGTTTTAATCCCAGCCATTGGTTGATCCTTAGTGAACTCTATAAATACCCCCTATGCTTCAGCACAAGGGGAGCCACTTTATGCATTAATATTTGAGTGTTTGAGAGAGAATAAGAGAGAGAGACTTGAAGGAGAGCTAGAGGACCTGCTATAGCCTTGGAGAACATTAATTCAAGTCATCTACAAGAGCAAGAGGGAGTCCATACAGCAGGAAGGAAGGCTTTATTGCATGCAACGCTTGTGATTTCTACCATGGATTGAGGTTTCTATTAGTTAATACATGTGATAATGATGATGTTCATGATGAGTTTTGCATGCTTTAGAGTTAGTTCATAGGTTTCAATGCATAGTTATGATTCTTGTGCTTCTGTTGTCCTCGTGCTTGGATAGTGTTATTGCATGTTAGAGTTAGGGTTTTTTGTCATGTTCTATTGTTTTAGTTAGATAATATGCATGATTTAGGTTATGTTTATTTTTATTTTAGCATGTTTAGAGTTGGTTTTGTGTGTTTTGAAGCATATTTGTGAGTTTAGGGTTTTTATGTCCTTGTTTTACGTTAGTTTCACACAGCATGTTAAAGTAGGTCTTTTTATTGGTTTTTCTTCATAGTTGCTGTATATGTTTTACATATGGAGTAAATATGATATTTTTGCATGCATGTCAGTTGATTTCTAGGGTTTTTTTTATGCATGATATGGTTCTAGGATTGTGTTAGGGCTTATGAAAGTTTGCTGTTTTTGCTGTTAGCATGTTTGGTGGATGATTTTAGGCCATAATACTATTCTGTCCAGATTTGCATATTAGTGTTTTTGCATGGTTTTGAGCACGTGTAAGGGTGCAAATAGGTGTGGTAATTGTCCTATGGCAAATAGGGCTGCCAATGCTTGGAGTTATTGCGCTCAGGTAAGCGGGTATGAAGGTGCCCCAATTCACCTCTCTTCCTTAACTCTTTCTCTTCTCCCTCCTACGGTTAATTTTTAATATGAATCAATGGTTCTAATCAAGGATTTTCTTCAATAATAAATTCTGTTTTTTTATCAAAGTTTCCATCTTGTGGAATTCTTTCCTAAAATCAAACTTGGTTTATTCAACTCTCCTTCAAATAAGGAAACCTAGGGTTTTTACCATAGGTTTATAGTAGGACTTAACCCTATTTCTAATCGAACTACGTAGACTTTGATCCATGTATTTCGTTGCATGGTACGTAGGCACTCTTCGTGAGGCTCAAGTCCGTTCTAGGATCCAAGCATCCTAGGTTTCTTTCTTTTCTCTTTTCTTTTCTTTATTTTCTGTTTTATCTTGCTTGTTATGCATGGATGGATGAATGAAATATATGATATGCATGCAATTCTTGTGATGATATACTTCCTGATTTTTGTATGGAAAGATCTTAATTTAGCCCAAATGAACTGAGAGACCGAAAGGGTGACATGGGTGCCTATAGGCTTTGCCTAGAACCTTCCTATGTCATAACTTAGCCTTCGAATCCCCGATTTCTTTGGTTTCCAAAAGACTATTTTTGCCCTTTCCTTTTTAAACATGGAGTCATTCAAATTGTTTTCTTAAAACAAACTATTTTTAGGGTTTTCCTTGTTTCTTTAAAAAATAAGGTGGCGACTCCTTTTCTTTTTCTTTCAAAACCAATTTTATTTTCTTTTCAATCTTGTGGGCCCAATTTCCGGGGTTCAGAACGAGGCTTGTATCTTGGCATTAGAAGTTGCGCTTGAATTAGGGATCAAAGAATTGGAAGTGTTCGGGACTTGGCACTAATTATTTGTCAGATAAAAGGGGAACGAAAAACTCGGGATGAGAAGCTGCTGCCATACCATGCTTATTTGGAAGCTCTAACCAAGGAGTTCTCAGAGATAGAGTTCAACTACCTGTCAAGAAACAAGAACCAGTTCGCCGATGCTTTGGCAACCCTAGCATCCATGGTGGAGATACCCGAAGGGGGAAATGTGAAGCCGTTGGTGATAGAATGCCGAGAGAAGCCTGTGTACTGTTGTGCAATCCAAGGAAGGGACGTGAATGATGGCCATCCATGGTTCCATGACATAAATAAGTTCATTGAAGAAAGGGAGTACCCAGAAGGAACATCTTGCATTGACAGAAAAACCTTAAGACGGTTGGCGAGTCACTATGTACTTTGTGGAGGAAAGCTATATCGGAGATCATATGACGGGATCCACTTGCTGTGTGTCACCAAGGAGGAAGCCGAGCATCTGATTAAAGAAATCCATGAAGGGACAGGGGTTCCACACATGAATGGCTATATGTTGGCTAAGAAAATCATAAGGTTAGGCTATTATTGGTCTACCATGGAAAGAGATTGCCACGCGCATGTTAAGAAGTGCCATAAGTGCCAACTGTTCGCTAGTGGACAACATTTGCCTTCCATGCCTTTAACAAATATGTCATCACCATGGCCGTTCGCAGTATAAGGGATAGATATCATCAGACAGATCAAGCCAATGGCATTAAATGGGCATGAATACATCCTGGTTGCTATCGATTATTTCACTAAATGGGTGCAGGCAGTATCCTTCAAGACCTTGAATTCGAAGAAGGTAGCACAGTTCATATAGCACAGCATTATCTATCGATATGGGGTACCGCATGAAGTTATCTCAAACAATGGTTAGCACTTTAAGAAGGAAACCCATGAGCTCTTGCAAAGTACGGCATAGTTCACTATCTGTCGTCACCATACCGTCCTCAAGCTAATGGAGCATGGAGGCAGCTAACAAGAATATCAAGAAGATATTACAGAAGACTACAGATACACACACAAACTGGCATGAGAAGTTACCTTGGCTCTATGGGGTTACAGAACGTCAGTAAGGTCGTCAACAGGGGCTACCCCTTACTCTCTAGTTTATGGAATGGAGGCCGTGTTGCCAGTTGAATTAGAGGTTCCTTCACTAAGGGTTGCCATGGAGAGTCAGATAACAGAAGTGGACTGGGTTAAGAGCCGTTATAACGAGTTAGCTTTATTGGACGAAAGGCAATTAAGGGCGCTGTATCATGTACAGGGGTATCAGCGGAGAGTTGCCAGAGCATTCAACAAGCATGTCAAAGATCGGGGTCTAAAGAAAGGGGATGTAGTGCTAAAAGAAATCAGAGCTCCAGTATTCGATCCGCGAGGGAAATTCAAGCCAAGTTGGGGTGGACCATACATTATCAAAGAGATATTGCCAGCAGGAGCTGTTCGCCTCATGGATTTAGATGGAATTAAGTCCGCTCGTCCAACTAATTTGGATCAATTAAAGAAATATCATGTTTGAGGCCTGCTAGGTTGAAAACCCATAAGGGCAGCCTAGGCAAAAGTTAAGGCATAAGAACTACGTAAGACCTGATTCTTCATTCCAAAAAAAAAAAAAAAAAAAAAAAAAGAAGAAGAAAAAAAAGAAACAGAAACAAAAACAAAAAAACAAAAAAACAAAAAAAAAAAAAGAGAAAAAATCATGGAGATACGTAGGCAACCCATAAAGTTACTTTGGGTGTGGTCTAAATCAAACAACAAAATGCCAGATTTAATTTATTATTGGCAATTTATTCAAAACTAAAAGTGATTGACATAGTAATTCATTGGTATTAAGTAAAAGAACTATAAATATGTCATAAATATCCTATTCTATTGAGTCTTCAATTCTTCTTGGTTTTCTTTGCAGCCCATTCTTCAACTTTCTTCGTTTCTCTCCAGAATCTTCTTTTCTTCCTCAAGTCATGTTCATAAGCTGCTGTCACTGCTTTCATAATATCTTCTCTGCAAGGTCCAAGTTCATTATTATTGATAAGTCCAAAAATCCTTTCTCTTCGAGTAGTCTCTCGCTCACCCAAATTATTTTTCAACCATTCCTTGTACTCGGGGCTCATCATATATGGACCATCAGTATTCATAACTTGGGTTAGTGTCAACTTGCTAGGCCATTGATCCTTTGCCCAAGTTACTACAGAAAGACCCGCAGGCACCACAGGATAGTCACCTTTCAAAGAAGTGGGTATGGTTTGCATGGCACCGATCTAATGAAGAACCCTTGAAGGCCAATAGAAGGAAGTAAACCTCAATCCTATGAGTCTCACTATTGCACATCCAGAAGTACGCAGAAGCACCTGTTCACTGTTGTCACACCCCATTTTTGCCACCTTAGCTAGGGTTTTTCATTTCATGTGTCTTTTTGTTTCCTTTTTGAGTCTAGTCTTTTGCATTGAGTTTCTAGGGTCCTGAAGATGATGTGTATGAATTTTGGTTCGGTTTGGAATTGATCTTGAGGATTAATAAGAACTTTTGTCATTTGAGGGGCATAACTGTCTTTTAGGTCACAAACTTTCCATTTGACCTTGAAATGATCTCCAAGTTGCCAATTGGAGTTCATATGGATGCATTTGAGGTATTTATGGGTTCAATTCGATGAATTGACGGTTCGGGGTTAGAATGGCTCAATATGGCTCAGGTTGGTTAAGAGACCTATTTCGGGTTAGCTCGAATTGGCTCATGATTTTCACTCCATGACTATTCATTCGACTTTGATTAGTCTTAATTTCATCCCTAAATGTGTTTAGGGAGGTTGAATTTCGAATTGGAAGGCATTTGGTGCAACCCTGTGTGCATACCTAAGCTAAGCGACGGTGGGGCATAGCGGTTAACCACCTTTTTAGGACCCAACCATGCAGCCATGGCTAGGGTTTCTTGCCCTCAAGTGACTCAAATTACATTCCCCTTCGAAACACAATCGTTTTGGCCTTCGTTTCGTCAAAATCGGAGTTGATTTGAGCCCTGAAACACATTTGGAAGCCGAAAGGGTCAAAAATGGGCATAAGCTGACAAGGCCTTGGGTGACCACCCAGGCCTGGGCGGCTAGCCGCCTGGGCCCAGGTGGCTAGCCGCCCAGCCCCAGGTGGTCACCCGAGCCACTTTCCTTTTTTGAGTGCTGAAGCGGATCCCTTCCTATTTCCTCGGATTTGTCCGACTCCAGCCGCCATTTAACCCTATTTTCAACCCTATTTGACCTACTTGAGCCCCAAGGGAACCTCTAAGAGCCCTTGGATCAATACCTAGGGTTCTAATCCCAACCATTGAGGGTTTTCCCTCAAACCCTATAAATACCCCTTTATACTTCAGCAATGGGGGAGGTAATTTCTGATGGGGAGGCATGTGTGAGACTTGGAAGCTATGATAGCCATCCTTAGGGTAGTTTAACCTAAGCTTTAAGTGAGAGAGTGAGAAAGAGAGCTTGAAGGAGGGCTGGAGTTTGGCTTGAAGGCTTGAAGGAAGGAATTCCCAACAGTGCATAAGAGAAGGAGGACTCTCTACAGCAGCAACCATAGGTATACCCTCTCTTCTCCTCTTCTCTCTTTTAAAGTTAGGGTTTTGCATAGAATAGCATGATTTGATGTCAAAGCATATGCCTTTATCATGTTTTGCTGCTTCTATTAGCTAGTATGCGTGTTTAGGATGATGTTTATGGGCTGTTTAGTATGCTAGAGTGTTATTTCATGTGATTTACTGCATATTTGGGATTCTAGGGTTTCCTTAGTACTGAAATTGGTTTTCTGCATGAAATAACTCTTTTGTATATTAAAGCTTGTCTTTTTATCATGTTTTGTTGCTTCTATTAGCTAGTATGCATGTTTAGGATGATGTTTATGGGCTGTTTAGTATGCTAGAGTGTTATTTCATGTGATTTACTGCATATTTGAGATTCTAGGATTTCTCTTGGGCTGAAATTGAGGTTATGCTTAGAATAGCATTATTTCATGTGAAAGCCTATGTTTTTATCATGTGAGGATCATTCTATTGGTTAATATGCATGGATTGAATGCTGTTCATATTCTGTTTTGCATGGTTTATAGTGATTTCATGGGATTTTATGCACTAGTGTGATTCTAGGGTTTCATTCATCCTTGTTTTAGGAAAGTTGCATATAGCATGATAGCTTAGGGTTTTTCTCTAGTTTTTCTTCATAGTTGCTGCATATGTGTTGCATATTAGATAAATATGATATTTTTGCATCGACTATTATTGGTCTACCATGGAAAGGGATTGCCACGCACATGTCAAGAAGTGCCACAAATGCCAATTGTTCGCTAGTGGACAACATTTGCCTTCTATGCCTTTAACAAGTATGTCGTCACCATTGCCGTTCGCAGTATGGGGGATAGATATCATCGGACAGATCAAACCAAAGGCGTCAAATGGGCATGAATACATTCTGGTTGCTATCGACTATTTCACTAAGTGGGTGGAAGCAGTGTCCTTCAAGACCTTGAATTCGAAAAAGGTAGCACAATTCATACAGCACAGCATTATCTATCGATATGGGGTACCGCATAAAGTTATCTCAGACAATGGCCAGCACTTTCAGAAAGAAACCCATGAGCTCTTACAAAAGTATGGCATAGTTCACAATCTATCGTCACCATACCGTCCTCAGATTAATGGAGCAGTGGAAGCGGCTAACAAAAACATCAAGAAGATATTACAGAAGACTGCAGACTCACACACAGATTGGCATGAGAAGTTACCATTGGCTCTATGGGGTTACAGAACATCAATAAGGGGTATCAGCAGAGAGTTGCCAGAGCATTCAACAAGCATTTCAAAGATCGAGGTCTAAAGAAAGGGGATGTAGTGTTGAAAGAAATCAGAGCTCCAGTATTCAATCCGCGAGGGAAATTCAAGCCAAGTTGGGGTGGAACATACATTATCAAAGAGATATTGCCAGCAGGGGCTGTTCGCCTTATGGATTTAGATGGAATTGAGTTCGCTCGTCCAACTAATTTGGATCAATTAAAGAAATATCATGTTTAAGGCCTACTAGGTTAAAAACCCATAAGAGCGGCCTAGGCAAAAGTTAAGGCATAAGAACTACGTAAGACCTGATTCTCCATTCAAAAAAAAAAAAAAAGGGAAAAAAACAAAACGAAAAAACAAAAAAAAAAAAAAAAAAAAAAAGCAAAAAAGAAAAAAATCATAGAGATACGTAGGCAACCCATAAAGTTACCTTGGGTGCGGTCTAAATCAAACAACAAAATCCCAAATTTAATCTATTATTGGCAATTTATTCAAAACTAAAATTGATTGACAATAGCAATTTATTGGTATTAAGGAAAAGAACTATAAAAATGCCATAAATATCCTATTCTATTGAGTCTTCAGTTATTCTTGGGCTTCTTTGCAGCTCGCTCCTCGGCTTTCTTCTTCTCTCTTTCGTGTCTTCTTTTCTTCCTCAAGTCATGTTCATAAGCTGCTGTCACTGCCTCTATAATATCTTCTCTACAAGATCCAAGTTCATTATTCTTGATAAGTCCAAAAATCCTTTCTCTTCGAGTAGTCTCTCTCTCACCCAAATTACTTTTCAACCATTCCTTGTACTCGGAGCTCATCATATATGGACCATCAGTGTTCGTAACTTGGGTTAGTGTCAGCTTGCTAGGCCATCGATCCTTCGCCCAAGTCACTATAGAAAGACCCGCAGGCACCACATGATAGTCACCTTTCAAGGAAGTGGGTATGGTTTGCATGGCACCCATCTAACGAAGAACCCTTGAAGGCCAATAAAATGAAGTAGACCTCAGCCCTATGAGTCTCACCATGGCACATCCAGAAGTTCGCAGAAGCACCTGTTCATTGCAGCCCCATATGAAGACAAACCACTTGATATTCTTCCATGAAAGGGTTTGGAAGTGACCCAGCCAATCCCTCAATGAAAATCTTTCAGGCAGTTCGATGCGGCAAAGGCAGTAGTGCTGGGGCTTGTACGGTGTAATGACAATGGGTGATAAGAAATTCAGTCTTTCAAGCAACCACATCTATAGCAGAACGGGGCTACCTCCTAAGGGAACCTTTGGGTCCTCATGGATTTCATCCAAACTATTCAGGGTTTCAACTAGTACGATGGGAATCAAGTTATGACCCTTGGCAAGGAGAGGAATTAACTCACAGATTTGTATGGGAACATGTAGAGTACCAGTTGAAATAAGGAAACGACCAATAAGGCAAAAGGCAAGTGCATGCTTAATAGGAAAGGTAAATTTCAGAATACCTTTACTGTCATATGCCAAGAAATAGGTTGCCAATTTCATCAAGTCTACCATATGGTCTTTTACAAATATGGAGGCATATTGTTGGTGAATCCCAAAGAGGTTGGAGAAAGAAGTAAGAAAGCTTGGGCGAGGAGTATAGAGAATGAAAGGACCTACCGGTGAAATTCCATACAACGCACAGAATTCCTCCATGGTTAGGCACAGTTCTTTATAGTTGAAGCGGAACACATAAACTTGGGGATCCCAAAAATATGTAGCAGCAGTTAGGAGGTTCGTTTCAGGCTTCACATGCCTCAAGGAAAGCAATGGATCTAAGCCAAAACACTTGAACTCAGATTTTGCCTCAGCACTCATAACTCTCAAAAACCCTCCTAAAAATTTGTCTAGAGCCTCCATAATTTCTAATGAATGAATACAAGTAGGTTTAGGAACCTCTCGGATGTGTTTTTATAGGGAAAAGGTCAAAAATCCAAGTTCTGGAAGGAGAAAACCCGTCAAAATAGGAAGTTTCCTATTCAAAGTGGGATTTCCGCTTCAGGCTCGGGTGACCACCCAGGCCTGGGCGGCTAGCCACCTGGGCTTGGGTGGCTAACCGCCCAGCCCCAGGTGGTCACCTGAGGCCGTTTTCCTATTTTGCCCAGTTTTGCCTATTTTCGACCCTATATGGTTATGTGACCTTGGGAAGCTTATTTTGAGCATATTTTTGCACAAAAACATGAGTAAATCACCATAAGGGAATTCCAAAGGGCCTGGGTGGCTAGCCTCCCAAGGCCTGGTGGTCACCCAAGCCTGCTCTTTTGACTCTGCTTTCTAGCTTTGTCTCGCCTTGGCACGTGATTAAGCCTTCTTCCAAATGAGATATTCAACACTTTTTGAGCTTAAAATCAAACATATTTCACCTTGAAATCAATTCTTTGAATTGATTTTATGTTCAAAAGGGTTGAATATATTTCCCCTGTGCCATGCCAACTCAAGTGACAATGTGTTAAGGCACTTTCCCCTCACACCATGCTTGTTCAATCTTGATAAATTGATCATATACTCTTATTTCAAATCTTGATTTTCTATCCCACTTGGTTGAACATATTCATCACTTGAATATATTTCTCCATTTCAATAGTGTACTCATCACTTGAGTACACTTCTCAGATTATTCTCTATCTTACTTGGTTAAATATATTCGTGACCTGAATATATTTCTCCATTTCAATGGTATGTTCATCACTTGAGTATACTTCTCAGATATTTGTTACTTAATTGGTTAAGTATATTCATCACTTGAATATATTTCTCCATTTCAATGGTATACTCATCACTTGAGTATACTTCTCAGTTCATTGTCACTTACTTGGTTAAATATATTCATCACTTGAATATATTTCTCCATTTCAATGGTATACTCATCACTTGAGTATACTTCTCAGATCATTTGTCACTTACTTGGTTAAATATATTCGTGACTTGGATATATTTCTCCATTTCAATGGTATGCTCATCACTTGAGTATACTTCTCAGTTCATTTGTCACTAGTATGCTCATCACTTGAGTATACTTCTCAGTTCATTTGTCACTTACTTGGTTAAATATATTCGTGACTTGAATATATTTCTCCATTTCAATGGTATACTCATCACTTCAGTATACTTTTCAGATTATTTGTCACTTACTTGGTTAAATATATTCATTACTCGAATATATTTCTCCATTTCAATGGTATACTCATCACTTGAGTATACTTCTCAAATCATTTGTCACTTACTTGGTTAAATATATTCATCGCTTGGATATATTTCTCCATTTCAATGGTATGCTCATCACTTGAGTATACTTCTCAGATCATTTGTCACTTACTTGGTTAAATATATTCATCACTTGAATATATTTCTCCATTTCAATGGTATACTCATCACTTGAGTATACTTCTCAGATCATTTGTCACTCACTTGGTTAAATATATTCGTGACTTAGATATATTTCTCCATTTCAATGGTATGTTCATCACTTGAGTATAGTTCTCAGTTCATTTGTCACTTACTTGGTTAAATATATTTGTGACTTGAATATATTTCTCCATTTCAATGGTATACTCATCACTTGAGTATACTTCTCAGATCATTTGTCACTTACTTGGTTAAATATATTCATCGCTTGGATATATTTCTCCATTTCAATGGTATGCTCATCACTTGAGTATACTTCTCAGATCATTTGTCACTTACTTGGTTAAATATATTTCTCCATTTCAATGGTATACTCATCACTTGAGTATGCTTCTCAGATCATTCTCTATCTTACTTGGTTAAATATATTTATCACTTAAATATATTTCTCCATTTCAATGGTATACTCATCACTTGAGTATACTTCTCAGTCTTTCTTAATCACTTGGTTAAATATATTCGTGACCAGAATATATTTCTCCATTTCAAAGGTGTACTCATCACTTGAGTATACTTCTCAGTCTTTTTCAATCACTTGGTTAAATGTATTCATGACCTGAATATATTTCTCCATTTCAAAAGTGTATTCCTTGAATATGCTTCTCAGATTTCATTCTCAATCACTTGGTTAAATATATTCGCGACTTGAATATATCTTTCCATTTCAAAAGTATGTTCATTCATAATGGCTTGAATATGCTTCTCTTATCAATTCTCAACCCCTAGTGGTTTAAGTATACTCATGACTTGAGTATGCTTTCTTATTTCAATCCCAGGTTTTCAACCTCCTATCATTGTTGATACAGTGTGTGATTTCTCCAGGCTTTTGGCAAAAATGGGTTGTTCTTTATCATTGGTTCACAAGTGTAACTTGTTCGCCAATAAGGGGCTTCTGTCACACCCCATTTTTGCACCACCTTACTAGGGCTCATCATTTCATGCATGTCTTTGTTTTGTTTTTGAGTCTAGTCACTTGCATTAGTTTTCTAGAGTCACAAGGACAGTGGATATGAATTTTGGTTCAATTTGGAGTTGATCTTGAGGGATAATAAGAGCTTTTGTGACTTGAGGAGCATAATCGTCTTTTAAGTCCCAAACTTTTCATTTGACCTTGAAATGATCTCCAAATTGTCAATTGGAGTTCATATGGATACATATGAGGTATTTCTAGTTTCAATTTGATGAATCAATGGTTCGGGATTAAAATGGCTCGATGTAGTTCAAGTTGGTTAATTGACCCTCCTTTGAGTTAGCTCTAATTGACTCACAATTACCAACCAAATCTTTTCAAATTAACTTTCATTAGTCGTCATTTTACCCCCAAAAGTGTTTTATGAAGTTCAATTTTGATATGGAAAGCATTTGGTTTGATCCTATGTGCACACCTATGCTTAGCAAAGGTAGAGCATAGCAGTTAACTGCCTTTGTCAAACCTAACCATGCCCCCATGGGTAGTGGTTTTCACCCTAAAATGTTCAAAAATATATTCCTCATCGAAACACGGTCGTTTTGGCTTTTGTTTCATCAAAATCGGAGTTAATTTGCCCCCTGAAACACTCGTAGAAGGTCAGGGAGTCCAAAAAAAGCAAAAAGCTGATGTGGGCTCGGGTGACCACCCATGCCTGGGCGGCTAGCCGCCTAGGCCCAGGTGGCTAGCCGCCCAGGCCCTAGTGGTCACCCGAGGCCACTTTCCTATTTTCACTCTAACTCCTTGCTGAAGTGGACTCTTGCCTATTTTGACGTATTTGGGCTCTTTTGGACGAGTTTCCTTCTAATTTTTGGTAACTTCTGAGTTACTCAAGTCCCAAGGGGGTCTCTAATAGCCCTTGGATTAATTTTTAGGGTTTTAATCGTAGCCATTGGTTAATCCTAATTGAAGTCTATAAATACCCCCCTATGCTTCAGCACAAGGGGAGCCACTTTATGCCTAAAAACCTAAGTGTTTGAGAGAGAATAAGAGAGAGAGACTTGAAGGAGAGCTAGAGTTCTTGCTGTAGCCTTGGAGAACATTGGTTTAAGTCATCCATAAGAGGAAGAGAGAGTCTCTACAGCAACAAGGAAGCTTCTTTTTAAGGTATTCCTCACTCCTTCTTTATACTGAATATGGGTTTTCATATAGGATAGGCTTATTGCATGTTAAAGGTAGCTTTTTTATCATGTATTAACACTCTAGCTAGTTAATATACATGGAATATCTACTGTTTATCGTAAGTTTAGCATGCTTTAGGGCTGTCCTATGTGTTTTTAAGCATAGTTGTGATTCTTGTGCTCCCGTTGTCCTTGTTTTAGAGTAGTGTTATCGCATGTTAGAGTTATGATTTTTATCATGTTTTATTGTTTTAGTTGGTTAGTATGCATGATTTAGGTTCTGTTCTTTTTTATTTTAGCATGTTTAGAGTTAGTTTTATGTGTTTTTAAGCATATTTGTGAGTTTAGGGTTTTTAGTGTCCTTGTTTTAGGTTAGTTTCATACAGCATGTTAAAGTAGAGCTTTTTATTGGTTTTTCTTCATAGTTGCTGTGTGAACCCCGGAAATCGGGCCCACGAGGGTTGGAAAGAAAATAGGTTTGAAAAAAGAAAAGGAAAGGAGTCGCCACCTTATTTTTTAAAGGAAACAAGGAAAACCCTAAAAACAGTTTGTTTTAGGAAAACAATTTGAATGACTCCATGTTTAAAAAGGAAAGGCAAAAACCAATCTTTTGGAAACCAAAGAAATCGGGGATTTGGAGGCTAAGTTATGACATGGGAAGGTTCTAGGCAAAGCCTATAGGCACCCATGTCACCCTTTCGGTCTCTTAGTTCATTTGGGCTAAATCAAGATCTTTTCCATACAAAAATCAGCAAGTATATCATCGCAAGATAGCATGCATATCATATATTTCATTCATCCATCCATGCATAATAAACACACAAAAACAGAAAATAAAGAAAAACAAAACAAAACAAAAAGAAAACCTAGGATGCTTGGATCCTAGAACGGACTTGAGCCTCACGAAGAGCGCCTACGTACCATGCAACGAAATACATGGATCAAAGTCCACGTAGTTCGAATTAGAACTAAGGTTAAGACCTAATACAAACCTATGGTTAAAACCCTAGGTTTCCTTATTTGATCGAAAGAGAATTGATAGAAAGTTTGATTTTAGAAAGAACTCCACAAAATGGAAACTTTAATAAAAACTAGAATTTTATTTGTGAAGGAAACCTCTAATTAAACCATAGGATCATATTAAAAATTAACCCTAGATAGGGAGAAGAGAAAGGATAAGGAAGAGAGGTAAATTGGGGCACCTTCATACCCACTTACCTGAGCGCAATAGCTCCAAGCATTAGCCATTTCAGACATGAGCAGCCCTATTTACCATAGGACAAATACCACACCTATTTGCACCCTTACAAGTGCTCAAAACCATGCAAAAACAATGATATGCAAATCTGGACAGAATAGTATTATGGCCTAAAATCATCTACTAAGCATGCTAACAGCAAAAACAGCAAACAATAATAAGTCCTAACATATTCCTAGAACCATATTATGCATAAAAACCCTAGAATATACTAACATGCATGCAAAAACATCATATTTACTCTATATGCAAGACATATACAGCAAACACGAAGAAAAAACCAATAAAAAAGTCTACTTTATCATGCTATATGAAAACTAACATAAAACAATGACTCTAAAACCCTAAACTCACAAATATGCTTAAAGACATACAAAACATACTTTAGTCATGCTAAAACCAAACTAAACAGAAATTAAATCATGCATATTAACTAACTAAAGCAATATAGCATGATGCAAATCCTAACTCTAACATGCAATGACACTAATCCTAGCACAAGGACAAACAGGAGCACAAGAATCATAACTATGCATTGAAACCTAAAGGATAGCCCTAAAGCATGCTAAACAGTAGATAAACAATAGATATTCCATGTATATTAACTAGCTAGAGTGTTAATACATGATAAAAAAGCTACCTTTAACATGTAATAGGCCTATCCTATATGAAAACCTAGTTTAAGCTTGAATAGAGAAGGAGAATACCTTAGGAAGGGCCTTCCTTGCTGCTGTATGAACTCCCTCTTGCTCTTATGGATGACTTGAATCAATGTTCTCCAAGGCTACAGCAAGAACTCCAGCTCTCCTTCAAGTCCCTCTCTCTTATTCTCTCTCTAACACTAAGGTTTTTAGGCATAAAGTGGCTCCCCTTGTGCTGAAGCATAGGGGGGTATTTATAGAGTTCAATTAGGATTAACCAATGGCTGGGATTAAAACCCTAAAAATTAATCCAAGGGTTATTAGAGACCCCCTTGGGGCTTAAGTAACTCAGAAGTTACCAAAAATTAGAAGGAAACTCGTCCAAAAGAGCCCAAGTACGTCAAAATAGGGAGGAATCCGCTTCAGCAAGGAGTTAGAGTGAAAATAGGAAAGTGGTCTCGGGTGACCACCAGGGCCTGGGCGGCTAGCCACCTGGGCCCAGGCGGCTAGCCGCCCGGGGCTGGGTGGTCACCCGAGCCCACTCCAGATTTTTGCCTATTTTCGACTCCTAATGCTTCTAGAAGTGTTTCAGGGGCCAAATGAACTCCGATTTTGATGAAACAAAAGCCAAAACGACCGTGTTTCGATGAGGAATATGTTTTTGAACATTTTAGGGTGAAAACCACTAACCATGGGGGCATGGTTAGGTTTGAACAAGGCGGTTAACCACTATACTCTATCTTTGCTAAACATAGGCATGCACATAGGGTCAAACCAAACACTTTCCACATCAAAATTGAACTTCATAAAACACTTTTGGGAGTAAAATGATGACTAATGAAAGTCAATTTGAAAAGATTTGGTTGGTAATTGTGAGTCAATTAGAGCTAACCCAAAGAAAGGTCAATTAACAATTTTTGAACTACATTGAGCCATTTTAATCCCGAGCCATTGATTCATCAAATTGACACTAGAAATACCTCTTATGCATCCATATGAACTTCAATTGACAATTTGGAGATTATTTCAAGGTCAAATGAAAAGTTTGGGACTTAAAAGACGATTATGCCCCTCAAGTCACAAAAGCTCTTATTATCCCTCAAGATCAACTCCAAATTGAACCAAAATTCATACCCATTGTCCTTGTGACTCTAGAAACCTAATGCAAGTGACTAGACTCAAAAACAAAACAAAAACATGCATGAAATGATGAGCCCTAGTAAGGTGGTGCAAAAAATGGGGTGTGACATGCTGTATATGTTTTACATGTAGAGTAAATATGATATTTTTGCATGCATGTTAGTTGATTTCTAGGGTTTTTTATGCATGATATGGTTCTAGGATTGTGTTAGAGCTTATATTTGTTCGCTGTTTTTGTTGTTAGCATGATTAGTGAATGATTTTAGGCCATAATACTATTTTGTCCAGATTTGCATGTTAGTGTTTTTGCATGGTTTTGAGCATGTGTAAGGGTGCAAATAGGTGTGGTATTAGTCCTATGGCAAATAGGGCTGCCAATGCTTGAAATGGCTAATGCTTGGAGCTATTGCGCTCAGGTAAGTGGGTGTGAAGGTGCCCCAATTTACCTCTCTTCCTAACTCTTTCTCTTCTCCCTCCTAGGGTTAAGTTTTAATACAAGTCTATGGTTTTAATCAAGGGTTTCCTTAACCAATAAAATTCTATTTTTATCAAGGTTTCCATTTTGTGGAAGTTTTCTTAAATTCAAACTTTGTTTATTCAGCTCTTTTGATCAAATAAGGAAACCTAGGGTTTTTACCATAGGTTTGTATTAGGACTTAACCCTATTTCTAATCGAACTACGTGGACTTTGATCCATGTATTTCGTTGCATGGTACGTAGGCGCTTTTCGTGAGGCTCAAGTCCGTTCTAGGATCCAAGTATCCTAGGTTTCTTTCTGTTTTCTTTTCTTTTCTTTATTTTCTGTTTTTATGTGCCTCTTATGCATGGATGGATGAATGAAATATATGATATGCATGCAATTCTTGTGATGATATACTTGCTGATTTTTGTATGGAAAGATCTTAATTTAGCCCAAATGAACTGAGAAACCGAAAGGGTGACATGGGTGCTTATAGGCTATCATGACTAAGCTTGATTACACCACTGATGTATCCAAGAGGGCATTGAAAATGGCCCAAGATATCCAACATAAGATGTTGGAACCCGAATAGAATAGTGGTCGTACCCTAAGGGATAACACCGAAGATGGGACTCAGTCTAGAGAAGGCACTAAGACCAATGAAGGAGGAAGTACTAAGCCCAAAGGGAGTGAACCACCTGAAATTTTTAACCTATAAGGGGGAAGTAAGGGGAAGACTTCAGATACAGACTCTGTGTTGGCTAGCAAGGTAGAAGCATTGGAGAGAACTATAAAGGGAATCCGTAAGACGGATGACATGGTGGATGTACATACCCTATTTTTGTTTCCTCAAGCTCGTATTCCACTACAATTCAAGATGCCCGAATTAGAAAAATTTGATGGAACGGGTTGCCCTAAGACCCATTTGAAGATGTACGTACGAGCTATGCACTCTCGAGGAGCGACAGATGAACTCTTGGCTCAAATGTTCCATGAAACCCTAGCCACTTCCGCCTTAAAGGGGTTCCTAGTATTGGATGAGAATAGAACCCGGACTTGGGAGGACATATGTAATGAGTTCTCAGAGCACTACAAGTACAATACCGAGGTGGATGTCACACGAAGGGACCTAGAGACCACGAAACAAGGGGCTAATGAGACCTGCTCTGCTTTCATTACAAGGTGGAGGCAAAAGGACTCGAAAATAGCAGATAGACTGAACGAGGAAGATCAGATTCAATTGGTGGTTAAGAACCTATTGCCGGTGTATCACAAGCACCTCTTTGCTCACTACTTCCCTAACTTCAAGGCTCTTATCGGAGCAGGTACACAAGTTGAGGATGCTATTGCCGATGGGTCAATCAAGACAGAAGAAGTCCAAAGGAGCCGCAGGTCGAACTTTGCTAGGAAAAACAATGCCAAGGTCAATGCCATAACCCAACCCACTTAACCTATCTCCCTGAATGACACCAATCCACCTCGCCAATTCACCGAGCTGCATATGCCACTTGAGAAAGTGCTTGAAAAGCTAAAGAGCCGAGGCCTGTTGAAACCTCTCGACCCAAGACCACCACCAAACCCATTGCCCAAAAACTACAATGAGAATGAATACTGCAAATTCCACCAAGCCAAAGGCCACTTAACCAACCGTTGCTATCGCCTTAGGCATGAGATCCAAGACTTACTTGACAAACAAATCATCTCACCACTAACTCCTCCAAATCGCCCAAATGTCACCCAAAATCCACTTCCCTCTCATAATTCATCCAACTCCATAAATGCCATTGAAGCCGACCCATCTCGACCTTGCCTATCCATAAGACAATACACCCCATTACCCATGTCCTTGACCCAAGCCTTTTACCAATGCTGTAACAAAGGCCTTATCATACCTCACCCTCCAAAGCCAAGACCCCAAACACCCCATCAATATTGCCAATACCATGGTATACCCAGCCATGATACCAAGGACTGTGTTATGCTGAAAAAGGTCGTTCAAGACCTCATTGACCAAAAGATCCTACTATTACCAAAAAAGTCTATCCAACAGCAGCTGAAAGAAAGGTATGAAGCAGGAAACCCTCAAATGGGGCTATTGGGAGAACCTTCGGTGAAATTTGATTACTATGTGCTTTATCCTGATCCATTGCCAAGTGAGCCTATAATTCCTATAGGCTGGGATGATATAGTTGAAGAGGTGCAGATGGAAGACATTGACATGATTGAATGGGACGACCTAATGGGTGACATAAATGAGATTGATGACATATGGGATAGTGATGAGGAAGTGGACCACATAACAAGAGGGGGCTGCCATTTCAAGCCTCCGCACTTGGAGTCTAATAATCCACTGGATGAGTTAGATAAGCGCCTTGATGTGCAAGAAGAAGAGGATGAAGTACTCAGACAATTGAAGAAGACCAATGCCAATATCACCATATGGGGCTTACTTATGGCCTCTCACAAACACAGACAGACAGTGCTGAAGTTGTTAAACTAAATACAGGTTCCGGTTGATTTGTCTCCTGAGGGATTGGTGAATCTAGTAAACCCTGCTCCAAAGAATTCCACTATAGTGTTCACAGAGGCTGACATACCTAAGAGTGGGCCAAGCCACTCCCAAGCTTTGCACATAACTGTTGACACCATGGGGAAGAGGGTTCCCACGGTCTTAATTGATAATGGTTCCGCACTGAATGTATGTCCCTTGAGAACTGCAACTATTTTGGGCTTGGGGCCACTGATTTCACTCCATCTGGGCAGACAATGAGGGCGTATAAAAACACTCGTAGATAAGTAATTGGGGTGGTCACTTTACCTCTAATTATGGGACCCATGGAGTTCAGAGTGGAGTTTCAGGTTTTGAATGTGCCGTCTTGTTTTAATCTGTTATTGGGAAGGCCTTGGATTCATCTTGCTGGGGCTGTACCATCATCCTTGCACCAAAAGGTAAAGTTCCCACATGAGGGAGCCATTGTTACGCTTCAAGAGGACTATGATTTGAAAATGGCGGGTGTACCCGTATGTGAAATAAAACCAGAGTCAGTTGAGATACCCTTGTCGGGGTTTGAGTATGTGCAGTGCATAGAAAAGGAGTTGGAAAAGGAAGAATTAATACCCCTTGACTATTATCCCCATGGAAATTTACATGTTGGTGAGATAATGCATAGAATGAATTTCTTTCCGGGCATGAGCCTAGGGCATCGCCAACAAGGAATTCCCCATTCTATTCAAAGCCGTGTTGTTTCCTATATTTTTGGGTTAGGATATGAGCCCACCAAAAATGACTATGCAGAAATGACAAGGAGGAATAAGGAGAAGGGAAAGGCCAGAGCAGAAGGAAGGGTGCCAGACCTTAAGATCTCACCATACATGCTGGCTTTGAATGGCTATTTTATCAAGGAGGGGGATGACTTCCTGTACTGTGGGTTCCCCGAGCCTATGTTCAATCCAATAACCAAGATCAGAATCCCGGGGTTCGAGATTTTCTTCACCGAGTGGTATCTAATCACCGGTGAAATGGTAGATGATGAAGCCATCAATGACAGTTATTAGGAAAAGAAAGAAGAAGATTGGGTGGTGAAGCGTATAGATTCTGAAACCATGGTCACTCTGTTCCAAGACATGGTCCTTACTATGGGGTTTGAAGGCGTACAAGAGTTCGAAAAGAAAGAGCCATCATGCTATTGTACTTTTTACCCAAGTTCTGATCCAGCATTAGCAGATAAAGATTTTTGTGATAAGTACTTTACAGAAGGGCCAAATCCTCAGAGCTTGACAAGTTGGTACAACTCTATGGGAAAGAAGAAAGAAGATTGGGTAGAGCATGTGGATATCGATGCTATGGTCACCATGTTCCAAGATATGGTTCTTACTTTGGGAGAGTCAGCAATAGAAGATTGCCAAGATTCGTCAGTTCACCATGCAACCATGCCACTTCATAATTGGTACCTAGAAGATGGAGCCATTGCAGAGATCCTAGAAGAAGAAGATCATGACCTGCCTGATAGTAGCTTGTAGGTTCCTTAGTTAGAGTCTTTCTTGCTTTCAATAAAGTGTGTCCGCCTATCCCACTCTGTGGAGTTAGGAGTCGTTTCATAGTTGTCGCACTAAATTTTGTTTCCTTTTTTATCTTTAAGTCTGTGTCTTTTTACTAGTTCCTTTAATGAAGTGTGTTTCTTTTATACATTGTTTGCTTGCAGTGTTTCTTTTCTCTCTTCTATGGATATTTATGGCATGGATATAGATCCTAGGAATGACCTCCCCCCGGAGCTCGCCGAGCGAAGGAAAAGGGGTGTCATTGAACCTAACATGGATGAATTGGAATCAATCAATTTAAGGACAAAATAATTGCCAAAGATAATTAAAATTGGGATAACCCTCTCACCACTTGAAAAAAGCTGATAACCCTCTTAAAGGCCAACATAACCGCCTTTGCATGGTCTTATGAAGACATGCCCGGCATAGATCCTGACATTGTGCAGCATTTCATCCCCACTAATCCCCTTAAAAAGCCGGTAAAGCAAAAATTGAGAAGATTAAAACCTGAATGGGCATTGAAGGTTAAGGAAGAAGTAACCAAGCAACTTGACGCAGGTTCCTACAGGTTGTGGAGTATCCCGAATGGTTATCTAACATAGTGCCTGTGCCTATAAAGGATGGAAAAGTAAGGATGTGTGTGGATTTTCGAGATCTTAATGCAGCAAGACCTAAGGATCATTTTCCTTTGCCCCACATTGATGTGTTGGTAGACAGTACTGTGGGACATGCGCTTCTCTCTTTCATGGATGGGTTTTCCGGATACAATCAGATAAAGATAGCGCCGCAGGATATGGAGGAAACAGCTTTTATCACACAGTGGGGAACATATTGCTATAAAGTGATGCCGTTCGGTTTGAGAAATGCCGGGGCTACCTATCAGAGAGCCGCTACAACATTGCTGCATGATATGATCCATAAGGAGGTAGAAGTGTATGTGGACGACATGATCGTGAAGTCCGTGGATTGAGAAGCACATTTCATGGCACTGGAAAGATTCCTAGAGCGAGCAAAGAAGTACAACTTGCAGTTGAATCCACAGAAATGCGCCTTTGGTGTCACTGCGGGCAAGTTATTAGGGTTCATGATTACCCAAAGGGGAATCGAGGTTAATCCAAGAAAAATTAAGGCCATTGTGGAGATGGAGCCGCCTAGTATAGAAAAGCAGATTCGAGGGTTTCTAGGGAGAATTCAGTACATAAGCAGGTTTATTGCTAACTTAACTATGGTGTGTGAGCCGATTTTCAAGTTGCTCAAGAAGGGTGTACCGAAGGTATGGAACAGAGAATGTCAAGAAGCTTTTGAGACTATTAAAAGGTATTTGAGTAATCCACCAATCCTAGTTCTTCTGCGATAAGGTGAGCCGTTATTGTTATACTTGACGGTCACTGAAACCGCGACGGGAGCTATGCTAGCTCAGTACCTTGAGGGGTCGAAAAAGGAGAATGCCATTTATTACCTAAGCAAAAAGATGACGGACTATGAGGTAAAGTACAATGCCGTAGAGAAGGCTTATGTGGCTTTGGTGTGGGCAACTCAGAAACTCCGTCACTATATGATGTCTTATGAGGTTTTCTTGATAAGTCATATGGATCCGCTGAAGTACTTGATAGAAAGGCCGGTTTTATCCTACAGAATTGCCCGTTGGTCAATTCTTCTCAATGAATTCGACATAAAGTATGTAACGCAGAAGTCAGTAAAGGGAAGCGTCATTGCAGATTACTTGGCTAGTTGCCCTGTGGCATCATTAGAACAATTCAATGATCAATTCCCTGATGAGGATGTCCTGGAAATCGGAAAGAAGAATTGGAAAGTATACTTCGATGGAGCTGCAAACAAGAAAGGGTATGGGATAAGAGTTCTACTGGTCTCACCTGAGGAAGCATTCACACCCTTGGCGGTTAAGTTAGGATTTGAAGCAACCAACAACATTGCCGAGTATGAAGATTGCATCCTTGCGTTGGAAGCTGCACTCGAATTGGGGATCAAAGAGTTAGAAGTTTTCAGAGATTCAGCATTGATTATCTGCCAAATAAAGGGAGAGTGGAAGACTTGTGATGAAAAGTTGCTACCGTATCATGCCTATTTAGAAGCCTTGACTAAAGAATTTGTGGAAATAGAGTTTAATTATTTGTCGAGAAATAAGAATCAGTTCGCTGATTCTTTGGAAACTCTAGCTTCTACGGTGGAAATCCCGGATGGTGGGAATGTAAAACCGTTGGTGATAGAATGTAGAGAAAAACCTGTGTATTGCTGCTCTACTCGAGAAGGAGAAGTAAAAGATGGCCATCCTTGGTACCATGACATCATAAAGCTCATCGAGGAAAGGGAGTATCCAGAAGGAGCATCCCGCATTAATAGGAGAACACTAAGGAGGCTAGCAAGTCACTATGTTTTGTGTGAAGGAAAGCTATACCGGAGGTCATACGATAGGGTCCATCTGTTGTGTGTCACTGAGGAAGAAGCCGAACGTCTTGTTAGTGAAATCCATGAAGGAGTTGGAGCACCGCACATAAATGGTTATATGCTAGCTAAGAAAATCATGAGGTTGGGCTACTATTGGTCTACAATGGAGAGAGATTGCCATGCACATGTTAAGAAGTGTCATAAGTGTCAGGTCTTTGCTAATGGACAACACTTGCCTTCCATGCCTTTGACAAGCATGTCATCGCCATGGCCTTTTGCAGTGTGGGGAATAGATATAATTGGGCAGATTAAGCCGAAAGCCTCCAATGGGCACGAATACATCTTGGTAGCTATTGATTACTTCACTAAGTAGGTAGAGGCAGCATCTTTCAAGACCCTGAATGCCAAGAAGGTAGCACAGTTCATACAACTCAACATTGTTTATAGGTATGGGGTACCCCATGAGATTATTTCGGACAATAGTCAGCACTTTCAGAAAGAAACCAAGGAGCTTTTTTAGAAATACAACATAGTGCACCATCTCGCCTCCCCTTATCGCCCCCAGACTAATGGAGTAATGGAGGCCGCCAACAAAAATGTTAAGAAGATACTACAGAAAATAGCTGACACTTACACCGATTGGCATGAGAAGTTACCCTTAGCCTTGTGGGGCTATAGAACATCCGTAAGATCGTTAACAGGGGCTACCCCCTATTCTTTGGTGTATAGGATGAAGGCTGTTTTGCCTATTGAGTTGGAGGTACCATCATTACGGGTTGCCATGGAGAGTGAGATAGAAAAAGCGGATTGAGTTAAGAACCATTATGATGAGTTGGCATTGCTAGATGAAAGGCGATTGAGGGCTTTGTATCATGTGCAGGGATATCAGCGAAGGGTTGCAAGAGCATTCAACAAACATATCAAAGACTGAGGTTTGAAGAAAAGGGATTTGGTCTTAAAAGAAATCATAGCTCCAGTTTTTGATCCACAAAGAAAGTTCAAGCCAAGTTGGGGTGGCCCTGTTAGGATTATGCCCTAGAGCCAATCATGGAGATGATTGTTTAGGGATTAGGAACAATCAATTGATTTCATTTATATATGTCACATTTATTATTGATTTAATGAAAGGGCTTATTCTATTATGTTTATATGCATCATTTATATTTACATAATATGTCCATGGAGTTAGAGTTGAGAATATGAAATTACAAAGGGTTGTAATTTTGAGACTGTAAATATATCTCTGTACTAAACTCCTAAATCATTCCTAGTTGAAGGTTCACTATGATGGACAGTAATGAACCATAGGACTAGCACTTGTTATGTTGACTCTATAGGAGGATAGCTAGTCTCAAGCTATTTGTGTGGAGACACTACAACCAACAAGTGGGTGCCTATTATAAGAATAGGTACACTGAATGTGACCAAAGATATGAGATAAACTGAATGGAGTTTTAACCTGCCTGTCAATCAGTTTCTCATTGTTATAGTGGTACAAGTAATCCTTAGACCTGAGACACCATGGTTGTCTTATACATGTAGCTTTAGAAGTTTGATAACATTAAGTGCAGATCCTATTCAGGGGTCTGTAAGGGTGTTCATTGGCCCTACTGCTATGTGTGTGAAGGCATGTGAGTGATCAACAAGGAATCCATCACTCTCAGGAAAAAGAGAGTGAATGTCTCATACAGCATTCATTGAATATAACTCATTAAATCCATGGGCCCATGGTAGAATGAATATGGAAAGGAGTTTCCATAAGTTCATCATTGAGTTGATATTAATGAATGAGTATAAAGTAATTGAACTAGGGACTTGACAGACTTCCATGTCCTATTAGTTCAATTGGAGACATTGTGTTGATGGAAGGATGGAATTGTAACCTGTAAACTATAACAGAAGGGTTCTTTGTAAATGACTATTCACCTCATTAAGGACCACACCATGAGCCATATGCTAGGTGTTACTCATGGTTAGTAGAAGCCCTAATTGATATAAATGAGTTATAATCAATTAGGGAATTGAAAGGAGTTTCAATTAGACCCTTAATGGAAAGTGTTCCATTGTGCACAACTTGTGCTGTTCCTACTACTTGATGATGTGAACCCAATGGGTCACACACTGATCATGCTAAGAGAGCTTGATTGTCTATGAGAGAAAGGGTATAAGTGATTAAAGAAAAGTTCTTTATGGGGCTAATTTGTATTTGATGCAAACTAGTGGGCTAATTGTGTAATTAAGAGTAATTACACAAATTAGATTAGGGTTTGGAATCCCCCCTTGGCCGGCCCTATTAGTGGGCTATATAATGCCCACTATAAGGGGATGACATCATCACAATCACTCTTCCCCAAGGGCTGGCTGGAAAAATTACAGCTCTCCCTCTCTCTCTCTCCCTCTTCTCCACCTCTAGCAACCATAAGGAAGAAGAAGGAAAGGACAACAAGCTCTAGCTAGGTGTGGATACCATTGGAGGTAGCACACTTGGGCTGCTCATTCACCGCTGTCCGGAGACAAAGCTTGGAGCAAAAAGGAGAAGAAAAAGCTTGGAGCATAAAGGAGAAGACATTAATCAACTGTAAGTAATCCCTACCCTCTTCTAGTTAGGGTTTTTGTTTTGTATTAAGCATAATTGGATTCATGGGTTTGGGAATCGTAGGAAAAATTTTAAATTCCGCCTTTGTATTTTTCCTCTCTAGTTTGATTCCCAACAGGCCCATATGTCATTAAGGAGATATTGCCAGCAGGGGCTGTTCGCCTCATGGATTTGGATGGGGTTCGCTCGTCCTACTAATTTGGATCAATTGAAAATGTATCATGTATGAAGCCTGCTAGGTTAAAAACCCATAAGGGCGGCCTAGGCAAAAGTTAAGGCATTTGAACTACGAGGACCTGATTCCCCATTCATAAAAAATAAAAAAAAAAATAAATAAAAAAAAAAAAAAAAGAAAAAAGAAAAAAAAAGGGATGAGGATACGTAGGCAACCCATAAAGTTACTTTGGGTGCGGTCCAAACAACACCACAACAACAAATCTCAAAATTAAATTATTATTGGCAATTCATTTAGAACTAATTGATTGACAAAGCAATTTGTTGGTGTTAGATAAAGAACTATTGACATGCCATGGGTATCCTATTTCTAAAGTCTTCAAGTCCTTTTGATTTTCTTCAGAGTCTCTTGGTTTGCTTTCTTCTCTTTTCTTTCAAGTCTTCGTTTCTTTCGTAAGTCATGGGCATGTGCTGCTTCCACTGCTTCCAAAATGTCTTCCCTGCAAAATCCAAGTCTTTTGTCCTTGATAAGGTCATAAATCCTTTCCCTGCGTATGGTTTCTCTGATACCCATGCTATTTTTCAACCATGTCTTGTATTCAGGGCTCATGACATACGGCCCATTAGTGTTTACAATTCGAGTCAGTTTCAGCTGGTCAGTCCATCTAGTCTTGGCTCACTTAACAATTGTGGGGCACACAGGTTCAACAGAATGATCAAATACCATAGAAGTAGGTATGGTTTTCATGGCACCCATTTGACGAAGGATTCTTGAAGTCCAATAGAAGGAAGTTGATCTCAACCCTATGAGCTTGACCATAGCACACCCAGAAGTTCAGAGAAGAATTTATTCCTTACATCCCCATATGAAGACAAACCACTTAATGTTTCGCCACGAGAGAGTTTGGAAGTATCCTAACTATTCCCTCAAAGAAAATTGACCAGGGAGTTCAACTCGACGGCAACAATAATGTTGGGGTTTGTATGGATTAATGGTGGTAGGAGATAAGAAGTTAAGCCTTTCAAGAAGCCACATCTGTAGTAGAATGGGGCTCCCTCCTAATGGGGCTTGTGGATTATCATGAACTTTGTCTAAGCTATTGAGGGTTTCAGCTAGCACCATGGGAATCAAGTTGTGATGTTTGAGAAGAAAGGGAATCAATTCACAAATTTGAATAGGTACATAGAGGGTCCCCGTAGAGATAAGGAAGCGACCAATCAAGCAAAAAGCAAGAGCGTGTTGAGTATTAAGGTTGAAATTCATAGTACCTTTGCTATCATGAGCCAAAAAGGAAGTTGCTATTTCCATGAGATTCACCATGTGATCCTTCACAAATATGGAGGCCTCTTGTTGAGAAATCCCAAGGAAGTTGGAGAAAGAAGTCAAGTAACTTGAGCGTGGAGTAGGGAAGATGAAACGTCCTGCTGGTGAAACTCCATACAAAGCACAGAATTCCTCCATTGTTGGGCATAGCTCTTTATAGTTGAAACGGAATACATGAAGTTAGGGATCCCAAAAGTATATAGCAGCAGTAAGAAGAGTGGTTTCAAGCTTCACATGCATCAAAGAGAATAACGGATCCAAGTAGTAGTGCTTGAACTCTTTCCTTGCCTCCGTACTCATAACTTTCAGAAAATCACTTAAGTATTTGTCTAGGGCTTCCATAACTTGCTCTCAATGAATGTAAGTAGGGTTTGAGACCCCTTGGATGTGCTTTTATAGAAAAATTCAAAAATCCGTGTTTTGGAAGAAGATTCCGTCAAAATAGGAAGTTTCCTAAAAAACAGGCAAAACACCGCTTCGGGCTCGGGTGACCACCCAGGCCTGGGCGGCTAGCCACCTGGGCCCAGGCGGCTAGCCGCCCAGCCCTGGGTGGTCACCCAAGGCCGCCATCTTGTTTTGCCTATTTTTGCCCTATTGTGCCTTCGTTTGGCCCTTTTGTGATATTTTGACTCTTATGTGCTTGATTTAAGCCCATTTTTTCACACAATACAAGATCATATCATTGCAATAAAGTTCAATATAGATTCATCAAGTATCCATAATAAAGAGTTCAAGGTTAGGAATTGAAATTCCTAACTATTACACGATAAGAAGCTAGTGGATTCTAATATTCCTAACAAGAGGTGAGTGAAACTCAATGATTCCCTGTGGGCCTTCTCTTTCGACTTGGCCCAGCTCTATCATGACCTGAACGAGGTGCTCTAGGAGGGGGCATATCCTGTGGTGAACGAGATGATGATGCCTGTGGCAAAGAAGATAATGGGTTAGTAGGGTAATGGTGCCAATCCTAGTTGAAAGATAGTAAAGATGATCACTTACTTGGGGATTCAAGTGTGCTTCTAGAATTGAGTTCTCTAAACTCATTCGCACAAGATCCCTCCTTAATCCTTCATTGAGTTCAATGCATTCCTGAGCATATTCTCGTGGAACCTAAGAGAGTATGAACATGGTTAATAATAATGGAAAAATCCAATTCTTAGAAGGTAAGGGTTTAGAACTCACATTCTCATAATATGGATTGATCTTGGGATATTCATCGAAAGGTGGATGGGTAATGTCAGTCTTCACAAATTTCTTCCCACTGCACAAGTTCACATACCAATTTAATTGCGAGAGGGGTGGAGGTTGATTTCCCTCAAGGTCATCATCCTCGTTATTATAAGTCATCTCAGTAGCATATCCAACTGTGGAACTGTGTCCCCTTGCCCGTCGGCCCTGAAATTCAAATGCTTGTTAAGTGGAGTCTTTCGTATGATCTTAAAAAGAATTTAAGAGTTTGGAGAGCTCACCCCTTGAGGTGGGAGACTAGTGACCCTAGGGTTCATCAGATATTGTCGACAAAAGGTAGTGTATTCTATGTGAGGGGAGGTGAATCCCTTAGCATCCCAACCCCTCAGAACCTCTTCTAGTTTATCCCCCACTAGGTGGTTAGCATGCCTCATGTTCTCTGGTGGCATGGAAGTGTTGGGAATCATACAAGAGGGAAGAATAGAAGTGCGGAATATAAAAATTTTTCCCTTTGATTCCACAGCCCATGAATCTAACTATGCATATACAAAATCAAACCCTAACTATGAAGAGGGTTAGAACACTTACAGAATTTTTGTCTTCTCCTTTTTGCTCCAAGCTTTGATTCCGGACAGCGGTGAATGAGCAGCCCAAGTGTGCTGCCTCCAACGGTATCCACACCTAGCTAGGGCTTCAAGTCCTTTCCACCTTTTCCTTCTTGTTGCTAGTGTAGGAGAAGAGAGGAGAGAGAGAGAGGGAGGCTGGAAATTCTGGCCAACCCCTTGGGGATTTCAACTTGTGATCATGTCACACATCATAAAGTGTGACTTATATAGTCCACACTAGGGGGGCCGGCTATAGGGGGAAACCCTATTAGGGTGTGATGCAATTTCTCTAAATTGCACAATAACCCCTATAAATTATATCAAATATAAATAGGCCTCAAAGAACTATTCTTTATGCACTCATACCCTTTCTCTCATAGACTTTAAAGCTCATCTTGCATGATCAGTGTGTGACCCATTGGGTTCACATCATCAAGTAGTAGGAATAGCACGAGGTGTGCACAATGGAACTCTTTCCATTTAGGGTCTAATTGGAACTCCTTCCAATTCCCTAATTGATTATAACTCACTTATATCAATTAGGGCTTCTACTAACCATGAATAACACCTAGCATATGGTTCATGGTGTCGTCCTTAATGAAGTGAATATGTATCTATCAAAGAACCCTTCTGTTATAGTTTATAGGTTACAATTGCATCCTTCCATTTACACAATGTCTCCAATTGAACTAATAGGACATGGAAGTCTGTCAAGTCCCTAGTTCAATTACTTTATACTCATTCATAAATATCAACTCAATGATGAACTTATGGAAACTCCTTTCCATATTCACACTGCCATGGCCATGGACTGAATGAGTTATATTATGAATGATATATGAGACATTCTCTCTCTTTTTCCTAAGAGTAATGGATTCCTTGTCGATCACTCATATGCCTTCATACATATAGCAATAGGGCCAATGAACACCTTTACAGACCCATGAATAGAATCTGCACTTAGTGTTATCAAACTTCTAAAGCTACATGCATAAGGTAACTATGGTGTCTCAGGTCTAAGGATTACTTGTACCACTATAACATTGAGAAACTGATTGACAGGCAGGTTAAAACTCCATTCAGTTTATCTCAAATCTTTGGTCACATTCAGTGTACCTATTCTATTAACAGGCACCCACCTGTTGGTTGTAGTGTCTCCGCACAAATAACTTGAGACCAGCTATCCTCCTATAGAGTCAACCTAACAAGTGCTAGTCCTATGGTTTATTACTGTCCATCATAGTGAACCTTCAACTTGGAATGATTTAGGAGTTTAGTACAGAGATATATTTACGGTCTCATAACTACAACTCTTTGTAATTCAATATTCTCAACTCTAACTCCTTGGACATATTATGTAAATATAAATGATGCATACAAACATAATAGAATAAGCCCTTTTATTAAATCAATAATAAATGTGACATACATAAATGAAATCAAATGATTGTTCCTTTATCCCTAAACAATCATCTCTATGATTGGCTCTAGGGCATAACTCTAACAGGAAGGAGTCACAGCTACATTCATGTTTCCGTGGACTTGTCTTAAGACTCGCTCCCCAAGATACTAGCATCTACCTGTGGGGCCTTCAAAAAGGACCCTTTTGCTTATCAACTCCAAACAAGAGGAGTACTTCTCGGGTAGCCTAGGCTCCCATAGCCTCCATGGATCCCATTCCACCTATTGAGTTTAAAATGAGAAATAAGAAAGACAAGATAAAAAGATAAAGAGAGAAAGAGAGATTTTACCATATCGGCAGTCAAACTGGCAAGATATGCCCTTGCATAGGCATAATCATGTCGGTTGGAGGCTTTTGTAGCCAAGCAAGATGGGGCGTAATTCTGAAGGATGGGCCATGACATGGCATCACTAGCAAGAGTTGGGCGGCACATGTTCAGGTACTCGTAGTACCATATCTGTGGAAAATCAAAGAAATAGAGGAAATCATATATGGGTTAAGTTTCAAGAAATAATAGAGAATTGAATGTTCTTTGTTACCTCCCAAACAAAAGGAAGTCCCCCGAAGTTCTTTGTAACTCCTCGGGACATATCAGTCATAGAACGGTACATGGTTGCTAGAGCAGCCCCACCCCAATTGTATCTCCCAATCTTGTTCACGTCTTCCATGCTAGCTAGCAACTCTAGTTGAGCCATGTCATTGGTGCCCGCAAAGAACGTGCATGAAATCATGTAGAGCAGGAATGCTCTCACAATGTATTAGGGATCCGTCCCATCACTCTCTTCTGCAGTGGCAAAGGTGTTGTAGAGCCAAGTACGGCGTACACCTTTTGGGCTTAACTCCGCTTCCACCCCGAGTAGAGCTACTATATAGTTTTGATCCATGTTGGCATGCTCGTAGTATTCCAAGCGCTTGCCTTTTAAGCTCAACCCAGTTATCATGGTGAAGTCTTTAGGGGTCATGGTCATCTCCCCGAAGCTGAAATGGAAAATGTTAGTGGTGTCCCACCATAACTCTTTCAAGGTGAACAATGCTTGCCTATCCCATTGCTCGTTCCATAGAGCATCTAGGAAGGGCCCAAAACCCGCCTTCTTTATTATCTTGTGAGCACGTGGTTGAGCATGTTCCATATATTTCCACCATGCAATAAGCCCCTTCATTGATGTCCTTGTATGGAGACTTTGGAAATCGGGCTATTTCAAAGGATTGTGTATTGAGTTAGCATTGAAAACATAGAGATATTGGGCATACATTGGTAATTGATTTCAAAAAAGTCTTTCCAAAAGTTTTAAAATATGAGTTTTGATTCATGAAATGAATTAGAAATGAATGCCCATGACTTTGTGTATTCAAACTCATTGATTTTGTAAGGATTGAACATGGTTTTGTCTTTCGGGCATTTTATCGAACACTTGGTGTGTGACTTGTTTTCAAGCATTGAAATGAAAGATTTTTGTATACCAAATCCTTGCCAAGATCAATAGACTTTGTACTACAATGCAAACCTATTGATTTTACAAGAATTGAACATGTTTTTGTCTCTTTGGCATTTTATCAAACACTTGGTGGGCCTCTTTTCTCAAGCATTGGGAAATAAGCTTTTTGCACATTCAATCCTTGCCAAATCAATGAACTTGGCTTAACAATGATAGAAACAATCAAAAGAAGATCATGGGAATGCATTTTATCCAATAGAAATCAAGATTTCAAGATAAACATGTTAAGTTGGGAAGAACTAACCTCTTGTTGGGAATGGAGGTATGAGAGATGCTTCTTGGGTTCAAGCAACACCTTGTCTTGGGATTCATCATAGATTGGTGCCTTGTATGTATTCTTTATCACATAGTATGGATACTTGATGTTGGAATCATTGCTAGAAGCCATTGTTGATGTTTGAGCTTGTATGTAAGAAAAATGGGTTTGATGAGAAAGATGATGAATTTAATCTTGCAAGTTGATGATTGATGCTTGTTTTTGTTGTTGAATGACTTGTTCTTGATGCTATTTCATGCACACAACTTGAATTGAAAGTGAAACTTTGAATAAGAATGTGTGTATGAGTGTTTGGAGAAGATGGAATGGGTTTCTAGAGAGAGAAACTCTCAATTTTCAAAGTTGGGTGTGTATGTGCATCAAATGGGGGTCAAGGGTTTAAAAACCCTCAAAATGGGCAGCACCAGCCTCGGGTAACCGCCCAACCTGGGGCGGCAAGCCGCCTGGGCTTGGGCGGCAAGCCACCAGCAGCCAGGTGGTCAGCCGCCTCACCCACTCCGCTTTGCCCATTTGGCCTTTGCTCGCCTATTCATGCTTTTGAACCTTCTTTGAGATGAAATCTCAAGCCTATTTTGAGTTGAAAAATGAGTGAATATCTTGACATTGTTTAGCATGAAATGGTTTTGAAATGGATTGCATTGGTGGCCCTTGTGTGGGCATGGCATGCTAGTAGGGTTGAACAACCCTCTCTATGCATATGATTTTTGATCATTAGGGATGAATTCCTTCCTATGTCACTATGATTCGTTGTTATTTGGGATAAAGATACTTTCCCTATGTGCATGTGAATGATTGCTTTCATGAGATGAATATGTCTCCGATATGAGTTGGTATTTGAGTTGAGGCATGAATAGCCTCCATGTGAGATGACTTAGTGAACTTGTTGAGTGTTGGTAAGTAGAAGCTTACCTTTGTCTTGATGACTTAGTGAGAGAAAGATGCAATCTTTCTCATGTTACATGCTTACCTTGATAGCTTGAAAGATGCAATCTTTCCCATGATTTGTGTTTACCTTGATGGTTTGAATACGAGAAGGACGAGATCTTTCTCATGTTATGTGTTCACCCTGAGAGTTTAATATAAGAAAGATGCAATCTTTCTTATGTTATGTGCTTACCTCGATAGCTTGAAAGATACAATCTTTCCCATGATTTGTGTTTACCTTGATGGTTTGAGTAAGAGAAGGATGCGATCTTTCTCGTGTTATGTGATTACCTTGATACTTGAATATGAGAAGGATGCAATCTTTCTCATGTTTTGTGATAGCCTGGACGGCATAGTTATACCTCGCATTATTCACCAGTGCCACTGGTGTAGTATGGGAAGACCTTTCATCGAACGCAAATTCGGTGTAAGCTATGGATACCTCGTATTATTCACCAGTGCCACTGGTATAGTATGAGAAGACCTTTCATCGAACATAGTTCGATGTAAGCTGTGGACACCTCATCTTGTCCCCCAGTGAAACTGGTATACAGTATGAGAAGAGTTTTGTAGAACTTATGAGGAGTACCTGTGGACCCCGGAAAGCGGGCCCACACAAATGGGTTGTTTAAAGAAAATGGGCCTTAGGTTTGAAAAAGAAAATGGAGTCGCCACCTTATTTTTTAAAGGAAACAAGGAAAACCCTAAAAAAATAGTTTTGTTTTAGGAAAACAAAAGATTGACTCCATGTTTAAAAATGGAAAGGCAAAAGAAGTCTTTTGGAAACCAGAGAAATCGGGGATTTGGAGGCTAAGTTACGATATGGGAAGGTTCTAGGCAAAGCCTATAGGCACCCATATCGCCTTAAACGGTCTCTTAATTTAATTGGGCTAAATCAAAGTCTCAATCACACACAAATCAACAATTATCATCAAAAGACAGCATGCATATCATTCATTCATTCATCCATATAATCAAGTAAATCAAAGAAAAACAGAAAAAGAAAGAGGGGGGAGAAAACCCAGGATACTTAGTATCCTAGAGCGGACTTGAATCTCACGAAGAGCGCCTACGTACCGTGTATGGAAATACATGGATCAAAGTCCACGTAGTTCGAAAGGGAATAGGTTTATAACCTAATAGAGGCCTATGGTAAACCCTAAGTTTCCTTTCATAAGAAATATGGTAAGTTTCCAAAAATAAATGATTCTCAAAAGATCTTTGGTAAATATGGAATTTCATAAAGATAGAAACTTTGATTTAAAAGGTATTTTTATGAAAGGATACTATAGGAATTACCATATTCCCCTATTAGGAAATAACCCTAGGAGGGAGAAAGGGAAAGTTTCAAAGAAAGGAAAGAAGGGTGAATTGGGGCACCCTCATACCCTACTTACCTTTAAGCAAAAGCAACCTATCAAAATAACCACCCTATTGCATAAGGTAATTATCTTATTTGCAAGATTTCATCTTGCAATAGCCAAAATAACCACCCCACACTGCACCTGTTGTACCTGTCAAGCACCTGCAATTTGCATGCAAAACATACCAAAAATACCAACCAACCAAGCTAGGTTCCAATCAAGCAATTATCATGCTTAAACATAGGCTAACACATGCTCAAAACTCATCATTAAAGCCATTAAACAGATCTGGACAGAATTGAAATAGAGCTTAAAATCAACCATAAATCATGTAAACAACATGAATCATAAGCTAACTAAAACCCTAATTCAACCCTACATGCAATGACATGCAAAAAACCCTAAAATCAACTATATGAATGCTAAAAATATCATAGTTACCTAATATGGAACACATATGCAGCAACTATGAAGAAAAACTAAAGAAGAACCCTAAGCTATCATGCTATATGCAACTTTCCTAAAACAAGGATGAATGAAACCCTAGAATCGCACTAGTGCATAAAATCCCATGAAATCACTCTAAACCATGCAAAACAGAATATGAACAGCATTCAATCCATGCATATTAACCAATAGAATGATCTACACATGATAAAGACATAGGCTTTCACATGAAATAATGCTATTCTAAGCATAAACTCAATTTCAGCACAAGAGAAATCCTAGAATCTCAACTATGTGGGAAATCACATGGAATAATACCCTAGCATGCTAAACAGCCCATAAACATCATCCTAATCATGCATACTAACTCATAGAAGTAGCAAGACATGATAAAAACATATGCTTTAGCATGAAATCATAGCTATTCAATGCAAAACCCCAGAACAAATTCTAGAAACCCTAAAAACACAACTATACATAAAATCACATGGAATAACATTATATCATGCAAATCCAGCCACAAACATTATTCTAATCATGTACTCTAAGCATTAGAAGCATCAACACATGATAAAAACATAAGCTTGAACATGAAATAATGCTATCCTATGCAGAAAACCCTAGAAAAGACTCTAGAAACCCTAAAAACACACCTACTCATAAAGTCACATGGAATAACATTATATCATGCAAATCCAGCCACAAACATTATTCTAATCATGTATTCTAAGCATTAGAAACATCAACACATGATAAAAACATAAGCTTGAACATGAAATAATGCTATCCTATGCAGAACCCTAGTTTAAATGAAAGGGAGAGAAGGTATACCTGTATATAGAACTTTATTGCTGTAGAGTTTGCTTCTCCTCTTGTGTACAGCTAAAAACACTTTCCTTCAAGCCTTCAAGCAAAGCTCCAACCCTCCTTCAAGCTCTCTCTCTCACTCTCTCACTCAAAATTTAGGTTAAACTACCCTAAGGATGGCTGTCATAGCCTCCAAGTCTCACACATGCCTCACACTTCAGAAATTGCCTCCCCTATTGTAGAAGTATAAGGGGGTATTTATAGGGTTTGAAGGAAAACCCTTAATAGTTGGGATTAAAACCCTAGGTATTGATCCAAGGGCTCTTAGAGGTTCCCTTGGGGCCCAAGTAGGTCAAATAGGGCTGAATTTAGGGTTAAATGGCGGCTGGAGGCGAGCAAATCTGAGGAAATAGGGAGGGAGCCGCGTCAAGACTCAAAAAAGGAAAGTGGCCCAGGCAGCTAGCCGCCCAGGCCTGGGTGGTCACCCGAGGCCATGTTATCTTCAGCCCAATTTTAACCCTTTCGACTTCCAAATGTGTTTCAGGGCTCAAATTAACTCCAATTTTGACGAAACGAAAGCCAAAACGACCGTGTTTCGAAGGGGAATGTAATTTGAGTCACTTGAGGGCAAGAAACCCAAGCCATGGCTACATGGTTGGGTCCTACAAAGGCGGTTAACCGCTATGCCTCACCATCGCTTAGCTTAGGTATGCACATAGGGTCGCACCGAATGCTTTCCAATTCGAAATTCAACCTCCCTAAACACATTTGGGGATGAAATTAAGACTAATCAAGGTCAAATGAGTAGTCATAGAGTGAAAATCATGAACCAATTCGGGCTAACCCGAAGTAGGTCTCTTAACCAACCTGAGCCATATTGAGCCATTCTAATCCCGAACCATCAATTCATCAAATTAAACCCACAAATACCTTAAGTGCACCCATATGAACTCCAATTGACAACTTGGAGATCATTTCAAGGTCAAATGGAAAGTTTGTGGCCTAAAAGACGATTATGCCCCTCAAGTCACAAAAGTTCTTATTAACCCTCAAGATCAACTCCAAATCGAACCAAAATTCATACACACCATCCTTAGGACCCTAGAAACTCAATGTAAAAGACTAGACTCAAAAAGGAAACAAAACGACACATAAAATGACAAACCCTAGCTAAGGTGGCAAAAATAGGGTGTGACAGAAGCTCCTCATTGGTGAGCAAGTTTCACTTGCGAACCAATGACCAAGAGAACAACCCATTTTTGCCCGAGGAGTTGATTTCATCAACACCCACTGGGGAAAAGAAAGTGATCATATCATTGAATTCTTCGAATTCATCATAAATAAGCATAAAGGTACTCCTCATAAGTTCTACAGAACTCTTCATACGGTATACCATTTTCACTAGGGGACAAGATGAGGTATCCACAGCTTTCATGAACTACGTTCGATGAAAGGTCTTCTTATACTACACCAGTCACGCTGGTGAATAATACGAGGTATCCATAGCTTACACCAAATCTGCATTCGATGAAAGGTCTTCCCATACTACGCCAATGGCTCTGGCGAATAATACGAGGTATCCATAGCTTACACCGAATCTGCGTTCGATGAAAGGTCTTCTCATACTACACCAATGGCTCTGGTGAATAATACGAGGTATCCATAGCTTACACCGAATCTGCATTCGATGAAAGGTCTTCCCATACTACGCCAATGGCTCTGGCGAATAATACGAGGTATCCATAGCTTACACCGAATCTGCGTTCGATGAAAGGTCTTCCCATACTACGCCAATGGCTCTGGCGAATAATACGAGGTAAAACTATGCCATCAAGGCTATCTCAAAACATGAGAAAGATACATCCTTCTCATATTCAAATCATCAAGGTTATCATGTAACACGAGAAAGATCGCGTCCCTCTCATGTTCAAACCATCAAGGTTATCATTCAAATATCAAGGTGATCACACAACACGAGAAAGATCACGTCCTTCTCTTGCTCAAAACAATCAAGGTAAACACATACCACGGGAAAGATTGCATCTTTCAAACTATCAAGGCAAACATGTGACATGAGAAAGATTGCATCCTTCTCATATCAAAATTCTCAAGGTGAACACATAGTATGAGAAAGATTGCATCCTTCTCATATTCAAACTATCAAGGTAAACACATATCATGGGAAAGATTGCATCTTTCAAGCTATCGAGGTAAGCACATAACATGAGAAAGATTGCATCTTTCTCTCACTAAGTCATCAAGACAAAGGTAAGCTTCTTCTTACCAACACATAACAAGTTCACCAAGTCATCTCTTATGGCGGCTATTCATGCCTCAACTCAAACATCAACTCACATAGGAGACACATTCACATGCATATAGGGAAGGCATCTTTATCCCAAATGACAACGAATCATAGTGACATAGGAGGGAATTCATCCCAAATGATCAAAAATCATATGCATAGAGAGGGTTGTTCAACCCTACTAGCATGCCATGCCCACACAAGGGCCACCAATGCAATCTATTTCAAAACCATTTCATGCTAAACAATGTCAAGATATTCACTCACTTTTCAACTCAAAAAAAGCTTGAGATTTCATCTCAAAGAAAGTTCAAAAGCGCGAAAAGGCGTGCAAAAGCCAAACGAGCTCAACGGAGCGAGCAAGGGGGGGTGACCACCTGGCTGTAGGTGGGTTGCCGCCCAAGCCCAGGTGGCTTGCCGCCCCAGGCTGGGCGGTTACCCGAGGCTAGTGCTGCCCATTTTGAGGGTTTTTAAACCCTTGACCCTCATTTGATGCACACACACACCCAATTTCGAAAATTGAGAGTTTCTCTCTCTAGAAACTCATTCCATCTTCTCCAAACACTCACACACACATTCTCATTCAAAGTTTCACTTTCAATTCAAGTTGTGTGCATGAAATAGCATCAAGAACAAGTCATTCAACAACAAAAGCAAGCATCAATCATCCATTTGCAAGATCAAATTCATCATCTTTCTTATCAAACCCATTTTTCTCACATACAAGCTCAACCATTATCAATGGCTTCTAGCAATGATTCCAACATTAAGTATCCATACTATGTGATCAAGAATACATACAAGGCACCAATCTATGATGAATCCCAAGACAAGGTGTTGCTTGAACCCAAGAAGCATCTCTCATACCTCCATTCCCAACATGAGGTTAGTTCTTCCCAACTTAACATGTTTATCTTGAAATCTTGATTTCTATTGGATAAAATGCATTCCCATGATCTTCTTTTGATTGTTTCTATCATTGTTAAGCCAAGTTCATTGATTTGGCAAGGATTGAATGTGTAAAAAGCTTGTTTCCCAATGCTTGAGAAAAGATGCCCACCAAGTGTTTGATAAAATGCCAAAGAGACAAGAACATGTTCAATTCTTGTAAAATCAATAGGTTTGCATTGTAGTGTAAAATCAAATGGTCTTGGCAAGGATTTGGTATACAAAATCTTTCATTTCAATGCTTGAAAACAAGTTACACACCAAGTGTTCGATAAAATGCCCAAAAGGCAAAACCATGTTCAATCCTTACAAAATCAATGAATTTGAATACACAAAGTTATGGGCATTCATTTATAATTCATTTCATGAATCAAAACCTATATTTTAAGACTTTTAGAAAGACTTTTTGAAATCAATTACCAATGCATGCCCAATATCTCTATGTTTTCAATGCTAACTCAATACACAATCCTTTGAAATAGCCCGATTTCCAAAGTCTCCGAACAAGGACATCAACGAAGGGGCTCATTGTTGGGAATCTAACTAGGGAGGAAAACTACAAAGGGCGGAATTAAAATTTTCCTACGATTCCCAAACCCATGAATCCGATTATGCATAATACAAAAACATAAACCCTAACTACCAAGAGAGTAGGGATTACTTACAGTTGATTAATGTCTTCTCCTTTATGCTCCAAGCTTTGTCTTCTCCTTTTTGCTCCAAGCTTTGTCTCCGGACAGCGGTGAATGAGCAGCCCAAGTGTGCTGCCTCCAACGGTATCCACACCTAGCTTGAGCTTGAAGTCCTTTCCTTCTTCTTCCTTGTTGTTGCTAGAGGTGGAGAAGAAAGAGAGAGAGAGAGGGAGAGCTGTAATTTTCAGCCAGCCCTTGGGGAGGAGTGATTGTGATGATGTCATCCCCTTATAGTGGGCATTATATAGCCCACTAATAGGGCCGGCCAAGGGGGGATTCCAAACCCTAATCTAATTTGTGTAATTACTCTTAATTACACAATTAGCCCACTAGTTTGCATCAAATACAAATTAGCCCCTTAAAGAACTTTTCTTTAATCACTTATACCCTTTCTCTCATAGACAATCAAGCTCTCTTAGCATGATCAGTGTGTGACCCATTGGGTTCACATCATCAAGTAGTAGGAACAGCACAAGTTGTGCACAATGGAACACTTTCCATTAAGGGTCTAATTGAAACTCCTTTCAATTTCCTAATTGATTATAACTCATTTATATCAATTAGGGCTTCTACTAACCATGAGTAACACCTAGCATATGGCTCATGGTGTGGTCCTTAATGAGGTGAATAGTCATTTACAAAGAACCCTTCTGTTATAGTTTACAGGTTACAATTCCATCCTTCCATCAACACAATGTCTCCAATTGAACTAATAGGACATGGAAGTCTGTCAAGTCCCTAGTTCAATTACTTTATACTCATTCATTAATATCAACTCAATGATGAACTTATGGAAACTCCTTTCCATATTCATTCTACCATGGGCCCATGGATTTAATGAGTTATATTCAATGAATGCTGTATGAGACATTCACTCTCTTTTTCCTGAGAGTGATGGATTCCTTGTTGATCACTCACATGCCTTCACACACATAGCAGTAGGGCCAATGAACACCCTTACAGACCCATGAATAGGATCTGCACTTAGTGTTATCAAACTTCTAAAGCTACATGCATAAGGTAACCATGGTGTCTCAGGTCTAAGGATTACTTGTACCACTATAACAATGAGAAACTGATTGACAGGCAGGTTAAAACTCCATTCAGTTTATCTCATATCTTTGGTCACATTCAGTGTACCTATTCTTATAATAGGCACCCACTTGTTGGTTGTAGTGTCTCCACACAAATAGCTTGAGACTAGCTATCCTCCTATAGAGTCAACCTAACAAGTGCTAGTCCTATGGTTCATTACTGTCCATCATAGTGAACCTTCAATTAGGAATGATTTAGGAGTTTAGTACAGAGATATATTTACAGTCTCAAAATTACAACCCTTTGTAATTTCATATTCTCAACTCTAACTCCATGGACATATTATGTAAATATAAATGATGCATATAAACATAATAGAATAAGCCCTTTTATTAAATCAATAATAAATGTGACATATATAAATGAAATCAATTGATTGTTCCTAATCCCTAAACAATCATCTCCATGATTGGCTCTAGGGCATAATCCTAACAATCTCCCACTTGCACTATAGCCAATCCACCATGTATCTCATACTTATATCCTGTCGGTGGTGATCCAACACACTTGGGTCATAGCTTTAGTAAAGGGGTCTTCTTTATTCTCCGTTCTTTTAAACTTTTATATGTATATGTCATCTCTTCCAATGATCTCTCTAATCACTTGGAATCGCCGCTTAAAGTTTGGACTTTTGATGAGACCGTGGATCCTTGTCTTGAGCACTAGCCTTATTGTTGTCACAAAAACAATAGTAAAGGCTTCTCAATGTTAGGAACCACTCCTAGTTCTGCAATGAACTTACTCATCTAAACATGCAGCAATGAGCTCAAATTTACAGCTCCACCATTTAAGGTGAGAACATACCTCGATGTTGATCTCCTATCATCATCGTCAGATTGAAAATCTGAATCCGTTATACCAACCATTTCTAAGTTTCTTTCTCCATAGACAAAGCATGGGTCCTTAGTTCTTCCCAAGTACTTAAGGATAGCTTTGACTTCTTCCCAGTATACCTTATCTGGGTCTACCTGATATCTGCTCATAACATTTACAGCAAAACTGATATCTGGTCATGTACATAGAATAGCATATGCTTTTAGACAACTTGATTTCATGTCTGACAGGAATTAGACTTCTCTTGAAATCATGCATTTTGAACCCATTCAAAATCTTGTCTACGTACATCGATTGGGAGAGACTTAGCATCCTTTAAGATCTATCTCTATAGACCTCTATTCCTAGAATATAGGATGCTTCTTCCAAATCTTTTATGGAGAAACTCTGTGAAAAACCAATTTTTTTCACTTTTGACAACGTCTCTACATTATTCCCTAATAAGTAGAACGTCATTCACTTATAGGACCATAAATGTGATCGCACTCCCACTAACCCTTTGTACAATCATGGTACAATAATGGGTTCTGTCTCAACAGGGACAGGGGTTGCATCAATATTGGTTTGTGTCTCATTAGACAACTCTTTGAGTTCTATTTTCCTGTTGTTATCTCCTTCTTGAATAAACTCTTTTTCAAGAAAGATTGAAAACTTACTAACAAACACTTTTGTTCATCAGGATGATAGATATGATATCCTAAACTCCTTTTAGGATAATACACAAACCTACATTTAAGTTATCTTGATTTCCAATTTTGTTGCATTATACGTCTCTACATATGTAGTGCAACCCCATACCTTAACATGCTTAAGGTTTCGTGCTTCCCTTTTCATATCTCATATGGGTCTTAAGGGACAGCCTTGGTTTGAACTCTGTTTCACAGGTACGTGGCAATTCTTGGACACATCCTAACAAGGATAATATTAGGTCGTTGTAACTTATCATGGATCGGACCATATCCAATAAGGTCCTCTTCCTCCTTTCTGACACACCATTTAGTTATGGTGTTCCAAGAGGTGTCCATTGTGATTGAATGCCTGTTTGAACAAGTTGATCTGAAAATTGACCGGTTAAATATTTGCCTCCTTGATCCAATCGAAGAGCTTTAATACTTTTACCGGTTTGTTTCTCTACTTCATATCTGAATTCTTTGAACCTTTCAAATATTTCAGACTTGTACTTCATTAAGTATACACACCCAAACCTAGAATGAATCATTGGTAAAGGTTGTAAAGTAAGAGAAACTTCTACATACATCATTATGTATATCTTGTTCTCTTAGGTTTATTAGCATTCAATTTAGAACTATCATGCTCCATTGCAATTCATATTTGCAATAAAGTTTAGAAAATAAAGGCCATCTATATAAACTCCAGAAGTAATGAACTCTTCATTTAATAGAAAACATTTATTAAATCAAACTAAAACCTCGTTTAGATAAAACTGAAATAAAATTAATGTTTCTAATAACTTCTGGAATGTAAAGATAGCTAACTATTATTTCTAAACTACTCCATTAGGTAGAGTCAAGCAACAAGCCCCACAGCTAATGCAGCAACGTTTGCTCCATTCCCCACTTGTAGGGTTGATCCGCTTTTACTCTGCCTTCTGCTTCCCACTAGATTCTGCATGGAATTCAAAATTCACATCAGAATTAAGTACCCAAGTGGAAGCAAAACTAACATTTAGTTTAGAGCATGATCCATACCTTCCAAAGGTTGGTTCTTTAGAGTATCCAAATACTCCCGGCAGTTACGTTTCCAATGCCCATCCTTGCCGCAGTGAAAACAGGTTCCTTTGGCTTTGTTGTTACCTTTCTTCTTCCTCCGGGTACTCTTACCCTTGCCTATACCCTTGCCCTTAGGCTTGAGCTTAGACTTGGAAGTAGCAGCTTCATTAAATTCAAGCAAGAATTCTTTCCCATACAACTCTTGTATGTTGATAAAAATCTCGTAAGCACTTCCCATGGACTCGTGTTGCTTCTTAAGCTCGAGACTCATAAATACCATCATATAGCACCTTGCCATGAGATCGTCGTCCATGCGCTTCTGGTAAGCGTCTTTCTCTTGCTGAGTTGTAGCCTCAGCAGGAGCAATGGGAAGTGGATTATGAAGTGCATAGGTAAGATTCTTGGAATCCAAAACAATTTTTAGATTCCTAAGCCAATCAAGACAATTTGGTCCAGTCAAACGGTTGGTGTCCAATATTTTGGATAGTGGGTTGAGGTGAGCCATTTCTAATGAACTACATATAAAAATTAAAATAGAGAATTAGATTTCATTTTTAATCCATAATGATCGGGTCTTTAATCATATGGTACCTCCCACTATTTTATCAAATTCCATACACCCTCTAATGGAATTCGGGAATCTTATTCCTAATGGGGATTGGGGTCCCACTATGACCTAGAAGCCTCACATGTTAGTTTCTTGACTTCTAACCCACAGTAAGAAGACAACTCTTTGTCTATTGCTTCATAAGCAAGTTCCAATCATTTTGCCTCTAGGGTACATATTCCTCACATGTTAGTTTCTTGGAATACTTCCCTAGTTAAGTTAAGCCCATCATTCACACAGGTATGTTTCACCAAATATATACCTCACATGTTAGTTTCTTGGTATATACCAGCTTAGGCACCCCATGATATCTATATATGTGATAGTTTCAAGTAATGTCTTTAATATGGGTAGCTCCTACATGTCTGTAGCCAGGTACCCACATTAAAGGGACGTTAGATGATCCTATAATGATGGAAGGTAATGAAGAATCCATTCCCTAATGTATTCTCCATTTCCAACTTAATATTAAAATAGAGGGGTTTTAAGGGTCTCATCAAATTAACTAATCTAACATACATCTCATGCATTTAAATCAGAAATATATAACAACATTATATATATGTAATCCACTTATCGATATTAGTCCCTATAAGGTGACATATAACGATCTTTGGATTTGGAGCTATCTCTATTAATCTCATTAAAAGCTCCCACTATGATGATTATGGACTTTAAGAGGATTCAATCCAAGCCAATGAATTGAATCCAAGGTCTAAGGTGGGTGTAGGTGATCGTAAAACATTCATTCGAAACATAGCATGCACTCTTGAAAATCTTCTCCAAGCTTTCAAGTCCTTCAATCTCCTCCATTAGCTTCATGGTCTCCACCATAGGCTTGTTGGGCTCCACCATGCTCCTTTATGTCCACCATGCTCCTTAGTGCGCTCTCGATTACATAACATTTACATAATTTTAAAGAAAGGGATACATAAGGGGAATGTGGGGTACATAAGAGAATGATAGAGAGAGAGAAGAAGGTGGCATGCAAGCCCCAAATAAATAATACATCACCAAAATTAACAACTCTTGAAAATTAATACAACCCATTCATAAGACGGCCAATCACAATTGGTTTAAGGGTATAGTCCATAATCATCATCCATCCATAACCATACAATCATATTGCATAATAAAGGAAATAACTGTAAGCAATAAACATATGGGCATTCATGGTAACTCTATTGATTGGTTTTCATTAATCTCATTAATGTGTCCTAATCTTATTAGGATATGCATAATCCCCAGAATTAATTAAGTCTTAACAATTAAGACATTTAATTTCAATTAATCAAATCAATTGAAACATTTAAAGTCCCCTAATTGAACGCTAATATCAAATATTAGGGTTTCTTTAATTAAACAAAACAATTTTATTTAATTAAAATTTCCAGATTTTTATTTATTCCTAAATTGTGTTTTAAACGATTTAAAACATTATAAAATTAATCACCATTAATTAAATAATCAATTTCGGAATTAAATAAAATCATTTTATTAATTAATTAGTGCATTAGGGTTTCCTAAAACCCTAAACCCTAAATGCATTAACTCTAAACCCTAAGTGTAACCCTAATGCATTAAATGCCTTATGATTGGTCAATTAATGGCCAATCATTTAAACCCTAGGTTTATACGGTATTAATGATTAGGATTAGGGTTTAATTAATGCCACCTAGGATATTAATTACTCTTAATTAATATGCACTAATTAGGGTTTCTAAAACCCTAAACCTTAAACCTATTAAATGCCAATGATTAATTACTAAACCATTAATGATCATGATTGGTCATTAATGACCAATCATTTAACCCTAGGTTAGACACATTAATTACTAGGTTTAGTTATTAATTAATGCATTAATAGAGTTAGGGTTTAATTAATACGAATTAGGGTTTCCTAAACCCTAAACCCTAGACATCATAAATGCACTTAATTATACCCTAATGATTAATAACCATGATTGGTCAATTAATGACCAATCATTAAACACTTTAATTAAGGTAATTAATAGCCAAATTAGGGTTTTTAATTAATGCAATTAATGAATTAGGGTTTCATCATTAATGGGAATTAGGGTTTCTTAAGAAACCCTAAGGCTGCCGCCACCTATAGTGGGCTGCCATGGCAAAGCAAGGCTGCCATGGCTTGGCCAGGCCATGGGAGGCCATGGCCAGCAAAGGGGGACTCAAGCCAGGGTGTGGGCCAAGCCCATGGACACGTGTGGAGTGGCCAAGAGGGCTGTCTTCTTCAAAGAACATTAGGGTTTCAAGAACCCAGTACTGGCACCACCATTGGAGGACCTCCAAGGTCACAAAAGTTTCTAAAACTTAATCAATTCGACTCCACCAACAAAACCAGCTTTTGTATCATGTCCCTACATGAATTACTAAGCTAATTGAAGTGGTTTGGATGATCAAATCATCCCCAATTGTTCTAAACAATTCAAGAACAGTAGGCTGTCCAGAATTTGACAGCATACTGTCCCTGATCACAAATTGATTTAAAACCCAGCAAGATGATTAATTCAGGCTACCAAATTATTTTTCCTAGCATCCTACATGTCTTAGGAAACTAATAAAATTGGTTTCATGCAATTTGGAGTTCCCTAGCTCAAGATATGAACAAAACTCCATTGATGACTTTCTGCAGAAAAACAGCCTGCTGTGTTCTT